>OV656828.1:15837000-16485000 GCA_927399485.1 Calamotropha paludella
GTATAGTAAAATATAAAAGACGGTTAAAGGAAAATTAGTATAGATGTGTTACTATTCATTTATTTATTAATAAACTAAGGTTCTACAGCTTTGGTATACTAATAAAATATATAATAGTGTTATTTAACTTAGCAGCCAATTACAAAACCTCATTGTTTTTTTATTTTATTTTTTGCATTCACAATGCAATATTTATATATATTATAAAATATGCGTGTAAAAAAACAACTACGCCCTCGATCCACAGGTGGGATGCCAATCCACGATCTTTCGCTTGTAAATTTCGACGCGTTTGCTAGCATCTTGGTAGCTCGAATCTCACCTGAGGGCTCGGGGGCGTACTTCTTTTTACACGCGTATTTTATAAGTTATAGAAACTCAATATGTTTACAATCAATATTAACAAAAACTGGGTACTTCAACAATAAACTAAAAAAGGTTATCAATCAAACAAAGCGTGAATGTGTATGTGTGTGATTTTCTAATATTCTTTTACCCATAGTTAAAAAATATGCTAGCAAGCATTTATTGACTTATTTACTTCATATTATTATCCATACTGTATACAGTAAGTAAGTACTATATACAATAAGTCATCCATTGTTACTGCCTTACTACGTGAGAAGACATAGTTTGGTGGAGTAATCTCTTCAGCGCAAGGCGCTGAGTGTGACTCATCCAGATCACTTACAGACAAATCAGCTTCGCGGCTCATTACAAGTAGGTACTAGAAGATTATACAGTATGAATAATAATTTATCAAATTATGCATCAAATTATGTTTTGTTATTGTGATCTTCAACCCATCTATCTGCCTAGAGAAAAAGGCAAAGCCTCTCCTCCCCCATCTCCCAAATTTTGGGGAAGCTTCCGTCTAGCAGCCTGAATGGAAATTATAAGTCTCCCTTAAATACCAGGAATATCTCATTAAGTTCATGAAACGCTTTAAGGAAAAGCTATTTTTTTTTTGTTACTAAACATTTAACTGCTAAAATTTTATATTTACAGAACTTTGTACAAGAAATACTTCAACTTGCCTCAGGTGAGGCGGTCAGCATGATCTAGGCTGGGCTGATCTTTCTTAAGGTGTCCTGCCTGAAACCAACTTATACGTACACCAACAATGGAAATTTGCTTCTTGCTTTTTGATAAAAGAGGTTTTATTCTTCTATTCTCTTTACTTTATGTTTACTAATTAGGTAGGATAACCAAATTGTTTGTAATATAAACACTTAGCTACTAGATTTTTATAACAGGAATAAATTGCACTTGTCTCAGAAGTCAGGAAGGACTCAAACCAAGATTCTTAGCTATCCGGGCGTGTACTCTTCTAATAACGAGCTAACGACACCTTGATAGATCAATCGAAATTTTCAAGATATTATAAGTTGATGCCAGAGCCATCTTTTGATGTTCTAAGCACAACATCGAATCTTATACTTTTTACAAGTATCCAACAATCGATAAAGAAGAAAAAGTTTTATAATTATGATATTTTTTTTCATTGAGCCACTTAACTGCCAGTTTTTTAAGTCTAAAAAAGTTTAATATTTTCTCAAGTCTGGCGGGACTAAAATTCATAACCCTTCGCTATCCGGGTGATTCATCCGCTTCTAAGGTGAGACAAGTTGAATATTCTTTTTTATGGGTTCGCTCTTGATCCCAAGCCCGTGAGCCAAGACACGATCCACGATGGAACGAGCTAACCCAGAAAATACATATTCACCCTGACTTTAACAACGGAGGGGTTATAAGTACTCGGAAATAAAGACGCGGGGAGGGAGTTCCACTCCTTTGCAGTGAGCATTATAAAGGATGTTGAGAAGCGCTTGTTATTATTTTAGGATCAATCCTCTAGCACTGCGCAGAGATTTCATGGATTTCCTTTACCTATATTAAATAATGAGAGGTAAATTGGACAGTGCTAGTTTATGAGGTCTTTTTAAGTTTCGTGCCCCTTCTAGAATGCCTCGCGGTCCCGTAACACCCCTATGCCCTCCCTTACGAAGAACAGTATTAGGTGTAAGCTCTCCAGTGTGCAGGCTTGCGAAATGTTTGAACACTTGCAGTGATCTAGTTGACAATCATACCGAATCATATACCAAATTCTATAAAACTGTTTTAAATTATCTAAATTCCTGGTATTGATTATCTAAATAACTGATTTGTTTTATAGTTATTTAATTTCAATTATTTTTCAATTTAAGTTTGCTGTATTTAAGTTTGTAATTTTGTCAAAAAATTAAATTTCAGATGTGCATGTTGAGTTAACCTATAAGTATCTGTAACATTTAGCCAATTTGTTAAGAATGTTTTTTGTACCTAGTGTTGGTTAGCCTAACACAAAAATGACAAATAAGAAAACTATTCAAGGAAACGTCTTCATCACCAAGCGATTGTAACATATCAAAGAAACCAATAATCCTTGAGATGAACTTATGAGAGCGACTCTCATCAACTGAAACTAACTGGAAATATTCCTCAATTATCCCGTTAATAGCTTGCGGTTGATCACTCATTATTGGCTTATGTTTTATTGGAGTCTGTTGACTCTTGGCGAGGTTTCAAGTGTAATTTAATTAGAAGTTTTATTGGGGGAAGATCTTTGTTTCGCAACAAAGTAAACAAAAGCGTTTTGTAAGCCTTTCCTGTTTCTTAAGTCGGAGTTCATTCGAACAAGTATAACCTTGTCAATAAATACAAGCATATAAACAAGATTATTATATTTTGGTATCAAAAAATAGGTGTCAGAGTCATATTAGACCGCTCTAGAAGGTAAATTTAACTGTAACTAAAAGATTTTTATATTATTTTACTATGTATTCTATTGCCATTTAATATGACGTACTTAATTCAATTCAGATATAAACAATATTCAGAGCTCACTGCACTTCCCTTCACATGAGAAGTCTGTGGGCTGACTATATGAAGCAACAGTACAGGGCAATCGGTCTTAAATATGGAATCACGTAGACATAGACGTAAAAATAGGTTCGCTATTGATCCTAATCAAGCCCGGGGGCCAAGTAAGAATCCAAGCTAACCCAGAAGGTATCTATTCAACTTGGCCTTGAAAACGGACGGGTTATACGTACTCAGAAATACAGACGCAGGGAGGAAGTTCCACTACTTTGCTGTGCGCATTATAAAATATGTTGAGAAGCGCTAAATGACATTTGACATTACGATCTCTAAGTCTAGTCTACCTCTCTTATAAATTAATCCTTATCGTATCTAAGAGATCTCATAATCAGACTCCTAAAACATTTCGACCGCTACTTAAAGTTCAATTACACCGGTCAAATAAACAAAACAAAAGTTAGGTATTTCCAAGTTATTTAGCTTGTAGCGGAACCTAAATACTCATTTGAATTAAATTGTATCGTCCGTCAGTCACAACTTTTAATGATGTTGTCCATTCATGTCCGTAATATGCATCACGGATTTATTTCTAATAAAATTGGCTTCGACATATGCTTCACGCTTATTAAATCTATATTAAAATACTAGCTGACCCGGCACTACGTTACCGTGTTATAAATTAAAATGAAACCTATCCTATCTTTTGAGTTAGATCGACCAATAGATAGATACGAAGTTTGATCAAAATCGATTTATTAGTTTCAGAGTTTATTCCGAACATACATCGTGACATGAGGTTTTTAGGGTTCAAAAACTCAGGTCTATTGTCCCTTGGAGCTGTGAAAAAATCATACTTCTAAGCCAACGCAATTACAACCGTATATGCCGCAAATTTCCGCAAATTTTCGACCCTTGCAAGGGAGTCAAAACCTACAGGGTACTCCCCGTAAACTCAGAAGCACGAAGCAACGTCTTATAGCACAGACAAAGGCAAAATTGCGAAAACCGTAAATTTTTAGTTACATCATATAATTAAAATATTTTACAGGACCCTCGGTGCGCGACTCCGACTCGCACTTGGCCGGTTTTTTATGTTATAAAATATGTTACACACTCTAATTTTTGCTCCGTTATGTTACATTTAATTATTTTATAATTTAAATTGAGCTCCATTTATATGATTTAAAATATCACACACACTAATGTTGCAGGTCATGGTCTTTGTTGATCACTCGTGGTTGTAGCTGAATATCAGCAATATACTCGTTTAATTATCGTATTTATCACACAAACATATGCCCCTTCCGAGACCCAAACATAAGATGGTCGGATTATAAAGCAAGATTGCTAACGTTTCACCAAACGATCGTTAAATAAAAGCGGAATTGGGAGAGCACTTGACCGGTCTTCCAAATTTCCAGGCGAAATAACTCCTTAAATTCTACACCACACTCAAAAACACATTTTATCGATAAACGAAACGTAATAAACTCTCCATATATATTACTGGTTAAGATGGGGGATATTGGAGTGGTGGGGGGCTCGTTATTACCTGTCGCGTGTCATTTGTCGCCATGTCGCCGAACGAAAGACACGCTCATGCGTTTCGATAGCAGCCTACTGTGATAATCTGTGACAGTTCAGTGGATATTTCTATGCCTTTCATTTAAGCAAAGGGCATTCTTAATAATCCATCTAAATTCGATGTTTTTCTTATGGATTATTATAGATGTTTACGTAGTTTTTTTTTGTTTAATTGATCTTGCTAAGTATAATCAATACCATTTTGCTCTTTTAAAGGAGCCGTGATTACAGGATGACTAAGGTAATGGTAGTCGCGTATGCTACTTTTCAATATGTCACTAATTACTATATTCCTACAAATATTATGCTATTTTATAATATCTATATAATAAAATAACTAAATAAAATATAGAAAAATATAATATTTTGCTAATATTCAATTTAATATATTATACAGCAGTCTTCCACTGAATGAAGATGTATTGCGCTTAAAATGAGTTCTTCTGGATAGTCCAACTTAGTATTAAATGTATGTATCAGTTTAATTTTTCTTATATCTTCTTAATCAACAAAATCATTGCCTGCGCACGATGCTCTTTAATTACAAAAAACCGGCCAAGTGCGTGTCGGACTCGCGCACCGAGGGTTCCGTAAAATATTTTTATTATATGACGTAACTAAAAATTTACGGTTTTCGCAATTTTTCCATTATCTGTGCTAAAAGACGTTACTTCGTACCAAATTTCAAGATTCTGAGTCCACGGGAAGTATCCTGTAGGTTGATTCCCTCGCGAGTGTCGAAATATTGCGGAATTTTGCGGCATAAACGGCTGTATCTTTTGATTGCGTTAGCTTAGAAGTTTGAGTTTTTCACAACTCCAAGGGACAGTAGATCTGAGTATTTGATATAAATTTCAGCTTGATACATCCACGTGTTTCTGAGAAAAAGGGTCTTGACAGACGGACGGACAGACGGACGGACAACAAAGTGATCCTATAAGGGTTCCGTTTTTTCCTTTCGAGGAATGGAACCCTAAAAATGAAGCGAATTAAAAATAATACACTGTATATATAGCTCTAAAGGTGGCAGACAAACATAATTAACCTATTCAAAGGCACTGGGTTGAAGTAACGACGGGGCTAAGAAAGTAACGTTATTTTTAAATTTTATTACTAACTTTTACCCGTGGCTTCGCCCGCATTTTTTAATTTTTTTTCAATAAAAAGTATTCTATGTTACTTCTAATACCTCCAAGCATATATGTACGAAGTTTCACGATGATCGGTTTAGTAGTTTTTGCGTAAAAGCATAACAAACAAACTTACATTCACATTTATATTAGTAGGGATTAAACAAAAACACCATAGGTATCAGAATTATTGTTACTAACACTACTAATAAGGAATAGACATTTAATTATAAAAAATTAGGTATTGTTATGATATCATCTTTTCGATTGACAAATAAAATATAAATAGAATGGAGGATATTTCAAGGTTTTCATCGACATTATAAAAGGAACACGTCGAGAGTAGAACAAATGTTTGGCACCGTACATTTTATTGTTCTTAATTTTCAATGAGATCTCTGTTTGTTCTATATCGTTTGTTTCGCGAAGCTCCAAACAAATAGTTCGTGTTTAGGTGAATTAATTATTCCTCACAAACAATGGCTAAACAATTCTTGTTTGTATAAATGCAGAATTCGTTCGCCGGTTTTAATATAGACGAGACAAGGATTTATTGCTGACGACGAGACGCAAAGGATATTTAGAATTTTAAAGGACACGATTTTCTGTTTTTTGTTTGAATTATTAAAATAGAAAATACGTTAATTTCCCTACATTATATATAAAACCATTTTATATTTTTTATATTTAATAGCTGACCCTGTAACGCGTTGCTATGGTAACATTAAAAGAGCGGGAAAAAGAGCGGACAGACAAACACACAAACAACAAATTCGTGTTCTTAGAGTAAATACTAGCGGCCCACCCCGGCTTCGCACGGGTGGACAAAATTCTTTAATTTTTTCTATTATTAAATATTTTCCCGTTACCGTCATCTAGCATCCGGTAGACGAACTACTTGCGGTTAACGCGTTGCTATGGTAACGCATATACAATGGAAAAAGAGACAAACACACAAACCACTGTGATCTTAGATTATAGATTAATTTCTTAAACTTCCGCGCACATTACACATTTAAATAAAACAACATATTTATGGTTTTGTGCGCATAAATTATATTTCATTCTGACGTTTCGACTCCTTTACAGGAGCCGTGATCACAGGATGAGGATGAGAGGAGTCGAAACTTCAAGATTAAATATAAATTATCCACAAAAAGCCCTAAATAAGTTGTTTTATTCATATATTTATATTTTTCATTTTTAATGCTAACTTGTATGATATTTTTTAAAGAAAATAGAAAAAAAATCGATTTGGATCAGAAGTTATTCTAAAACAAAAACGAACCTTTGAATGTACGGTCCATACATATAGCGCTTTAGTTTGTAACTTATAGTATACTAGCTGACCCGGCCAAGCGTTGCTGTGCCGACTGCAGCGCCATCTGCCGGAGTGATTTGTGAATCTAAACCATCCAGGGCGCCACCCAAACGCATACAAAAAAAGTCATTCAAATCGGTCCAGCCGTTTAGGAGGAGTTCAGTGACATACACACGTACAGTAGAATTATATATGTAAAGATATTCTGCTTAATTAAATGTAAACAGCATTCAGAAATAAATGCATAATAAATAAAAGTAATTTGCTTTGTCTTGAAAAAGGCCAGGTCAAAAGTACACTTAACAATTGTATAAAAAGGTCTGATGAGAGTTGAGAAGCGAGAGATGTATTTCAAGATCGTGGAAATGGGAAATCTGTATCTCTGCCTACCCCTAAAGAAAAAGGCTTCATTGTATGTATGTATACAATATGATTTTATTCGCTTCAGTTATGAGAAATAAAAACAACTGTGTTCCTCTAAATAGATAAACTACATTTAAAACTAATTATTCTATAAAACCTATAAAACCTCTTTAACAAACACAAAGCCCAAACAACTCCTGTCATTTTAATTGACAGATCCTATTGTACCGTCCGATTCGAATGATACTATTTTACCGTTCCATGCGAACCATTAAAGACGCTGCGGGACAAATCAAATTGAATGAAGGTTGCTCAACTTCATTTACATGTATGTAAGAGTCGTTTCCAAGTTATTGTCAATTTACTTCTGTTTCCTGTACCTATTCATATCCTAATTGGATCGGAGCGAGCGAAGCTCCCATGGATCAGCTCCAATGGCCCGATGTCTGTTACGCCATAACTTCCCGAGTTCTAAACCAAATTTTGAGATTCGCAAAAATTCCCATCATAACAAAAAAAAAATTCTTTTCTTTGGTATTACGCTCCAATATATTATGGTGCGACTACATCACCTAGTATTACCCATACCGATTTGAGTTTATTTGTTCGTTACACTTTCACGCCTTAACTACTCAAACGATCATCATGAAATTTTACATACACCTTGTCAGGGGTACAAAAAAGGACGTAGGTTTTCTGTCATCCAGAAAAAAGTACCGTTCCCGAGGGATAGAGTACATTAATGCAAGAGAATCCGAGGGTAAAAGCTAGTAGATTTTAACTACGTTAAGGGTTTTTGATCCCGGTAGATATGCAGCGTAAATGTACAAGTGCGAAGCAATCGTAAAGTCACAAACAAAAGAGCGAAATGCCATAAAATGATCCGGGATTATATTGATCGGAGTTTAATAGTACATTATACGAGCAAAGGATCGTGGCGTATTTGAAAACAGTATTTTTTTGAATTTTTCAGCAAGTAATTTGTACCCTGAAAAATATATGTTTCTGGCATTATATAATAGCACGAACTATATTATTGAAATATAATATTTCTTACATTCACACCAATTAGCCTAGCCCAAAGTAAGCAATATAAAGCTTGTGTTTTGGATACAAGGTTAACGAATACAGATGTAGATATGTAATATTTATAGAAATATATATAAAGTACCCATGACTCAGTTACAAATGCTCGTATTCATCGCACAAACATCCGCCTCTTCAATAATACGACTCTAGGATCTTCGGTGCGAAAGGTAAGATCGCTACCGTTTCACCAAACGGTCGTCAGAGGAATATTAATATTTAAAAACACATTTTTACGAATGTCATATTAAATAAATAAGTATGGTGTCTGCGTCGTGAGTAGGGTTCACAGAATACTACGGGTCACTCCCTAGGGGTAAGGTTAGCATATGCGAGCAATATTTCTAGTGTCAGAATTGTCCCTCAGGCTAGAGTGACCTATTACTAACTGCGAATTTAAAGCAAATACACCCTCCGACTTTATTTATCAATGTATTTTTATTGCACATAATATGACAAAAAGTTACATACAAAACGTTCGCAAATGTAGACTTATCTCTTAAAGAGATCTATTCCAGTTGACCCAGATTAAGTGTGATTGGTCGTATAAGTAAGTGTTACAAACTGGAAAGGAGCAGTCAAGTAAAATGGATGTTTTAATATTAGATGGTATACTTAAATAAACAGATAAAATAAATAAATATTTATAATTACATATCCGAATAAATACAATAGATAAAGCTACTTATGAAATAAATATGATTGGATTAGTGTAATTAATTTAGGAAGTGCTCCTTGTTTTTGAATTTATAACATACTAGCTAACCGGGCCATGTATTCCTGTTATAAATTAAAATGAAACCTATCCTATGTCCTAAGTCGCAATAAATACAGCAAAATGCAAAAAAACTTCAATATCGGTTGCATAGTTTAGGAGTTCATCGCGCTCAAACACTGTGAAAAGGAATCCGCGGTGGGCTACTGGGCTACTGGGTCGCCGCTAACGCGAGGATGTTTATGAGGCGTTTTATGATTGCATTTGATCACAACCCTACCCTCAAAGGAATGAAAACTGAATAAATAAAAAGTAGGGACACTTATAGGTATAAGCCCCTGCATTTATCGTCAGGCAGGAGTGCAGGGGAGAAACCCACATAACATCCGCTATTCTCCCAGCGGTGGCGAATGCGTCACGAATTCCCCGCGTCAAAAAAGGGATATTAATAGGTAGTGGTTGCGACAATAGGATTTTTAGTAGTTAGTCATTCCAGCAAGCACTAGTTTGGATACCTAGGCTCACTTCGGTTCACCTCCTGCATGGGTTGATAAATCGGGTTTCTCCTCGTTAAAAATGGGTATTATTTTTTATTAATGTCATAAACAAAGAAGTTACAAAATGAAGTTACAACTAAGTCCCGCAAAACTATGTATATGTTTTGACTGAGAGATATTCAGTCTCTTTTTAGTTTATAATAATGTATAAATACAACTAATTAGCATAATTGAACCAAGTAATGAGGTAGTGAATCTTTATATACATATTTTTTTAATTGGTTCGCTCTTGATCCCAATCAAGCCCCGGGGTTAAGATAGGATCCACGATGGAACGAGCTAAACCAGAAGATGCCTATTCACCCTGGCGTTAAAAAGGTTATAAGTACTCAGAAATACAGACGCAGGAAGGGAGTTTCACTCCTTTGCTGTGCGCATTATAAAAGATCTTGAGAAGCGCTTGGTGAATTAGGAATGGCAACTAAGAAAGTGTGGTAGCCAGCAGTACATCTGAATGTCCGATGGAAAAAGGGAGATGACGGTATGAGCATATGCCGCTCCTGAGCACATTCTCCAAAGTTTCTGTAAAAGACTGACAGGTAGACAACTTTGCAAAGTTGAATTAACAATATCTAGTCATACAATGAAAAGGTTAGAATAAATTGAAATTATAGATAGACGTTCTTAATTCACGTGTGAAAAATTTACCGAACATAACATTTTAATATATTTAAGCTTTTGAGACTGGCTACAATTGTCAGTTATTATTAGGGAGACTGTTTCTACAATATATTAAAACATAACAATCAAGTGAACACAAACAATCGACTTATTCAGATATATTTAACAATACTCTATCTGTATAGACTGTATATTTTATTTATAATTACCCAGCTGTTTCTTCTTTATCGATTTTTGGGTACTTGTTTAACTATTACGTATCTTTATCGTAAATAGTAGTTACCTAGAACATGAAGAGATGGCGCTCGCGTCGGCTTAAGAAACATTTGAAAATACAACTCCTTTATCAATGTTTCGTTAGCACAATCGAAAGAGCACTAGAGTACTTCTGGTATTATTTCAGACAAAATCATCAATTCAAACATCATCTTAGTCCAGTCCGCAGTACATAATGTTATGAACAAAACAATATTGTAAGTTTATTGTTAATATTTTTGACCTGAATGAATAATAAAAGGCATTAGGATTTTTTCGCATAGCAAATGATGTTAAAAAATATTAACATAGAACTTAAACAGATTTAATTACAAGGGACAAAACGAAACCCTAGCGCGATTAGAAACGCTACAGCGCCATCTATTATTTAAACTAACAACTAACCCATTGCATGACAATATTTATTTAATGTATTCGATTATTATGCTTAAAGTTAGTGTCAATAATTGTATTTGCTGTCAACAGTACATTTCGAACAAGAATGTTATATAATGTTTTTTATACACAAATATGTTTCGATTGAATGTGAATACGAAAATTCAACGAGATAAAAATATAAAGTAAATCAAAAGGTTTGTAAACGACAGCCGGTTTGAGTGGAAACGTTGGCCGTCGACATTTCATTTATTTTGTGAAAAACAGTTTTTATACAGTTCAAAGTAACTGTATTTTTGAGTTTTGGGGCTATGCATCTCTAATTGAACTGTAGTCACTGCGACCTCTAAAGATATATTGTGAATCGCCCGCAACTTAGAAAAACTAGAGATAAAATGACTGTTCATTTTGATAACAAAACTGTTTAACATAAAATATTTTTTTTTTACTACACCAGCTCGGAAATTACATTGATATTTGTATAAAAACGGTTTAAAAAGTAAGGTTTTACTATCATACTTAATATACGGGTTGTAAAGTTATTTTTCAGGTAATTTACCTAAGTACCAAAATCTAAAACTTTGCTGTTTTTTTTCTGTTAGGATTCTATGATTTTCTAATTTTAAACGTGAGAATAGCACGAATTTTGTTGCTGCCATTTATTATTTCATTTCGCGTATATAACAGCAGATATCTAAATTAATATCCTAGATAAAGTCTATTAGTTTCAGTAACGAATTTATAATGATGCTGCCGGAACGGTAGGTGTGTAGGTGCTATCGACTGAAAATGCAATGTAAGCCATATATATTATCGATCACGAAGGAGTTAAAAAAAATTTTGGTCACCCATCCGATAACCAACCCTTGCGACAATCGCTTAACCTTGAGGCTTAATCTAGATTTTTTTTCCCGTACATTGTGGAGAATTTATTAATACCATATTTTTTCCACAGCTGCTGTTATGATACTTCAATATTTCCGCTTAGTCACTGTCCATTCCCAGGGCAAAACATTTCATATAAAATTAAAGTAACCATGATCCCGAAATAATGTATGTAAAAACAAACAGAGGTCGGTTCTTGAAGGTCGGTTTCACAGGCGGCCATCTTTTCATGGTATAAGCATTTACGCAATTGTTGAACTGGAGCTCCCATGGATCAGCTTCAATGACGCAATGTCTGTTACGCAATAACTTTCCGAGTTCTTAACCGATGAAAAAAAAATTGTGTGGAATCGAATCAACACATTTAGGACCAGATTGTAACAGAGCCCGGACTTTTTGAAGATTCCATTCTTGGATTTTTATAATTTACTTTTTTCTTTAGTATTACCCGCCGCTTCAAGATATGGTGCTAGCGACTTCATCGACCTATAAGCTTTCAAAAATATATATAACGTTTTGTTATGTAAACTAAACAATGTTTATTCAAATACCTCTCCATTCATTTAGGAATCTGGTTATCTAAATTATTACTAGACAAAAATCAAGTGTATTAGGTATCTCGGCACATACACTCGCTATCCGGACAAGTCTCCAATTAATCTACTAAGACCTTGATAGACTCGTTAAATCATTGCAAGTATGTCTTAAACAGACGCCAGCGCCATCTTAATACTCAATATTTTATTACTTGAACTACTACTACCTACAAAATCGAATATACTTTTACAAGTATCCAACAATCGATATATAAGGAACAGTTATATTATTATTGTATATTTTGTTATTTATTTATTTTCTATTGTATATTTTGTTCTTATATATTTATTATATAATAATAAAATCTCATTCCTCCGCCTACTCTGGCCTGGAGCGGTCGTGAGCTGTTTCTGTGTCGTGTTTTACTTAAAATAAAAAATTTGTATTTTTGTGATTGGCTGTGAGTGAAAATTTCAATTCCTTATTCCTCTTGAGGCTCTTAAATGGAATAACTCCTCCTACTAGGCGGTCCTAGAGTAGGATAGCTGTTTTAGATCAGTTACTTCATTAAAAAAATCCTAGCACACTGGGATTTGAACCGTGCATCGCTGCGTGTGAGTGACGTTCCGATTTATACGCCCCCTGCCGAAGCCACTCGAGTCGTGAACGCCAACGACGAAATTTGGGATTACTTTCTGTGAGTGACATCATCGGCTTCGTAGCGTCTAGGTACAGTGCTACGGCCTACGTGCTACACCGGGCTACGGAAAACTACAACGTCTGAGTGTCTTATTGTTCGCACAATTTCAACTTTATTACCACGGTAAGATGCCTACACAACGTATTCCGCCTGCGTCCCCTCCAAAAGCTATTCCTATATAATCGCAATCGGAATCAGATTCTTCGTCCGTTGATAAACCCGAACTAAGTCGGAAAATAACGGCCCGCTCAAAGCGTCTTCGTATGGAATCATCGCCGCAAGCTGCTGAAAGTGAACATAGTAACTTTAATGATTTCAAGAAGGAACTAATGATGATGCTAAATACTTGGAAAGCAGAGTAATCGGCCACTCTATCTAAACTTGTCTCGGACGTAACTGCACTTAAAACTCAGTGTTCGGATATTCAGAAATCTAATTCCGAAATTGAAGCCTCAATGACCTTCATGAACTCACAGTTTGAAGAGATGAAAGAGAGAATTGGAAGACTGGAAATAGAAAAGAATCAAAACAGGGAATATATGATTAGGCTAGAAAAACAGTTAGAGGAACTACAACAGCTTTCGAGATCGTCCTTCATTGAAGTGCGAAATGTTCTCGATAAAGATAAAGAATCGGAAAGTGACTTGGTTCGTGTCATCAAAAATCTCGGTACGACATTGGAAGTTAGTTTTGAGGAGCACGATATCCGTGACATCTATAGGCGTCCTGGAAAACCTGGTTCAACAAAGACAATAGTTGTTGAATTTAACTCAGTCCAACTTAAGAACCACTTTCTTGTCTCTTCACGACGCTTAAACAGGAGCAAGCAGGGTCCTGAGAAACTCAACCATAAACACATCGGACTTGTTG
This sequence comes from Calamotropha paludella, assembly GCA_927399485.1. Taxonomy (NCBI): domain Eukaryota; kingdom Metazoa; phylum Arthropoda; class Insecta; order Lepidoptera; family Crambidae; genus Calamotropha; species Calamotropha paludella. Next base: position 15,850,883 of record OV656828.1, read on the forward strand.
GTGATAAACGCCCAATCTATGTGGATGAGCACCTGCCCTATTCCATACGTAAATTGTTTTTTCAAACTCGTGAGTTTGCAAAAAAACACGATTTCAAATTCTGTTGGACTTCTAATGGGCGGGTGCTTCTCCGCAAAGATTCAATTTCTAAATTCATCCATATTAAAACCGAATCGTGCCTTGCTAGCTTGCTTAAATGATTATCTGTTATTGGTCATAAATGTTTTGATTCGCTACCTATTAACATCCTATCACTTAATCATTCACACACTTTCTCCAATCTTAACAAAACTAAATTACACACAGTTACTCAACACACTCTACAAAAACAAACAAACCACTCATATTGGTCTCATTACTAAAAGAAAAGTTACCTTTTTATCTCATACCCTATTCTTATGTTCTCTCGCCTACCTCGAAATTGCATGCTTAAATCACACAGTCCTGGTCTCTGTTCAAAATGTTAGTTTAGAATATCACCAATCTTTCTTGTACCGCCCTTTGATGTTTAAAATTGTAATTATATCTCAAACTCGACACAATATATATTTGTTTTCAAAACCATTTGTTATGAATCAGTGTATCCATCTCTTCACCAACATAATGGATACTACACTACACTTCAACTTTGATCCTCGACTTTTGACCAAATCCTTTAAAATTATTATTAAAAATGAATAACCTAACTAATATACTATCAGAAATAGACTCCTTTAACATTGCACAATCACAGTATTGTACTCCCGAAAATTGTATTACGTACTTACCTAACGATTCAGCACTAAAAATAGTTCACGCAAATATCAGAAGTATCCACAAAAATTTTAACAATTTCATAGCTACCTTGGTGACGACTAACATCTCATTTGACATTATAATTTTGACTGAGTGTTGGCATAAAGATTCCAGTTATTTGCCAAATCTTGACGGTTACATTGTGCAATCGACCTCAAACAATCCTCTTCAAAATGATGGTGTTGTACTCTACGTCAAAGCGGACTTAAAATCCTCCATTACTGAACCACCCTTTCAGGATGGAAACTGCCTTTTGTGTTGTATCGGTGACTTCGCTCTACTCGCGGTCTACCGATCCCCATCATATAAACACCTCGACCGGTTTTACAATAGCCTTAATAACATTATTTCTCCCTTAAACTTTTCAAATATAGCGTTGATAGGGGACATTAACATTGATATTAAGGAAAATAACACCAACTCTAACTCTAACGACTACCTTACGATTACGTCATCACTTGGTCTTTTACCGGCTCACTTTCTTCCAACTCGACAAAACAACTGTTTGGATCATATTCTTTTAAAAAGTAAACATATGGCCACGGTAACAGTCATCCAAACCGAAATCACGGATCATCTTCCTTTTGCATTGTCCCTTAAACTTAACAATTCCCTAAATTCAAAATTAACAAACATTTACAGGGTGAAATATAACTTTGAAAATATTAAAAAAGAATTAGATGCCACTGACTTTACCACTATACTGGAAGAAAGCAAACCTGATGTGGCCACTAATAATTTGATAATGTGCATAAAATCCATAATTGACAAAAATAAAGAAACTATAAAAGTGTCAAGGAGAAGTAAGATTATAAAACCCTGGATTACTACTGGTCTGTTACGTTGTATACGAAACCGGGACTCTATGCATCAGAAATTAAGGGGTGCACCCGACAATGTAATTTTAAAAACTACCTATCTCCGATATCGCAATTTTTGTAATGCTCTTTTAAAAAATATAAAGCTAAACTATGAAAAGCAAGAACTTCTAAAGGCCAAAAATAATCCGAAAGAACTGTGGAAGGTCGTTCATACGATCACTAATTCAAATCAGTTAAGGAAGCTACCAGATCAACTTTTGAATATTGCGAGCGACCCGCGCTCATCAATTAACACTGTAAATGAGTACTTTGTTAATATTGGCAATGAGCTCGCACGTAATATATCTCCCCCCTCTTCGGTATCCCATGGTTATTTTCCAACAGCTACTGACACAGTCAGTAATTCTTTTGTTATTCTACCCATTTCTGAAATAGAGGTCAAAGAACTGATTCTAAGCCTTCGAAGCGATAGCTCAACGGGATGGGATGAAATCTCACCTCGTGTACTAAAGCATTCTGCATCCGCTCTAGCCTCACCCTTAGCACACATCTTTAACCTTAGTATAGCAAATGGAACTTTTCCTCAGTCCTTCAAAAAAGCCATAGTCCATCCTATACACAAGTCTGGGAGTAGAGACCTTGTTTCGAACTACAGGCCGATTTCTGTACTGCCCGCCCTTTCGAAGGTCTTTGAGAGGTACCTCAACGCCTCTCTAATAAATTATCTTAACAAATACCACCTACTTTCGGATAACCAATATGGCTTTCGAAGTGGTATTTGTACGGAGGACGCGGTCTCTAGCTTTACTGAGGCACTTGTCTCGCATGTAGACCGCAAGGAGAGGTGTTATGGTGTCTTTTTGGACCTTTCCAAGGCATTCGATACAGTCTCTACCCCAATCCTCATATCTAAACTCGAGGCTATTGGACTTCGAGGTAATATTTTGAACCTATTCAGCAGCTATCTTACAGGTCGAAAACAATGTGTAAAAATTGGCAACTTTGTTAGCGATGAGGCATCGATTAGTTATGGCGTGCCGCAGGGCAGTATACTTGGCCCAACACTTTTCCTCATATATATTGACCAATTAGGCCGCCTTTCACTTGAAAATAGCAATATATATACGTACGCGGATGATACGGCGCTTCTGGTATATGGTAAAAACTGGACCTCCGCGAAGCAATATGCTGAAATTGCTCTGTCTAGGGTCAGTGAATGGTTGTCCAGTAATTTGCTAACACTGAATTTGGAAAAAAGTCAGGTTTTGAAATTTAATATTGACAGGTCATCCAAGACTGAATTACCCCCCGACATAATAATGCATACTTGTAGAAGTACTGATTTAAATGTATGCTGCTGTAAGCCCTTAAATACGGTCAAAAGCTTAAAGTATCTCGGTGTTCACCTTGACGATCGGCTTGATTGGCATGTGCAGATCGAAACCCTTACAGCGCGAGTTCGGAAACTAATTTACATCTTTAAAAATCTACGTCACTCAGCTGACCTAACTACACTTTTCACGGTTTACTTCGGCTTATGCCAGTCCGTCATATTCTATTGTATCTCTTTATGGGGTGGGACCGATAAAACAGCACTCTTAAAGTTGGAGCGGGCTCAGCGAGCGATCCTCAAAGTAATGTTTCGTAAGCCCTGAACCTACCCCACCACTAAACTGTACGCGGAATGCAGGGTTCTCACAGTCCGGCAGCTGTCAATCTTGCGAATGCTTCTCCATAAACATTCTTCTTTGCCGTTTGACCAGGTAATATCAACGAGGCGCCCTTATTTGCCCACAAATAAAATGTCGTACATCGTGGGCTCAAAATCAACTATCAGTCCTCAGCTCAAAACTTTATAACAGAATAAATAAAATTAGGCCCATATACTTATTGACAAAATTCAAATTTAAAACCATAGTTCAAGATCTACTTCTTTCTTTTAATTATGATGAGACTGAAAGTTTACTTAAGTAACGCAAACACAGTTTTCATTAGTAACATATTAATTTTATACTCACGCTCTCACATACATACACACAAACACGCACGCGCCCGCGCGCACACACAGTAACACATACACTCATACTCACTCACATACACTCTCATATACATAAATACATACACAAAACCAATCAAACTAAACAATACGTTCTAACCAGGCTCATTAATTACTTTTTTAGAATATTATTATGTATTGGAGGAATCCCTTACTCCCAAGATACAGGATACGTCCTAGTTTGGGAGTTGGAGACCTGATTTGTAGACATTGTAAACCTTCTCATTATGTGTATTGTTTATGTTTTGTAATGTTATTGTTTTGTTGTTTCAATAAATTATTATTATTATTATTATTATTATATGTTCTTTGCCACTTCCTATTGCCGCACAAACGCTGGTGAACGTTCACCACTTTTTCGACTAGTAAATTCTTATAATAAATACTTTAATACTATTGACATTATAGCAGTAGGGTCTAATACTTTCAAAAGACTAATCATTAAAAGTTCCCTCAGTGCCCGCTGACATCGATTAAATATTAGATACAACATAAAAGAAACAAATATGAACCTAAACTAAGACGTAACTTAGATAAAAGAAATATAGGAAAATTTAATGAATTTAAATATAAAAACTTCATTATGTTATCTCATATAGCTCCTAAAAATGTTATATACTCTTGAATATCTGCTTATTATGTTTTTGCTTTAAATTTTGTTTTATAATTTTAAAACATATAAAGATCTTGCCCTGAAATTAGATCTTAATTAGTAGATTTTGATTAGTACATTTTAATTAGTAGATTTTAATTTTTTTTTTCATGTAAGAAATATGACTTATTATTTGTATACCTACTCCCTCTCTCAGCACATGTTTGTAAATTAATTTTATATAATAAAGCTGTGGTAAATGTTGCTGGTGTTGAAATAAGTTTTAGTTTCTAAGAGAATTTGTAAACAACTTTTTATTTCAATACTGTTTTTTTATCTAAATAAATAAAATAAAAAAAGAAAAAAATTAACTCGCGTGATCTCGCATATCTTCTGTAAGAGTACTTTCCCGAATTGCAAAAAAAATATAAAATTTTATTTTAAAGCTTTAGATTTTATTCAATAGGTATAAGCAACTGAAGAGTACCGGAATCATAGTATGTCATCAAAACAATAAAATATACAAAAAAGAGCTAACTTCACACCTTAGCACACCGCTGCAAAGTTGCCTGTCTGCCGATATTCTACAGAATGTACTTTGGAGTGTACTTAGGAACTGCATGTGATCATATCTCACTTCTTCCATCGGACATCCAGACGCACTGTGAGCTTCCACCCTTTCTTGGTTGCTATTTCTACCTGGCGCTTCTTAACATCTTTTATAATGCGCACAGCAAAGGATTGAAACTCCCTCCCTGCGTCTGTATTTCCGAGTACTTACAACCCGTTCGTTTTCAAATCCAGGGTGAATACGCACCTTTTGTGTTAGCTTGTTCCATCGTTGATCCTGTATTGGCCCCCGGTCTTGATTGGGATAAAGAGTGAACCCATTAAAAATCAATTAAGTCACGCAATCCTAATACTTCTAACGCTGAAAGTTATGATGCCTTCGTGTCATCACCATCCCAGATACAATAGAGGTCATTGCTGAATGGATCCCATCCCCAGAAATATGGAGGTTTTGTCAGAATCTCCACGCGTTGCAGGTTTTGGAGGTCGCAGAAAAGACCGAGTCCGTTGCTGCCCATTTTGTGGTCTACTTAAAAATCTGTAACACATTAAAGGGAGAAAGAAAAAGCTCTTGCCGAGTTTCTTGCGGCTTCTTCTCAGTACAAGGTCTGCCGTCATAGGACTTATGAAGCCATGGTATAGTTGGCTTTAAATAAATTCATTGTAAATGGTCATCTATATATTTAAAAAAATTCGTGTCACAGTGTTTGACCGCGATGTACTCCGAAATTACGCAACCGACTTTTATGTTTTTTTTTTTCATTTTGCTGGATTTAGGATATAGGATATGTTTTCTTTTAATTTATTTCACAGCAACGCGTGGCCAGGTCAGCTTAAATGAATAAAAATCATTTTATCTTCATCTTATCTTTATTACCCTCATAAAAATTGGATCTATTCTAGTCTGCCGGATACCAAAGCTAACATGCGAACAAGAAACCATACCGATAATGTCCCCCGTATGTAAACATCTTTACAATGTCATGAAGCCCTCTCGAAATTGTCGAGAGTAAAAATACCTACTCAACGGTAAATAAAAAAATCCCGGTGGCCGCAGTCGAGAGCAGCCCGACTGGCGGAGTGGGTACTCTCTACAAGTGGAATTCGTTTGGCTTATGAATTCCCTACCTTACTTTTATTTTATAAAACAAAGATAGATATTTTGTCATTTTACCATCGAGGTAAAAAAATGTATGTAGGTACTGAGGAAATGGATACCACTTTTTAAAAATAAAATTCTTACATTCACAGAAGTTAGTCTAGCCCAAAGTTAGGACTGTGAGGCTTGCTATGGATACTAGGGTCACGGATACACATACATATAATATGATAAATAGATACTATGTAATATTTATAGAAATACAAGCTGACCCGGCTGCATTGCTGTGTTATAAATTAAAATGAAAGGTATCTTATGTACTAAGTCGGAACAAATCCAGTAAAATGATAAAAAATCATCAATATCCGTAGAGTAGGTTTGAAGTTCATCGCAGTCCAACACTGTGATAGGGAATTTGTATATACAGATATGTCAATATCCATGACTTAAGTACAAATGCTTGTATTCATCACATAAGCATCTGCCCCTTCAGAGACATAACCCAGGACTTTTGGTGCAAAAGGCATGAAATATCTGATCGAGGTCGCTTCTTTTATACAAGTTATTATCAACCTCGTAGATTATTTTAATAGCTTAGAGATTAAAATATGGTGGAAGTAGTAGAAAATATATGACAACTATTGCCTTAGTTAGACTGCGATCACGGCTCCTGTAAACTGCCGTTCTTAGGATAAGTGCAATAAGTCGAGTTTTTCGGCAAATTGATTTACGTACAATTTACGTACAAATATATGTACAAATATAATATACTACATAAAATTCCACTTCATTCTATAGTCGTATAGTAAAAGTTTCAAGTCAATAGCTATTATAGTTACGATGATACACAAAAAAAGAAAATTAAATCTTTAATCGCAATTATTTCGAAAGTAGCCGAAACTACTTATTGCACTTATCGTAAGGACGGCAGTAAAGGAGTCGAAACGTCAGGATTAAATATAAAATAAATTATGACCAAAATCCGTGAACAAGTTGTTTTATTAGAATGTATAATGTGAAGAACTAAGTAAGTTCATACGCGTAAACCATGTAAGGTCAAAAGGACGTAACTAATTTTCGAATCATACGTTAAAGACTTACTTTTACTCAATATGAATGAGCATTTACAAAGCGTGTACTGCACGTCAAGGGCATGGTTTTATTAGTCAGTCTTACATCTCTAGAGACCTTGTAACCGAGTAGAAGACGCAAGAAACTCGGTGAGGGCTGTTTTTTATCCCTCTTCGAGTGAAATCGTTTGTCTCGTCGTTGAGGGTTACAAATATTCGACAGATCGCGTTATCGATTAAACGCCACCGGGAAAACTTATATTACAAAACGTTTTAAAAAGCGTGGAATATCTTGTAAAAGTTTACATAGAAATTGGAGATCAGTCTCCATGTCCTAATAGAGTATGAAATGCTCTCCGAATACATCTTTTGGGTGGTGGCATGTGGTGCGGGTCGTTACGTTCCTAAGATATTTTTGAGCGAAGCGATGGCTGCATCATGCGTTATGCTCGTGAAGGAGTGCTGCTTTTGGCTTTAACCTTCAGTATTATTGACTTATACTAAACATACATCTTGTTGCTTTCTTGAATTTTTCCTTTATTCGTTGTATGTTATTGAAATGTTGAGGGATACTTACTTAAAACAGATACTTGTTGTAATCAACGAAATAATAATAAATAATAATAAATAACTATTTCTTACATTCACACCAATTAGCCTAGCCCAAAGTTAGCACTATAAGGCTTGTATTATGGATACTAGGGTAACGGATAGACATACATATTTGATAAATAGATAACTAATATACATAGAAATGATATGAACACCCATGGCTCAGGTACAAATGCTCGTATTCAGCATACAAACATCTGCTCCTTCCGGGATTTGAACCCAGGACCGACGATGCGAAAGGCAGGATCGCTACCGTTGCACCAAACGGTCGTCATCAGCGGTCGTCATCAATGGTCGTCAATAATGATATCATAACACTACTATTATTGATATAGCAGAATAATTTTGTTTTTTGTTGTGGATTATGTATGGTGACGACGTATTATATTGTAAATATCGTTATTTCTCTTAAAGCTGACTGAGTTTCTTGCGCCCATTCTTCTTGTCAGTTAAAAGACGTCCTCAATGGGTGGTAGGTAAAAATGTTGGACGATTCAAAACAACTTATTTTAAGTGCATTTGAATAAAGTTGTTTTCATTTCACAATTTCTTTCACCAGTTTTTCTCAGAAAGGTTTCCCAATTTTCAAAATGATAACATGATAAAAAAATTAATAAACTGGAAAATAAAACAATTTTATTGTTAGAAATGTTGTAGTTAGGAACGTACCCTATTACAATTCCTCTTAAGATCATGGCTCCTGTACAGGAGTCGAAATGTCAGTATTAAATATAGAGAACAAGAATAAGGTTTTATTTAAATGTAGGAATTACAAATTCTATCATTTAAATAATAAATCAACATAATCAGTTGAAGAGCTGTAGACTGAACGAAACTCCAGAAACTTTGTATTTAATAAGCGAACGTTAAGCATCTCACGTTTCTCATTTCCGTGACCTTTCAGGTATTTTTATCATCCATTATTTCATGGGATACAAATGGAACTCCTTCAGTGTACTCGAGGGTCGGGCCTCGAGTTTGCAGCCCTCAAGAGGCAAATTCATTTTCCAAAACAGGCGAGGACTTGTTTGGACACGACCCTTTTGGACAAATTCGCTGTTTTAACAAGATGTTTGACAGAGCAATGTAATTTGTTTGTCCACCAGCTTTGGAACTCGTCTGCAGGATTTGTTTTGAGAATTCGTTATGTTGTCGCGAAGTGCTCGGTTTTTTTTTAGATTCAGCTTTAGCTCTGTAAACTTAAAATAATTTATTCATTGAATTTGAAGGTTTGCTTAATAAGAAATGATGTCAATTCTAGCTGTATTTATTTTACTTGTTGTCGAAGTGTTTTCTTTTGTTTTTAATGTAAGCTTTTGTTACAATGAGTCCTATTGCGTAGTACAATCAACAACACATTCTCATTCAATTATCAACTTGAACTCCAATTATAAGACTTCAATTATTAACAATTTCTTAAATTTATATTTAAGAAGTAAGACTGTTTGTAGTAGGTTAGCGTTATGTTCTCTTTGTTTAAAACTAAATCTATTTAAATAAAAAAACCTCTTTATAGTGGTATTTTATGTCACTTATGGGAATAAAGAAATGTTAATAAATGTTGTACATATTTACAAAAAAATATTTAGGGAAATTATTCCTGATTATCCATATCACAAGTACCAGTAAAATTCATTTTCGTAAAAAGTGAGTATTGACAATTTATGTATTTAAAATGATAAAGCTTAATGGATAAAAATCATGAAGTAATAATAATACTATAGTATATTTATGTTTATTTCGGCCGCTGCTTCGCTGCTACACGTAAAACGCCCCTAAAACGGGATGGAATAAACCCTATTCCATAATCTCCACGTTTAATAGACGGGTTAAAGATCACAGTACAAGACCATAATTCGGAGGCTACTGCTCATTTTGTGGTCGACTGATGGTGATTACTTCCAGTATTATGGGGTCGAATATAAAGACCCCCCTAATTTTGTAGGGTAAGCTCTATTCTACTCTGCCGGACACAAAACGGCGTATAATTATGAAGCTGCAAAAATATATTATTATCAATAAATGTGACGATCTTATTTTATAAGAAACTCAAAAGCCCCGAGCAAAAACGGAATGCAGCTAGCCTATCCATTTTTTATAGGATACATAAGAGTGTGCAGAAGATTTGCACAGCCTTGTTCCGCCGTCTTCAGTTTTTCATCGGACAACCAGACTTGATATACGCCACCGTTATATGGTAGATATGCCAAAGGGTCGTACTAAGCGTTTTAGTTTCAATTTCGTGATACGTACCGTTAAGTAGTGGAACTCTTTGCCTGAATCTGTGTTTCCTGACAAATACAATTCTTATTCTTACAAGTCTTCTAGTCACGAGTGAATAGGTATCTTCTAGGCAAGCGCGTCACATTCTAGATCGCAGGGTCTAGTATTTGACGTGATTGGAAGCCACATCCCCTCGCTATATATGCAAATACTCTTGCAATTGAGCTACCAAACCTTAGCAGACTCGTTAAAATTTTCTGGGTACTAATACCCAGAACGTCTGCTGTAAACTTTTTTTTTATTGTAAATGTTCCAATGAGCTTCTTGGCCCTAATTATCTACCTATTAATTAAGCAGTTAAATATGCTTGCAGTTGTTTTTACTGTTGTTCATCTTGATAACTAACGGACTGCAAGTTTCTCTGTGGTCCTCTCGTCTCTCGTCATCGTCAACAATAAGTCATTTAAGACAAAGTCAACATTTGCAATTACATTTGTCTAAATTGTGAGGCGTGGACTATCAAAGAACAAATACGCCTAAAACTAGAGGCTTTAGAAATGTAGCTTTACTGTCGTATGCTGCGAATTAACTGGGTTCAAAAAGTGACGATCGAGGAGGTTCTACGACGTGACAAAAATCGCGAGAAACTCATGACACTCGTTAAGAAAAGAAAGGAAGCCTGGGACATGTATTGAGACATGAGCGCTACCATCTTCTTCAGACAATTATGGGTAAGATTAAGGTGAAAAGACGCGTCGGAACAAGAAAGTGGTCCTGGCTCCGCAACATCAGGCAATGGACCGATATCAATAACGTAGAGGAACTTTTTCACCTCGCTAAAGACAAGAAGCGATACCCAGAGCTGACAGCCAACCACCAGTAGTGGAGAGGCACTCCTAGAAGAAGAAGAAGAATTTGCCTTGAGTTACCATGTATAGTCGTGTGGTTTGTGATATTTGCTTATGAGAAAGAACAAATTACATATTCAAATGCACTCAAAATAACTTGTTTTAAATTGTCCAACATTTTTACCTACCACCCATTCAGAACGTCTTTTGAACTGACAAGAAGAATGGGCACAAGAAACTCATCAGCTTTAACAGAAGTAACGACATTAACAATATAAGTAATAAGTCGTCACGATATATAATCCACAAAAATAAAATCTGTTATCACAATAATAGTAGTGTTATGGTTCATTATTTCGTTGATTATGTGTTAAAGCTTTCCAAACTAGATAAATATTGTAATGCAAATGCCTACCACCATTGAAGTGCCTTAACGTAATTGAATAGAACAGATTGTGCCAGTTGTGACGATGTTGGCAACAAAACAAATCTCTAAACCTTTAGGTGTGTTTTGATAAATTTGGTGGCAATGAAATCTACCCTCAAGGTAAAATGGCGGACGGTGTTGTTTACTTTTACGTAATTGGGAAAACGACAGCTATCTGATGTTTTCCCAGAGAATAAATTATGTCATGTGATACTCACTTTCTTAAAAAATTTCACGATATTTTTGTGGAGCGTGTTAAATAAAAAATGGCCGAAGTAATTTCTGGACACGTTCTGCAGATTTTTTAGTCTTGAACTGTAATTGAGAACGAAGCCTCCTGATACAGACAAGTTAGTTTAAAAGGGGACTCCAGTCACTTTAGCAATATATATATTTAAAAGTTAAATTATATTTATTTTTATTATAGATAAATAATTTTAATAAAAAAAATTACAGAAAATGCTCACAAGTTGTTCACAAGTTGAACAGGCAACCTTTGAATGTCCGGTCCACTGCTCTCCCACTTGAGCTATCGAGCCTTCTTAACTCGAAGAAGTCCCGCCGAAATGTGAGAGGATATTCCTCTCATTGATGAAGCATTACTGGCCTATGTACAAAAAAGTACTAAAAAAATTCGGCGAATGCTCAGACTCGGTAACTCAATTGCGAGAGCAGTGGACTGGATATCCAAATATTGCGGGTTCAAGTCCTGCCTGCAAATAGCTTCTGGGCCGAGTCGCTTCTTCGTAGTATTTTATTATATGAGATATGTCTAAAACACATAGACTAAATATTTTTTTTTATTTCCTGTGATCACACTCACTTATGCCTTTTTTGTTTGTTCACGGTACCTCATCCATCTCCCTTAATCAGTACAGACGCAGGCGAAGTTCTTGTCTCTGAGTACAGACTGAACGAATTAGTAATTTATACTTCTTTAGGGTACAACAACAGCACACAATGCCATACACTTTGACATTTTTACCAACGTTATGGCATTTGTAATAACGATCATTTTAGCCTATACGTATATACCTAGATGCGTCGAACCGGAAGGGGCAGATATTTGTGAGATAAATAGTAATAATAATAATAAAATTATAAATAAATACTATGCATCCTATATCTCTGTCTATCCGTTACCATACACACGCTATACACTGATTTCGGGATAGACTAATTCGTCACTAGACCTCCTTCGTCCTTTCTATGAAATAAACCTCATTCGATATTTATCTGAAAATCGGCATATTGCCCCTAACCCAACTGAAGTAAAAAAGGACATTGAATTTAAATTTTTCGTGTGTGTGCTACTGTGACACATAAAATAAATAATGATGCTACGGGAAATGTTTGTATGTTGAATAAGTAGGTATGTGTATATTAGTTTTGACATGATAACGTCTTATAAATCGATGAACACCGGCTGCATGCACGAAAAAGTGTAACGTTCCGCCTGAGCCAAGCGTGCAAACAAGAGCGCGGAACAAGCGATAGAGAGGCACGATCAACCTAAGCGTTCGACTTGTGGCGCATCTATCTCTCTTCCACTTCATGAAGTGAAAAGTTAACGGTTTCAATTGTTTATTACAACAACTTAATGTTAATTTATTGAAAAAAAAATATTTTTTCAACTCCTTCTTTGTATTATACAAAGTAATGATAATTCAGTGATAATAATTCAATTTAATTCATAAAAATATGCAATTTTTCAATCATGTTTTCTTATGATGCTATCACGTAAAATTATCGTCCGTAATCTGACTTTACAGGCAACCAATTTTTTTAAATGTATCTGCGTAGCGAAGGATGATTCTTGAAAAAATTGTGAGGAATTCGAAATAAATCGTTTTATAACACAGAACAAACAATAAAATATATTCGGAAATGAAAAATAAATGAAAAAGTCATTTCACGCCAAAAATGAAGAAGGAAAAATGTAAAAGAATCGACCACAGATAAAAAAATAAAAAGTTGATGTAAAGAGTTTGCAGCTCGAAGGTATACAGCCTTTATGGAATAAGTGGCGTAGACAATCTACACGTAGAAATGTATCTTCTCCTGACTACTAATATTATTTCGACAATACCATTGTCAGCTTTTGGAATGTTGGGGCACAGGGACAATAATTAATTTAATCTTGCTCAATTAAGCCGTAAGTTTAACAGTCTACAGTTTCACTAATTACATCCCTATAACCCTAGGGAAGTACATTTGAAATAGAAAGGACATGGTATTAAATGAATTGTTATTTACAAATAATTATATACAGCTTGAAGCAGTGATTAAACGTAGGTACCATGTTAAAGTCGACATGTTATTTCATTTTAAAAATTTAATTTTCATAATTTGATTTTATTTTGGATTAAATATATTTTTTAAGATTTATATTTTTGAAGGGAAGTTTCTATAAAGACGTCAGGGACGATCGCATATAGGCGTTCGCCGCTCGACCACTCTATCCGTGCTAAGCGTCAGATTTACCCGTTACGAGAGAGCGTCAGATTTAGTACCATTATACGATATATACAGGAGCCAGATGCCTCCCCACTTCAGTGTGCGTGGGTGGCGTGGCTTTCCATCTCATTTTCGCTTTAATTTCCATTGTTATTATCTTGATTATGAAACAAAGTATCTCGAATAAAATAAACAAAATAAATTAAAGAAGCTGAATCTATGATCACTCGTCTCATGATCCGCCGCTTCGTAAGTCCCTTAACCGCTACAATCTTAGGCTGAATGAACTAATCGCTGCGCCATCAAACTATTCTTATCAACAATAATATAATATCACATCTTATATTTGAAAATACAGGTTTACAACACCCTTTTCAATGTGGCTAAATAATAAATAAAGTGGAAAATAATGAAATCTCAATAATCATGTTTATTGAATTTCTTTTATTATATTTAATTTCAATGGAAACCCATAATTATAGTTATATACAAAACACACATTGAATATACAAAAAAGCGTTTCAACAGATCTAATGGATAAAACATGTCCAAAGTAAACAGTAATTTTCTGTGTAAACAATTTGTGTTTTTATTTCGAAATTACGTTCCTATCGCGAATATTGATGCACTACTTAACTGTTAAAAAATAATAAAAGGAATGTATCAATTTAAATAAAACAACTTTTCGCGGTTTTTTGCGCCTACTTTCTATATAAAAAAATTGCAAAATAAAAAAAAATCATTGCATAATTTTTAACAGTTAGAAACGTATCCGATTAAAATATTGTGATGGTAGTAGAATATGTAGGACGACCATTTGCCTTAGTCATCATGTGATCACGGCTCCTGCAAAGGAGTCGAAACGTCAGGATTGCGTAGCCTTGTTCCGCCGTCCCCATATTTTCATCTGACAACTAGACTTACAAATAGGCACCATCGTTATATGGTAGATATAGCAAAAAGTCACACTAAGATGCATTTTGGTTCCAATTTTGTAATACGTACTGCTAAAGAGTGGAACTCTGCCTGAGTCTGTTTCCTGTTAAATACAATTTAGGGGTCTTCAAGTCACGAATGAATAAGTATCTTCAAGGCAGGCCCGTCACATCCTAGATCGCATCGCTGCTTGCCATCAGGAAAGATCTTACAAGGTCAAGCGCTTACAATGAAAAAGTAGGCGCAAAAAACTGTCATTTCTGTCTTGTCACTTCAGATTCTGTCTTGGCCCCCGAGCTTGATCAATAGGTAAGATCTTGGGATCAAGAGCTTACCTATTCTAAATAAAAAAAACCCTTTTGCGTACTATAATAAAATAAGTAAACTATGTCGAGCGATCAAAAGTGTGTCGCAGCTAAAAACTGTGTCGCTAATTCAGCAAAATGTGTGCGGTGGTGAGTAAGGCATTTCCTGACGCAAGACTATTCCTAATATTAGCAACTTAAAAACAAACACTAACTGAAAGCGGCAGTTTGCTTAACCAAATCAGCTTTAAAGGGCAAACTTAACATTTTAGTTTCATCACTAATGCCAACTCAAAGTGCTTAGCACTTAACGAAATTTGTATCCAATCTTTGAGATTTGAAACCGCATAAGCGGGAGTGTTTAAGTTGGGAGGGCAAAGGGTCACTCGGGGTGTTCCAAGTTTTGATATAATTGAGTTCCTCTGCCCATTAAGACTTCACTCAGTAGCTGCTGTACCGGTTCTATAATGTTGGGTGGAATGCGGTTCACAAATTGTTATACAGGGAATTTTAGTTGCAGTTCTCAGTTTGTTTTGATGATTTGTGCGATAATTAAATAAATGTGTTGCACATTCAACAGCTCTGTGGGGCAATGTATAATGTTCTCGACTTACCATTGCAGAAGTGTATTATAAAAGAATACCAGTGTATTATACTGAAGAATCCCGAGAGTTCGATTCACTTAGCGAGAATGCATATATATGTTCTGAACGGTTGATGGTAGTTTCAGCCTACCGGGCTAGCTATCCAAGTCTGATTGATATCATTGTTTTATTTAGCTGGTTCTTCTGTGGTAGAGTTAGATGTAGAGTTTTCGGCGTTATTATGACTTCATATATCAGATGAAAAGGAAGCCAAGCAATTTCCCGTTGTTAGGAAAGGTTAGTTATCGGATGTACGAAGAAATACTTTTTTATCTCATGCTCATTTGTTGAAGCGTAGTTGAAGCAGTTAATTTTGACTGCATCTGCTATCGTTAGCATCTACAAATCTGCATTTAATCCAATATAATTTAATCTGTCTACGGTAACTTTATCACAAGAAAATCTTTGCCTTAGTAGACTATGACATGAATAGCTAAATAAAAAGAAAAGTATAATACAACATCAGCCTTAGAACGGAATACCATCAAAAGCAAATTTATAACACTGTAACTTAAGTTGTAAATAGTTCCAGTAGTACATCTACCGATTGCTCACTCGCGATAAAGTTAAAAAAGATGTAGGGAAGAATAGTAAGAATTGATAATAAAATCTGAAACTTTATGACAAAAGGGAATATTGAAAAATATTGAGAGAGAGACATCACGTGAAATAGTTGCAATAAAGCTTCAGCTTCTGATGCGAGACCGTTCGGGAATGCGTAAAAAGTTTTTTATCAGTACAGACCTATCTTTGATGGGGGATTTGTGATTTCTGGAAATGGCGGCGAAGATTTTAGTACATTACTTGATTGAATACAGTAAAATTGATAACTTGTTAGTGTTTAAATGTTTCTTTTCATGTATGTACCTAGATAATGGCCAACAAATGGATGGGGACGTAATGTCTGTACTTCTAGGGATAACGCTAATGGCGATAACGATGATATAATTACAGCGGCAGTTTATCGTTTGAAGATATTTGGATTAGAATTTAAAAAATCTATATCATTACATACATAAGAAATAACATTTCTTACATTCGCACCGTTTAACCCAGTCCAAAAGAAGCAGTCTAATGCTTGTGTTACAGATACTATAATACGGATAAATAAACATTGGATGAATAGATATGAAATATATATGTGTGTATATACTAGCTAGCCGACCCGGCCATGCGTTGCTGTGTTATTAAGTAAAATAAAACCTACCTTATGTCCCGAGTCAGAACAAATTCAGCAAAATTAAAAAATCATCAATATCGATAAAATAGTTTCGGAGTTCATTACGGTCAAACATTATGATAAGGGATTGTTGTATATATAGATAAATATTTGTATGAATAACCATGACTCAGATCCAAAAACATATAGTCGGTTCGAAAGACAGAATCGCTACCATTACACCGAATGGTCGTCATTGTCTTTTTTCTTATGAGAAAGATTGTTGTAAATGCGATACATTCGAACTATCTGTACTAATATAAGAAAGCTGGAGATATTGTTAGAACGCGGTAGTCTCAAGAACTGCCAGTAGGATTTGAAAGATTCTTTTTGTGTATGACAGCTCAATACTTGAAAATAAGAGGCTATTCAACTTCAAGCTATATTCCTCAGGAACTGAGAAAAAATAAGAGCATAGATACGACTGGTTGTGTTGAAATGTTATGATAAATTGCTTAGATAAATTTTGTTTTTTTTTCAAGTTTTGTGAGTGATTTAACAATATTTTTTGATGAAACGCAAAAAAAGTTTACAACACTCTTAATATTATTAATTAAATTCCTTAAGATCTTACGAGGACTGAATTAATTATAGGGGGAAATCGAAACTTCTACTCCATTAATCCCGAACACTTGCCAACTCAAACACTAACACAAAGACTATAATAGCCGATGAAAACTTAATAATTTAAACATTAAAGAACGAGGCCCAGGTAATTACTAATTCGATACCTAAGTCACTAAAGAACTGTATATTTATCACTGCTAGCGACGTATGACGTTCTAAAACCGCAAATTAAGTATTTTGAGTACTAATAACTGGTCAAATAGGCACTGTAATGCATGCAGATAAGCTACACGCAAACACACAAATATATATACGTACTAGCTGACCCGGCCATGCGTCGGCGAGGCTCAGTTATTATAATCTTCATAAAAAAATATTTTGATTATGAATTAAACTGAAATCTATCCTATGTCCTAAGTTGGATAAATTTCAGCAAAATGAAAGAAAAACATCAAAATCGCTTGAGTAGTTTCGGAGTTCGTTCAAACACGGATAAATAATAAAAATACGGATTTTTATATATACATAGATGACTAAAATATATGTAAATTAATTCCTTTTATTTTAATGTAGCTAAGATTTACATTACATGATTTTATTGAAATAATGTATGTGTATTATTGTTTTAAAGATACCGGCTGCGATTTCATAATGATTTAATCAGGCAGTTATGTATTCATATCATTTCAGGTAGTTATCATGCGATTGGATGTTTTTGTATGTTTTGGATCAAAGGCATTGTCTAATTTTTTATTCCTTATAAGCACCCTGCGTTAGCTCGCTCCATCGTAGATCCTATCTTGGTTCCCGGGCTTGATTAGAATCAAAAACGTACCCGAAAATCATCAAATTATTTTGGACTCTAATGGTGACTTATTCTGTGTTAAACTATCAAAATCTGGATTTTTTTCAGCATCCGTGTCTTACAGCAAGGGGTTGGAAGAAGCATCTTGCATTTTGGAAAAATAAGAGCGACCAGTGATGCATATCCCTGATTCATTTGCCATATTTGCATTTGGACTCTTCTTCTATTAACTACTAGGTGAAGCACAGCTGTTTGTGCACTAAAATATAAAAGAAATTGTTGTAATATGTAACTAAATGTTACACTCTTTTATTACATTATATTGTTACGCGTAGCGCCATCTATTAACGTGTGTACCATTCTGTCACGACTTGTAACTAAATAACTGGCCTGTCTGAGCAGTCTGTGGGCGCTCAAGAAGTATTATTTTAATCACTCTGTGGAACATCTCTTTTGTTACGGTGTTAATAAAGTAAATAGTTATGTAATGTTAAATCAAATAAAGAATAGTGTTTATCCATAAAAATGATTTACTTTCTAACAGTAATATTTTAGAGCAGCTGGCCGCAGTATTGTTTCAAAAATGTTTTTAAGAAATGTAAACCGAGTTAAGAAGATTCTTTTAATTATTATAATAGAAAAATACTAGCAAAAATCGACTTGGGTCACAAGTGAATTCTCAGACGGGAATCGAACCCGCAACCTTTGGAAATCCGGTCCAATGCTATTATAATAATTACTTTTTATTGAATAAAATACGGTGACTGTTATAAAATAAATTCATTTTTAACTGTCAGTTGTGATCACGCGTAACTAGGGAAGAAATAATGTCTAATTAAGTTAAATTAGGATGGATCATTACCACTTATCATTATGAAGACCATGTTCTTCAATGACAACGGTGCATGCAACTGCATCGATTTGAAGTCTCAAAAAAGAAAAACATGGTAAACATTCCGTTTTTATGAAAATTAATATAAGTGACCTTGAAAGTTTAAAATAAATATTTTGCTCTGAATGTGGCAAAAACAAGGCGTAGACAAACTGTGATGCTGCTCGTTTTTGCCACAAACATGTTATCTCTTTCTTACTCATTCGAAATAAGAATATCCGTCTCACTCTCGCCAGCTAAAGTATATATGCTAACTTATCATTTAACCTAAAATTAAATAAAGTTCTCGTAACACAAACTCAAGTGAAATTAAATTTCCTTTCGTCTTTCGTGATTGCCGTGTAATCTCTGCACTTACAAAAACGGAGAAGACAAATGAACAACAATAACCGAGATAAGAAAAAAGAATAAAAATTAAACATTACTAGGCCGATGCAGTCGCTAAGCATAAAGCTTCGCTAGCACCATATATTGGAGCGGAGCGTAATACAAAAAAACAACAATTATGCTTAATAAATTTAAAAATTCCATAAGAATTAAAACTTTCAAAAAGCTCGCGCTTTTGGTTTCAATGAGAAATCCCATAGAGATAATGTTTTTGGGTAATGACTTTTTGTTTTTTAGGAATTTCAAAATTCGGTTCCGTCACAATCTGGTCCTGAATGTGTTGATTCGTTTTGACATAAAAATTATTAAAATCGGTTAAGAACTCGGGAAGTTATGGCGTAACAGACATTGCGTCATTAAAGCTGATCCATGGGAATAAAGATAAATTGATTTTAGTCTGTTTTTAGTTCCTGACATACATGTTCATTAGTTATACACAATACACCTGAAAGTATCGATCGATAAAAAAATGCTTCTCTAAGGCTATACTTATTTATAATACTAAGATACCTCCGTCGAATTGAGTTATATTAATTTCAAAGGTAAATTAAAATACATAATTGGCAAACAGGACGGTTTTCGATATTGTCCATAATAACTTTGATAATTGGTTGGATCTAATGACTTATTTATAATTTATATCAAGTTCCAACAAAATTTTTGACACAATTATTAAAAAATAACCTTATCCCAAGTTATATTTACACGCTTCTGATTATGCCCGAATAATATATGATTTAATATTAACTGTACATGTAAAGTGGACGCTGTTCTAAAGCAAATAAGGATAATACCGTGATTGACATGTCATTGAATGGTGACATGATTGGCAGTCACATAAAAGCGACTTTTGATGGTAAAAAAACTCATAATATAACAAAGCCTATAACCACATCCTTGTAGCGATAAGACAAGTGCTTTCTAATTTGTTTATTATAATACGTAACTACTCTACGTAAGTTGCTAATAAATTCTCTATAGTTCAAATGAATATTTTAATCAGTGAATGTATTAATATTATTATGACATGATAGATTTACATTATATGATTTCATTGGAATAAGAATTAAATGTATTTTGTATCATGATATAATAATATTATTTCTCATAATCACACTAATTAGTCTAGCCCATAGTAAGCCTTTGCAAGGCTTGTGTTATAGATACTAGGATAACGGATAGACATACATATATCATACATAAATAAGTAATATTAATAGAAATATATAAATACCCATGACTCAGCTCCAAATGCTCGAACTCATCACACAAACATTTGCCCCTTCTGGGCCTCGAACCCAGGACCGTCGGTGCGAAAGGTAGGATCGCTACATTTGCACCAAACGGTCGTCTTTATGAAGTTATATGCCTATCTAGATGAATGTGCATTGTACCTACTTCTATGTAATTAATATCTTGTATTAATGCAATAAACAACTTTCTGTTTCTCTTCACTGTTTCATTGTGATAAGATTCTAGAGCTATGGTTAGCTTGCCGTAAACTATATAATGATATAGTTTACGGCAAGCTAACTGACCATAAAATATCAAATAAAGTTAACTAATCTTCAAACTAAAATCAATTAGTAAAAGATAAAGATAGAATGGTTTTTTATTAAATACTTGCGGCCCGTCCCGGCTTCGCACAGGTGGACAAAATTCTTAAAATATTTTTCTAACATTAAATATAGCCTATGTTAATGTAGCTTTCCAAGGATGAAAGAATATTTGAAATCGGCTTAGTAGTTTTTGAGTTTATTCATTGTAAACATACAAAAATACAAATCTTCCTTCTATTTAATATTAGTGTAGACGAGAATTTTCAATGGATTCGTCGAAAGTCAACAACTATGCCATGGCTGCGTAAGCCACAAACGACCGTTTGGTGCAACGGTAGCGATCCTGCCTTTCGTACGGATGGTCCCTGGGTTCGAGTCTGGAAAGGGGCAAATGTTTCTGTGATGATTACGAGCATTCGTATATGAGTCATGGGTATTTATATTTTTATTATTATTATTTATTTATTTATTTATTCAAAATACTTACATGGGTATTTATATATGTCTCTATAAATATTACATATCTATGTGTTATATATGTATGTCTATCCGTTACCCTAATATACAAGTATCCATAACACAAGCCTTACAGTGCTTACTTTGGGCTAGGCTAATTGGTGTGAATGTAAGAAATATTATTATTATTATTCTTATCTTGTATCTAGAACAAGCCGCAAGAAACTCGGTAAGGACTGTTTTTTGTATTAATGTAATTTTTAATTGCGAAAAACGTAGTATTTTATACAATACAAAATTGAATATAGTAGGGACGAAAAGACCAACTGTGCTGTAAATCGAGAAAGTTTTTTTATTTTATAAAAATGGAAAGCATAAATAATTAATTCATTAAATGCCATTTTTCATCACCTTTTTCTTGCAAAAAATACCTCAATATTTATTCAATAGTACTAATATTATATTCAGAGTTGATATCCTGTTTATCAGAAACACAACCAGATTAGGAAATTTTCAACCAATGAGCTACCTTTGTAACGAGGCGTCATAGCTATATTGGCGACTCGTTGCTTTCATTTCGCTCTTCTCTGGCCATTTTTCATATTTTCTTTTCTCTTGGTTTCCTATTTTAAATTTACTGTCTGTCTCTTTTTATTTGTTTTGTTCTCGAAGTTCATTCTTACCAGAGTCAGCGAGTAGAGCGGTTGACTCACCGATAACAATTATTTAAATATATTCATAGTGCTGAGCAGTTATAATAAGCTCATATAATAAGCTCATAAGCATAATTCACAAGTTTTCCTGTATATGTATTCTGTACCACCAGTTCCCGTTTATAAGTCTATAAGTTTCTTTAGGGCACTATTGTAAGTAGCCCTACCTTTTATAATATGTTTTTAGTGATAAATGTGAAATTGTTTTTGTATTCAGTGTAATTTACCTTTTTTTATATAATTGTTTCAGTTGTGCCTTAATTCCTTAAATACAAAATCAAGTGACTTTGAGTGCTTTTATTTCTCCGGCTGCACCCGTCACACCTTCCTTCTAAGAAGCTGTTATCGTTATTCGCTAACCTTATATCACCGATATAGTCCCCCAATTCCGGAAAGTGGAATCATCGTTTATTTATCTTCAGTACTTGCCAAGTCAAACACTACAATCTCTACGGGACATTCAAACTAACTTGAATACTATTTGCTGAGCCAAGGAGGAGTACATTGATAAACACAGTTTGATTATTATTTAATTATGTACAAATATATATTAATAGCAAGATATACAATGACACTGTTTAGAAATAATGTTATGTTCTAGTGATTATATATGCTTACCATCTATGACACTGTAAATGGTTTGAGCTTCATTAGGTATATCTAATAAGGTTTATAATAAGTTGCCACACCATGTAACTGAACTGCCTTTTCAGAAAATGGTAAAATTATATTTTATTTTAGTTTTTGCATTCACAATGCCTTTGGTGGAACGATACTAGCTTATAGTAGAAGTTGAAATACGTTTGTGAATTTCAACCCGTCTGCCAGCGTCTCGGTAGCTGAGCACTCGCCCGGATAGCGGAAGGTCGTGGGTTAGAATCCTACCTGAAGGCTCAGTGGCGTGATTGTTTTATACAGGCATATTATATATCTAATATTAAGATGTTCAAAAGAACCTTTTATGAGCAAAAACTATAACAAAATTGATTATTATTTAAGGAACAAAAAGCAGTTATGGGTGTTAATAACCATACCGAAATTGAATAGTTAGTAAATTTAATTTTTGAAGTGATAACTTCTTTTGGGAGGGTAAACCGCTTCGTTACGTAACGCGTTACGGCGCCAGTCTTTCTAGCTTCCCTTCCTCTTACGCATACGGTAGCGATAGGCAGGTTCTTCCTCTCTTACTCTAACCCGCAGCACTAGCTGTATTTCGGCCAGACGTTAAAAAAAAATAAAAATAAATGAAAAAAAATGTAACTTATTATAGCTACCATAAGCCAATCGTTACTTTTATAGGATTAAATAATAATACTGATAATGTACATGCATAAAAGTATAACGTTTTCAAGAATTGTAACTAAGAACAAAATGTATTTTATAATCAACAGAAGATTTTATTAATAAATAACTTTTCCTTACATTATCACATTAACAACCATAATTAATAACTAAATTTAAGTAATAACCTAAGCTTTTAAAAAAAAAATTCAATATATAATAGTTCAAATTAGATTAGTTATCACTTCTGTCGTGCGTTCCGAGACACACATGCTTTTTTTGTAAAAACAATCTTTTGTAGCGCAGGAAAAGTAGAATTTAAATTTAGAAATGCAATAACATATAATTAAAAGAGAGAAAGAAACGGCCCTCCTCGAGTTTCTTACGGCTTCTCGATACAAGGGCTTCCGATGTAGGACTGACGGAACTGTAGTATAGTTAATGACTTTCAGTGAATTGGCTGTGTATAAGAATATTTCAGTTCACGTTAAAATACTGTGCTACATTTTAATAACTTTCTACAAGCTATTATTTACTTTCACCTGTCCCGGTGTCTGTAATGAAAAAGAAAATGAAAAATAAAAATGAAAATGAAAATAACTTTATTCAAATGCACTTAAAAATAAGTAGTTTTGAATCGTCCGACATTTTTACCTACCACCCATTTAGGACGTCTTTTAACTGACAAGAAGAATGGGCGCAAGAAACTCGTCAGCTTTAACAGAAGTAACGACATTTACAATATAATACGTCGTCACCATACACAATCCACAAAAAAAAAACAAAATTATTTTGTTATGACAATACTAATAGTGTTATGATATCATTATTTCGTTGTTTCGTTGATTGCAACAAAGTCAACAAGTATCTGTACTTACTTAAAGTAAGTATCCCTGAACATTGCAATAACATACAGGGAATGAAATCTTGCAAGCTAGATTTGACCCGCTTCCCGATTTCCGACTGAACCAAAATTTGGCAAGCTTATGTATATCGCGTGACAATGCAATAGTTTGATAACATGGATATGACCTGATGCTGGACCTGGAAGGTGGCCATAGGAATTCTGCAATAAAACGACACAACTCCATCAAGTTTGGACTTGTCCATTTCGTTTTATTAACAAATAATAATATAAGTTTGTTTTTAAAAAGTTTTTTTATAGAAACTTGTCTTCAGATGAAATCGAGTTTAGTTTTCCAATTTCAGCGTCATTAAAAACTAATATCAAGCCAATATCAAAGAGTGGGTCAAACTGCGTAAGAAAGATCACCCTTGAACACAATACCCCATCAGTAGTCCATGTCGTCACATCCGGGTCTAAAAGACCTTTCTATCTTCGCATTCAATTCGTCGCACCGTTTTCGAGCGATTCATTATCACTGTAGGGTTGAAATGGCGGAGGGTTGAATGAAGATAACACAGCAGTAGTGAGAACTATGACGGGCAAACTTGGTAACTTAAACGGCTTTAGTGACTTTAAAATTCCAATTTTTAGATATCTATATTGTTAATTGCTATTTTTGGCGGGATTTGCAATCTTTTTTGCTGGCTTTATGAGAACTTTATTTGACATATGTACAATAACTTACTAAATATAGGTTTACTTATTTCTATATTTTCGGATTTTGTTCACGAGTTCATATAGTTTCAATTTCAGTGCGTGCAGTAAGATGCCGATCTTAATTTTTTTCTTAAACAAAAATTGATTAAATTTCTTCTTATTACATTAGTTATCTGCCATTAAAAGTCCCATCAAAATTGGTCCAGCTTTTTCAGTGAATACTCAGAACAAATAGACCAACAGTTTTTTTTTAATTAGTAAGATATATAATTATTTCAAATTTTGCTGTTCTGAGCACTTAAAAAATTTCATTTTTTTAATATATTTAAAACATAATTATTGTTTTTTTATATATTTACATTTATCGGCCTTTATATGTGTAGTGAATGGGAGCTGGTCAACACTAAATAAACCCACATCAGTTAGAAATTAACCGATTTAATAATAGTTTAATATATGTACGCCACAATATGTATTCGGTAGCGCGGACGTTTTCAGACTGAGCCTGCCAAGATTAACAATTAGTGGGCCTTTTCTATTAAATACTTCAAATTTATTAATAAAATTAATTAACGAAAAAGGGGTATGAGCTCGCCGCTAACAATATATATGATTTCTATATCTACAACTAATTAATTCATTTGTTTTGGAAAAATTAGTAATTTTTTCATTCGTTTCGTTACTGTTTCCAAATGACGATGTAAATATATATATATATATATATATATATATATATATATATATATATCTATATATATATATATATTATATTATAATGAAAAAATTAGTAATTTTTTCATTCGTTTCGTTACTGTTTGATGACGATGTAAATAATGATGTAAATATATATATATATATATATATATATATATATATCTCTATATATATATATATTATATTATAATGAAAAAATTAGTAATTTTTTCATTCGTTTCGTTACTGTTTCCAAATGACGATGTAAATATATATATATATATATATATATATATATATATATATATATATATATATATATATATATATATATATCTATATATATATATATATATATATATATATTCACTCATTTCGACCTTACAAATAGATAATACATTTTTATGCGTAGATATGACGGAAATAGGGATTTATTGCCAAGTCATGGGTAAATGATATGGGCTAGAATTAACGTAACCTGTCGTAATAGTAAAAAAATGATTATTTTTCCTTATACTAATCCAAATTAATTATACACCTAATGAATACCGAACTGCCGCTTAATTACCAGAAATTGCGAAACAAACTTTCACTATTACTCAAACACTAAGTTCACTTAAAACGTCACTAACAATAAATGAACTCAATCACGCACTTAATCACTTATTTAGTTTTGTAAACAAAACACGGTGCTTCAATAATCATTATTAAAACAATTTTTAAGTAATTAAAACCTATCTTTCAGGGACATGCTCGTAATAATCACAAATAACTTTGCCCCTGCCGGCATTCAAACCTGGAACCGTTTAGCTTCGCATAAAGGGAAATAATGGTAGTAAATAAAAAATAAATAAAGATTGATAACATCACATAGACTGTTCTGAACCCAAGTAGATAAAGCACTTGTGTTATGGAATTCAGAAACGACGACGTTACCTCAACACGTCTAGTGATCTAATGTAGAAAAGTTTGTCAAATTTGGTTATCATATAAAACCAGCCAAGTGCGAGTCGGACTCACGCACGAAGGGTTCCGTACCATAGACTATGTAAACAACAGCAGGTACACAAATTTCATATTATTTATTATTAAAGTAAATATACAACTGAGTATTTTGTGAATATTGCAAGTGCCTACCTGTTGCCATTATTGATATCGAGCAAAAAAGGTCAAAAAATCGGGTTTGTTGTATGGGAGCCCCCTTTAAATGTTTATTTTATATAGTATATGTTGTAATAGCGGCAACAGAAATACAGAATATGTGAAAATTTCAACTCTCCAGCTGTTGCGGTTCTTAAGATACAGCCTGGTGACAGACAGACGGACGGACAGACAGCGAAGTCTTAGTTATATGGTCCCGTTTTAATCTTTAGATTCATACCTAAAGCTAAAAAGACATGCGAGCTATTCGTACACCGACGTCGTCTAAATTGCTGTATATGCAAAAAATATTGTAATTCTTTTTTCAAAATACATTTATTTTTTCGGTGTTTTTTAACGAACGTATAAATTTCTATAACATGTCGTCTTATAAGTTACTAGCTGACCAGGCCACGCGTTGCTGTGTTATAAATTAGCATGAAATTTATCTATGACTTAAGTTGAAACAAATCTAGCAAAATTAAAGAAATCATCAATATTGGTTGAGTAGTTTCGAAATTCATCGCGGTCAAACACGAAAGTTTGGAATTTTTCTAAATGTAGATTATACAATTTAAATTTTATATTTGCTATTTTAAGAACCATCACTTACTCAGTTTTAATCGTCATAAACTGAATTCGCAAATGGCCGGGAATATCATCAGGATAACAACTATGTTTCAGCACAGTGAATATGCACACGGTATATAATTGTCATTAGAAATTTATTTTTTTATAAAATTGGAAAAGAATAGTTTTAATTAAAATGAGATTGATTCGGTCAGCCATATCAATATATCACTGGACTTTCACGTTACTCTATTTTTGGAAAATCCTGTATAAATAACAGAAATAATTTTTGAATGCTATCTAAAATTATTCAAATGGTAGTTCTAGTGACGTTTGAGAATATAAGCTAATAAGCGCTTTTACATAAACCAGCAACCTAGACAAATTGCACTGAAAAATGTATAATCTTATTTCAATTATAGTACATATTTTTAATATTTCCTTTATATTTATTATTATTATTTTATGTTTACTCGCACTTTTGCTATAATCGAGGAGAGTTATTAAGTTGTAAGTTCTAGTATTAAGATATATGTAATGTTCACTTGTTTTTAGTCATAAATAGGAAAGCGCTTGAGCGCTATCTCGCCTAATGGTAAGCGTTGATACGATCAAGGATGTGATGGTCCTAGAAGATACTACTATTCACTCGTGACTTGAAGACCCCTAACTTGTATTTGTCAGGAAACAGACTCAGGCAGAGTTCCATTCCTTAGAGATATGTATCAAAAAATTGGAATCAACACGCTTAATGTGACTTTTTAGTTTATCAACCATATAACGGTGGCGTCTATTTGTAAGTCTGGTTTTTCGATGAAAAATTGGGGAATGTTTACTGATTCTTAGTACACTATGTCTAGTTAAGTGGGACATAAAATGAACGTCAGACTAGTAATTTTAGCTTCCATTTCATTCAGTTTTAAATGATATTTTCATATTTTACGACAGAGTTCGCTGACGAATCAAGCGCATAAAGTTTCCATCTGAACTATATCGTTTTATTTCATAGCACTTAACGGAACACGGGCATTGCTAACGGATGAAAACATTGTAAAATGACCCATAGATATTAAATCTCAAAGGTTTTTGATTATTTTATATTGTTTTTAGAGTTCCGTACCCAAAGGGTGAAAACGGGACCCTATTACTAAGACTTCGCTGTATGTCCGTCAGTTTGTCTGTCACCAGGCTGTATCTAAAGAACCGCGATAGCTAGACAGTAGAAGTTTTCACAAATAATGTATATCTGTTGCCGCTATAACAACAAATACTAAAAACAAAATAAAATAAATATTTAACCTTCGTATACCCGCGCCAATTTTTGTAACACCTATACCGCGCGTGGTGCCACAGACCGAATATTTAGAGTCCTCTTTTATTTATTTTTTCTAAGAAAACCTACTTAGATATTATTTTATTTTTAAATTAGAAGATATAATGAAAAAGATTGTGCTTCGCAAGACCTTTATTATTAATTATTTAACTATCTATCAGTCTATCACAAAACAGCCTTCAAAATTGCAAGTTTTTGCTTAGGTACTTCAAATCCAGAACTTAAACATTTTTTTCTTCTGAATAAAAAAAAATAACTTTTACATATTAAAAATCTCTTATCATACGACATATAAATCATTGGTTGACTTAGTTATCAGCCATACCATAACAATCATAGCATACCATAATTACATGTTTCATACAAAAGTGTATTTTGCAGTTGTAGCGCGTTTTAATATCCGCAGTGACCAATTTTATTTCTGTTAGATGTTACTGCAGACTCGAGACCATCCAATCGACGTATTTCGGGGAGTCTCAACTTGATGGTTCAAGGCAAGGATGTGCTGAGAGCTCATTTTCGCAGTTGCGAGTTGAGGAGATCGTAGGACACAGCACTAAAAACCCTGTGACTAATTTTGTTGCTGTGGTTGTTTTACAAGTATATTACGTAGGTGTTAATACCTGCTATGTTCATCAGGCTATACCATCACCATGGGTCATCTTTTAACAGTGAACAAGCAATAATGTAGTAATTTTATACTTCCACCAAAAGTTGCGCCTATACCCGCGTCGGTCTCACGGACCAATTGGCGCCAAATACACTTACACGTACGTTGAGCACAAACGCATGCTGTGCACTAAATTGAAGTTAGTAACAAATCCGGCAGCTAGCAAAAACCTCAACTCGCCAGCATTTCCGAAAAATTCAAGAAATTAAAATAAATGTTTTGTCGGTCTAGCAGACCAATACGCGGGTATAGGAAGGTTAAGGAGGGCTCCCAAACAACAAACGATTTTTTTTTGCCCTTTTTTGCTCGATATCAATAATAGCAACAGGTAGGCATTTAAAAAATTCACAAAATACTCAGTTGTATTTTCAACTCAATAATAAATATTAAATTAATTTAAAATAAATATTCCAGGGGGGTCCTATACAACAACTGTGATTTTTTTACTTAACTAAAAGTTTGTATGGAACCCTTCGTGCGCGAATCCGACACTCACTTGGCCGGTTATTGTTTTATACTGTTTGTAAACTGCCTATATGCTGTCACCCTGTCACTTTATTAGCACTCTTGCTCCAAAAGGACTCAAATATTCAGCTTTTTAACTTACATGTAAGAAATTTAATGATATGAAGCGCTTAAAATAATTGTTGCCTTACTTAAAGGTTGCCACGAAAAGCGTAAAAATAAAAGCCCAATAAACAGAAGCCATCTTGAGACCATGAGCTAATATAATTTTCAACGCTAATAATTTGGTAATTTACATTTTCCTTTAAATTCAAACAAATCTAAACGAAAAAAAGTAAATGGAATTTATGAATAAAGAATCAGAACTCCCAGCGAGACATTAACGAGTACATTAAACATGCGAAGAATATGTTTATTCCAGTATATTCGTGAGCATTTTCTTGAAATATGGTAATGATAACCGGAAAACATTATTCTACATACACATATAATCACGACTTCTTCCCGCAGAGATCAACTTCCACTTCTACAAACCTGACATACATCTCTTCTTCAACTTTCATGAAACTTATCATATAAGGTGGTTAATTCAAGATATTTTTGACCTGGACTCTTTCCAGGACATCCCCTTTTTGGTTACTGAAAGTTCGCCTTGGTCTTTCTCTACCTTTGCCGATTTGCCCGTGCACATTTCCCTAATAAACTCGTCTTGTCAATCAATTCTTGTTATTCTGTACGTTAACAAGGCGAACTTGCTGTAGAAATGAAAGGAGTTGTTTCAGTTTTGTATAATACCCTGGCCTCATTTTAACAATAATGTAAAATCTACAAATTAATGATCATGGGTAATGCATTTTCATTCATCAGCTGCTAATTTAATCTGACATCCTAATTTTGTTATGAAAAATTAACTTATTGCAAATAGAAATACGAATAAAACTCTTCAACACTTCGATGAGTATCATTTGAAGACAACGGTAATGATCCTGCCTTACGCACCGACGGTCCTGGGTTCGAATCCCGAAAGGGGCAGATATTTGTGTGATGAATACGAGCATTTGTACCTAAGTCATGGGTATTTATATATATTACATATCTATGTATCATATATGTATGTCTATTCGTTACCCTAGTATCCATAACACAAGCCTTACAGTGCTTACTTTGAGCTAGGCTAATTGGTATCAATATACATATTGAAAATGTTGTATCGTGAAAACTTCTGGCGTGACAATTTAAAATTATATTGTTGACGAAGTGTAATTAATTTGAAAATTTCTTGTCTCAACTCGGGAGCTTCATCGGTATGCGAGGCGTGACGTCACGTAGACCCTCCCCCACCCCATGTCGTCATTACTATAACTCATCCGCTACACCCAGTGTGTTCACAACAAATTGATCATTTGTTTAAAGAGGTCTATTTTCAAATCCACTTGTATTACACGAAATAAATTTTATTAGGATCCGTCTTTTGGTACGGACGCACGTCAGTAGTGATGACAGCGCTTTAATTAAAAGGTTTCGCGATTACGAAGCACATTTGATATATTGAAATTTTACTCTGAAATGGTGATATCAATTTCCAATTTATACCAATTTTATTAATATTTATAAACTGATAATAAAAAAGGCACCAGCACATTCGTTATGGGTTTCATCAAACTACAGTATTATTGACACATACTTAATCCTTATGTTGCTTTCTCAAATTTGTCGTTTATTCTCTGTATATCATTGCGCCACCACCGCCCAATATTTTATATCCTCAGTTAAACCAACTATGGCCACCTTCTGACTCCAGCATCAGATCAGCACCATGAAATCAAAATATTGAATAAAACAACTTTTTTACGTATTTTGCGAATAAATTATTTTATATTTTAATCCTGACGTTTACGTTAACATAAATTTCAAATGTTTATTGTGCGCTGAAGTGTAAGATTAAGTTTATATCATAATATTGAATTGTCACGCGATATACATATGCATGCAAAATTTCAGCTCAATCGAAAACCGGGAAGTGGGTCAAATTTAACTTGCAAGATTTCATTACAGACGCCAGGGCGGAAGAAAGTAAATAAGAGCTTGAAAAAATATATTTTTCCTTTGTGTCGTATTTCATTTTGTTACCTTTTTAATATGTAAGTGGCTGAGAACCATAATTGTGAGGAATTACCGAAAGGAACTTGGACAGAGGGACCAACTTCCAACTTAAATTAATTACGATCATTGCAACGGTAGCGATTGTCTTCACTCCGACAGTCCTGGGTTCGAATTAAGGAAGAGACAAAAATTAAGGCTTGTGTAATGGATACTAGGGTAACGGATAGACATAAATATAGGATACATAGATATGCAATCTATAATCTAAGATCACAGTTGTTTGTGTGTTTATCTGTCTGCTCTTTTCCGCTCTTTTTCCATTGTATCAATAACGTTACCATAGCAACGCGTTAACGGCAAGTAGTTCGTCTACCGGACGCTAGATGGCGCTAACGGAAAAATATTTAATAATAGAAAAATAAAGCTGGGACGGGTCGCTTGTATTTATATAAAATATATTAATACCCATGATTCATGTACAAATGCTCGTATTCATCATATAGGCATCTGTTCTTTCCGGGACTCGAACCCAGGACTGTCAATACGAAAATTCGGATCAAACCATTGATATTTCAAGTAAAAAAAACACATATCAAGACGAAGATATGCCTTAGTAGTTTTTAACTTTAATATTGTTCTAAAAGAAAGCCATGAGTTTGAATCTAGATTGAGGAAATTTAAAAATCTTTTATTCTTTTATAATGTTAAACTCTATTCCTGCAAAGCGTCGTCCATTAAATTAACAGACGCTAAGATCACCTCAAACGGGTATTACGTCGGGAAGACGTATATATAACCATTGTCTCCTTTGTGAATAGATTCTTAAGTATTGAAACAAAGTGGGATAACACTTATTCTTCTCGAAAATAAAGGGAGAAATAAAATGTGCCATGTTTTTTTTACCTCAACCATTAATAAATGAAGCCCTGTCACAGTCGTATTGTTTGCGCATAGGCACTTGTTTTCGTTGAACGAAACATTGACAAAAGACCTTTTGATGTTGAAATTAATGCTACTTTCAACGGTGGTGTCTCTTAACAGTTGTTTGTGTTTGTTATATGTTTTTTTTATTAACTAGTAGCTGACCCAGTAACGCGTTGCTATGGTAACGTTATTGGTACAATGGAAAAAGTGCGGGAAAAAAAGCGGACAGACAAACACACAAACAACAAATTTGTGTTCTTAGATTATAGATTCTGCACAACTAGTTTAAACTGTAAGGTCAACGAAAATATGATGAATTAAAAACCGGAAAAGGGCGAGTCGAACTTGCCCACCGATGGTTCCGTATAAAAACTATTTTTTTTACAAGCTTTAATTTACTTTCACCTGTCCCGGTGTATGTAATAAAATCTTACAGGTTTAATTTGATCCACTTCCCGGTTTCCGATTGAGAACCATATGCAATGCAATGAGAATGCAATATTTTGATGACAAGAAGACTGCTCTGATGATGGATCTGGAAGGTTGCTGTAGAGACTCCGCAACAAACCGACACAACCCCATCGAGTTTGATTCGTATTGATGAGTTGTTTGGTCCGAGATAATGTCAACCACATTTGAACCTTAGTTCGTTTTATTAAGAGTAAAAGCTTGTTTGTAAAAAAAGTTTTTTTTAAGTAAGAAAATTAATTTTGATTTAATTACAAATGTTTTCCCTATAATTGTAGTATAAGACAGTATTACTTGCCGAATTTCATAGTTCTAAATCAATGGAAAATTTCCTATACAATTTGATTTCCTTGAAAGTGTCGAAATATACGCTTTTTGCGGCATAAAAGGCTGTATAAAATTTTAAGTTCATTAAGAGTTTTGTTTTTTTTACAGCTTAAAGACACTGTAAACCTGATTACATGTCGGCGCGAAAAGCAGGATCGCTAGCGTTGTACCAAACGGTCGTCAGAAAAGATTACAGACAAACACAGGGTTTGGTGTAATATTATTAAAAATAATATAAAGAAAAAGTTTATTGTTTTTATTGACCTTTCTGTGATTTTCTGTACAAAATTTAACACAGCAAAGTACCTACTCGTTGCAGTAATTTGATATTCTTTCAAAAGCCACTTGTATGATAAGCCAGATTTCATCTTGGCAAATCAAGAACAAATAAAAAGATGCAAAGAGTACTTCGTTGATGTCTTTTCATTATTTCAGATTAAAAAAGTTTATACAAAAGTGAGCTATGAAAACTTTGAGAGCGTCTATCTTTTGGCGGCCCTTGGTGCAACGTTAAAGACCTTTTGGACCAAAGGTCCCGGGTTCAAATCTTGGTGTTAACATGCTTGAAAAAAAATTCATCAGAGAAATTTTGAGAACCATTTCAAAATACGAAGAATAGAAAAATTATAATAACGACATAAATTAAAAAAAAATGCTTTGTACGACATTCTTTTACCCTTACTCTACATTTCGAAATAAAAATAGTACATTATCTTGATTTCTTCTCTATCACTGAGATCTCATAGATTCCTTTATCTTTATAAAATAATGAGATGTAAATTGGACAGTGTTAGTTTATTAAGTCTTTTTAAGTTTCGTGCCCCTTCTAGAATGCCTCGCGGTCCCAAAATACCCTTATGCCTTCCCTTACGAAGAACAGTATTAGGTGTAAACTCTCCAGTGTGCAGGCTTGCGAAATGTTAAAACTCTTGCATGCAATTGTGATCTGGTTGACATACACACTGAATCATATATCAAATTCTATAAAACTATTTTAAATAATCTAAATTCCTGTTATTGATTATCTAAATTACTGATTCGTATTATATTTAAATTTAATTATTTTTCTTCTTAAGTTTGATATATTTAAGTTTGTCAAAAAAATAAATTTCAGATGTGCTTATTGAGTTAGCCTAAAAGTATCTGTAACATTTGTTAAGAATGTTTTTTTAACTAGTATCATTATGTACAGATGTCGGTTAGCCTAATAAAAAATAAAATAATAAATAAATAAAAACAATAATCAATACTGAGCACCACACGCTTTTCTTACAGTGACATTAATTTTCTCAGTGACCACATAATTGTTATATTTAACTTTAATTTTTTAATCCACAATTCGTGAAATGATAATAATCATTTGTCTAAGTCATAGTTATTTATATGCTTATTTATGTTATAATAATATTATTAATAACAATATTATTTATTAAATAGTAAGCACTCTAATGCTTGTGATATCCACAAGGATACTTGGGTATTTGATAGACATACATATATAATACATAGATATATTATATTCAAAGAAACATATATAAGTACCCATGACTCAGATATAAAATGAATTGGAATTTATTATTAATAATAATACGGTAGCTATCTCCGGCCCGCGGTTTTACCCGCGTATTGTTCAGTTTGGTATAGAAAGTCTTTATCACGATTTTCCAGGGAACACGGGAGTTTTACCCAGTTTTAAATGTTACCGACTTTACCACGTGAAGGTACTCCCTTGTATTATTGATATAAAGGACCCTCCTATTTGGAATGAAGGCAACTTTTATAAAAAAACATTTTAAAAGACCTCTTTATTGTATGAAGGTTAGTGTTACGGCGAGGTCAAGCTGCTTCTCTGATTCTACCTATCCAAATGAGATGAAACATAGCTTTAATTTTAAGTTGGACCCAAAACTACCGTAATACTACATCTACAGACAGATAGACAAACAGATAAACATACAAAAAAATTAAGCACGTTTACGTCCCATTCCCCTATAGTACAAAGGGTTAATGGTGTTGCAAGATTTCAACAGATTTTCAGTTAACACATCGGCGGCCATCGCAGGAAGAGAAAGAACAAACTTCAAATTCAATTGACATCAAATATACGTGCTGTTACTACAATCATTTTGACAGATTTGACAGATGTCTTATGTTTATTTTAACCTAAATGCCTTTCCAACAGGTTTTGCACTGGAATATCTTATATTTTTTTCAATTTTTAATATTTATTCTGCTCTTGAAAAATTAATAACACAATTTTAATTAAGTTTCATGTATAGTTAGTTAGTTAGTATTACGGGGCATTTTCCTCACTTAGCCTTCTGATTGGGCCATTGTACGTGATTGAGTATTCTTCTTTTACTCCAGCCATCCTAGTCCATCCCAGAAGGCGAGTAGCCTTTTCAGGTTACTACAAGCTTCCGGTAGTGATTTTGGAGACTGGAGAAAGCGTGCCCGTTGATCGGCCACGCTCCTGCACTCCAAGAGCACGTGATGTGGCGTTTCCTCCGCCTCCATGCATCCTCTGCATAGAGGGCTATCTGTCACACCTATGGTAAATAGATGTTTATTCAGAGGACTGTGTCCGGTTATAGTACCTAGTACTTTACGGATTTCGTCCCTGTTTAGTCTGGTGAGGTTGCGGGCAAGCTTCTTCGAAGCCACCGGAATGGCATTCTTTGTTTGCCTACAGCCTACACTATTGTTCCATTCTGTTTGGTGGTTTTCCTCTGTTTTTTTACGCAGCCATGTTCTAACTTGTGCCATGGGTATAGGCGGTAATGGTTCCGGTCCATACACCGTTCCATTTGAACCCCTTTTGGCTAGTTCATCTGCCGCGTCGTTGCCTAGTGAGTTGCTATGTCCTTTGATCCATTGCAAAGTTACACTGTTTGTGTTTGCAAGTTTCATGTATATTATAAAGTGTTTTTGTGTACGTATACTTTGACAGTGATAAGCAAACAGACAGTGATTTTAAGTTCTGTTAATATTTATGAGGGAGTTGAGTCACATCAGCCAGTGCTGGATCGCATATTTTCATGCTCTATCATTTTCTGTCGCTCAGGAATGTCATTAGCTATAATGAGAAAGATAGTGAGGTGTAAATTCATGCTAGCGTTATCGCCATAGTAGACGATGTTCCTGAGCGATAGTAAAACTGTAATCTGTTTATTGAACTTCAGGGCATTTGCACACTACGTTTTTGGGGTTCTATACCCGAAAGGTAAAACGGGACCCTATTCCTAAGTCCGGTTTATGATGAAAATTCCATTTTCTTTAGATGGTATTTTTAATGAAACTAAATAATCACTATTCATAAATAATTGTAATTAGGATTTCTAGATGGCATTGTGCTCTGTGTGAAACACGCTATGATTTACCTTCACTGGTTATAATACCAAAAGAAATTCTTATTTAATATGCATTTTTATATTTTTTTGCAATTTACAATACAATCTTATAAAATAAATTATTTTATAGAAAAATACTAGAAAAAATCGACTCGATGTTCAAGTAAATTCTCAGGTGGGTATTGAACCCGCAACCTTTGGATAACCGGTCCAATTGAGCTACCGAGCCTTGCAAACACCTATCGACTTTTTACTCTGTAAGCCAGCGTTGTCTCACCAGTGAGAGGAATACCTCTTATATTGGAAAGAAACATTTTTACAAATGTTTCACAGTCGATTAAGATGAAACAGCCACTTAATTGGAAAGCGTTGGAACGGACCATAGGTTAGATTCCCGCCTGAGAATTTTCTTGTGAGCTACGTCGAATTTTTCTAGTAATTTTCTTTTAAAATAATTTATAGAATTTTGGATGACATATTCTTTTTGTGAATATGTATATAATTATTTTAGGGTTAATTTTAATGATATGTTTTTAGTTTGATATTGTTGTGTTTATATTACTACAATGTTCTTATAGACATTATAGCATGCTATTAAATTAAATATGATCATTTATAGATCAAAGTTGTTTTGTTATACCTATTTGTGATATTGTACAGATGGTAATATCATTAAAGGTATGTGTGACCAGTATTCCCACCCGTTCGACCTCAGTCCGTCTACCCCATTTTCGGCAATCATTTTTTGTTGCGACAAACACCAATCTTTCGCTTGATTTACTTTTTCCTGTAAGTATTTTTCTACGTTTCCCTTTTGATTTTATTATTTTTTATGAACAAAACATCTTGCAATGGATTATTGTTATCAGATATTAATTTATATACTAGCGGCTCGTCCCGGCTTCGCACGGGTGGATAATTCTTTAATTTTTTTCTATTATTAAATATTTTTTCCGTTAGCGCCATCTAGCGTCCGGTAGGCGAACTACTTGCTGTTAAAGCGTTGCTATGGTAACGTTAATTGATACAATGGAAAAAGAGCGGACAGACAAACAGACAAACCACTGTGATCTTAGATTATAGATTTGCTTAAAAAGTGAAGCGGTTTATCAATTTTTTATTTATTTACAATGGTATTATAATAGTAATAACTAAGTATTAATATGTTATGTGTAAATTTTATTTTGTATCTTGCATTAAATAATGCAATGTAATAAATATTAATCTAAATTTAATATATAGCGATTTGTAAGTAACCGATTTTTTCGACGACCGTTTGGTAACGATCCTGCTTTTCGCATCGACAGTCCTGGGTTCGAATCCCGGAAGGGGCTAATGTTTGTGTGATGAATAAGACTATTTGTTCTTGAGTTATAGGTATTTATATATTTTTCTATAATACATATCTGGGTATCATATATGTATATCCATCCGTTACATAAAATATCCGTTCTAAAAAACGGATTGGCTAGCCACCTTCCTTCTATGTTGAAGGCTTTTCAGCTTGCTATTAAAAAGGTCGTCATTGCCGATGAGCTTCTTGGCCCTCCTCTCAATAGATTCGAGCGCCTGGAGTCGGTTTTGGACGGAACTGCCCCAAAGATATTGGAAATATTGGAAAAAATATCATCTCATTTATATACATTGATTTTTTTTGATGTTTCAAATTAAATAAAAAGTATTAGTTTTATCACAATTTTCCTTTCTTAATATACATAATGAATGTTGTAATGAATACAATATAAAATATAATATAATAATAATTTGGTGCAACGACGACGACCGTTTGGTGCAACGGTAGCGATCCTGCCTTTCGCACCGATGGTCCTGGGATCAAATCCCGGAAGGGACAGATGCTTGTGTGATGAATACGAACATTTGTACCTGAGTCATGGCTATTTATATATATTTCTATAAATATTATTTATTTATGTAAGATATATGTATGTCTATCCGTTACCCTAGTATCCATAACACAAGTCTTTATAGTGCTTACTTTGGGCTAGGCTAATTGGTGTGATTGTAAGAAATATTATTAAATTATTATATTATGTATAATAATTGTCTTCCAATTTATTATTATAATAAATATAGATTTACAATGAATAATATTGTGAATGTCGTCACTATTCAAACTGATGACTATCTTGCGTCCTTTCTTTGTCTCAGTTAATATTCTGTAAAAATGTCGGACAATTTTAAAGAGAATTTCTTTAGTGAAATTAAATAATGTTAATTTCCACTTCATTTGCGTTAATTATGATCATTCTCATTAGGCCTTCGTAATTCCGACGTCGGACGACCTTTTATCGAGAAGCCGGACAAAAATATTAAATGGCCGTGTTTTTTGCTTTTAATTATTTATTATATAATACTCTCTTTATTGTAAAAGTTGGACGACTTTAGTGCAACGGTAGCGACCTTTCGCAACGATAGTGCTAGATTCGAATACCGTAAGGGGCAGATGTTTGTGTGAATACTAGCATTTGTACCTGAGTCATGGGTATTAATACCTATTTCAATAAATATTAAATATCTATGTATTATCTATGTATGACTATTCTTTATCCATAAAATGAGCCTTATAGTGCTTACTTTGTGGTAGGATGATTGGTGTGAATGTAAGATTTTTTTTTTATACTAAATTACCTGTTAATTTGACCATAATCTTGCCTGATGGTAAGCGACGATGCGAAATACGATGTTACGTGCTTGCCTAGAAGATACATATTCACTCGGGACTTAAAGACCCCTAAATTGCATTTATCAGGAAAAGCAAAGAATTCCACTCCTAAGTGGTACGAATCACAAAATTGGAACTAAAACGCTTAGTGCGATTTTTTAGTACATCTACCATATAACAGTGGCGCCTATTTGTATGAGTGGTGTGTTAATACGATTAATACATGAAACAAGTCACCAGGGAATAGGTATCTTCTAGGCAGGCTCGTCACATGCTAGATCGCATCGTCGCTTACCATCGGGAGAAATAGCGGTCAAGCGCTTTCCTATTCACGATTAAAAAAATACCATAATAAATCTCAACCTCTTCACGAGTTCTATTTTGATTTACATAATTTCGACGGGTGTTCACAATGCTCGGTAGCTCAATTGGGAGGACTTTCGAAAGTTGCGGGTTTGATTCCCGCCTTAAAATTCACTTGCGAGCTGAGTCGATTTTTTCTAGTGATTTCCTATTAAAATAATTAATCATGAAATGCTTATACACTTTGACATTGTTTTAAATATCAGTGTATTTAGAATGTGTTAAGAATTTATGTAGTTTCTTCATATGAGAATCATAATATTAACAGATATATTTCAAAGTATGTTTGTTTGTAATTTCCTTAACTATTCCTCGAAATCTTCCTCTTTCGGAAGGGAAGGAGATCGAGTTGTGAAGCTCGTATTCCCCTTTCTCAGAATCAGAATTCCTTTATAAACAGCGATATACAGCGACTGAGTTAGTTTTGTTGAATTATTTATTACATAAATAATATTACATTTTGTCTACTATATCATATACAATGTTTGGTCCTATCGACCGTTTGGTC
Source organism: Calamotropha paludella (assembly GCA_927399485.1). NCBI lineage: Eukaryota > Metazoa > Arthropoda > Insecta > Lepidoptera > Crambidae > Calamotropha > Calamotropha paludella. The sequence goes on from OV656828.1 coordinate 15,891,378, forward strand.
CTGCGATCCTGCCTTACGCACCGACGGTCCTGGGTTCGAATCCCGAAAGAACAGATGTTTGTATGACAAATACGAGCATTGGTACCTGAGTCATGGGTAATTATATATTTCTATGAATATGATATATCTATGTATCATATATGTATGTCTATCCGTTACCCTAGTGTCCGTAGTACAAGTCTTATATTGCTTACTTTAGGCCAGGCTAATTGGGTGTATTATTTTTTTTTATTTATTTATGTTTCACCAAATTCGGTATAGTAATCCTTATATTTTAAATACTAAAGTGAGTTTGTTAGTTTGTTACACTATCACATCTTAAATTTTCTTAAACTTTATCAGAGGTACAAAAAATTACATACGGTACCTCTCATTCAGAAAAAAGTACTGTTTCTGGGGAATAGAAATATAAAGTCGTGATTGCGATTCCTCCTGAAGGCTCGGCGGTGTGGTTGTTTATAAAAGGCGTATTTTATATCTTTTAGGAACATGGGATTAAGAATACAAAAAATAAAATCCAAGACAGAAATATAATTTCTAATCAGTAGTCTACATTAACGCGAGCGAACCGGGTAAAAGCTAATATGAATATAAATAAGTTAAATATAATTATAGCAATTACAATACTTACCTATTGGATAAGTAATAACTCAGACAAGGTCAAAAATTGTATGTAATTATCTTTGATTTATTTTCATCGCTTATTAAAGTAATTTATCCCTTAATATGATATCAAAACGTTAAGCATATAAACAATATTATCAATATAAAAATCATTAATATCATAATACATTGTGTTTAAGAAAAAATCAATGAACACAGTTTATTAAGTGACATAAGCTGAATTAGTCACCCATTTGGTACAGACAGACTTATTAAGTTTATTAGTAAATTTTCATTTGTTTTAATTTTTAGGTTATTGAGGATTATTCTATTTGTTTAGTTTATTTTGGTTTTTTATTTTTTTTATCTGTGTAGTAGGTATTCTTGTTTGTGTGTGTTTAAGTGTCGTTTTCCATATATATTCAACCAATTTATTGTATAGACGTAAATAAATATACTTTTATCCATCATTAGAATTTTACATGACAAAGTACGGATATAAAGCTTTCTGAAGCGAAGAGGAAAATCTTCTGAAAATTCTACCACATCAAAGAAATTAAGATTATAGAAAAATATCACCAACCCATATCGATAACAGCTAATGCTTTAAAAAGAGTACAAAGAATATTAAACATTGTTAAAATAAATAATGGTAATTATTTTTTTTCAGCTTATTTTTTAATATATAAATTACATGAGGCAACTAATTCGCGATATGATGATCCTGTCTTACACTCTTTTACAGACTTCAGTGTTATCTAATAAGTTGATTATTTTTAGATGTTTTAAGATCCTGTAAAAAATTTCATAACAATAAATGCTACTTAAGCTCCTTAAATCATCCTTTGTAAACCGGTATACGAGATCCACTGAAAATTCGTAACAAAAAAGACCGAATGTAATTTATTTCAAGGCCGGTTTTCTATTAACTGTAAGGCTGCGTCATTTTATAAAAATAATAATATCATAGATATGTTACCTATTCTTATTCTATTGGTTTATTTTCTCTCTTATTAAATTATTTTTACTAAAGTTTTTGCAAGAACTTCCTTCTTTCCGTCAAAAGTTTCGATACTATTATTTCTTACTGAAAGTGTTAACATTCGTGCTTAATTTTTTTCACTTACCATCAAGCAGAAACAGCAATCGGAAGATGAGATGACAAATCCGTTTCATCTTGATCATTTGCTCCAAACCACTTAATAGACTAACAACTGTTAAACATCTAACACTGATCTAAGAGGTAATCGGGATCACAATAATTTGACACAATAATTCTTAATAATAACAATTATTACCAACAATTATGAACTTAATCTACCACTTAATTTTAATAATTGAGTTTGTCGAGTCGAGATTAACGCCTCATCGTAGCGAGAGCGCGCGGCCGTAGCGCTATCCTGTCAGCCACTGACTGACGCTACGAGCGGAGTACGTGCTACGCCGAAACGGTTTAAGATACTGTAGTACAGCTCGGACGATTTGTAGATAATGAAATAAGTTGACTATTCTTTTTATTTGTCTAATGCAACTACGTTATGAATAAATATCTGTATATATGAGAACACATATTTTTGTGTGTTTTCACTTTATTTATTAGAATGTTTGACGTGTCAATATATAGAAATAATTATGATTTAGTATATTTAACATTATACGTTTAGCATTATTTTCAGTTCCTTGTGACCATAAGGTGTTAAGTCGTATTAAAAAATTTACAATAATTACCTGAATTCAAATTTATAAAAAAACGACTTTTTATGAAATATAACGACGTAGCCATTCTAATCGACGACTCGACGACTTCGAATCATTCTGGATTGATGTACTTATAAACGATATAAATATTAGGGGTTAAAGTATGAAATTGCCGATTTGTACTGAAAATCTATATTGTTTATTTTTTAAATTTTTAACAAATTTATTTAATCAAAATAGTTGCCATTATTATCTATACATTGCTGCCATCTAATGGGAAGGTCATTAATGCCTTTGCGATAGAATTCCGACGATCTAGACTGCACAAACTGTGTGAAAGCATTTTGTACTGCCTCCTGGGAAGAAAACTTCTTGTCACGTAGATAATTGTCCAAATCACGAAAAAAATGGTAGTCCGTTGGAGCAAGGTCTGGTGAATACGGAGGATGACGAATGGTTTCTAACTGCAGTTCCTGAAGGGTCAAAATGGTTTCTCGTGCTGTGTGAGGTCTCGCGTTGTCGTGGAGCAATAATGGTGAAGATCGATTCATGAGTCGGGGCTGTTTTACTGCTAGTTTTGTCAACATGGTTCGGAGTTCGGCACAATAGACATCTGCCGTTATTGCTTGACCAGATCGGAGAAAACTATAGTGAATAACACCATGCTGAGACCACCAAACAGTTACCATTACCTTTTTATTGGTAAGTTTTGCTTTAGGACACTGTTGTGGCATTTGACCTGGGGTCAGCCATTGCATTTTTCTTTTCCGGTTATCATAAAGAATCCACTTTTCATCACATGTTACAATTCGATCCAATATTCCTTCATTTCTGTACCGGTTCAACAAGGCAACACAAGTTTCAACACGCGTTTCTTTCTGCAGATCAGTCAAATCATGAGGCACCCATTTTTCGTATTTTTTTATTTTATTGATTTGACGCAAGTGAGTCAATATTGTGGGTAAGGTAACGTTAAACCATGCCGCTAATTCCTGGGTACTTTGACTAGGATCGGCTTCCACTATCTCTCTTAATTCATCGTTATTTACCTGTGTGGGCGGTCTTCCTCGTGGCTCGTTCTTTAAGTCGAAATTTCCATCACGAAAGCGTTTAAACCAAAATCGCACGGTGCGTTCATTAGTAGACCCCTCTCCAAACGCAGCATTGATATTGCGGGCTGTTTCTGCCGCGTTAGTTCCGCGTCGGAACTCGTATTCAAAAATAACTCGAATTTTCGCAGTATCCATCTTTCTTGTCTAAATTGAATAACAAAAACAATTGAAAGTCGATATTCAAATGTTTTACATTTTTTAAAAAAAGAACATCATAGAAACCATTTAAAAAAAGTTTCATTCGAAAACCTCAAACCATGAAGATTCTATGTCAATTCAAAGAACCTATTGCAATAAAACGGCAATTTCATACTTTAACCCCTATTACTTGGTATGTAGGCGAGAAATTTTGACCTATTGTTATTAAAATAAATGGTGCTATCTTCGAAAATGTTCAGTCTTAGAAGCCATGCGACTTGGATTTCAACTAACTTTTTTTAAAGATAATATCTAACTTTAAAGTTAAGACTTGAAAAGTGCATATATCAAAATGTAAAACTATCTCTTTATAAATAGTAACTTGATATTATTACATTTTTTATTGCACATAAAGTGACAACAACTTACGAAGACTGGTTATTTTGTTTTGCAGAGGCGAACTTATCTCTAAAAGAGTCCTCTTCCAGTCAATCCAGAATCAGCGTGGTAATTTATTAACGCATGTCATATAAAACTGGACATATTGACGTTTTGTTTGACTTATCACATTTGATAGTTACAATTCCATTCTTAGAATGTTGCTCGATGGCATGCTGACTATACTTAAGTTTTCAAAGCAATTTTTTTTCCCGATTTAAAATAGAAATACAGCACAATAATTTAGTGATAACGTAATGTAAAAAAAAAAAATTTAATAAAAGCAAAACTAATAAAAAATTACTCATAGAATTATTATTTTCAACAAAACATGGCAACAATAAGTAAGACTAAATTATTTTAAGAGAGATGTTGTTAATTGTCAATAGAACAGCTTATAAAGTACAACACGTAATTTATAATATATATTTATGTATTATTTAGTTTTGAACTAATATAAATAAGGCAAGCTAAGTAGAGCTTGTAGTATAGATATTTTGGATGTATCAAAGTATATAGCCACACGTAACTAGGGAACAAATGCACATGTCCCTTCCAGGATTCGAAACCAGGGCCGTTAGTTTAGTAAGCAGTATTGCTAACGTTTCACGAAACAGCTGTTATTAAATAAAATTAATAAATAAAGATTTCTGACATTGACATCAGTTAGCTTTGTCAAAAGTAAGCACTGTAAGGCTTGTGTTATGGATACTAGGGCAACGGAAAAACATACATATATCATACATAGATATGTAACATTCATAGAAATATATATAAAAACCCTTGTAACTTTGTATAGTTACAAATGCTCATATTCATCATACAAACATCTACCCTTTCCGGGATTCGAACTTAGGAGCGTCGGTGTGAAAAGCAGGATCGCCACCGTTGCACGAAACGGTCGTCAATAATAATTACAATGAAAATAACTTTATTAGGATAAATTAAGAATACACTTAAAATAAGATGTTTTGATTCGTCCAACATTTTTACCTACCACCCATTCAGTACGTCTTTTAACTGACAAGAAGAATGGGCGCAAGAAACTTGTCAGCTTTAACAGAAGTAACTACATTTACAATATTATAAGTCACACCATAAAAAAAGCCACAAAATAAAACAAAAAAAATCTGTAATCACAATTATAGTAGTGTTATGGTTTCATTAAATCGTTGATTACAACAAAGTCAACAAGTATCTCTTTAATTATGTATAATACATTTATCATTCTTTCCCTCAGCCACTCCTGTACCGAATATAGTTCAATTTCTGTGTGAATCGTGATGGTTTAACAAAGGCTGTACTCATGTGCAAAATTAAATGAGTCGGGCTATGCGGTACCACGTGTAAACATTTTGACAAGCGCCATACTGCGCTTTGGCAAACTTAATATGGCCGCCTGGTCTAATATAACATCTTGCAGATTTAATTCGTTGGAAGAAGGCTTTAAGTTTCATAAAACGTATAGTCCTTCGCTAACCAAAGCACTTTTGATCTTTGTTTTTAGCGGTGTCAAAATATTTCTTACTGTAGAGATCTTTGTGAATTCCTAAAGACTTTGGTATGTGTCTTTTAAAATAAAATAAAAAAATATTTATTTCAAATGATTAACCCCATAGGCATACTTAACACAATATTATTAATAGCAAAATTACTAACAATTATCATAATTATTAAAAGCAAAATTAGAATTATTACCATGCATTAAAATTATATCGAATCAATTATTAGGAAAAGAATATAAAGGCTGACCGCCCGAGGGCTCGGGGGCGTGGTTGTTTGTTACAGTATTTTATATCTTATAGAAATATGCCACTGTGACTGCAAAAAATAAAACTAAATACATTGTAAACTTCTTCAGCATCGTTGTGATTTGAAAGTAGATGAAATGAAAAAGCGACAGTAAAAAGAGACAGACACATAAATTCATAAGATTTAACGTAGGAGAAAATGAGATAGGAAGCATTATGTACGTGTGTTAATACGTGTTTGCGTATTATTCAAAATCTGTAAAAAAGTGTTCTATTCAAAAGCAGTTTACTAAGTTTTCATAAAAAATACTTCCATATATAAATGTTTACAAGAGATAGAAAGTTGGTGATTTCGTTTCGGAACTATTGAAATCTTTTGGCTTTATAGAAAGCTTTTATCAGGCGTGGATGAAAAATCATCCAATTATTCACATTAAAAAGTTAGGGGAGTCAGGGAGCGATCACTTAGAAAAAGGTTTCATATATACCTATAATGGTAAGAAACGCGTACAGTCTTTGCTTCTTTTTAATCATTTTTTAAAGATTTTTTTTCAAACACGATGTCCTATCGTATCCTATACATACAAAAAAAACTTAATATACATTAGTACAACAGTTAATTAATTGCGAGGGCATCGATCACCGATGACTGACCACATCACGAATGTTTTCGGCTGAATTGGAGGTTTATTTACTTAGCAAGCTCTGGAAAAGTCTAAATCTGTTGATATTCATAGCATTCGTCAGCTTTCGACGCTCTCTCGCGTTTTTAGCGCAATCCAACAGCAAGGGCTGAACATCTTGTATTGTTCTACATTCGATACAAACGGGTGAATCTACTTTTTTCATCATGAAAGCGAAGTTGGTGGCTTGTTTACTTTAATAGTTGTTTTTCACGGTAACAATTCAGACTGTCAACGAGTATTTTCTTGGTTTTCATATGTTTTCTTCGAAATGTATCTCTTATTCCTATTTTGTTTTATACAAAGCCTTATAAGAGTAATATTTGTCTTTTATTTTTTCTATCCAAGTACGCTTATCTTCCATTCTTTAATTAAAAGGTCGATAAAGCACAAAATCATTGTTTGAGATATGAGCGAAAAACGCTGAAAATTAAAATTGATGATTTTGATAAATCATTTCAAAAACTACAAGTAACACAAATATTCCTGAGCAGTACAACCATTCCTGAACTGGCATATGATATGGTCTGTGTATGATCTTAGTTTTATATATGTACTAAAAATTTAACAACATCACAGAATTAAAATTCGTTGATGATGTAGTTGGTTACACATTTATAATTGGACTTGTATTAATAACTATATGTTTCTTTAAATACATAATGTATAACTGTTTTTCGACCCAATAAAATTAAAATTAAAAAAAAAAGATAATTAGATCGAATGAGATTTGTGTACATATGCTGGTACTTTAAACTCTGAATCGACGCCATGAGGTTTAACGATCTTTCAGCTAACCGATGACAATTATGATGTAATGGTTTTTCAAGTGAGCACCCGTTTCTGTTATAAAAACATGTACACATTATTAAAACAATAGGTTCAGTAAAGAAAAAAAACTTAAGACAGCGCCTTTTGACATTTACACGTATAAAAAGCTTTTTCACCGAAGCTTTTTAGCAAAATTATATTAAATGGTTTCAGCAGAATATTACCTATTAAGGGCTTCCCTCAAAAGCTTTTCTATTACTTAACGAGTAATCCCAACTTAAAATATGTATTTGCTTTTGTCTCTTTTTCTTGCCTAATTGCCTTCGTCTGTTCATATTATTCACGACTCTACAAGAGCAATTAGTGCAGTAAAAAGTAAGACATTTTTAAGATACTTATAACACTAAGTTGAAATATTTTCTTGGTAAAGAAGTTGGGATTTAAAGCGCTTTGTGTTAAAAATATTTAAAGCGCTTTGTGATAAGATAAAGAGGCTTTTGTTATAAAGATATTTGATAACACAAAAAAAGAAAATATTTTTGATATTCTTCAAAGTGAGTAAAAACTAAAATAGCACAGAGGTTGCAGTCTCTTGTTTAGCTAGTAAGAAAGACGTGGATTGGAATCCATTTCCGACGAATTTTCAAGCGAATAAAAGCGAAATAAAAGGCGAATATCTTATAGGCGCGTCACATCCTAGATAGCTTCGTCGCTTACCATCAGGCGAGATAATGGTGAAGCGCCTAGCTTTTTACTATAAAAAAACATTTCACATTCTTATTACTACAAAACAAAAAATGTTAAGTAAATAACCTTGTTGATTACTTCGAAATAAATCGAAATACCATACCATGCTTGACCGGTGGGACCCCCATTACTGCGATGCTGGCGGCAGCTACAGGCTTCTTGCTATATGTATTGTATATTTAATATGGGAGTCACATCGGAAGCCATAACTTTTATTTTTGTTTATTTTCACAGAACTACGGCTTATTTATTTATATTACTAACCTGTTTGGGCTAAAAAGTCTGAAATGAATGTTTGTTATTATTTTTATAAAACAAAGTCAACTGTTGCCCATAACACTACTATTATTGTTTTTTGTGGATTATTTATGATGATGACGTATAATATTGTAAATGTCGTCACTTCTGGGAAAGCTGATGATTTTTCTGCGCCCGTTCTTCTGGTCACTTAAAAGACGTCCTGCATGGGTGGTAGGCAAAAATGTTGGACGATTCAAAACAACTTATTTTATGTACGTTTGAATAAAGTTATTTTCATTTCTATTTTCAAAACATAAATATTTTATTGTGTCGAACGCACATTCCTAGCTATCCAAGCGTATCATATTTGAATGTCTATCCTTTACCTTACTATTCACAACATAAGTGTTATAGTGTTAACTTTGGGCTCGGCTAATTGGTGTGAATGTATAAAATATTATTATTATTTTGCCCTTACTGTTTTAATATGGCGACCTTTTTAATTTTTTTGATTACTGATCTCAAGTCTGTTTATTTATTTTAACCATAACTGCCAACTAATAGACTAGAGGTCCTACAGGCATTAAATAAATTAACAGTAAATGGTTTATAAAAGACTCTCATAAAATAAACAAATACTTGAAACGTAAAAAGTGTGAAAATAATTGGCTACAAAAGTAGCCAAATATTAAAAAAAAAATACTGTTTATAATTTTAAAAAATACTAGACTATTAACTTTTTGCGTTACTTTTTGGATGCACTAAGATATATAAAAATTGATGTCACGACCTAAGTTCTAAGTCAAAGAGTTTAGAAGTTGCAACTATTTCAGAAGCGATTTATCACTTTGCTATTTCTTAATTAATTTTTTTTATGACGTGTAGTAATATTTATTTACTTGACAAGAAGAGACCATAATCATTTTGTTAATAGGGTGTACTGACAGATATCTTCCCCCTAAAATTTGTGTAGCAAGCAGCTGATTCAGGTGCCTCCTCCATGTTCCTCCCTGATCAGTCTCAATCTTCAATACAGACCACCCTGCCTCCTGCGAACGGTAGCGAATACCCATTTGAGGACTAATACATATATATGCGACACAGTCCTTGACTAATGTTTTTATTTATTTAGAATGGGTTCGCTCTTGATCCCAATCAAGCCCGGGGGCAAAGAGAGAATCCACGATGGAACGAGCTAACACAGAAGGTAGTTATTAATGTTATATGTTCTATACATTTACAGTGTAAATAAGAATATTCTGTTCTATTCTGTTTCGTTCTGATCCGTTCTGCTCCGTTATATTCCGTTCTGTTACATTCTGTTGCGTTCTGTTCTATTTTCATGGAGTCTGAACTAAATACTAGTGTGGAGCAAATTGGAAGTCATGTTTATGTGCGATATTTTTAATTAATATACTAATTTATTTCAAGAAAGTTTACTTGGTATAATAAAGATTTGACGCAAAATAAAAAGAAGTTCGTATTTTTGTTTTATAATTTAAATAAGGGGAGTGAGGAAGCGCGGGAGGTGATACTTAGCTTGCACTTGTCGCGTCGCACGCGCATCGTTAGTGCTCTATTATTGAGTTCGGATTAGTCGCACGCTCGTTTATCGTTAAAAATACGTTCGATATTCTTTCGTGGCAACTATGCAAAGAACTCGGAGTGTATTCAAATGTCCTCTCTTTGGTGATGTTTGTGAGATGAAAGAGAACGTTCTACCTACTTACGAAGATGTAATGAAATACTATGAGTGGATGAGACATCAACTGAAATTGCAATAAAAAAATGCAAAAGAACCAATTTTTGGCGAGATAGCAGATATAGTAACGTCGAGAATTGAAAATATATGGCAAACTGCATCTTTTCTAACAGTGACGCAAATAAGGATCGTTCAAATGTTGAAAGCATATCATTTCAAGTGTAAAATCCTACTCAAGTCTATCAAGAGGCTCTCCCCGGACAAGTTAAATAGTCTTCAGCAAAGCAGTAAGATACTTTTTGATATTACAGCATGCAAGTGCAAAAAATTCGCTCAACTATCTGTCCTAGGGATAAAAAGGTTCCTAAACAAGAGCAATATTTTTTAACCGATCAAAGAACGTCTCGGGTAATGGCAATCTGCGGAATTGACGTATCTGCTACAAAGAAGTTGCAAAAGACTCTAAAGAGGAAACATAAGCGAGAGAATCGCCGAAACACATCCGTAAGCACTTCAACGTTAGCTGTTTTAAATGTTAGTACTTCTTCAGCGACATCATCAGAGTCAGAAATACCAGAATGCTCCATGATCAAAGGCGTTATTGAAAAGAAAATAAAAAAATCGACACTTAATTTTCGTACGTTATCGAAGACATGTGATAGGTTTGGAGTGTCTGATAGAGCAGCAGCAGCAATAGCATCACCTGTTTTGTTCGACATTGGGTCTGATGTTGAGGTCATTGATCGGCACAAGTTACGAAGAGAGAGTACTAAAACTAGAGAAAAAATAATGGAAAATGCAAAAGTTACAGAGATCTTGGCTTTATATTTTGACGGAAGAAAAGACAAAACTTTAAAAATTGTTTAAAAGGGCGGTAAATGCTACAGGACTATGGTTGTGGAGGAACATATCTCACTAATTCAAGAGCCGGGATTCATTTACATAGGATACGTGATACCAGATGTTGGTACAGCAAAAGGAATAGAAACCGCGATAATAGGGTTTCTGTTACATAATGAAGTTTCCCAAGACGGAATTATGGCAATTGGTTGTGATGGTACGAATGTTTATACTGGAAAGTATGCTGGAATTATAAGACTGCTTGAGAAAAGGCTCCAAAAACCACTTCAGTGGATAATTTGTTTGCTCCACATGACCGAACTGCCTTTGAGACATCTGTTTCTTAGTCTCGATGAGTGTACTTCAGGACCTAAATCTTATATTGGTCCACTGGAAAAATCACTGGAAACCTGTGAAAAGCTGCCTGTAAAAAATTTGAACGCATCGAAGATCAAATGCTACCAGAAATGGCCAAAGATCTCAGAACAGACCAACAGTACTTGTATAAAATTGGCTCGGCGGTAATTTCAGGTGACTTTCCAGAAGACCTAGGCAATAAATCTCCAGGAAAACTATCACATGCCCGTTGGATCACGCGTGCTAACCGAATACTACGTTTGTATGTATCAACTGAAAAACCATCTGAAAATTTGAAAACTCCGGCTACTTTTGTTGTCAAAGTTTATGCTCCTTGTTGGTTCTTAATTAAAAGTAAACCATCTTGCAAAGATGGCACGCGTCATCTGTTCAATATTATTAAGGCCTCCAGATACATGCCAGAAACTCTAAAGAAAATTATAGATCCTGTTATCCAAAGAAACGGCTACTTTGCGCATCCTGAAGGGATTCTACTTGCGATGATAAAAAATCATAAAAAACATGTTAGAGAGCTGGCAGCCCGCCGCATACTAAAGGCACGCAGTATTGCTCAATCTCCAACACCTAGACTATTTCAAGTGCCATTGATAGATTTCAATGCTTCTACATATATTGATTTAATAAATTGGCAGGAAAACTTAACCGAACCTCCGATTTTGAAAAACTTATCGGACCAAGAAATTCAGAAAATCGTCGAATCTGGTGGTGAAAGCGAACTATTGTTTATAAGTCACGCGCGGTCAGCGACCCGTGATGCACGTACACATAAATATTGAACATTTAACTGATTACCTGTTGAGTTACCTAATTGTGCCCGTAAACTATATCGCGATTGTAGTATGTAACATTTTATAAGCCATGTTGTGTGAGTGTAACATTACTATTAACGAACTGTTGTGCTTTATACAAGATAAGTGCGATGTAATGGACGAACTTAGCATTGTGCAAATATGTGGCGCTTGGTATAGTGAAGAATAAATCGAAAATGCAAAGTCTTTACTGTGTGAAATTGCTGGTGCACGAAAGATAACCCGTAAAGGAGACAAGAAGAACTCCAGTAATATCGCAGATATAATTAAAATCTTGAAGGAAACCGAAAACTTACCGACCTTTGTTGCAAAAAATTTAAATCGCCTACCGTCGGTCACTTTCGATCACCTGGATGTTAGCAGTCTATTGAAGACTCTAGCTATGATACAAAATGATATGCAAACGTTTAAAAGTGAAACAAAATCATATATAAATAAACTGCAAGAAGAAATCTGCGATTTGAAAAAATACAACTCCGTTGAACCGGCCGCGGAGCAACCGGTTTTTCGCGATGTACCTTCAACATTTACTCCGCAACAGTTACAAGTTGCAACCGCACCTACAATTAGCTCGCAGCAACGGAATGAACAGCTGCCACAAAAACCTATAAACTATAAGCAGGCACTACTGAATAATTCGATAAACAATAACGCCATGAATACCAATATTGATACGGAAGGCTTTACAGTAGTGAATAGAAAAAGAAAGAGGCAATGTACTGAAAACTATAAAGAATCAAACGATAAAACAAGATACCGATCTAGAAATAAACGGGGTACTAACACCTCAACATTATTAAAAGTAGCTGAACAAATAATACCTGTATACATATCTAGATTTGCGAGCGAATGCACTGAAACTGACATTGAAGACTATTTAAAACAAAATGGGCACAACATCTATGGGATTGAAACATTAAATCAAAAGAAGGTGACTACCTTTAAATCTTTTAAAATCATGGTTTGTAAGAAAGACCTCGACATTATATTAAAAGAAGATTACTGGCCAAAATCTATAGTATTCAGAATATACAAACAAAGCAAATCTGAAAACGGACTTGTTGCATCTGCCTGATTAGTTGAAATTAACGTTAAAAATTAAATATAATAAATAATATAAGTTAAAAATTAATAAGAAATTAAAATTAAATACCTATCTACCTACTTTTAAAACTACAACTATAACTAACTTAGAACAATATTGATTGTTGACGAAACGAAGAACTACGTCAGTATGAGTAAAAATGTGAAATTGGCTAGCTTTAACTGCAAATCCGTACGAAGATCACAAACTTACATCAAGCAGTTGTGTGATGACTGTGATGTGATTGCACTACAGGAATTATGGCTGTTGCCGGACGACTTGGGTTTCCTGTCACACATTCACAAGGATTTTGAATATCATGCAGTGTCACCAATAGACACATCGATTGGTACGCTTAAAGGAAGACCATATGGCGGAGTAGCTGTGCTGTGGAGGAAGTCATTATTCACAAATATTTCAATAATAGTCTCAGACTCGAAACGTGTTGTAGCCGTCAAAGTGGAGCTTGCAGACCGTTGCATGCTTGTCCTGTCAGTGTATATGCCTACTGAGTGCGCGGACAATCTACCAGAGTTTACAGAGTGCCTTGGTGTTATCAGTTCCATCATAGAAGCTAGTGGTATAGAGTGCGCGGTAATATTGGGTGATTTTAATGCTGATATAGGAAGTATGTTTGGTGAAGAATTGGCTGCATACTGTGCGGACCAGGATTGGGTTTGTGCTGACATACTCATGCTCGGTGAGTCATCCAATACTTTCACATTTTTGAGCGAAGCCCATGGAACATGTAGTTGGCTCGATCATTGTGTTGTGACGCCGGCTACGTATAATATGATAAAAAGTATAAAGGTGAACAACGATGTGTTATGGTCGGATCATTATCCTTTACTAATTGAATGTGATATCTCAGTTATTATACAAAAGAAAGTTTTAACTTGTAAGAATACAAATAGTCAGGTTGTATGGGGAACTAGAAATAGTAACCAAATAGCATCATACACAGTTAGTTGCACCAGATATTTACAAAGATTAGACATTAACCGATATCATATGCATTGCGCTGGCTCACCGTGTAGTGACCAAGTACATCACAAACTAATTGATGTTATGTACACAAACATTATAAACTGTATGAGTGACGCGGCGAGAAGTACGTGTAAAAGTTACAACATGAACTATAAAAAGAAACCAGTCGTAGGCTGGAACTGTCACATAAAAGATATACATATGCAAGCATATGCAATACATACAATTTGGGGGTCTTCAAGTCACGAGTGAATAGGTATCTTCTAGGCAAGCGCGTCACATCCTAGATCGCATCGACGCTTACCATCAGGCGAGATAGTGGTCAAGCGCATGCCTAATTTCTATAAAAAAAAAAAAAAAGCGAAGCAAGCATATAAACTATGGTTGCAACACGGTCGGCCAAAACAAGGAAACATTTATATTAATATGTATGAAACTAAAAGAAAGTTTAAAAATAAATTAATATGATGAAACTCAATTAAAAATGGATATTATTGCCGCGCAAAGATTTAAATGTGATTTTAAGAGCTTTTGGAAATCAACTAACAAACTAGCATTTAAGCCCACCGTGCCCGTCAGTATAAACAACACTCAAAACAGTAGTGATATCGCAGAGATCTTTGCGCGTCAGTTCCAAATAGTTAATGATAACAGAGGGGACGGTTCGCGGGTGCCGTGTGACGCATCGCGCTCGGATCGACGTGTCGATAGGTCCTTGTCTAACACCGATGTTAAGTTTTCAACCGCGGAGTTGGTTCAATGTATAAAAACATGAAAAGAGGTAAGTCACCTGGTCACGACGGTCTGAGCGTAGAACACGTGTTATACGGGGGCCATTTATTACATGAATTTATTTAAAAAAAAATTAACTTATGCCTGTCTCATTGTTATGTCCCTGCTGAATTTATGAAAACCGTTGTAGTGCCCATACCTAAGCATGGTTCTAGTAATGCTTCCAATTCTATTAATTATCGTCCTATTTCTTTAGCTACCATCATGTCTAAGATCCTGGAGAGACTACTACATCCTGAACTTTTAAAGTATATTTAATTAAATAATGCACAGTTTGGTTTCCGTGCCGGTCTTTCGACTGATATGGCCGTTTTCGCATTAAAGAATACAGTAAAATATTATTTAAAACGAAATACAAGTGTATATGCGTTTCTTGATCTTAGCCGCGCATTTGATACAATACAATATGACATATTGTGGGCTAAAATGGAGAGGACGGGTATGCCCTGCGAGATATTGGGACTGTTTAAGTATTGGTACGGAACCCAAACGAATGTGGTAAAATGGGGTAGTGGCTTCTCCAAAGAGTATAGGCTGGGGTGTGGTGTGAGACAGGGCGGCCTCACATCGCCAACCCTATTTAATTTTTATGTGGATGGACTTATGGATGAACTCGGTAGGTCCGAAGTCGGCTGTTACATGTGTAATCAACCTGTCAATAACTTGAGTTACGCTGACGACATGGTCCTGCTGAGTCCCTCTGTAAGGGGCTTACGGAAACTTATCCATATATGTGAAAAATACGCTTCAAGTCATGGTCTAACATATAACGTGAATAAGACGCAGGTAATGATATTCAGGCACGACAAGACGAATATGTTTAACCCAGTTGTCACTCTGGCGGGATCACAGCTTAAAATCGTATCACATTTCAAATACCTGGGACATATCATAAAAAATAACTTAAATGATGACGATGATATAGAAAGACAAAGGAGAACCATTGCCGCCAAAAGTAACATGTTAGCCCGTAGATTCTCTCGGTGTAGTGTGCCTGTAAAAATTACTCTATTCGGCGCTTACTGCCAGCCGTTTTACACCAGCTACTTGTGGAAGAACTATACAAAGCAAGCATACCACACGCCACGTGTGCAGTACAATAATGCCTTTAGAGCGATGCTCAAACTTCCGTGGCGGTGTAGCGCGTCGGGTATGTTTGCGGGGAATAGGGTTGACCAGACACCAGAAATAAGAATAGACTTGCCGTTCCAAGATTTAGACTTCAAAAGACAGGAGGCTCTTTCTTGGGGAAAGGTATAGCACTGTTTAATAAAGTTCCACAAAGTATAGTAGATTTGCCTTATCATAAGTTTAAAATGTATGTTAAAAATAAGCTCATGTCCAAAGGTTATTACAAGGTCAACGACTATTTAATAGACCGCGATGCATGGAAGTAATATGTGTCATTTCAACATGACACTATTTATTACAGGTTGTAACATACAGCATTAGCATTTTTTAATTTTTTTAAACTAATTTATTACTGGTAGATAAGAGTATGACATGCTCTCTTAATACATTTCTTGGGTGGTGGCATGTGGTGCGGATCGTTACGTTCCCTAAGATATGGTTGAGCGAAGCGATGGCTGTATCATGCGTCATGCTCGTGAACGGGTGCTGCCTTGGGAAATGGGTCTGCTCTAACCTTCAGTATTCAGTATTGGCTAAAACTAAACATAAATCTTGTTGTTTTCTTAAATTTGTCGTTTATTCCCTGTATGTTATTGCAATGTTCAGGGATACTTACTTTAAGTAAGTACAGATACTTGTTGACTTTGTTGTAATCAACGAAACAACGAAATAATGATATCATAACACTATTAGTATTGTCATAACAAAATAATTTTGTTTTTTTTTTTTTTTGTGGATTGTGTATGGTGACGACGTATTATATTGTAAATGTCGTTACTTCTGTTAAAGCTGACGAGTTTCTTGCGCCCATTCTTCTTGTCAGTTAAAAGACGTCCTGAATGGGTGGTAGGAAAAAATGTTGGACGATTCAAAACTACTTATTTTTAAGTGCATTTGAATAAAGTTATTTTCATTTTCATTTTTTCATTTGACAGAAGCATCCATTTGTCAGTGCACAAGAAAGTCACGATTAGGTGCAATAAGTGCCAAGCTGGATTCACGGAACAAAATGCCTAAATTTGAAACAAAAAAGGATTTAAGACCTAAATAATAACTACATAATTTTTAAAGTTTGTTTTAAATTTCATTTTTTTACAGCAGTGCCTTAATAAATATCTTTATTATGTTTTTTTTTCTTTTAACACCTACTTAACACTAAATTATTTGCAATGTATCGCCTTATAAACCTTACACTTTATTAACCTAATTTTATATTTTTTGGGGTCAATGCGGAGGCTGATGATGTTAGTCAAATGTAATGAAAAAAAACCCATGTATTTTTACTTTACCATAAGGCACAAATCCCCGACTATTAGAACGATGAATCTTAAAAAAAAAATTTTTTTACATCCCTATTAAAGACGTCGTTTTTTTTTGGAATTGAAAATTGGAATTAATTGTACAATTATTGTTCCTGTTAGATGCAGTTTAAGGCATAAAATAATTTCTTCTGTAGTGTTACGTTCTTCTATTTGATTTTTCAATTTATTCTCAGACATCAAGCTTAATTTCAAACTGTATGGGATTAAAATTATTTTCGTATGATTCAATGTTCTTGATTCGTGTGTCATAATCAAATTCGTCTACGTACGGTTTGCTAATTTCGGAGTCATTTTCCTCGTCGCTAATTTAGTATTTTTTAATTATAATGTCTTCATGACGTGCAAGTAATATTTACTTACTTGACAATCCAATGCCAATCATAGGATTGAAGAAACCATAATCATTTTGTAAAAAAGGTTGTACTGACATATATAATAATCTCAATAATAGGAAGACTCATCAGTAGGCACACAGAGTTCCGTTGGTGGACTTTTTTCTTATGAAATTTCTTATTATTGTGGATTTCTAATAAAATTGATCACAGTTAGTTAATAAGTTTGACGTGGCTATATCCGCACTTAGCCTAATGATTGGGCCATTGTGCGTGTGTTGGGTTCTACTCCTACTCCAGCCAACCCAATTCATCCCAGAATGCTAGCAGCCTTTTCAGGCTACTGCAGGCTTCAGGGAGTGATGCCGGAGATTGTAGTAGTTGTGCCCGTTGCTCTGCCACACTTGTACATTCCATGTGTACATGCAGTGGAGTCTCCTCTGCCTGCATGCAGCCCTTGCGTAGAGGGCTATCTGTTTAGCGAACAATACCAGCTATAACTTTGCGGATCTTGTCCCTGTTTAATCTGATGAGGTTGCAGGCAAGCTTTTGGCGGCCTCCGGAACTGCTTTCTTTGTTTTTCTGCAACCTTCACTAAGTTTCTTATCATTTCAGGGTATTTCTTCTGTTTTAAGACGTAGCCATGTTTTAATTTGGGTTTGGGGTATGGGCAGTAGCGGTTTTGGTCCGTGTACTGTTGTATTTGAGCCCCTTTTAGCTAGTTCATCTGCTGCAGCGTTTCCGAGCGAATCACTGTGTCCCTTTATCCATTGTAAAGTTACTCAATGTTGCTCTCGTGTTGCTTTGTCTTAATGTGTCGGATTCCAGTAACCAAACGGGCTATAAAAATCAAGCAATTTTATTTTGAAGAAACAAAAATAGGACAGGTAATAATTTGTTCAGTGTGTGCGAAATGCTTCAAAGCATGTTGCGAAGCATGAACCAAACTCCGACGGCAGTTCACGGAATTAGTTCATATGAACATTTTGCTGCTCAAAGTTTGACTTACGTAAGATTCATGAGTTCTTGTTGTACGTGGAAAACAATAAAGTTCAAATATGCTTGTACAAGTTTCTATATTGAAAATTTGTATTATATAATAATAAATACTCCCACATTCACACCAATTAGCCTAGCTCAAAGTAAGGCTTGTGTTATGGATACCAGGGTAACGGATAGACATACATATATAATACATAGATATGTAATATTTATTAAAAGTATAAACTGATACCTATGACTCAAGTACCAATTCTCGTGTTTATCACACAAATAATGCCCCTTTTGGGACTCAAACCAGCACCAAACTGTGGATGCGACTCCAATATTTATTAGTATATATTCCGCCATGTTAAAGTTTCTTTTGAGAACTTTACAACCAGCTCCAGACGCTTGGGTCCATTGAGAGGAGGGCCAAAAGGCTTATCGGCAATAATGATCTTTTTGATAAAAATCCTTGTGCATAGACGAAAGCCTATCCGTTTTTATAGAATACATTCTGGAATGTGCAGCAGAATTGCATAACGTTGTTCTACCGTACCCATTTTTTATCGGACAGCCAAACTTAAAAATAGGCGCCACCATTAATTACATGGTTTATAAATCAAAGTGTTTTGTTTCCAATTTTGTGATACGTACCGCTAAGGAGAGGAACTCTTTGCCTGAGTCCGTGTTTCCTGACAAATACAATTTAGAGGTCTTCAAGTCACTAATACCTTCTAGGCAAGTGCGTCACATCCTAGATCGCATCATTGCTTGACATCAGGCGTTTCACTTAGTGTATTTTATTAATCTTAATATATATAAATTACGTGTCACGTTGTTTGTCCGCGATGGACTCCTAAACTACTTAACCGATTTTGATCAAACTTCGTAAATATCTGTTATTTTATCTAACTTAAAATATAGGATAGGTTTTATTTTAATTTATAACACAGCAATGCGTGGCTGGGTCAGCTAGTATATCATAAATGAAAGTTTAACAAAGAGTATTTAAAAACTCAATGAAAAAAAATTAAGGAGATACATAAAAACCCTTGACATTGCCTATCTGACTATGATTTAGTACAGATATTGGAATATATTTTAAATTTGACAGCGATGTTCTGTGATAGAGCGATATCTTCAATTCAAGTCTACTTATAGAGTATAAGAGGTGCCTTTTATCTTGCACGTCTGATCTAAACACTCCTCGAGTGTACTTGTTATTGCTAACAGATACCGTCAAAGAGAAAAAAATCCTCAACGATTTTCTTTCGATCTTAACGTACTTGAATATCAATACACTTTAATTATTTTTATCTCGATACATAAAAAATGAATGTTTCTATGAATTCTATGCGTTTCTGTACCGTTAATCCTATTGTAATGAAACTCTGGCGCAGCAATCTGATCGCTGTGAAATTTCTTAAATATTTGAGGTCGTGGATTATCCTTACTTCTCTTTGTTGTAACTCAAACATAGACAGGGCAAAGATTGCCTGGTTTTAAAAATCTAAGGTTTTGATATACTTTCATCTTTATATATAAAAATACTCTGACACAGTGCTTGGCCGCGATGAGCTCCAAAATTACTCGACCGACTTTTTTTTTCATTTTGCTGGATTTGTTCCGAATTAGGACATAGGATATGTTTCATTTTAATTCATAACCTAAAAATTTTTTTAATGCAAATTATAATTACTGAGCTACTGCTACGCGTGGTAGGGATATCTAGTGTATATAAAAAAAATCCCTATCATATTGTTTGACCACGATGAACTCTGAAACTATTTTTTTTATATTTTATTAAATATTGCTGGTTTTGTTCCGACTTAGGACATAGGGTAGGTTTAATTTTTTATTTATAACACAGTAACGGGCTGGGTCAGCTAGTTATCTATATGCGCTATATTGCCATCAAAGTAATGTCTACACCATTAATTCCATAAAGGCCGTATATATTTGAGCTGCGACCTCCATGCATCAACTTACATATTTTTTATGTGTTATCAATTTTCTTATACGACTCCTTTTTTGGCGCGAAACGAGCACTTAATTTTTATTTTCCGATATATCATTGCTTATTCTACGTAATATTGAGATTTAATTGGAATTTCATCATAATTATTTCCGAGAATTTGCCTTCGCTACAAACAAAAATAAAACAGATTTTCGCAGAAAATTTTGTTTTTAATCGAATTCCATATTTGAACTTAAACTTCTTTAACATTGATTGGTTGGCGTTTCTTATTTACTTTATGTTATATTATTCAGTTGATTGAAGTTTACTCCTGAAGAATTGATTTTCATATAGACGCCAGGGATGAAAAAATATGTAAGAAGAGTAAAATTTTGTGAGCGAATGACAGCGTTATCGTGCGTATCTTTTATTTATAAGTTTTGTTTTATTATTTTCTGTGCTTTTTATGTATATAGGAGCTGAGACACACCCTTTTTTTAAGTTTCTCGTGCTTCCGTTTTACAACATAAAACTTGTTTGCCTTAGCAAACAAGTAACGGGGTCTTAACCCCGAACTGATTCAAACCACAATATTTCGTTACTTTTGTTATTTTCCCACTATCTTCAATTGCATTGTGATTATGTCTTTAGATTATCCAAACATCGATTGATTTTTACTTTCTTGTGAATGTGAGTTATTGGATAATATAATTACTCATAAATACGTTTTTTTCGTCAATTTCATTATTTTTCAACAGCTTTGCACAAAGTCACAATAACATCTCAAAAATATTAAAATTAGGACGGGACAAAGCCCGACGGGTTAGTTATAAAAAATAAGTTGATATGGAAAGGAAAATAATGGGCGGGAAACATAATATGCGTCTAATAACATTTTGAGGGAAATAGCTCCATCTATCCTTTTTAAAAGGAAAATTAATACCGACGCAGCTTTTGTGTTTTTATTTTTATTATTGTCAAACTGAGTGGTTAAAAATTGTTTTTATTCAATCGATGATTGAATTGACATATTGATTTAAATTATCATAATAATTTTATAATGCTTGTCATGTAACTCATTGTAATTATTTGATTATACCAGTATGACAGTATCTGACGAAAAGAAGATTAGAGTTATTTTCCGAAGTTTTCTTCGCCGAAAGATCGTCTCACCGAATGATTATGTTAATACTTAACTTTTTAAATAGTTTATTTATTAATTAAGATACACCAACAGCAAACATGTATACACATTCTCATCCTCAGTTCTTATATCGAGTCCTTTTATATTTTAAATATTTTTATCGAAAACGTTAAAAAATATTATTCGACGAACAATACTGTACTCAACAATTCCTTGCCGGGCGAATAATGTAACCATTGATAAACATTGTACTACTTTTATACTTACTACTTTTTAAGAAAATCAAAATATATTCTATTCAAAGTAACTCGTCGATTAGGAACTAAATGATAGAAGAAGCAACGTAAATGGCTGAAAAACTAATTTTATGGCTACTTGTTAGATGACAATGTAATTTTTAAATAGCTACGAGTATCAGATTAGCCAGTATTGAATAAAGTGTATTTCAGCTTAACTTTTGTTCATCAGGTCAGTCACGTATTCGGCCATTTTGGAACTAATAAGAAGGCATATGATTTCAGTCTCCAAAATTTAATAAATTGAGGAAAAATAATTTCATGGCCCGAATTTAAACCTTGCCGATACATTACGGAAGTGGATTAAAAACACCGCTTCATATTAAATCTTTGTAATCGAGGACATAAATTATTTTCTCCCGAAAAAGTCAAATCTCTGGGTAGAGAAATTGTAGAGTAGGAAAATGTGTAGGTAGGCAGTTGTCAAAATGTCAAAAACAAGTAAAAAGTGATTTATAATGTAACGCAATAAGGAAAAGTATTGTTTCTGATTCTTTTTGTATATATTTGCATAATTTTCAGGATTTTGACTTAAAATTTAGTGTTGAATATGTATTACAAGCTTATTTTGATCCACAGATGGTCCTGGGTTACAATCCTGTAAGGGGCAGATGTTCAAAAAAACATTTGAGCTGATCATATATAAATCAGTTTTTATCATCAATCACTACCATAAAATTGAGTAACAGTGGTTGTATTCACATACGAGTTTTTGCTTTTCTGGACAAAAATTTAAATAACAAGGAAAAAAACCCTCAAAAAATAGCTTTCAATGTTTTAATTAAAATACTAGCTAATAGATAATTTTCGCTATTTTTTGAAAACCGTTACGTAACGGTTTTGAAGTTTCTATACCGTTATCCAAAACCGTTTTCAGTTTTGGTTATCAGGTTTTCGTTTATGGTTATGACGATATCCCTTCGTGCTTTGACTAGGCTTAGGACTAGTTTGTTAAAATTAAAATGAATGAACTAGTATTTTTGATGTAATGTGAATAAATGAGAACTTAAAAGCTTTTTTGGCGCATTTAAAAATCGTCATATTTACAATATTTTTTATTTCGATATTTTTTGATAAAAATTACAGGTTTTCAGTTTTGGTTGCATTGCATTGGTTATGAGAAAAACGTTTTAATGTTTTTTGGTAACGTTACGTTTCGGTATGAAATTCAAAACGGTTTTTAGTTAAGTTTTGGTATAACGTTCTCATGCCTACTAGCTCATCATCAAAATCGGTTGAGTAGTTTCTGTGTTCATCGTGGTGGAACACTGTGGCGGGAAATTTTTATATACTAAAAATATTTATTTCGTTACCCAGTGTTACATAATACCTTTTTGGCAACGTCATGTTTATGAAAATAATTTGATAATTAATTGTGTCACGTACCACTGCAGTAAAAATAAATTATTTCTCATATCTTCCCAAAAAAAAAACGAAAAAGTTTCCACCAAAATACGCTCCTTCATATGTTTAGGGAGCACAATCCCGGTTCGTAAAGTATGCCTTATTTCGTTCTACTCTCCCTAAGGGGAAATATTATGAATACACGTGATCAAACAAGAAACTCCCTTGAGCAAGGCCCCGGGGCCATATCGCGTCGTGATATAATCAGAGGCGATTTGTATCAAACTGATGTATTTGGTCTTGCGTTTCGACTCCTTTACGGGGGCCATGTTCAAAGGATTACTAAGGTAATAGATACATATACTAGGTCACTGCAGTCGCTAAGCATAAAGTTTCGCAGGCACTATATATTGGAGCGGAGCGTAATACTATTATTAAATATAAACCATTAACCAGTAAATGTTAGCAATATTTAATCAACAGGTAATACACAATATTTTTTTATTAATTCCATAAAAATTAAAACTTTCAAAAAGCACGCGCTTTTTGTTTCAATGGAAAATACCAAAGAGCCAATGTTTTTTGGTCATAACTTTTTTATTTTTACGAATTTGCGAAATTTGGGCTCACAATTTGTTCCTCAACCTATTGGTTCCACTCATAACAAGTAATAAGAAAATCGGTTAAGAACTTAGAGTTATAGCGTCACATTTCGTCATTGAACCTGAAGATCTATGGGAGCTTCGCTCGCTCCGTTCCAATTATTTATTTGCATTGAAGGCACACACATACATAGATACATGAAAGCAGCCAAGTGAACAAGAAAAAGAAAATTCCAAATATACATAGCACTCTACTGACAACCATTAAGCAAGTGTCAGAACGATACAAAAAGGTCAAAGTTATGCGATATATTTGCACTAATAGAAAAAGTTTTTAGCGTTTTCTGGTTAAAAAACCTGCCGTGCGCTCTACTATTATACCTATATGTTAAAAAAAAAATAAACATAAAAAATAATTAAAAATTTTGTTAATTATAATCTTAATAATAATATAAAATAAATAATAAGAAATATATAAATATAAATAAAATCAAATAAATACCAAAAAGTACTCAATAAAATTGAATTATGGTATGAGAGTATAATAATTGACAAAAAAATTATAATTAAATAGCTGACCCAGCCACGCGTTGCTGTGGCACAGTAATTTTAAAGATTTTTTTCTAAAATAAAGTAGCCTAAGTTACTCCTTATTACATCAGTTACCTGCCAATAAAAGTCCCGTCAAAATCGGTCCAGCCATTTCAGAGATTAGCCGGAACAAACAGACAGATAAAAATTGTAAAAAAAATATTTTAGTGTATGTACCGTATATATATTCATATGCATGTAGTAAAAAACGGTTATTTCAATATTACAAACAGACACTCCAATTTTATTTATATGTACAGATAAACATGGACAACGGTGTTTTTAATTTTATTTTTTTCATTCACAATGCAATATTTATATAAGATATAAAATAAATATGGCATGTCAACGCAAAAAATTAAATTAAAAACATTATTATAGCTGGTTCCATCTTCATCGAATGTTTAATGTTTGTAAAAATATTACTTTCGATGTTGAAGGTAGTTAGCGTTCAACATTGGTGGAACGATACTAGCTCACAGTAGAAGTTGAAATCCGTTTGCAAATTTCGACTCGTCTGCCAGCGTCTCGGTAGCTCAGCGGTCAGAGCACTCGCCCGAACAGCGAAAGGTCGTGGATTCGAATCCCACCTAAGGGCTCGTAGGCGTGGTCGCGTTTTATAGGCGTATTTTATGTCTTATGCAAAATGGTACAAATAATAGTAAATGTTCGTCATACGTGTGCACTTAACGTTCACCAGCTGGAATTGAAATTCCAGTAATTCCTTGGAACGATTAATACGTTGAATCGACAGTACATCAATTCGGAGGTATGTTGCATTGAATCAGATAAGATCTTGGTGGATAGGAATTCATTACACACCACTATTAAAACATTTTTTATACATTTTTCCAGTCTTGTTTTTTGATCTATAAATATTTTTTTATAATAATAATATCTCTTACATTCACACCAATTAGCCTAGCCCAATGTAAGCACTATGAGGCTTGTGTTATGGATACGACGGTAAGGAATAGACACACATATATGATACATAGATTTATTTAGAGATGTTTAATACCTACATACCCATTACTTAGGGACAAATGTTCGTATTTATCACATAAACATTTGGTATCTTCCGGGACTCAAACCCAGAACTTTCTGTGCGAAAAGCAGGAATGCTACCGCTGCACTAAACAGTCCTCAACCTTATAACTTGTTTCTTATTTAAATCAATGAAGTTTATCCAGTTTTTACAAGAAGAACAATATGGCTTCGAAAAGGATAGATCCGCGGGCTAGTTATGTGACATGATGACATATATAAGTCATGCTGTTGATTATTTATCATATTCTTTTATTTAAAATACATTTTAGTTAAAAAATATTTTAAGTCAAATTAGATAACACCAATATTTATAAGTCAAAACACGAAATTTAAAAGTTTCTTTGTTCACTTTACGCACATTTATAATCCGATTTTTAAGATTTACCGGATTTTCAGTCGTCCTGTGATCACGGCTCCTGTAAAAGAGTCGAAACGTTAGGATTAAAATATAAAAAGAACAAGAATATACCTGTCGTAAATCCGGTTAAAGTGGTCTTACTTTCTTTAACTCGCATATTGAACAGGTAAAGAAATCAATTATATAGGAAACTTTATTAAGCGTAGCCTTTACCATATTAAGCAGTTACTCTCAGCTGCATTTTCAGTTCTTCATTCCAGGTAAAAGCATATACCACTGAACGAAATCTCGCTTCCAAAAAAAGGGGAAACTGTTATCATTTCTATGCTTGGCAGGTAAGTTGGTTGGCGAATATAGTGGGTTACAATTATTATCTATACCGTGTAGTGTCTGGCAAAGTAAAATAGCCCCAGTTCTTCACTCTAATGGACTTGTTATCAACCACTTCCGGTAATGCTACGTCATAGCCGATAGTTTCCAGCAAAGTAATACTTCACACTAAAGGGAGTGTTATCAACCATTTCCTCCACTACTTCTATAGTAACGTCTACTAGCGCATTTTCTACCATACGGAAGCTACACCAGCTCCATCATACATGATAAATATAAGACCTTTTATTTATCATAATCATTTATATTACTTTATAGAAATTCTCACCAATTAGCCCAGCCCAAAGTTAGCACTGTAAGGCTTGTGTTATGGGTACTAGGTTAACGGATGAACATACCTATACGATACTTAGATATTTAATATTTATAGAGATATATAAAAAATATTGACTCAGGTACAAATGGTATACATCACACAAACATATGCCCCTTTCGGATCTCGAAAGGGTGCAAAAGGGAAAGGAAGGGAAAATTACGTAAAAGTGTTTATAGATTTTTTTATGATTTAATTGTAAAAAAAATATATTTAATTCAATTAATTCGCAACCCGAATGTTACAAAATAATGAGTAACTGTTTTGAAAATGATAGTCCTTCTCGATTTGCCTATAAAAGCAAGTTGTCGGTAACTTAATTTTCATTTTTGCTATCCTGAAGACATTATAAGGCGAAGCTCTGCTTTAATAAAGAGTCATCAATGACAGCCAATTGGTGAACAGCAAGCTGTGAAGCTTATATTAAGGTCACAACCTTAACTCATCACCCAATAGTTGCCTGTCTGTCGTTCTTTTCGTACCTTACCTTCAATTCGTAATTAAATAAGCACATAAAATGACAAAATAATTCAATTTAAAGCAAGTTAATAATTATTCAATAAGTTTTTTTTTATTTACCTACTTAACATCCCCTCAAGGAATTATGATTTCTCAAGTAATTTAACCTAAATGGCAGATATCTATTTACATTTTTTTAATGATTGGTTCTAAAAACAAAGGATTTAAATCCTGACCTCAATATTTTGAGGTTATTTATCATATCATATCTTTGTAACTCCAACTTCATAAAAGTAAAAACAATTAACTTTTTAGTCTAACGGATTTCCTCAAGTATCATTCAATTTCTGCCATGAATTTGCTCTTTAAACAGAGGTCTGAAAATACGTAGAAGTTCGCCAGTAACAATGTTTTTATCTAGTTTCGTACAAAAGGCTTATAAAGTGACGTCGTAAATGATACCTATGTTGTTCCGCCCTAGTTATCCGAATGCTAAAAACAAATATTAAATTAACATCAACACAGTCAATTTATTCCAATCAAAATACTGCTGCTCTACCTCAGCAGTTTTGATAAGCAAAAAGATACTCTATTTTTATTTATTTATTATACATATTCGTAAACAGCCAGCCATTCGGGAGCAAACAACGCGAGATTTTTTTACATCGAGAACGTGCTCCCACATAACTAAGTTTCATTTCCGAATCTCTACCAAATGAACTCCCGTTTTCATATTGAGATGCGAGAAAATTTACACGTTCGGTATACATCGACGACTCGAACGCAATTTTGCATGCAAACAGTAAGTGTTGACAAGCAATGAATGTCAAATTTTTATTACTAGCAATGCGACCAGCGTTGTTTTGTGAAGGTTTTTATAAACAGCTCATTATGATAAAGGTTCGCGTACACAGGACAATCAGACGGGTAAACATTTGTGTGTGTGCGGCCTTATTCATAGGTAATACGATATTAAATCCGAATATAAATTTGGCGAGGGAATTGTGAATTTACATGGTGATTTTTACCAATAAGACGCTGCGGAGGGTATCTTTCAAAAGATTAATTTCAAGGCTGTATACTTTATGAAGAACTCGTTGATTACGATTGTTAAGCAACTATTGCAAGGGACTGACATCGGATGGGTGACCGAAAATTTGTCACCTTACTGGCTTCCAGCCGCCGTTTCATCTGCGTTATATTTGGTTTGGGACAGAAAGTCTTTATCGCGCTTCCTTAGGGAAGATTGGTACATATTGTCATCACCTTCACTGCATGGAGTTACTCCTATCTTATGCTATTGATACGCAGAAGGTTATTATTAGGATAAAGGCAACCTTTGCATCGACCATTTTCGACTATTTTAAATGACCTTTATATTGTATGAAGGCTAATACTACGGAGAGCTCAATCTGCATCTCTGGTTCTAACTACTTACCTAAATGAGGTTGTGGTCAGCTTAGATTTTAAGTTGAACTTCGAAATTTTTTCTGCTCGTAACTAAAAGCTGTCGACTTGTAATACGATACAGCATACTAAAACTTAGACTGGCATTTACTGTAAGGAAACAAATGACGTCACACGATTCAGTTAATCCCGTGCATTTCCAATCACGTGGTCGAACATTAAATAAAAATTATTTTATGAATAATTATGTTATAAACATCATATAATTATATATTAAAATAATTTCTGCGTTAAATAAATTTCGAAAAAAAAAACTATTAATGATAATAATAATAAAACTCTTCATCAGTATCACAACAAGTAAGTAAATAACATTTCAGGATACAGCTCCATGGTATGATCTGGAGACAAAGCTAGGGAAGAACCTGTATATCAGGACTCCAGGTCTCGTAAATCACCGAGTATGTACAATCATAATTGAGGTTTGCATCGCCATGTGTGTGTGTGTGTGTGTTTGTGTGTGTGTGTTTGTGCATGCGTACTATAAAAGTGAAAATTTGGAGAAAGTTAAGCTATCAACAGCTGGATCTACATATATTTAAATTGTGATCAAATACCCTATTGTATGACACTTATTATAGTAGTATAGTAGTATTATAGTATTGTATTGTATACCCTATTATATATACTTTGACAACATATAAAGTTGTCTACACACTATTATATTATAACGTTAAGGTTTTCGTCAGTAATTGGGCTATAACATTAAAGACTTTTACAAGGACACACATTATTTCAAAACCCCTTTCTGTTTCGGTATGTCGCCAATGCATATTGAGCTTTGGAAAAGATTATGCTTCATCAGCAGGGACACGAATACGTTAATAATGATGAAATGAAATGAAAATAACTTTATTTCTTGTTAATAACTTATTAGCAAGAAACTCGTCAGCTTTAACAGAAGTAACGACGTTTACAATATTATACGTCGTCACCATATATAATCCGCAAAATAAAAAAAAACAAAATTATTCTGTTTTTACAATAATAGTAGTATTATGATATCATTATTTCGTTGATTACAAAAAGGTAACAAGTATTTGTTTTACGTTAGTATCCCTGAACATTGCAATAACATACAGGGAATAAACGACAAAATTAAGAAAGCAACATGATGTGTATTTACTATAAGTCAATAATACTGAAGGTTAAAGCGGACCCATTTCCCAAGGCAGCATCAGTTCCCGAGCATGACGCATGATGCAACCATCGCTTCGCTCAACCATATCTTACGGAACGTAACGACCCGCAACACATACCACCACCCAAGAAATGTATTAAGAGAGCATGTCATACTATAACTACCTATAAATTAGTGTTAATAAACAAATGCTAATGTTGTAAAACACAGCTTCTAATAAATAGTGTCATGTTGAAACGACACATATGACTTCCATGCATCGTGATCTATTAAATAGTCGTTGACCTTGTAATAACCTTTGGACACGAACTTATTTTTCACATACGTTTTAGGGCCGATTTTTCAATCCTCAGATAAACAGTCAGATAAGGTTTATTCGATAGATAGCAAAATAATGGATTGTTCAATAGTCAGATAGGTTTTATCCGACGAATAACTCTCTTATTCAAGGAATAAATTTATCTGGCCCTCAAACGGCCAGATACTTGTTTATTCTATAGATAAACAGTAACTTTGAGGTTAGTTTTCATGTGATTTTTGGTATTAGCTGGTGAAATGGATATTTTCGATACATTTGACGATATTGCAATCGAGGAAGAAGTCATAATAAACGAGTATATAAATCAAAATGAAAGGAAAGAACGGATTGTAAGAACAAGAGTCGAAAACTTTAACAAATGGGATTCAACAGAATTCCATCGTCGATTCAGACTTACCAAAGAATCGGTACAATATTTGCTTTTCCTTGTAAAAGATAAACTCGAGAACAAAACACAAAGGTAAGTTTTTATATGCTAACATGCATATGATACCTATAAATTGGATTTGTTAATGTACCTAAATCCCACCTAAATTTTGTTTCAGAAACCAGTGTATCTCACCTATGTTACAACTGCTTATCACACTAAGATTTTTTGCCACTGGGAGCTTTTACATCACTCTTGGTGATTTTGGAGGCATACATAGTTCTACTACATGCCGTATTATAAAAAAATGTGTTGATGCCATTGCATCTTTGAGGTCAACTTTTATCAAGTTACCACAAACTGTTGAGGAACAAAGAAAAGTTCAAGAAGAATTTTATAAAATAGCCAGATTCCCTCGAGTGATATCAGCTTTAGATTGCACTCATATAAGAATTCAATCACCTGGTGGAAACACAGCTGAGGAATATAGAAATAGAAAAGGTTTTTTTTCATTCAATGTGCAGGCAATGTGTTCTGCAGATTTAATTTTCCAAAATATAGTTGCACGTTGGCCGGGTTCCACCCATGATAGCACAATATTTAATAATTCATCAGCTAAATTCCACTTTGCACAAGGGGACTTTCAAAATGGAATTATACTTGGAGATAGTGGTTATGAGCTAAACAATTACCTACTTACTCCTTTTCAAGAACCTAATTCACAAGCTCAAAGTCTTTATAATGAGTCACAAATCCGGACAAGGAATGTTATAGAGAGATGTTTTGGTGTGTGGAAAAGGCGTTTCCCAGTTTTAAGCATAGGTTTGAGATGCAAACTATCACTCGCCCAAGATATCATCGTAGCCTGTGCTGTTTTACACAATTTGGCAAGAATGAAAAATGAAGATGAGCCACCCAATGATCCAGAGTTACAAATACCTCCTCAACCAATATTCGCACCCACCATTGCCGATTCCACTAGTGATTATAGACATTTGACAAGGGACATAATACTACAATATTTTCATAATCTAACTTTGGAATGAGTCAAAAACTAAAAAGATGAAAGAGAAGAATAATTTTGTCAGTACTATTCTAAATATATATCAATAAATTTTTTAAAATTTATAATGTTTTTTGTTTAATATTCTTACTATACACAGGAGAAACTACTATTTGTAGACAAAAACTTGTATGCATACTACTAGATGACATCCAGTACTAGAAATTTTTATTCTATATAGCTTCTATATTAGAGAATGTACAATCAATGATATTGTATGACTTGACATGTAGTTTTGTGCTATAGTTTTTGCTTTGAGTGTATTATCACTTTATGATTCAAATAAAGAAAGTAATATTTTTTACCATAGGAAGAACACACAGGTACATGTGTACAACAAAACCAGTAAAAATGATCATGAATATTTATTATACTTGCATATTTTTATATAACAAATCATTTGTAACAACAGGTGCAGAATTTAACTTTTGCATAAGTATAGTATGTATCTCTTGTTTCCTCTTCTCATCATTCATAAGAGATTGAATTTTCAACAGATGTTCTTGTTCTTGATGTTCTTGCTCCTTTCTAGCAGTCGCTATTTGCAGTTGAACAAGTTCCAAACGAGCAGAACTTAATTGGTCCAATTTGGATGTAACACTTGCTCTGTCTGGTTTCAATATGCTTGAAACTTTAGTTTTTAAAGCTTTTGGGTGCCATTTGTCCCATTTGTTCTCTAAAAATATATAAAAACAATGTAAAAAATTAGTAAGTAAATAAATATATCTGTTCTTCAAGAAAAAGGGAAGTGTTTCTTTCTCATAAATTATATTTTAACATCCCACAGAAGTAAACAAGCAGACATAAATTTATGTTTGTATTTTTAAAATAAACTTCAATATTATAATTATAGATGAAATACCTTTATGCGATTCATTGTCATCCTTATTCAGATCAAAAAGAAATGAGTCGTTCATATCTGAAACAATCAATAAAGTTATGAAAGTAAATATTTAATATATTGATTAGCTTATACACAATAACACATGCAATACCTACCATGTATACTAATATTTATATCTTGAGTTGTGTCTTCTAGAATGGTATGTTTTGTAGGTTCATTCATATGAATGGGCGTCATTTCTGGGTCTACTACAACTATGTCATTGATTTGAACTGAAAATGAAAAAAACAAAAATTAGCGTTGTATAGTTTATTATATGCTTCAAAAACAGAAAACAAAATGTAGTATGTACATACCACTACTACCACTTGCAATTGTATCACTGTCATGTCGTGATTCGAGCCCTTGAATATTTGAGCATATGCTCATCACTTTTTCTTCCACACCAGTAAATTCAGGAGCATTGGATGGACCTCCTCCTGTTTTATACATCTCCTGCCTTTGGTTTGAGGATTTCTTTTTAGTAGCTTTTTTGAGTCCTTCATACTTTAACTTTAACGTCTTCCAAGTTCGCTCTATTGTTGAAAGCCCACACGAGTTGAAAGACGTTTCAATTTTCTTCCATGCAAACTCTTTGTCTTTGTTTATAACAGCATCCGTCTTTTTATTTTCTATTATATGTTTGTATCTTTCGACCAAACTCACAAGTAATTCCACCTCAGCATTAGTAAAATTAGCAGATCGCTCTCTCTTTTTGTTTTCCATGACAGAAAAATAAGTATTATATAGAAATGAGCGAAAATAAAATAGTCCAAAACACCACGGCACAAGCACAACACAACACAGCCAAACAAAGCAATCTCAGGACGCGCGCGTCTGTTTGACACATGTTTGACACAAGACAATGACAGCAATCAAAGAAATAGTCTGCCCTGCTCTAACGTTTGTCTACTTTGTATATTTGTTTCACCATCGTGAAGTTGGTGTTTTTACAGATGAGTTAATCGGTCAGTTAGTTATTCTCAGAATAAAAATTGATTGAAAAACTGACAATCACTTATCAGTGGAATAAAGAGTCTAATAACTTTATTCCTCTGGTAGTTATTCGGACTTTTATCCAGCGATTGAAAAATCGGCCCTTAAAGTGATAAGATGATTTTGCTGTTTAAACAAAACGATTACAGCAGTCATGTGTTGTTGTTAAGACTGGACATACATATCACGCCTTTTTCCCGCAGGGGTACGCAGAGATTACTAATTCCCACGTAGGCATCATAATCATATATATCTCTCGCTTCTTCAACTCTTAACCTTTCTCATACAAGCTCGTCGGTTAAGGGTACTTTTAACCTGGCCTTTTTTCAGGATATCCTGTATTTGGTCCCTAACAATTCGTTTTGGTCTACGTTTACCGACTTGCCCATGCACATTTGCCTCATATATTTGTCTTGTCAATCTTCTTTCGTCAACCTCTCTACATGTCCAAACCATCTAAGCATCACTTTTTCTATCTTTGTCACTATATCATCTTCCACATCATCATCAAATTCACTGACTGAACATGTTTAGATTTTCGTGCTCCATCCTAAGTTCTAAACACGATGCAAAAATGTACATTAGTTTTCGTGTTGGTGTTTAAATATATTTTCGATACCAGCAGGATTGTGGAAAACAAACTTTCTTTTAAATCCCGGTCTCCGAGATCGTTGACAAAAGCTAGGTTAAACAATTTAGCGTCACCAATAGCGGGTTAAACATGTTTTCGTGTATTATACATTATTTCAGATTCGCACCTCTACGTCAACAGAAAACAAAGGGTCGTAAATTAAAGTATTTGCGCGGCCATCCTGTTTGTTCCTTAAATATTAACCGAACATATTTTTATTCCGCCATTTTTAATTCGAATATTGTGTGATAATCTTCTTTACCGTTTTTAATGCTTATATTATTTTTATTTTAAGCTGCTTGATTGTTTTATATTTAATTATTTAAGTTCGTGGGTACAAATAATGATGTAAAAATTAATTTGTCTCTAAAGTGTTGTTAATTTGCAGGTCCGACTTTAGTTAATTGCATGTCCAATCTTAGTAAGTTTGTTCTGCACTTTCTAATTGAATATTTCATTTGCGAAATTAAGTCTTTGCTATTAAATTGGCATAAAGTATTTATAAAAACAAAAAATTTTAATCACTTTCGCAAAAAACAGGCAAGGTCCAAATAAATGCAGAAACAGCACATACGAAGATAGCGACGCACCTTGCACTTTCACCAAAAGTGGTGTGTTGTTGGTGAAACGCTTGTGTCGCCCTCACACGAAACATCACCATGAGTTGTTAGACCGTGCAATATTGACCACCGTGTCTGCCTTGCATCGAATCTGTTTTAGTGTCTGTTATATCTATTTTTTGCTTGTTTATTGTGAAAGTAAATTCGATATATTTTTTTATAAATATCTATAGCCTTTTGCCAAGTGACGCCTGATTCTATCAAATACTTGGAATAACGTAAGTCAAAACGTCGGCCCTTTCCTGCAGGCCTACTGTTTAGTTTATTCGTAAGTTGCCTCTAAATATGACTTATTTTTAATTATTTAAACTTTACGAGAATAAATCGAGAGCGAAAATTAGAAGTGCATAACCCGAGAAGAGCTAAATAAGACGCCTGTCGAGAACAACTAGCAACCTCTTCGCTTTTACACCCGCCCTAGTACTTCAACATGTAATTCAACCCTCACGTAATATCGTATGAATTCTATTACTCTCTTTAATATACCGAATTAGCGTGCGCTCAAAATATGCTATTTCTAGTACTCAAGGTTAAAGTTGTTAAAATGCTACTTGCGTAGCATCAAGTGACGTGACTTTTGTCTCAGATAAAAAGCCTAATGCGAAAACTGTGACTAGATTTTCAACCGGTATATTACAGTATCGGTGGCACAATCACAAGAGCATTTCACCAGATATAAAATTATAAAAAATGCAATGATACTACAATTTGTTTACATGCATTTATATCTGTAGGTCACTTGTTTTACTTTGATATACGTTGCAGGTTACATGAGATTGGATATTTTTATGCATTACTAGCTAGCAAGCTATATCGATTATGCCCAAAGTTTGTATGCTAAATACCGAATACCAGTCTTTAGTTCTTACTCTTGCGCATACATTATACATCTTTGTGCATAAAAAATTGCCCAGTTAAATTATTGTGAAGGTAGTAGAAAATATATGACGACCATTGCCTTATCATCCTGTGATCACGGCTCAGGAGCCTTGAAGTTTCGACTCTTTTACAGGTAAAATAGTCGAAACTTCAGGATTAAATATAAATTATGCGCAAAAAACCCTAAATAAGTTTTGATTCAAATATAGCAGTCTGTGAAAATGTGGAAGTTTTGGGTTTGATACCATATTGTTAGCTGTTCCTTCGTAATTACATTTAAGGGGACTAATACTTTCAAGTAAAATGTTACGGCCCACCATCAAATTAGCATACGGTGACCGTTTAATTCTATCGCCCCGCCTAATCAGACCTCCATAAAAGAGGAGGGCTTTTTATTATGACTTTCGACAACTAAAATTCAGTACTTTTATATTATCAAAGTAAAGAAATGTTTGCTCATTGTAATTGGGAAACAATTTTATAAAAGGTCTGGCGATCACAATCATATATACATAGATTGAAGTTATTTTATATTTAAATTTAAACTAAATTAAATATTTCTTACACCAATTAGTCTAGCTCGAAGATTACTTGTGTTATGGATACTAGAGTAACGGATCAACATACATATATGTTACAGACATATGTAATATTAATAGAAATATATATAAACACCCATAACTTAGGATCAAATGCAAGTATTCATCACACGGTGCGAAAGGCAGGATCGCTACCGTTGCATCAAACGAGCTATCTATTGTAGATAAGAAACTCTTATAGCGCGTTGTAGGTTTCCATAATATTGCGCATAGTTGAAGCTAGCGCCATCTTTGATGCGCATTGTAAATCTTGTTGCGATCTCAAGCGATAGAATGTGTGGGACTGTGTAGCTGTCACTTCGTCTACAGCTTATTAAAGTCCCTATTGATGACACTCATCGTGGAGAGTATGGACTTTAAATAAAATATCCCTCCTAGTTTGGTTGATACTACGGTGGTCAGCGGGAGACGTGTGCTACGTGGGGCTCTAAACTCGTTGGATGTGAGAGAAATCTTGGGTATCTAGTGGACTTACCGCCGGTTTCTATATTCAAAAAACTATCCGTTCTTGTTACGCATAGTAGTATATTATACGAAGCGTAAGCTAAAACCGTTCCCATAAAAAACGTCTCGTAGCGCAACTTACCGTTGGCTTGCTACTAACGGATGGGAGGGCTACTAGTAAGAGGTGGTTAGCATATTGTACGGAGATGACAGTTTATGCCGTTCCTATAAATATTTTAACCGTCAGTAGACTGTCAATATTACTATTCGTAATGTCATTCGGTTACCTGCCAATTTCAGTCGGTTAAAATGTATATTTCACTGTATACGCTCTGCCTGCAAGAAATATGAAGAAATGACGAGTTGAGATAGTGATACAGAAGTGTTCGATATTATATCGGAAAACAGTGAAACAGATTTGGAAGAAGATAAAATGTCTAAAGAAAGAGCGAATTATATAGCGACACCGGATTCGTACAAATTTCAAGTGAAATTTTGACTCGATAAAGAATTTGTTGAACAGTAACTACTTGAAATTTGTTCACACTTAGGAGTAACAGGAGCTACGTTAGTATTTTGGAGGCCTTTGTATACTCTAAATATACCTAACCTTAAGACATAACCTTCATAACATAACTGCCAAAACCCTTTGATCATGAATTTATTGATGAACTTGCAGGAATCATGGGGTATGTCCACTACATCCGCTATTATTGACATTAAGGTTTTATGCTTTAAGAACAATGCTCATATCAGTAGCAGACTTTGTGGGATTGATCTCAGAATATTTTAATAAGTGAGTATTGCTTATACTCGTAATCATTGAATAATGAATCATAATCCAATTATGTACGAGCATACATGTACTATCCTGAGTCCTGTCCTCGTGAGACCATTTACTTCTAGTCTACAGGTGCTCGAGGGGAAATATTCTCGTTGTCATGTCAGAGATGACCATTCGTCCCATCCGTTGCCTTTAAACGTGTAATATCTGGGAAGCATTATGTCACTCCGGGGGATAGTGCTGGACGGGACCAATGGGATCATTTGGTTAAAGCAAATATAATTTTTTTTTTCAGTTTACACCTACCTATGGACCCACCTAGATCCAGTTTGTTTGTCGCAGTTTGTGCCTTTTATATCAAGAGTAGGAGAAAAAATTGCCTGCATCAAAAACGAATTAAAAAGTGGAAAAATAAAAAATTCAATTACTTTTTAAACTGTTTTATTTTACAATAACTGTAAGAAGCTCACACTAAAATGGGTTAGTTTTTTGTTGCAATGTGGATCGATTTTGTTGATGACAGGGCAACGTCATCCTTGCTTCTTTGATATAGCCTTCTTTGTTTTCTGTAACAGAAATATACCTGAATGAAGAATTACCAATTCAAAATTATTGCAATATTTTAAGCGGTAGACACGTTGGTAAAGTTTGTTAGATATACGAGTAGATCAAATAGGTAATATCTGATACTCACCGGCGTAATTTCTTTTTTGCAATAGATGTAAGTAAAACACTATTGGAAACGGTATTATACTTTCCACTATAAAATTTGTTTAATTATTAATTATTAGAGAATAACAGTTATAGATGAAGAACCTGGGTTTTTATTTTGGAAAAAATGATGGATGTCAATCTAATAAAACCACAAACAAACGTCTATTTGGTAAGAAAAAGGTTAAATAACACGCGGATTGCAAAATTATAATAATATTTTTACCATTGTAATTATTAACACAAATAATCTAAATTATGTGAATCTAATTTATTATGTTTTAAATTTTGTGCAATTTTGAAATTAAATTTTGCGTAAAACTATTTTATTTTCTAAAACATTCTTTTAAAAATGTACCAAAGAGTTCCTAATAGCACGCGGGTATTACAGTACTCATAAGTGCAGAAGCAGCCAAGATCAACGTTTAATCTTCCTACCTAAGCACTGGCAAGGTCGAAATGGTATTTTCGGTCACCCATCCGATGTCTCGCCGTTGTAAAAGTTGCTAAACCTAAGTAATCATTTTTACGTTTAAACTTTTAGTTTAATAATAAATAATAAAAAAATAATAAATACATATTTGCTAAATTCAACTTAGCCCAAAGTAAGCACTTTTAAGGCTTGTGTTATGGATACTAGGGTAACGTATAGACATACATATATCATACATAAATAAGGAATATTCATAGAAATATGTACAAACATCCATGACTCAGGTACAAATGCTCGTACTCATCATACAAACATCTTCCCCTTTCGGGATTCGAACCCAGGGCCGTCGGTGCGAAAGGCAGGATCGCTACAGTTGCACCAAACGGTCGTCAAAACAAATAAATAAATAAAATCTCATTTTATAATATTGTGTTTATTATATTGTATGTATTCAGCTGAAGTAACTTCTAAGTCAAAATGCAGTGTTCCCATTTTGTGTGACAGGCGGATAGCGTACTGCATCGACACTTGTAACAGTTGTCGTTTCCCAACATCTAGTGATGCCCAACTGTCGATAGTTAATGTCGAAAGGTTATTTAAGTTCGAAGAAGAAAGTTTCAAGTAAATAAAAAGAAAGGTTTAGTGTTGCAAACGATAATTTAAGAATAAAAACTTGTACCTATACTTTTGTAGGTTTTAAAAATATTTTGAACTGTTAAATGAGTGCTTACTTTAATTTTTAATATCAACTTGTCTCAGTATTCATGTGGGACTCGAACCCACAGCCTTTCGCTATTCTAGCTAGTGCTTTTCCAATTGTTCAGGTAGAAGTTAAATTAAAAAGATATTTATAAATGTAGTTACTTTTACTTACCAGCCATAAAAAGTTGATTGAATTATTTTAATGAAAAAGACTTTTTTAAAAGAAATTATAATCGAATTTCGAGATCTGGCTATGAAAATACGAATTTAGTGAACTTGCTAGGTGAGACGGTTAATTATTTCTTCTATAAAAATACTTAAATTATTATATCGAAGACATTTGTGTAGCCAATCGCTCTCCTTAACACACAAAATCACGCACAATCAAACTCGACGTTCCAGTAGTATTGCCGGAATAATTTACCTTTTTTCCATAGATTAAATATTAACATTTAAATTCTTAAATGTCAGTTATTAATCTTATATAATTTTGATTAATCATACCTCTTACTGCTTATCATACTATAAAATTTCATAGTAAAGTGGTAATACATTCGATATCGATAGTTTTTAAATACACCGACAACACTATTTGCACCCATTCGCCTACAGCGTGTGGACATGTCGATAGTTCCTGATTGCGGTCTGTGCCGGCGCGGAATTAGTTCGCACTTGTTGATTATCCGACTAAATTGGTCAGTTGTGATTAGACTGCGACTAAACTATGAATGTACAGTTTTGAACTAAGAAATAAATCCTTAGTTAAATATAATCCTTATCCTATCTTATAAATCATCTATAGAAGCATATTTTATTAGAAAAAATCAACTCTTGTTAAGTCAGGTGAGTCTCGGACCCGCAACTTCTCGCTATCCGAGTGAGTGCTCTTTCCATTAAGCTACCTAGACCTTAGCACGTTAAAATATATCAAGTGTTTCTTAGACTGACCGGACCGCGAGAGGTTATGAGATTTATCCCGCCTGACGCCTAAGACATTTTTTTTTCTAATCAAAATTACTTTATATATAATTAAAACGGCATTTAAATGCTAAAATTAAAAA
The DNA here is from genome assembly GCA_927399485.1 of Calamotropha paludella. NCBI lineage: Eukaryota > Metazoa > Arthropoda > Insecta > Lepidoptera > Crambidae > Calamotropha > Calamotropha paludella. Next base: position 15,931,524 of record OV656828.1, read on the forward strand.
ATGATATAATTTCATTAAAATAAAAAGCTTTATAATCTGACAAATAATACCTGTATTATATTACATAATCTTTATATAAGTGTACTATATTACAAGTATATAAACTTAGACTTAATTAGGAAGATTATAGATAAAACGTCATTTTGTTGAGAAAATGACTGACTAATTTTAAGAATTTACAATCGCAGCAGTTAACGCATCGTCCGATGATTGTGGAGGTTAAGCCTTTGCTTATTACGTGAGCCCACATTGTAGATAACTGTCTATTTTAACTGCGGTAATTCTATATATAGAAAAGGCATAAAAATAAAAACTGTTAAAAGGTGATGGCAAATGATAATAAACGTAATCGACATATCTGCAGTATTGACAAACTTAAGGTCTCAGCATACGTAACGGGTCGTAACGGTATACGTAACGTCGGAATGGAGATGTGACGTGTCGTGTCGTTCATAACGTAAACGTGGTTTTAAATCATATGCACTATTTAACTATAAACATAAACTTAAGTCTCCCGCTCTTCACTAAATCGCGCTAACGGTTTTACGACTGGACATATAGCTAACCGTTCTTAACTCGTTCGTTTTCGTTTCTCTGTTTTTTAAGAAATGTTGATTTTGACTAGTAAATGCGATTTCAGCAGTGAATCAAACACGCACAGTGACGGTGTTAAACGATAGACGTGCTAATGCTAGACCAATATATTAATTTTTCTTCTGGCTGCCATAGATAGCAAGATGCTATAACAAAAAAAAATACTACAATGTCCTTCATGGCATAAAAGAAAGAAGCAAGTCGAATACCATACTTTTTAAAAGGAAATAATTAATTTACAGTAATAAGTCCGGATACCCAAGGGTTTAGTCATATTTTAACTCAAAAATTTATTAAAGTAAACAAGGTCTTTTTTATTTAACGCATAATCTTCTTGAATTCTAATGAAACATCGATAAAATTGCATTGATTAGTCTTTTTTTCTTAATTATCCAATATTCATTACAATATTTATTTTGATGACATACCAAATGTAAAAAACGGTCAAATATAAAAAAATATTACAAAATCCGGACAGGGCGAACACTGTCTGATTCGGACGGACAGGAATACAGAAAGCCTGACTGTGTCCGGCTTGGCAACCCTATATATACTGTAAGACAGCCGAGATTACACGTGTCTTTGCCACGTTCAAGTGGGGTTAAATGAAAATACGTAATCGCAGTATCATGTCTTTATATTCCATTTATAATTTACAATAGAGAATAAAACAAGTGATGTACATTTAATCATACCTTATATGTGATACAAAACAGCCTTGAGAGAGTTGTGTACGCTTCGACGACTGCTAACGCAAAGAGGCCCGCTTGCCTATCCGACGCCATATTTATATCGGTAGAGGTGGTAACTTTGACACACGCACATAGCTATATGTGCGTGTGGTATTTGATCGCACAAACAAGCGGGCTTTGACATTGTTTTACCATATTAATTAATAGTAATAATTTGCTTAACATAATTTGATAATTTGTAGTTATTATAGCAGATGTTAGTCGTTACAGTATATGTATCGACCGGAAGTGCTAACAAATAAATGTTGGTCGTTACAGTACTTGTATCGACCGGAAGTGCTGACAAGTAAATGTTAGTCGTTACAGTACTTGTATCGACCGGAAGTGCTGACAGTCGGCCATCCTCTTAGGACATGTCCTCATGACTTGCACCAGAGACAACAATAGCAATTATAAGATAAGAATAGTTCTAAGTTTTAAAGAGCAAAATTCACAAACCTTTACAATGACATATTTTATAAACAATTGCAAAATTATAGTTAATAAATAAAGAAGTTTTTATCAATAAATTTGAGCCCTTCTGCCCGTAACACATAACAGAACCCTTCCGTTCATAACTAATGGTAACAATCAGAGCCCTTCTGCTCGTAAAATCTAATAGAACCCTTCCGTTCATAACTAATGATAATAATCAGAGCCCTTCTGCTCGTAAAACCTAATTGAACCCTTCCGTTCATAACTAATGATAACAATCAGAGCCCTTCCGCTCGTGGTACATAACAGAACCCTTCCGTTCATAACTACATAGGAACCATTCCGTTCTTAAGTAGTTTTTATTGAGCCCTTCTGCTCATGAATGTCTATAGTAGAATCATCAACGTCATAATTCATAGATGGATGGATGAGTCATGATACTTTAAGGATAACCATAAACCCATTAATGTAAACTAAAACTAATCAATCGGATTCTATGGATATATCTGTATCACTGTCGTGAGGTCTGTTAAAGTTCAGCCATGGCTTGATTTTATCAACGGCAACCACGGTTGAGTAGAGCCGATTCCCCTTTTTTGTAAGGGGTGTATCTTCTATTTGATAGCGGTCATGATCAAATGTCGCTGTAATCCTATATGGTCCCTGGAAATGGGGAATTAACTTCTTGCTTTGCCCTGTTGCTGGTATTTGTCTTTCCACACGTACTAACTCACCTACTTGGTATTTACGAGGCGCGCATCGTTTTTTATCAAAGTTGACTTTCTCTTTCTCTTGAGTTGCTCCAATATGTGAGCTTATCTCTTCTCTCAACTCCGTAATGTCCTGACCATCATTCTTAGAGGTGATATCATCTTTTAATTCTGATAATATTTTTCCCTCACTAGCGCCTACTAACCGTTTTCCAAATAATGCTTCAGCCGGACTTCTATTAATCCCTTTATTAAAAGTATTATTTATACCCCATTGTACTTCAGGTAAATGATCGTCCCATTTCGATTCTAGTGACCCGATGGACTTTGTAGTCAGTGCATCGATAATTATTTTGTTGTACCTTTCTACCTGCCCATTTGCTCTGGGCGTGGCGACCGCGTTCAATACGTGGCTTATGCCTCGTTCATGTGTGAACTTTCTAAAACACTCGCTCGTAAAAGAAGTTCCCCTATCAGAGATGATACGTCTTGGAGTACCAAATATACCTATATATTCTCTTAATACTTTTACAGTGGTCTGGGATTTTGTATTCCTGACAGCTTTTAAATATATAAACTTAGTGAAGGCGTCTATTAGCACAAGCATGTACATATTTCCTTTACTGCTACGAACAAAAGGTCCAGTGTGGTCAATGTGGATTGTGTCAAAGGGGGCGGCTATTTTAGGGATTGGGTGAAGGAAACCGGGTTTCTTATTAGTGCACGATTTTGAGTAAGCACACTCTAAACACGAAGCTACATATTTCTTAACGAATCGTCTCATTTTTGAGAACCAATAGTTAGATCTAACTTTTTCCAGCGTTTTCTCATAAGCAAAGTGACCTATGTCATCATGATTTTGTTTTAAAATTTGCCACCGCACACCCTTTGGCACAACCCACCGATCACCATCAGGAGTTATTCGGAACAACTTATAATTTTTTAATTTAAAATTCGATCTAATATTAGCATAATTATCAAATTCAGGGTTTTTTAGAATTCCAATAGTTCTTTGAATATCATCATCCGCCTGTTGAACCGTAACTAGCCAATTGGAGTCTACTACAGTTAACACTTTAACAGTGTCCGAACCTTGAATTGGGTTTCGGCTTAGCGCGTCAACGTGAGAGATAGAAGAACCTGGCCTATATTCGATAGTGAAATTAAATTCCTGCATTTGCTCCCACCAGCGAGCCACTCGGGGTAACATGTCGCGTTTCTGAAACGTTGCCTTTAAGGAATTACAATCAGTAACTATTTTAAATTGAATTCCGATTAGATAAACCCGGAATTTTCGAAGTGCCGCTACAACTGCCAATGTCTCTAAATCGTAGGAAGAGTAATTTTGTTCCTCAGGGGTTGTCTGTCGACTAAAATATGCAACTGGCTTAAGGGCACTATTACTATCTCTCTGCAAAAGAATCCCCCCTAAACCTATTTTGCAAGCATCGGTATGTAACTCGGTCTCTGATTCTGGATTGTAAAGTGCCAAAGTAGGTTTTTGTGATAACTCTTTTTTCAGAGCCTGAAAAGCATTTTCCTGATCGGAACCCCATGCCCACCTTACTTCTTTCTTCAACAAATAAGTTAGTGGTTTGGCGATAACAGAGAATTTCGGCACGAACCGCCGGAAAAAACTAGCTAATCCTAGAAATTGTCTGATGTTATGCTGATTCTGGGGAGTAGGGAAATGCTCGACTGCTGCAACTTTACTATTTCCTGGACGAATACCCTTTTCAGACACTTCAAACCCTAGGTAATCTACAGTACGTTTGAAGAAGTGACATTTAGATGGATTTAATGACAGTCCAGCTTCTTTAAATAACTGTAGCACACATTGCAGTTTGCTCATACCTTCAGATACTGTTTTAGACGTAATGATGACATCATCTAAGTAAGCTATCGCGCCTATATGCCGAGCACTACCTAGAACTTGGTTCATTATTCTCTGAAACGTAGCGGGAGCGTTTGCTAGGCCGAATGGCATCCGGTTGAATTCAAAGTGCCCATCTGGCGTTACAAAAGCCGTCTTGTGTTTGTCTTCTTCACGAATGGGCACCTGATAGTAACCAGACGCCAAGTCAAGGGTCGTAAAAAGAGTATTACCAGCTAATACGTCTAATTGGTCCTCAATCAAAGGCATTGGGTAATTCTCTTTGATGGTTTTCTTATTCAAGGCGCGGTAGTCAATGCAGAGGCGCGTCTCACCAGTTTTCTTTTTCACTAGTACTATTGGGCTTGCATAGGCGGAAGTAGAAGGTCTTATGATATCATTGTCTAGTAGTTCAGTGATCATTTCCCTAACCTTTTCCTTTTCAGTCACCGCTAGACGGTAAGGCCTATATACTACCGGGTCGTTATCGTTTAAAACTATATTCATTTTCCCCGTAGAGATACTGCCTAATTCAGTTAGATTAAAAGCGAAACACTCGCGGTATTTATTTAACAGCGCTAACAAGTGTCGTTTGTGTTCGAAAGGCAATTCTTTATCGATGTTAAGATCGGATTCTACAATAGATCGACTATGAAAACCAGAACAATTCATTACTTGCAGACTATTATCTGCTCTCGCTACCCTACCACGAGCAATTAGTGAGTCTTTATCTAGAAATACTTCGGCAGATGGCAGACAGGTGACTACTATACGTGCTTGCCCCTCCTCGATATGGTATAATCCTGAAGATACCGAATATTGTGTATTGCCGTTATTTCTTAGACTTCCCTCAACAAAAATATCCCCTTCAAAACTAGAGTTGTCGGTGTAGATATCAATTATTGTGAGCCCTGATATCCTACTCTTTCTTTTACAGAACAGTTTGATTTTCCACATGGGGCTTTCAATTAATTCTAAGCTTGAAATCTCCAAGACATCACTAGTTTTCCTTATTATAACATGTGGCTGTTCTGTGAAAGTTTGCCCAATCATTAAAGGGACATGCATAGCACTATCAGGGACAACAATTAAGTCCACATTAGCGGATACACCGTCTATAGCTATCTGTGACTGATACCTTCCTATCGCCCTAACCTCTGAGTTGCCAAACCCCTTAAGTAACGGTAGGTTTGAGGTATCATATCGTACACCCACCCTTTTAAAGTCAGAGTATTTAATCATCGAGCATTCACTTCCGAAATCAATAAACGCGGGTATAGTAATACCGTTAATTATAGCATATTTAAAGTATTTTTGGTTAGCGTCAGTACATGCAAATTGGAGGTCAGGGCGAGGAGGTTCGTGTTCTGGACTATCGGTAGCGACCCTAAGGACAGATTTTTCAGGGACCGGAGTCTTTGCGAAACATTGTTCACTCTCGTGACCAATTTTGCCACATGTTGTACATTTTTTTAGTGGTAATTTACACTGAGCAAACCTATGTCCCTCCTGCTTGCAATTAAGGCAGCGAATATTCCTTTCCGAAGGCTGGGAAATTATAGCGTTGTGATTTCTAAGGGGGGGCCCCCTGCTTATGATTTTACGCTCGTTGATTGTTCTGATGTTTCGAACGTTGCGTAGATAAGACAGTAATTTGTCTGGGTCTTCAAACTTAACAGCCTCTGCGCCTAACCTGACTGACCTATCATCAATGCCGTGGAGAATACACTCTACAGCACGAACACCTGCTATTCCGCACCTATTTACCAAAGCCATCTTATCGTAAAAGTAATCTTCTAATGGGTCTGAAAATCGTGCACGTTTTGCTAACATGTCACTTAACATCTGACCGTAATTCTCTTCGGATGGAAAAGCAGAAATTAACTTGCTTTGCCATTCATGCCAAGAATAAAGAATAGTGGGAAGACTTTCGGACCATCTTTGAGCTACTCCTCGCAGTTTAGGTAATGCAAAATGTATGATTTGCTTTTCAGACCATTCGTAAATTGATGCACATTCGTTGACCTTATGCAACCACATACTCATTGTTTGCTCTTTCCTACTAGGGTCGAATTCTGGTATTGTATTGTGCACGTTTCCTAGCTTATCCAAAGAATCCTTTTGATTAATTAATTTAATCGCCTTAGCAAGTTTCGCTATGTTATCCAAGCCATCAGACGTTGTGTTTTCACTAAGTCGTTGAACTGAATAATCATTAAGTACCTGACCTTGCTGCTGCCCGTCATTACGATCATTGCGACGGCTGCGTGACCGCTTGAAATGATGGATGCTCGACCGCTCGGTACGGCGGCTGCTCGACTGCAAGGCGTGACGGCTCCTCGAACGCTCGGCGTGACGGCTGCTCGACCGTTTGACGCGACGGCTGCTTGACCGCCCCGCGCGGCGGCTGCTCGACCGCTCGGCGCGTCGGACGCTCGACCGCTCGCCGCGACGACTGCTCGACCGCTCGGCGCGACGGCTCCCCAACCGCTCGGCGCGACGGCTCCTCGACCGCTCGACGCGGCGGCTGCTCGACCGCTCGCCGCGACGGCTGCTCGACCGCTCGCCGCGACGGCTGCTCGACCGCTCGGCGTGACGGCTGCTCGACCGTTCGGCGCGACGGCTGCTCGACCGTTCGGCGCGACGGCTGCTCGACCGTTCGGCGCGACGACTGCTCGACCGCTTGGCGCGACGGCTGCTCGACCGCTCGGCGCGTCGACTGCACGACCGCTCGACGCGACGGCTACTCGACCGCTCGGCGCGGCGGCTACGTAATTGCTTCCCAACCTCTGGACAGGTCCCAAGAATTGGGCTGCTTGATTGAGCCGGAAGCGCACCAGGCGACGGCATTCTATTTTCACGTTCCATTGCACTGTGAATTTGTAAAATTATTACGCAGATTGCCCGTTCAATTATTACTAAAATTGGAATATTACATAAAAGGGAGAGAGAGAAAAAAAAAAAATATGTGAAGCGCTTTGCGATTGCTAAAATTTACAATTGGCATCAACCTGTACAGAGTAGAAGCCCTTACGTGTATAATCTTAATGAGCAAAATGAGCGAGAAGAAATAAAATTTATTTTTCATGACCTATCCCACTTCTGAGTTGTAAGACAGCCGAGATTACACGTGTCTTTGCCACGTTCAAGTGGGGTTAAATGAAAATACGTAATCGCAGTATCATGTCTTTATATTCCATTTATAATTTACAATAGAGAATAAAACAAGTGATGTACATTTAATCATACCTTATATGTGATACAAAACAGCCTTGAGAGAGTTGTGTACGCTTCGACGACTGCTAACGCAAAGAGGCCCGCTTGCCTATCCGACGCCATATTTATATCGGTAGAGGTGGTAACTTTGACACACGCACATAGCTATATGTGCGTGTGGTATTTGATCGCACAAACAAGCGGGCTTTGACATTGTTTTACCATATTAATTAATAGTAATAATTTGCTTAACATAATTTGATAATTTGTAGTTATTATAGCAGATGTTAGTCGTTACAGTATATGTATCGACCGGAAGTGCTAACAAATAAATGTTGGTCGTTACAGTACTTGTATCGACCGGAAGTGCTGACAAGTAAATGTTAGTCGTTACAGTACTTGTATCGACCGGAAGTGCTGACAATACCTTTATTTCATTTTTTTCTCTCCAGGTAACAGAAATAAGTAAAATAAAAAGATTTTTATAAATAAACATTGTTTCATTCAACTAAAGAAAATAATTAATCACTGCAATCTATCATCTTCTATATATATCTACTAAGTATCTAAATATTTGAGATCCTCGAGGTTGTATAGTGCTGTGTGCAATAGAACAAATTCAATTACTTTTTCGGCAATTATGATGGTGTCATGGATGAAAGGTACGCGAAAAAAAAACAATTCACAACACTATAATGACAGGGAAGGTAATGCGCGTACGCGGCGGGATCTCGGACGGGTCGGGGAACTGGCATACGTGACAGGGCAATATTCACCATCAACGATTTAATTTCTCGTGCCGTCCCGTCTGTGTTTCTCGGTACCTATATATTCTTGCTATATTTTTGTATGCAACGATGTCAAGAAATCGTGCCGTTCCTTTCGGCTCGAGAAAAAACACGTCACGTATGCTTAGACCATAAGTGGCATTTGGCGGGGTCGTTGGGGCAGAAAAGTTCTCGAGTGGCGACCACAGACCGGAGGCACAGTGTAGGCAGGCCTCCTACTCGGTGGACCGACGATCTGATGAAGGTCGCGGGAAGCACCTAGATGCGGGCAATGAAGGAGCGATCATCCTGGATATCCTTGGGAGAGGCCTTTGTCCAGCAATGGACGACATTTGGCTGAAACGACGTTTATTAAAAGAGAAAAATATACCTAGAATTCATCTTTTAACTATTTCAATCTCTTTCATATTTACCGAGTAAACTGTTGTATTCAATCCAATCAGTAACTGTCGACGCGTTCCCAAATACGAGCGGACTTTTTTGGTGCCAGTTAGTTTTTTTTTTATCGAAATACATTCCAGGATTGCATGGTGAATGGTGTTGGGAATTGGTGATGGGAAATTATCGATAGTTTGAGTATATCCAATATCGATAGTAGGCATTGGAAATTTGTTAGGTTAAGGTTAGGATAATTAAGAGTACTTTTATTGTATCGTCAGGCTATTGATAGAACTAGAAAAAAAAAATAATTATAAGTACAAAATGCAGATAAAATACGCCTATAAAAAACCAACGACACTTCGCTTACTGGGCAAGTGTATTTTGTGAATTCGAATCCCACTTAAAGGCTCGGAAATGTGGTTGTTTTGATAGACCGTTTTAAATTTATAGATATATAAAAAAGCAATAACATCATAAAAAGCAATTAAAATTGTGTTTACTGCGTATACTACATAGAAATAAGGTTAAGAAAATAGTTTAGTAGCTCCACAGTCTTTGCCTTAATAATGAAGGCATGTAAATATTGAAAGGGAATATTAAAAGAAATAGACAAATTTCTTATTTAAAAAATTAGGTCTAAGTAAGATGTCAATAAAAAAGAGATTTGTTTTAAATGCTTGATTCAAAAGTGTTATAGCTTAAAATATACTGGCAACATAGTTTTTAAAATGTTATTATTAACATTATTGCAATTCAAACTTCTAGATATAGTATTTAAATCGGATAGATTTTAAGTCAGACAAACAATAAAACGAAAAAAATTGGTGTAATACAATCTTAAGAAACTTAACCAGCTGATCCAGCCACACGTTACTGTGGCTCAATTATTATAACTCGAATTAAAAAAAAATATTAAAAATTAAAATGATACCTATCCTATGTTCTAAGTAGGAACAAATCCAACAAAACGACAAAAAAATCGATTGAGTAGTTTCGGGGTTCATCGCGGTCAAACACTGTATGAGAGAGTTATTTACATTATATGGTCACTCTTTGATCGAGATAGACCCTTGTTCTTCCGTAGTAGCTTCTTATATATTTTTATAGTCATTACATAACACTATATCACTCAAAAGAGTTTTTTTTATCAAAGTATTCCGTTGTTTACAAAAAAAACAACTCAACTATTTATTTAACAAAGTTAAAAGTTTATATTTTATAATAACGGTTGCCTGGATGGGAGCTTTGTATACCGGGAAAAGTTCTTTTACAGTTTTTGAGCTTTGAATGCTATTTTAAAGTTAACTATTTGATGAACAACGATGGGCCCTAGGGAACTAATGCTAAGTTATTTTTGTAGGACATAACTGCTCGCCTGATTGAGGCAACGGATGACCGGAGAAGTGGCAATTCCTTTGCTGAGTGCATAAGCTTGGCCATTCAAAGAACAGTCTTTTGGGTACCTTGCCTCGAATTTAGTTGAATTATTTTATTTGTGAATTGTATTGACAAAAATCTTAATAAAGGCGTGAAAACCCTCTCTCTTATCTTCTCATCACAATCAATTTCGTGTCACATTACATTGTTAGAAAACATTTAATAAAACTTTTCTTGCACTAATAACAATAAACGGATACTATATTATTCACATTATTATGTTATAGCGAAGTACTGAGGACACGTATCCGTCGAGGCTAGCCGGCGGAGGACCGGGAGTTCGATCATCGGCATTGCACAGTTTTGCCAATTCCATTCAATGCACTTTCTATACCTATAAATGCGATCATTTTGATTCTACTCAACGCCAAGGCAAATTTTGTTTTTATATACACTAACAATTTCAAATACAGTTTTCGTTAGTAATAATACCTAAAAAAATGTATAAACTTTCCTATATCAACTATATCCTATTCCTATTTTCATTTATTTATCTCAAAATAAGAAATTAATTACTGCAATATCTTTAAAAAATTTCAACAGTGGCAAATTATTACATTATCATTACATCATTATTGAAAATATTAAAAAAAAAAGTTGATTGTAAAATTACATGTCAGAAAAATATTATCTTATTAAAATTTATCATTTAAACAGTCTGGAATGGAAAAATAACATTTAAGTTATAATTATTTTATTCATCCTATTTTAAATATTATTATTAGTATTATATTATGACAGTTTGTAATTCATCCTAATATTTCTTTTCAAATAATAGAATACAGTCGAGTTTTATCTAGTATTTTGCTATCAAAGTTTATCAAATCTTAACATTATTGCTCGTAACCGATCATTTTTAGACCAATCAATTTCCGATTCGGGAGTGGATAATTGAATTGTGTGTCGTTGACTAAACGATGATTGGTTCCGAAATGCATAATGCAATGTGTCGTTTGTACCGATGCATTTGACAATATTGTTTACGCGCCTAGAAGACTGGTGTCTAGATCCGGTTTCACAATTATGCGCCGGCGGGATTCGCGCCAAACGACTACGGCTGGGGATGTAACGGGTGAGGTTCATATAAAATTAATCATAAGTTTTATCACAGTTAATTGTTAATACAATTAAAGATGTAACGGTATCAGTCTTCTGTGCACATTACCTTCTAGCAAAGATTTAAGGGATATTTTTATTTAATTTAGTGTTTAGAGTATTGTTTTTCATTTTTAATAACTTTTACTTTTTATTCATAGCCATTAAATGTAGTCATTAAATTTAAAAATTTATATGTATTTATTTAATCTGTAATTTGATAAACATTGTATTAATTTCAATATGTCAATTAAAAAATTTCACAAACAAAATATTTTAATTCTGAATACAAACTGTTTATAATTGTAATATCGGGATTGGCAACCCGACCGCCAGCTTTTCGCATTTCCGCTTCCGCCAACAAAAGCAAGATGGCGATCATGAGCCAGTCTGGATCGGCGCGTCGTCGTACTGTACGTTTGAGAATAGGCTGTGTTGAGTATTAGACTCTTGGAAGGTTACTAGGGACGACTTATCTTCCTAAAGATAGTGCAAAAAGTGGAAAAAAAAAAACGAAAATTATTAACGTGTACAAAGTGCATCCACGATTGGTGCCTTAAAAAAATCGCGTTGTCGGAGATCTACCTTTTTCTCGCAGAACTTAAATTTTTTTTTTTTTTTTTTTTTTTTTTTTTTTTTTATAGAAAATAGGCATGCGCTTGACCACTCTCTCGCCTGATGGTAAGCGTCGATGCGATCTAGGATGTGACGCGCCTGCCTAGAAGATACCTATTTACTCGTGACTTGAAGACCCCCAAATTGTATTTGTCAGGAAACACAGACTCAGGCAAAGAGTTCCACTCCTTAGCGGTACGCATCATAAAATTGAAACCAAAACGCTTAGTGCGACTCTTTGGTGTATCCACCATATAACGGTGTCGCCAATTTGTTAGTCTGGTTGTCCGATGAAAAAATGGGGATGGCGGAACAAGGTTGTGCAATTCAGCTGCACACTCTCCGAAATGTATCCTATAAAATACTGATAGGCTTGCAACTTTCCGCCTATGCTCAAGGCTTTTGAGCTTTTTACAGAAAAGATCTTCATTGCCGATGAGCCTCTTGGCCCTCCTCTCGATGGACTCAAGCGTCTGGAGCTGGTATCGGGCGGAACCGTCCCAAAGATGAGAACAATACTCCATACACGATCGAACTTGTGCTTGGTAAAGGGTGAGCAACTGTTCCGGTGTGAAGTATTTTCTCACCTTCGCCAGAATGCCAAGTTTTTTTGAAGCCACTTGAGCCTTGCTCTCAATGAAAGAGCCAAAATTGAGCGTCGGTGACAAAGACATACCGAGAAGCTCAAGATGGTCAGTGATCGGCAAGGATACACCTCGGAAAGTAGGAGTCAAGTTGAAAGGACTCCTTTTAGCGGAGAAAAGACACGCCTGGGTCTTTGACGGATTGAACCCCACTAGATTGGCATCGCCCCATTCAGAGACAGCCTGCAGAGATAGGTTCATACGGCTAACCATCGCCTCTCTATGACACTGGATCTGTTCAGCACTGGCTCGTGCATCAGACATATAGGTCTCTACAACAGTGCTGTCATCTGCGTACCCCAAAATACCGGGCAAAAGCAGGTCATTTATATGCAGCAGAAAAAGAGTTGCAGAGAGAACGGAACCCTGAGGGACGCCGGCATTGATAGCCAAATGGTCAGACGAGCTACCGTCAATGACAACTCGTATTGACCGATCCCTCAGGAAGTCCGATATCCAGACACACAAACCAGTGGGAAGACCATATGACGGAAGCTTGCTAATAAGGCCCTCATGCCACACCCTATCAAAAGCCTTCGAGATATCAAGAGAGACGGCAAGCGCCTCACCATGCCTCTCGATGGCTTCGCTCCATTTGTAAGTGGCGTATGCTAGAAGATCTCCGGCAGACCGGTTCCTGCGAAACCCATATTGCCGGTCACTAAGGAGGTCATTTTCTTCTAGATACGACAGGAGCCTGTGGTTCAGTACACGTTCCATTATCTTGCAGAGAATGGACGTGACCGAGATGGGCCTATAATTGATAGGATCAGCACGACTGCCCTTTTTAGGCACAGGTTGCACGTTGGCCAGCTTCCAGGACTTTGGCACTTGTCCTTTAGCCAAAGATAAACGATATAGGCGTGTCAATACCGGAGCTAACTCAGGAGCGCAAGTCCTTAGTACTATGGCTGGTATACCATCCGGACCACTGGCTTTATTCAAGTCCAGTTCCCGCAATGCCTTTCTGACTTCGGTTTGTCTTATACGAATTTCAGACATAAAAGTCCCACAACTTGACAAACCGGAAGGTACAGCATTGCCAGGATCCAAACGCGAACTTTCGGCAAATAATTCGGCAAATAAATCGGCCTTTTCCTTGGCCGTGTGTGCCAATGATCCGTCAGGTTTCAGCAAGGGAGGCACTGAAGTACGGCAGAAGTTGCCCTCGATCGACTTAGCCAGGGACCAAAACGCTTTACTACCCGAGGGGTAAGAGGCAAGCTTCTTCCCAATGCGGCCTATGTGATCGAAGCGAGCTGTCTTTACAACCTTCTTGCAGGACTTGGCGGCTTTATTAAAGGCTTTCTTCTTTTCGCGCGTATTACTAGCTTTGCGGGATCGAGCTTCAACCCAGGCCAAATATGCTTTGTATTTTGATGCCACCGCATCACGACATTTGGCATTATACCACGGGCGAGCTTTGCCGGCCAGTGATATGTCAGAGAAGGGAATAAAATACTCCATACCCTGACGAAGCACATTGGTCACAGCATCCGCGCAAACTGAGGGGTCGCTAGAAGAAAAGCAAACCTGCCGCCAAGGATAAGATGCAAAAAAACAACGCATCTCATCCCAATCTGCTGATTTAAAACGCCAAATCCGCCGGGAGCCTTTTGGGCTTGGGTCGGGCGGAGAATACATCGACATAGATTCCACCACACAATGGTCAGAACTGCCAAGGGGTGGTGTAACCGACACCGAGTAACTGTCGGGATTTGTCGTCAGCAGAAGGTCCAAGCAATTGGCTGTTTGTCCGTCAGAGTCTGGCACTCTAGTGGCTTCCTGGACCAGTTGGGTGAGATCAAGTGTCAAGGCTAGCTTTCGCGCTTCTCGACCAGCGTGGTCGGTTTTCTCGAAAGGGAACAGCCAGTCCTCGTGGTGTGCGTTGAAATCACCAAGAACCACCAGTTGAGCGGACGGGTATCGCTGTAGGGCCATGTCTGCCTTCTCAATGAGTTGGTCGATAAGCCTGGTAGTCTCCGCGTCTCCACTATGCGAACGGTAGACACAAGCATAGATGATTTTCTCTAAACCTGTATCCACCAGAACCCAAATGATAGAAAGGGTGGGGTCTTCAAGATCACGGAGACGCAAATAACAGATGTCATCGCGTGCATACATGCAAACACCCGCATGAGCCCTAAAACAATGTTCAAGGACATAACCCGGGTAAGCCAGGTACGCTGCGTCAGTTGGACGTTTTATTTGCGTCTCCGTGAGAAAGAACAGGTGCGGTTTTCTAGTCTCAAGATGGTGATGGACGGGGTCGAGATTAGAGTGCAAGCCTCTTATATTAGAGACGTGCACTAGGAAGGAGAGGACGTGCGACCGCTGTTTAACCTTTTTCCTGTTGCTTACTTTCATTTTGTCGTGAGGGAAGGTAATGTAACGAAGGACGGAAGTAGAACGAGATGCTGATTGCGAACCAAATGAGAAGAGTCAGGGCCTCACACCTCGGGATAGCCAAACCGGAGACCGCGGGGACGCCCGAGCCCCCCCAGGGGTGTCCATCGGGTCCTCTCGTCCGGGCGCCAACCGGCACGATGGCGCACCCCCAGGATTTTTCGCGAGATGGCGGGGCAGCCTTTTGTGAGTGGCTAGCTCACTACTCGGGCCCCCAACTATCTGCGGTCGGCCAGCGGAAGAACCGTGCCTCGGATCCCGCTGCTCTCCGAATCTGAATAACCGATGCATTGCCCTGATACATCTCAATAAATCGTCCATTGCAACCAGCACAACTGTACTGACCCGTCCTCCAATATGGCTTCACCAGACTTCAGCACTGGAACACGATCGGTTGGGACCGCTTGGCAGTGCTGTCTTTGTCTGGTGGGTGGTAACACGCCGCGGCCGAAGCCTACCACCTGAAAGGGGTTTACTCCTTTAGCACCACCCAGGGGCCACGTGTGGGACATCGAGGGTTAAATCCCACGGACGCGAGTAAACTTGGACCCCCAATATAATGGACAAAATTATAATATTATTATGGTATAATTGAGCTGGTAATTAATAAAAAACACCTAACCTAACTTAAACTACAATGTATGTCAATTTATGCCTTTTGATTAGAATGCCAAGTGACTTTTTGTCAATTGAAATTATGCGTTATGAATGGCTCCTCGTTGTCAGACGTCGCGTCGCGTATTGGTTGTTCGGTGTGTATCGATCGATGATCGGCTGCACACTAAATGGCGCTGCGTTCCCGAACAGGCTATTTGAAAGTATAATAACATCATTATATTATTATTATGTTTAATAAATTAACTGTTAATAAAGTGCAAGTTGATTTTCAAGATGTAGACAACACATTTCTGACATCCTTCATAATTATTATTGTAAATATCAAAAAATGTGTCAGCTCTTGCCGACCAGTCTTCAATCCCATCAAATATTAACACTTCCTTGTCTTTATATTCTTGAAATAGGATAGTTTTTAAAACAGAACGACTACCTGTTAAATCAGAAAAAAAATACAAATAGTAATCTATATATATACATACTAAAAACACCGGTATGCAAGCCTCTCTACCATAGAGGTCGTTAGAAAAAAAGTGTTTTGTGAATGGGTTCGCTCTTAATCCCATTCATGCCTGGGAACCAAGAGAGGATCCACGATGTAACGAGCTAACCCAGGAGGCACCTATTCACCCTGGCTATGAGAATGCTATTAAAATTTCCAATAAATAACCTAAAGATATTGCCTTTTAATAGATTAAGGATAGTTTTAAGGAATTGTTTTATTAAGTGGGGTTTATACTCTATTGAATTATACAAGGCTTGGTTAGAAAATTTAAGTAACGTTAAGTAAGGTCATTAGTTAAAATGTGATTTTTTGCATTCTATATTATATTATGGCTAAATCCAAGGCTTTTATTCTTCAAGGACAGCCAAATCAATAAAAACATATTTGAATTTTTTCTATGTTAAAACACTCCCAATGTACCTATAACCTTACCACAGCGTGTGTAAAAATACGCTGTTGGCGACAACGAGTTGCGTGTCGCCTGCAACAGCCACATTTGGCAAGCGACAAACACCCTCCCCCCTGCCTCAGCCTCGCAGACCCCTACTGTTTTCTGATTCCAGCAGTTTTAATTTGATTGGGAGCACATTTTTGCGAGGAATAACTTTAAAACATACGCCTCGCTTGGCAAAAATAAATCTGTTATAGTAATTAAAAATATCATATTGTCTTTATTTTAATTTTAGGTTGTAAATGACAAGTGTTGGGTGCCTCCATTTCAGTAATAATAACCTCTGTTAGGAGCTTGCTCCTTCTTTCGGAGTTATTTTAAAAAATATAACAAAACTTACAAACTAATATTTATTAAATTAACATGGGGTCTATGTGCAAGTGCATTTGTGTGTGAGTGTATGTGTGTTTGTGTATGTGTGGGATGGTTAGTATTAATTTAAAATACACATTCAAAACTGAGAGGCTCATTACCAATAGCAATTTGGTGAAGAACAGGCTGCACACCCTAGCTCACCGCCGCCAAGTTGCCTATCTGTCGGCCTTCTACTACTGTAGTCAGTAACCGAATGCCGCCCTCTGGATTGAACCACAGACGCCAAGCCTCGCCAAAGTGCCCCACCACTTACTAGACCACATCGGTCTATGCCTCAACTGATAGTCGGGAACGCATCTGTTTGGCGTTGCATATTAGTATTAGTCAATAGAGCTTCCATTAACTGCAAATAACAATTATAGACCCTTAATTATTAAATCAATTAAAAAAGTTATCAATTAAATAGCATTTGAAACATTTTATAAGATTTATTGTTGTTTTTGACTACGAAAAAGAAGAGTATAGAAGAGAAGTGCATAAGAGTCTCAGCTGCTTTGGAACGGGTGGAAAAGTCAATTAAACTGGGACCAATATAGACATGTTCAACGAAGACAAAATACAAAACAAATACAATTTTTTACTAGTTGCTCTAAATTATTAAAAAGGTTTGCATTGAAATCAAGGTAACAGACATCATATAATCAATGAGTGGAGTTATTATGGAAATAACAAGTAAAACCTAAGTTTTATCAGGCATGATAAAATAACTCGACGACGAATCTACGAAAATAGAGGCCTACGTATTTACGGTATCGCTGAGAGGTATAACAGAATTCTCAAACGTTAGAGGATAGAGCAATTTATTATCAATTCGTTGTTGAACCAACAAAATCTATTTAATTGAATCAGGTGTTACTTGGCGGAAGTCCATATCCATTAGTACAACAAAAATATGTAGCTTACTTCCGCAAAATTCAAGCAGTGTGCATCGCCCGCAAATTAAATTAGAAACCGCAGACACCGGCACCTTCACCAACTACTCAACACATGTTTAGCCCCAAACGGGGCATCATCAGTAGCTTTTAGACCGTACGATACCGAACACTAAGCACACAATAATCTTCCTAATTTATTTACAATCTCGATATTGCAACAATTTTCATGTCAAACCTGCCCATCTTCATTTTATCAGGTACATAAAACCGATTTCATTAAGTTCTTACGCAAGGATGAACAACTTTTAAAATATTGATATTGGGTGATACTTTTTCTATTTTAAAGGTATATTATAACTGTTTGATAAAACTACAAAAGTCTAGTTTATATGGTATATTAGAGAAATTTTCGTTGGTCTTAGTAAGTAGTCATGATTTTAATAAATGATTACTTAAGTCAATAATTTTTATATAGGTGTGCCAAGTGTAGAGATTGTGACGAAAATCCTCCATTTTGGGGCAAGCTCCTGTACAGCAAAAGATGTATATCTACTGAGACTCTTAACTAGACTTCGTCTACAGATCCCCTGACATAAACGCTCAATTCACTTTTGCATTTATACCCATTTTCCATTTAACTTCTAGATAACGTATAGAGCCAGCTAACTGCGGGAAAAATTCAATGATCTAAAACTTGAAATAAGTTGATAGTAACAAAGACATTTATCACTTCGAACCCGGAATTATCTTTGAAACGGTACTAATATATTAGCCATTAAACCACCTAAGTAAAACCAGAAGTAGCAAATCTCAAATCAAATGCAACACAAAACACACGACATATTAAACTATCATATTGCAATTCCGAGCCATTTTTCATTCCGACGCCTCAAATTCGAATAAGTCTCGCACATTTGGACTAGTCCCAATTTACCCCACGCTGTGTTCCGACTTTGCCCACGCGTGGGACAATTATTCAGCGAATATGACGGACGACGGCTGCCAAGAAACGGCAACTTAACTGCAGATTTATGGCAAGATTTTGAGATTCCAAGCGAAATATAGCCCGAGGAAGTCATACGTCTCGCCGCGTGAAATAAACGATAAAAATCGTACGTGACAGTTACAGATGTAGTAAAAACTGAGGGGATAACTTAATTCTCTTTATCTGCATCCAGTAGTTAGCTGCAGTATCCCGGGATATTGTAGTCAACGCCCTTCTGGATTGGGTGCAATTTCATTTGCCATTATCAATTTTTAGATAAAATGATTGAAATGAAATTTTATTTAAATAGAAAAATACTAGAAAAAATCGACTCAGCTCACAAATAAATTCGTAGGCGGGAGTCGAACCCGAGTTTCGATTTTAAGGTTAAATTATATAAAAAAACATTATCATCATTAGATTTTGAAATTGCTTCCTGATAAATACAATTATCATATCTTCTATGCAAGCGCGTAACATCCTACTCGTAGATCGCAACGTCGCTTAACATCAGGCGAGATAATAATAAAGCGCTATATACAATAAAAAAAATTTTTCATCTCCTAACTGTTGGAGCACTTCTTATAGATAAAAAACCATAGGAAGAAAAAAGCGTAATTAGCCTGGTGGTTACAGCCTTCGAGCTGGGATACCACAAAGACATGACTACGACTGGTAACGTTCACACTATAATATTTTTGCGTAAAGATTTTATCGACTAGTGCAATGAGAACAGAAAATATATTAACTTAAATAAAATAAGTTTCTTTTGCCTGTTCTTTTTTTAAGGGCCTCCCAATTACTGAACTGATGGTAGACTCATTAGTAATAGTAGTGAAAATTTAATAACAAAATAAAACTATTTTGAGGTATATAAATTTCAACAATTAGGAACGTGCCCGATTAAAATATTGTGAAGGTAGTTGAAAATATATGACGACCATTGCCTTAGTTGTCCTGCGATCACGGCTCCTGAAAAGGCGTCGAAATATCATTATTAAAAAATAATAATAATTTGTTGTCCAACAATAGCACAAAAGCAATAATCATACAAATATAAAGGCACCTGGCCCCTATGATGTACATCGGTAGGCTCCATAAGTTTTATTAATCAATCTTATGTCGAAATGCGTGGGTAGTCGGGCGAGGAAATACAAAGATGTCTGCCTTAAATTAACTCTCTTTAATTATTATTAGTTTCTTTGATTTTAATCACGAAATATTATTTAAGAACAGTCGCACACTGCACACATTTGAGTTCACAAGAAATCACTGACACTCCGCCGAACACGTAATATGCGCGCGCGATGCAAACGGATTACTAATGTTTGGATTTTATGCCCGCTGCACACTAGCGCTCGGAGTTGCGTCAGAGCGGTTGTGACGTCAGATCCACTTGTCACGACCGCTCTATAATCGATGCGCCGCCGTCAAATATAATTCAAAGTAAAATGCTAAACATAAACAATATTACTCTGCCTTCTAGGTTAGGTCAACCTGTATTCTAGGAGACAGATCTTTCCCTCTAATATCGTATTACATTAGCACATAGCACTATCTTGTAGCTATAGACTCAGAAGTCATATTACGTGTGCGCATGTGTGCTATGTGTGCGTGTGTGTGCGTGTGTGTGTGCGTGTGTCTGTGCGTGTGTCTGTGCGTGTGTCTGTGCGTGTGTCTGTGCGTGTGTGTTTGTATGTGTATGTGTGTGTGTGTGTGTTAGATAATGCGTGTACGCATGCGTACATGTGTCTCATTGATTTAGTACTAACTTTAGTTAGTATAACTTAGTTTGTTTTATTACTTTTAAGTAATTTGAAATAATTGAGTTTAGTTAAATGTACTATTTTATATTCATTGTTAAATGTATTTTGTAATTTAAAAATAAATAATGCGCAAAAAAACCGTAGAAAAAGTTGTATTATTTAATGGAATAATGTGCGCGGAAGTATGAGAACTAAATACATTTATTTATTATTGCACTAAAATAAAACTTCTAAAGTAATAACAGTTAAACTTACAGGCTGTTGCATTATAGGTAGACATGATCATGTCATCCATATTATAATTATTTAACCTAGCCATGCGCACAATATAATTAAAACAATATAGCAATCAAACGCTAGATGAAATTAAATCCAATTTAAGTTATCATTAAAAACTCTTCTAACTATAAAACCTTAAACGTTTTTCACACGGAGAATCTCACGATTGAGATTTTTTATCACGAAGTTGACTCTAAACTAACCACGTCTGGAAACGATTTTATCGAATACCACTTGGCACTTATGTATCGTACTTGTTAAAGTATGCAAATGTATCTTTCGCAATCGAGACTCGAATGCGTGCACACAATCGAGCTTGTGTCGCAGCCTTATAATCAAATGAAAAAAGTCGTTGAGTGAACGATTGTCTCGTGATCTTGACTTCTGTAAAACAAACGCAACGACCGGACTAATTAGCTTTTTAATTGTCTGAATCTGAGGCAAAGCTTATATGGCATAATTAACTTTGTTGTCGTTTCTAAAAAATATATTTTTAATAAAAAATCCCAAGACAATCCATCGATTAATAATCGATGCTCTAGGAAAAATTCCCATGTCACTCTATTGACGTCAAGCATAAGCGTTTTCATATCTTTATATATATAATTCTTCTGTGTGTGTGTATGTCACTGAACTCCTCCTAAACGGCTGGACCGATTTGAATTAATTTTTTTGTGTGTGTTCAAGGGGATCTGAGAATGGTTTAGATTCACAAATCAGTCCGGCAGATGGCACTGCAGTCGGCACAGCAACGCGTGGCCAGGACAGCTAGTATAATATAAAAACGTTTGTGCTTGAGGCATGGCTAACAGCTCGAATAAAAATAATTTATTCAAATTCACTTAAAATAAGTTTTTAATGGTCCAACATTTCTAGCTACGCATTCAGGACGTCTTTTAAATAACAAAAACAACGCAAGAAATTCGTTAGCTTTAACAGAAGTAACGACATTTACAACATCGACGACTGTTTGGTGCAACGGTAGCAATCCTGCCTTTCGCACCGACGGTCCTGGGTGCGAGACCTGGCAAGGGCAGATGTATGGGTGATGAATAATGTATGTTTATCCTTTACCTTAGTATCCATAACAAAAGCCTTACCATGCTTACTTTGGTCATGGGTGATTGGTGTGAATTTAAGTATTATTATTATTATCATTATATTATTCGTCGTCACCATATATAATATACAAAAAATAACAAAATTATTCTGTTATCACAATAATAGTAGTGTTTTTGTTTCATTACATCTGGTTGCGCCAGTATTAAATTCAAATCTGCCGCGTTACTTATTTGTATGTTTTGTAATTTTGATCAGTTTGGTCGACACTCCTAGCCTCACCTCCATTTACTCCATTTCCCTTTCGCACATACCTTGTCTCACATATTGAAGAGCGATATGTCCGCGCCATCTATTGGTAGCAAATCATACCGCAATGTGGCCAACATGTGGGCAATAAAAGACTATAGATTGCGGTTTGGCAATTTTAAATTAACCTTGTGGTCTTTCCGCAAACCTCTTCAAAAAACTATAGTTTTATGTGACGGTGTCCCTTCATCTTCCTCTCATATTTGGTATCGAAATTAATTTTCTCATACCGCAATACAATCCACTACTTTTTAATCTACCGCACAACCAATATCGTTGATTACAACAAAGTCAACAAGTATCTGTTTTAAGTAAGTATCCTAAAGTATTGCAATGATATACAGAGAGAATAAACGACTTTAAGAAAGCAATAGAATGGTAGCGGTGTGAACGTAGCCTATTCCACGTCAAGTGTATCTTTCCATCATACCCCGCAATACGTAAAAGAGGGCAGTTTTAATCACAATATTTTTTTGAATTCCAATAATCGATGGAATCATATTAAAAGTCAATCAAAAGATTATTGCGTTAGGAGAGCTCTCGCTTAGTCGATTGAAATCTCTATCGAAATCAAGCCCCGAGGCTGTTTACTTCTCGTCGATTGCGGTGACCATCACGAATAGAAAAAAGTTGAACGAACCATAATTAGACGTGATAACGCCATAAAGAAAAAATTGGTGAAAAATTGCATACTTTTATATTGAATTGAATTAATACAAAGAAGAAGTTAATTGAAAATTACATTTTTTTTCGATAAATTAATATTTTTTAATCTTTTTAATGGGACATTAATAGCAACGCACGATATTTTTTTTCATTAAATACTAAATAAACAAATGTTGACTTTTATACGATCGTTTATATGAGTTTTTGTATCGTCACCAAAAATAAAGTATTGTAACGCACCGGGCACAGTCAATTAAAGAAAAGGTTTGAGTTAATAAAAAAAAGAAAAATACATTTATCACAATTTAAATCTAAATAAATAACTTTAAAAAAAAATTGCATCGAAAGTGATTTAAAAACACTACCAAGAACAAAACAGGTAACGAACATTTATTAATTTCTTTGTGTGCCAATAGAGGTCGCTGTATCATTGTGCATCGCGGTATCGTTTAGCAAACCAAGGAACTATGTAAGGGTCAGATCGCTTGATATGATGAGTTTGATACATCCTTACTAATATTATAAATCGGAAAGTGAGTTTGTTTGTTTGTTTGTTTGTTCCGCTTTCACGCCGTAACTACTGACCGATTGCTTTGAAATTTTGCAGACGTAAAGATAAAAGTCCGGATTAAATAATAGGGTACTCTTTATCCTGGAAAAATTGATATTCCCGAGGAAAAACAAAAATATTGTTTGCTTGATGGATGGATTGTAGAAGGCGCTGTGTGTCGTTTAAAACAAGGTAAAATAATGCAAACGAATATAAACATGTAAATTTAGAAGCTAAATGATACGATAATGAATCCCTGAAAATGAGGAATTCCCGAAGGATGACGTACAATTTGTTTTATCGTCTAAACTGTTTTTTTTACATCTACTTATATGTTGCAAACGAATATGAACATGTAAATTTTGAAGCTAAATGATTCACTAAACGACTTATTCCTCGGATTCCGATTATTCCAACAGACCTCCCATTTCAACTTAAAAGACTACAATTTCCTATAAGGGTTTCATTTGCAATGACCATTAATAAAGCACAAGGCCAAACTCTAAGGGTTGCTGGAGTACACTTGGAAAAACATTGTTTTTTCCGCATGGTCAGCTCTATGTAGCGTGTTCCCGGGTTTCCAGTGCCCAAAATCTGCATGTTTTTGCTCCACAAGGGAAAACATATAATATAGTGTACCATTCAGTTTTGGTTTAACAACTAATTCTATCCAGCGTTACATCGCGCTTCTTAGATTTTTTCGTGGGAATGAGAAGTTTTCTTATAGTTGTGCTTTATACCGCAATATAACCGAATTCCACGCGGGCGAAGCCGCGGGCGGAAAGCTAGTAAATCTATAAATGTTAAACCTAGCGCTGTGATTAATTGTAATTCCGCCTAGTGTATAGCAGCACAGAGTTTTAATGTGATGTTGTTTTAATTGTATGTTACTTGTTCAAATCCTTGTTATTATCGTGTGTTATATATAAATATTTTTAATTTTCCGTCTTCCGTGCACTAACAGGGTCCGCTAGAACACAAACTGAGGCGGGGCTGATTAACCTTTTGTACTTCTTCGTAGATATGTCGTTACGCAAAGAAGAAACGTAACGTAGCCAGTTATTTCTATATCATTTTAAAACAAGTGATTTTTCAGATTTATATTTTTTTATATATTTTATGCATTTTCAATGCGATCTTATAAGATATATAATAAGTCTAATATATAATAAGTATTTCTATTATAATAAGTGATTTTTCGTTACCAGTTATTTGTTAAAGTAGTATTACAATAAATTTATCCCTATAGTTTGCGCCTACCAACGTAAATATGTCATTCCTGTGTATGTACGCTGTAGCTAGCTACAGTTATTTAGTTATCGGGACTTAGTCACATGATTTTAACAAATTTTATTTAATGTTCCTAGCAGAAAGCATTGATTAAATGAACTTTCCTGCATTCTTGACCCAGGCTTAGGACTGACTGCATTAACTAAAATACATTTTTACAACACGTTACTTCATAGGTTTTTATAATATTTTAAATGGTCTGTCTATTTACACCTTTTGTTTATCTATATACAAACATTCGCTATTCTATTTAGATTTTACACAGTCAATTAGGAATTCTGTTTTTTTGTTCTTTTATTTTATTTTTTCTTTATCTTTTACGTTTTAAATGAACAAACACTTTTGTATCTTATGTTCGTTACAATATTGTTTTAATATGTTGCTGCTTAAAACTAGTTACGAAAAATCACAGGTTTATTGTTCGAGCCGAATCAGTTACAGGCTGCGTAACCTGTTATTGAAACCGATTACGTTAAATAACGCCCATACCTACTTCTTCGTTCATGTAAAATATTAATAGATATTAATTTTGTGTATGTTAATTTTTCATGTTTGCAATTTACTTTGTTTATTGTTTTTCTTTAGTCAATAAATATTTATTGTTTACACATCCGCGCACATTACACATTTGAATAAACAACTTTTTTTAACGGATTTTTGCGCAGAATTCGTTTTATATTAAACCTGACGTTTCGACTCCTTTACAGAAGCCGTGATCACAGGGTGACTAAGGTAATGGTCGTCATATATTTTCTACTGCCTTCACATTATTTTAAATAAATAATATAAATAATAAGTCATAAAAATATCTCATGGTAACCTAAATGCTTGTCATCCTACCTAAAACTGTTATATTTTGTCAAATGATATTGAACTCTATTCCTTTCAATTAAGATGTGTAGTTGTACTCTTGCAAGAAGGTTGCGGTTGTCAACCAGTGTACGGATGGTAACTCTTTTAATAGAGTTTTGCATCGCGTGTACCGTGTGTGAACAGTTTTAGAGTCACACTGCTTTTTAGTTGCTGAATAATATAAAAAATTATAGTATATTTATTACTCACCAACATCAGAGACTTAAATATTTATCCGCTCTGTAATTTTTTAACAAACCAGAAATTGTAACAGTGACTTAAGGGACTATCATACGACAATATATAAAAAATATTAATGCCGTTTTTATTACAGTGTACAGGTAAGCGCTTCACCGCTATCATCATCCGCCTGATGGTAAGCGACGATGCGAAGTCACTAGTGACTTGAAGACCCCTAAATTGTGTGTAACAGGACTCAAGCAAAAAGTTCCAATCTTTAGCGGAACGATTCAAAAAGTTGGAACCAAAGCACTTAGTACTCTTCGGTATATCAACCATATAACGGTGGCGCCTATTTGTCAGTATGATTGTCCGATGAAAATAGGACCCGGTGGAAGAAGGCTGTGCAATCCTGCTGCATACTCTCCGAAATATATCCTATAAAAACAAATAGGCTAGCGACCTTCTGTCTATGTTGAAGGCTTTTCAGCTTACTATTAAAAAGATCGTCATTGCCTATGAGCTTCTTGGCCCTCCTCTTAATGGACTCGAGCGCCTGGAGTCGGTATTCGGCGGAACGGAACCGTCGCAAAGATATTGGAAATATTGGTATAAATCATCTCATTTATATACTCTCCGATATGTACCCTATAAAAAACGGTAAATTAAGATTTTCTTTTTTTAATTAAGCGTTACTTCAAATTTTATGAATTTATCAGTGATATGACTTAGTTTATAATGGTACTGTCAGTGGTAGATGATTTCGTGAGTGGACCTGGTGACCAGTGATATGGATTCATCTAGCACTGGCACAAGTCTCCCACAATAGACTTTTATAATAATAATAATAATAATCATTTATTTCAGAATTAATGTCCATATTTGTTAGTAACAACATGCTTACGAATTATGTTAGTACAAAAATAATATTAATTTCAATAGCCATGTCATCATAATAAAATTAATAACAGTAAGTCATTTTGTAGCACGATTGTAAGGCACTACATGCGCCGTGATCCAGTGCCTGAGTATTGGGCCGTCCACTCTTTGAGCTATGCCTACCAGGAGTCCATTGGTACCGCCACGCACGAGTTGCATCAAAGAAGCGACTCTCTTTCGCAATATGGCAGCAAAGCCATCTGTGCGCTCCTCTGTAAACATTGCTGATGCACTGCAGTAGCGCGGCTACTTTTGGTTATAGTAGAGTATTTCCGAAAATAATCGTGCTTTCGAAATATATAAATCTCATCACGAAAATTGAATCGCTATGTGTGTTATAATATTTTATTACTTAACCGAATACTTAAATAATGGGTCTTTGATGGATATAAATGAGAATTTCACGGAACAATTTCAGAAAACAAAAAATTATAACACGACAATTTGTTTTTATACTTTTAAATAGTAATTAATTATTTGACCGATATTAAATGAATGCTTTGGTTATAAATTGCGCATTCATCTTTGACATTAGAAGACCGTTTAAATCCGATGGTCCTGGGTTCGAGTCTCCGAAAAGCAGATGTTTGTGTAATGAGTATGAATACGAACATATATTTACATTTATGTATCAAATAAATAAGTCTATCCGTAATACAAGCCTTACAGTGCTTACTTTGGGTTAGGGTAATTGGTCAATGTAAAAATATCAATTCAACGATGTCAGCGCGTGCGCAGATAGGCGAAATGCATCGGGAGTGGTAGTTGCATTCGTACTAGTTATTTCTCGTATTTCTCGGATCATTCAACGTTACCCGTTGAAGCGACAATCGCATCAAATGTAATAATTCTAAATTTGAAAAATACCTATTGAATAATTGAAAAAAAAAATGATAACTTAAGTTATTTTTACATTTTTCGATACACGGTTATTTTATTATTAATAAAAAGCCAAATACATCCGACCTTGATTATAGACGGTTTAAGACTAAATCGTGAACTGATTCTGATAGTTTAATGTGAGCAAGATTAGATTTTACTATACGGAGATCGGTCGGCGAACGAACCGTGATTTATTTAGAAAACCAATAGCCTACATAACTTATATAGATACCAAAGGTACTTATCAATAGTAGGTAGGTAGTATCCTTAACTAATAATTAGTACAAAGTTGTGATTAATATTAATAAAATATAAATTATAACAATGTGTGTAGTTACAATGAAGAAAGAAAAATTAAAGAAGAAAAAGATATATACTCTAACCGAGTACATGTCTAACCCTTTTCATGTTAAAAACTTATTATATTAGTGGTATTTTATTAATAAATATTTCCCTCAATATACTCTTAGTATAATAAAATCAAAATCAAAAACGAAGGAAAAAAAACACAATGTAACAAACAAAGATATGCTAAATAAGGCCACCCAATATCCAACTATTATCTTGACGATCTTCATGGTCGAGTGGCTTGGGCACCGGTTTCCATGGCAACGCCACTCTAGGGTCGAGGGTTCGATCTCTGGTTAGGTCAATGCAGAAACCAAACTTTCCACATTGGCTCGGGCGATGTGGCATCGTCGCTGTTACTGAACTCCATAATACAAGCACTTTAGCTACTAAAACTACTAAACTTGGGTTAAGTATAAGGAACAATATAAATGTTGTTGTCCTATATTTGTTGTTTGTTCCTTGCGAAAATGTACAATTTTGCGTTTAAATATCTGTTTTGACGTAGCGAATAGTTCCAATTCATTAAATTTGTCATTGTAAGTGCGTACGATACGCGTTAGAATGTTGTTTTGGCGTTATTTGTGGAGAAAAGTTAGGTTTACAACAAGGGAGTGCTTCGAGTACGTCGCCTCGGCATACACAACGCCAAACTCGCTAGCAGACCTGGACAGTCCAGATGCCCATTTAAAATATCAAACAGAAACACAGGTCCAACAGGTCTCGCCTCTCCTCGAGTGTCAAAAGATTGTGCCGACGGCAGCTACTCAAGTAACTTGAGTAGCTGCCGTCGGAAGAAATGCGCATACGATAGTCAAGATGACTAATTTTTTTTTTTATTGCGCACAATACTATCTTTATTTTATATATTGAGATGACCAAATTGGACTAGCATACTCTAGTACGCTGCGAACGTATGCGAAATAAACTGCTTTAACTGCAGAAATATCTTTGAAAGGCTTAAATGATCGCAGCACAAATCCTAAATTTTTAAAAGCCTTATTGACAACGCGATCTATATGAGCAGACAATGACAGTTTACTGTCTAAAAGGACACCAAGGTCACGAACTTCATTGCTTGACACGATCGGGTTATGGTTGAAATTATACTTATATTTAATTGGCTTTACCTTACGGGTAAATATGATAGACTGACACTTAGTTACGTCAACAGTAATATTATTTTTAATATAATAACTATGAAGACTGTCCAGATCAGATTGTAAAGATTCGCAGTCATGGCAGTCCTTGATTCGAAGAAAATTTTTTTTATCATTCACATACAGTAGAATTTCGGAGTGTTTCACGCGTTGTCCAATGTCATACAGATATGCATTGTAAAATAAAGGCCCGAGATGCGAGCCTTGAGGAACTCCCGTCGGTATTTTCACAAAATCTGATCTCAACCCACCCAACATGACCGCCTGAGAACGATTTTCCAAATATGATTGAATTCAGCGAAGTAAATCTCCGTGGATCCTAAGTTCGTAAAGCTTGTGGAGAAAAATGACATGGTCTACACGGTCGATATATACCACGTCAATCTGCCCACCACCATCTATATTCGTCAAAACGGAATTTGTAAAATATGAGAGGTTCGTAACAGTAGAACGACAACGAAGGAAACCGTGTTGATACTCCGACATGCCTTTATAAAGAACAGGATATATAGTTTCATATACGAATCTTTCAAAAACCTTGCCTAACGTATTTAATATCGAGATACCCTTATAGTTTTCTACACGTGTTCTTAAACCTTTCTTGTGTAAGGGTATAATTTGGGCATTTTTCCATGTGGTAGGAAAGGTACCTTCGACTAAAGAGCGATTAAAAATAAGGGATAGTGGGAGTGCCAAAGATTCCGCACAATGTTTCCAAAAGAGGGGGGGATGCCATCACAGTCGGCTCCTTTGGAGCAATCAAGACTGGCTAAAGATTTCCAGGATTAACAGGAATGTCAAATGTAGAAATTGAGTAATTGCTTGTGGATTCTATAGGACATGGCGATGCAGTGTTGGGTTCACCAAAGACACTTTTCAAAATGATCGACCTTATAGTGTGGATCCAGCCTATAGGGTAATATCTATACCTTGTTTGTATTGTCATTGTAGCAAAAAAACCGAAGGACAATAGGCACGTTGAAAATTAAATAAAGAAAGGAAAAGAAAGACCTTTATTGGCTTCGCAAATAAATTAAACAATACGTAAAAAACAATTTAAAAAACATAACATTAAACACAAAGAGTACATTCACTTGAACACTAACATAACATGTATCATACAGCGAGGCCAATAAGGACCCTGCCTCAGCATATGCGTAAACTTATGTCATGTATGACAGTGCGGTAGCTATTATCGCGCGACGCTAATATTATACTTGTAATATGTTAACATTATTTATTGTTTTTAAGCATAATTACTATTTAAATAACAATGTGTATATAATTTAATTGAGTTAAGTGTATATTTTATTGTTAAATCTAATATTTAAGTATTAATTAACTTACTTTATGTATAGTATTTTTTTTAATAATTTAAACTTTTATACCATTTGTTTTATGAGGCACGCCACATTATTCCCCTCCAGAGACCGGGCGGGCGATAAAAAATCTGGTAAATATACTTTTCTAGCAAAGCGGGTAATGTTTTGTGTTACCTTATATTATCCGCTGTAATGTATGGGAAAGTGTACTTTAATTACTTTTATCTTCAGGCTTCTGTTCTGGTTAAAATACATAGGCCCATTTTAATCGGTCTATAGACACTGTCACATTTTTAACCTTGACATCTAATTTAAAAAATTTCGAGTGTCTGGCTATAATTTTGTACGGACCAGTGTAAGCTTGTAACGAGGCGCCATAGCTATATAGGCGACTCGTTGCTTTCATTGCGCTCTTCTCTGGCCATTTCTCATATTTTCTTTTCTCTTGGTTTCCTATTTTAAATTTACTGTCTGTCTCTTTTTATGTTTTGTTCGAAGTTCATTCTTACCAGAGTCAGCGCGTTGAGTGGTTGACTCACTGATTACAAATTATTTAAATATATTTATAGTGCTGAGCAGTTATAATAAGCTCACAAGTATAATAAACTCATAAGCATAATTCACAAGTTTTCCTGTATATATATTCTGTACCACCAGTTCCTGTTTATAAGTCTATAAGTTTCTTTAAGGCACTATTGTAAGTAGCCCTACCTTTTATAATATGTTTTTAGTGATAAATGTGAAATTGTTTTTGGATTCAGTGTAATTTACCTTTTTTTATATAATTGTTTCAGTTGTGCCTTAATTCCTTAAATATAAAAACAAGTGACCTTGAGTGCTTTTATTTCTCCGGCTGCACCCCGTCACAAGCTGGCTGTAGGGCTCGGCGAACAGAGTCATCTCTTATAAACACGTGGGAAGTAATAGCCAATTCCTTACAAATTAATATTTTACCAGTAACATGCGGCGAAGCTTTATAAGGTTATAAATGTTGCGCAAACTGTCAAAGGCGTGCTGTGAAATCTGTGATATCAGTAGTGCAGTCTAGATTGGAGTAAAAGTATTCTAATGGAAGTCTTAGTGATTCGCCGTAAACAATCTCGGGTGACGAGCATTGAAGATCTTCCTCGAAGGTGCTACGGATGAAAGAAATAAGGGAAAAGTCAGTCTAGTTAGTATTCGCATGGCACATGATAGCGGCTTTACAAACCCCTTACGGTGAATACAAGCCAACAGATGAGGAGAGTCAGAACCCACGGCGTAATTAGAGCGAGGAGTATGAACTGCCTCACGCTGTTCGGGACACAACGTAAAAGGGATTTAAATATTGTTCAAATTCAGTTTGTTAACAATAATTGCATTAATTTATTATAAGAAGAGATTTTATATATATTAAAAAAAATCTCAGAATTATTATTTATAGGTCAAAGATAATATAATGATTAATGTTCTTGAACAGGAATTCCAGACTGGTTCAGGCACAAAATAAATACTAAATAAATCAAAATCAGACTAAGACAAACTAATTATCGTTTATGTTCTAGGTACTTAAAATATTACAAATAAATAATTAGAAGCTTATATTTTAATTGCAAAATAAATTAGTATTAGTTTGGAATAAATATTCCAAATTCGAACCTAATCGGGTCATTAACCTTGGAGGTATCAACGTGCAAACAAGTTAATCGGGAATCATCAACAAGTATGGAGAAAATTGAATATCGTGCCGTTATTAAATTCCTCACCAAACAAGGAAAATCCGCTCAGACAATTTTTCAAGAGATGTTAGCGGTTTACGGGGACTCTGTCCCTGATAATACCATAGTTTATAAGTGGCATGGCTTTTTCAAGCAAGAAAGAGACTCAACTAAAGACAACCCACGTTCTGGATAGCCAATTGAGGCCACCACACCCAAAATCATCAAGAAAGTAGAAAAAATTGTGTTCGAAGATTCCCGAAAAAATTGTATTCGAAGAGGTCAGGGGACGGTGGGTTCCGAAAATGCTTTCTTTCCTTCAAAAACCACAACGTGTCGAATGTTCTCGTCAGTTTTTGAAGCATAAAAAAGGCACTCCGCCGCCCAAGAAATACCGAGGTCTCATAATGGGCTGGAAAGATCATGGCGACTATATTTTGGGATACAGAAGGAATTTTACTGATCGCCTATAAAGAACGCAGTGTTAATATAACGGGACAATACTACGCTTCAATATTAGGACAGTTAAAGGAGGCCATTAAAGAAAAAAGAAGAGGAAAATTGACCAAAGGCGTGCTCATGTTGCGACGTCTGCTATTTACCGGTGCGGCTTTGAACAACTCCGCCCGGACCCCAGTGATTATTAATTATATCCAAAAATGGTGGTAAGAAATTTGACCTTTTCTGATACCAATGGCAAGTCATTTTATTAAGTTGGTGTTAACAAATTATTTCAACGATCTGAGAAATGTATTAGGGTTAAGTGGAAATACATTGAAAAAGCAAAATAATTTGGTGTTTAATTTCAACTTTTTTCCCACCCATTCCGCGAACTTTTTGACCTCTCTCGTATGTCCCGGTTAATTTTCTTCGAGCATGGTCACAACATTGTATCGGACGGATATGTGAATATATGCAACAATACGATAATCATGTTGGATTTATAGAATATTGAAATGGAAGCCGCGCCCCGGTCTGACGACGCCGGGGGCTGAACGTATAGCGATTAATAATGCATTTGTTTTTCATGGCAGCTATCTGATGACAATTAATAATTTGTTTTTACTCATTTTGGGAGTTAAACTTCAGGGTTTTATTATTAAAATAATATTCTTACATTTACATCAATTAGTTTAGCTTAAAATAACCACTGTAAGGCTTGTATCATGTATAGTAGGGTAACGGATAGACATACATATATGGTACATAGATATTTTGACGACCATTGTGGTCGAGTGGCCCGCATGCCGGTTTTTATGGTAACGCCACTCCATTATACCGGGTTCGATCCTCGACTGCGTCAATGTAGGAAACGAACTTCTCTATATCGAATTGAATCAAAGTGCTGTAGTGACGTAGTTGTTTCTGAATTCCATAAAACAAGTGTTTTAGCTACTTAACTTAGATCCATATTTAAAATAAAGAAGTGAACCTTAGTATCACGCGCATAAAGTGAGTAATAAACTGTGATCAAAGTTTTGGTCACCCATCCGATGACCAGCCACTGCGAACGTTGCTTCACATTCATAATCTCAAATCAAATAATAGAAACACTTACCATAAAGTAAGCATTTGTATATAATTTAGACATTATTTTTGCAATGTAGACTTTATCTGTATGACATTGCCAAAGCTCCGGTGTCCTCGAAAGTTGCAGACAAACCTTAAGCCCGGCTGCTGAATTCGGCTTATAACTCAGTTGAACTGATTCCGTTGTTCTACACACAACAGTTTTAACGGGAACAACTTTATTCAACTCCGTTTCATTTGATGAATAAATTTAATTTGAAATCAGTAGGTACAGTTAATTTCTTTTTCTATTTTTATATTTTATGGCATTTAAAAAGACTTTCAGAAAAAAATATCTAAAAAACTATTATAAAATACTAAGTTATTTCGGTCTTTAAGCATTTAATTGAAAGATTTTAATTAAAGAAATCATTCCGAGAAAAATTTACGACAGAGTCAACGACTGTTCCAAAACAGTCTTTTAGGGTTTCGTTACTTTTTTTTGTACTTCTATAAACAACATAAAAATTCAATAAAAAATGTTGAACTTAACTTGAAATTTGGTGTAAGACACGACTCGAAACCATTGTGGTTTCGAGTCGTGTCTTACACTTAATTACAATACTCTCTCGCTATGCGAAAGAGTATTCTTCCATGTAAGCTACCGAGACCTTGACTCCTGACATTTCAGAGAAGTTGAATATTTTTTAATAATATTTTTATGAAAAAGTTATTTAAAAAAAGAACAGAAATTTACATTCAATAAGGCCGTGTCGTGTCCAGCAGAGTGTCGAGTCGTAACAGCTTCAGTAGATATCCCTCCCACCTGAGGGCTCGGAGGCTTAATTGTTATTTACACGCGTATTTTATATCTTATAGAAATATTGCACTGTGAATGCAAAAAATTAAATAAATACAGCTTCAGTAGACCACAAAGTGGACGGTCTTTTCCGAATAATGGTCTTATACTGAGGACTAACTTGATGATTATGAAGTGTTATGATAGTAGAAAACGTGGAAAGTAGAAATTGGAATTAAACAGCGATTCGTATGACGTGCTTTTATTCGAAGAGACCAATATTATTAAAAACTAGCTTATTTATAGAATTACAGTTATGTCGTTGCATTAACACATACAAAATTCTTATTTATAATACACAAATTTAGATGCGGCGCGCTTTTTATGTCACTTCGGAATTTTTATATTATTTATGTCATAGTATCACATCACTCTTTTTTTGTCTAGCAGTTGAAGTCTCTCAGCTGAAGCCATTATGATAACCACAGAACAGTTAATACTGTTCTATGATGATGACAATAGATCCATTGACAGGTAAACCAAGATTGTTTTTCGGAAGGCGCATAGAAATCGCCATGCTGCCTAAACTGTTTGAGAGACGGGCTCCGTGACTAGCATTACTATATCATTGCATTCAAGGTGACGCCACTCGGAGTACCGGGTTATATCCCTAACCGGGTCAATGTGCAAAATTAATTTCTAACTAAAACTAAATTCCGCGATTTCAGTCATTGTAGTAGCAGCATACTTTCCAAAATGATGATGTTTAATATGTGTAAATTGCTCTTTGATAAATGACCTGCCCCTAACATTTTTTAGACATCTTTAACAAAATGGCTTACTGAAAAGTGTAAAAAATAATATTTAAGGACAGCAGAATATGAATAGAAGTAATTTAATAAACTATAAGATTTAATGTTTTTCGGTATACGATTTGCTTGTAAATAGATTGTTGAATAATTAAATTTTTCAAACCTGTCCAACATACTGGTCACATGACCTTAATAAGATTCTTACCCCCTTTGTTATTATAATACATGATCTTGTAAAAAAAATGATAAAATAAACTTATAAAAAACACGATTGTTAAACCAAACCAAAAAATGGCACTGGCACCCCTCGCCGCAGTAGCTAAAGTACTGAAGCGAGATTTAATAATAAATTCAATAACATAAATACTAAGTAACAAAACTCTAAACAGCGCCATTCAGAAAATGCACGCTTTATTTCGGCGACATCTTTTCATAGCTTTTAGAATTAAACAAAGATCAAAAACACAACTTCCACTAATGATGAAATACTGACAAATATTTACACGGACATTTAAATAGAAATCATACTCCACGGTGACTACGATTGCGAAAGAATCCTCCGGAACAAGCAAGAAAAAACCTCCGCCCATACATCATATTGATGCAGAGCAGGGGTGGGTTTATTCATAATGTGCTTGATGTACGTACCCCATCAATATTGCCCGGGATCTCTCAAATCCCGGCCTATTGAAAACGTGGGATATTCAATATCTGATCCCCACACTAGGGTTTGGCGCGTAAACAAGTAAAGACTTTTTTATCGGAATAAATAGTTAAAATATATTGCGCTTGTGTTGAAGATGGATTTGATATATATACGTATGTAAATGGAATACGTATATTGTTTATAAGCGGAATATAGCTTGCTGGCTGGGTAAAGGATAACAAAACATCTAATCTGTCGTAACCTGCATTGTATGCCATTTCATTATGAATTAACATTATATGCGTGGTTTACAGCATGTCATTATAAAATATATTTATATTTTGTTTTATAGCTTAATAATACACACACTAACATAAATGTAGTAAACGAATTTTTCTACATTGATTTGTGTGTGGGTGTTGTGGTATCGTCATTGTTCCTGAATTCCACAACACAAGTTCTCTAGCTTCTTAACTTGGGTTCAGAATAATTTGTGATGTTGTCTAATTATTATTTTTACATAATAAAAATGTTTGGAAATGCAGTGTGCATTAAAAGTAATAATATAAACACATAATAAATATTTAAAATGTGCTTAATACTAAAATAAAAGTAACGATCACTAGAATTAGCTTGGCCGATCGAGAGTGAGCTTAACTGCGAAGCCGAACGGTTCTTGGTTCCAATTCTGATCAGGGCTGTTGTTTGTGTGATGAATACAAGCATTTGTACTAACAACTGACTCATGGGTATTGATTTTATGTGAATATTACTTATCTATTATAATGTATTTTACATAAGTTTGTTTATATACGTCGTCTATCCGTTACCCTAATATCCATAACACAAGCCTCAGAGCGCTTTCTTCGTAAGTGTAAGATTTTTTTAATAATATTTTTCGGTATTTGTTGAAGTTGAAGAAAAATCTATAGAAGCGAACCCGGGACCAAACAAAGACACGAGAAAGTCACCCGTCCTCAAAATTTGTTTTCAGTTTTCAAATAATGAAATGCCAAGTCAGCTATTAATTTTACTCTTCAATTTCAGCCACTTTTCTGTAGTGAAGCCGTCTCGATGGCTTCCGAAAGTCTACTGGCGATGATTAATTACTCACCGTTTTTATATCGAAAGCATTAAGTCTGCATTCGCCTGTTATTTATAGCTGCGAGGGATTTAAGTAGCCTCGGGCTCATCATAAGCTTATTAGACAAGTCGATTAGAAAATATTGGCTTTGTCACGATACCTTCGTCTTTGCACATCATCTACCATCTTTCAATTTGTTAAGATACTTTCATTATGCGCACAGCAAAGGAGTCAAGAGAAAACTCCCTCCCTGCGTCTATATTTCCGAGTACTTATAACCCGTCCGTTTTCAAGGCCAAGGTGAATAGGCACCTTCTTGGTTAGCTCGTTCCATCGTGGATTCTGTCTTGATTGGGATCAAGAGCGAATCCATTCAAAATAATTAAAAATACTCAAAGTTAAGTCAATCGGAATAACCTTTTCGTCCCGGTAGGGTGTAATTTCATATTGAAAATCAACAACTATGCCATGACTTGGTAAATCCTACGCCGAACTTGTACCGGAAAGAAGCTGCAAAACTCGGCAAGGGTTGTTTTATCCTCCCTTTAACGAGTTACAGATTTTATTAAGTTAAGGCGACTTTTATAGCGGTTGTAAAAATGTATAAGAAAAATTAACTTTCCATAGTGTTAATAACAATATAAAAGCAATGGAAAATAACTTTACGCCTTTTTGTCCTTCAAATAATCACCAAGCCTTTGCTCATAACTTAAATGGTTATCTTTATATATATAATTCTTCTGTGAGTGTGTATGTCACTGAACTCCTCCTAAACGGTTGGACCGATTTGAATGAAATTTTTTGTGTGTGTTCAAGGGGATCTGAGAATGGTTTAGATTCACAAATCAGCCCGGCAGATGGCGCTGCAGACGGTATCTAGGTTATTTATCTATACTGCAAAAATAACAGGCAGGACAACGTCTGTCGGGTCCACTAGTTTATTATAAAACACAATATATCTTTCTAAAAATGAACGACGTTTTTGCAATCTGAAGCTTGAAACAGTAAGTTTATTTTCATTTCTGGTATTGACCGAATGGTTATCACTGTTTTTATACAATATTTAGCCGAGGGTAGTTCCAAACGGATATTCTGTAGAAGGATACTTAAGAAAGCCGTGACATATAAAAAGTGTACTTGAAACTAAGGAAGATTACCAAATATTTTCATTTGATATTATTACTTTAGTCACCCTGTGAACACAGCTCCTGAAAAAATACAAGATTAAAAAAACTGAAGGTATGAAAATATATGGCGTAGAAGGTAGGATCGCTAGCGTTGTACCAAGCGGCCGTCTGAATATAAGGTGTATTATTGTGTATAGTTTTAGTTTGTTTAATTTCTATATCCTAACTGGGTCATGTATCATTTCACATACTACTTATAAAAACTATAATATATGTGCAATTCATAAATAAATAAAGTAGGGATAGAACTCAGGGTATCTGATCGTACAATTATGCACCATAATACTTGTTGATTATGATTATAATTTTGTTGGGTATGATTTTGTTACATAAGTTGTTTGCTAACCTTGAATAAAGATATTAAACGGAATTACAGATCGATTTTATCTCAACAATGTTTGTAACGTGAAACTCGAGAATTCCCTAATAAAGTTATGAATTTCATACAATAATAAAAGTAACGTAAAACCCGGTCGTAAAGAATCACATTATTATTATATCGAGAGGGGGGAACCATCCCAAAGGGTGGGCACCTGTGACCGTTGGCGCGAAATAAGCAGATTTGCACGAAAAGACTTTTAATTTTTTCGAATATCCAAAGTTGTAATAGGCTTCTTTATGGGAACAATCGTGAATGTTAAGTGACCTTTGCGATGGCCGATCGTTTAGTGGGTGAATAAGGTTTGCTTTGAGAAATATTATTTAGTTTATCTACTCTGATACTATAATACAAAGATTCTAAAACTGAAAACAAAATGCTTATGACAAACATTACGTACAGGCCAAAAATAATTAAAAAAAAAGTTTAATTACGATACAGGTCTTGTATGAACACCTGTATCATAATATAACTTTTTAATCATAACGATACACCTATACAACCTCCAGCTGGACCAAGGAGGTTGAACCTCTACTTTAAAAAGGTTTCAATGAACGAGTCCGCGACGACGCAACACGCATTCACAATCGATGTTTGCACCTTGGCGCCAACATTTGACATTTAAAAAATCTTTTCAATATTTAAACAAAGTTTGGTTTTGTTTGCAACATTGTTTTACGTAATATAGTATGAGAGTAGATAAAGTAGTGTATGACACTGTACATAACTTGGTCTTATAACACTCGTGTGATACTATAAAAAAACTCGCCTACGGCTCGTTTTTTTAAAACACACTCATGTTATAAGAACCCTTATTATGCAACAGTATCATAAACTACTATTATATAATATTAGCAAAGCGATAGACACATTATATATTTCCTTTATCCCCTTGTGGTAAGCTAAACGCTTGTCCTATGAGTTGGTCCACGTTTATACTACATTGGCAAGAATTAAATTCGGTCATCAATTAACATAGAATATTAAGTATATTATATAGAATGAGGCGTTACTTCGCGGAAGTCCATATCCATTACTAAAATAAAAATGTAGCTTACTTCCGCAAACTCAAGCAGTGTGAACCGCCCGCCCGCCCGCAAATAATTGCTTAATTGGAGCGGAGCGAGCGAAGCTCCCATGGATCAGCTTCAATGGCGCAATGTTTATTACGCCATTACTTCCCGATTTCTAAACCGATTTTAATATTTTTGTGTGGAATCGAATCAACAGGTTTAGGACCAGATTGTGACGGAGCCCGAATTTTGAAATTCGCAAAAATTGATGGCCGTTGGGACAGGAAGGTTCTCGAGTGGCGACTACGGACCGAAAGACGAAGCGTAGGCAGGCCTCCTACTCGGTGAACTGTAAGGTCTGGTCTGGTAAAGGACGCGTGAAGGATCTGGATGCGGGCAGTGCAGGATCGGTCGTTGTAGGGGAAGCTCTTGTCCAGCAGTGGATGTCATTTGGCTGAGACCACGACGACGAATCATAGAATATAACCTTTATTGGAAGAGAACTCCTCTGGATAGCAAAATAATATGGGCTCAAGTTTCGCCTGGCATATTAGAAAAGTTGGATTAGTTCTAGTAATATTTTTTTAGATATAAAAATCTTGCAGTTGAATACTAAAGTAGAATTATTATAGTTATGAAAAAGTGTAACTGACAATTTTTTTCAAAAGATTTTGATCTTTAAGACCTACGTATACAGATAGATCTTTAGTTCGTGCACTTTCGAGCACATTACACAATTAAATAAAACAACTTATTCAGGGTTTTTTGAGCACAATTTATATTCAATCCTAACGTTTCGACGCCTTTACAGGAGCCGTGATCACAGGATGACTGAGGTAATAGTCGCCATATATATCTTCTACTATCTTCGTAATATTTAATCAGGTACGTTCCTAACTGTTGAAATTTATACAAATCAAAATTCTAAAATTTAATAACTAAATAAAATGCAAAAATGAAATATGTCCATAAGATTTTCAGCTTTCATCATCACATACACACACATATATATATTTCAAGGGAAACAAAGATTAGGCAAAAACATGTAACACTAGCGAAAGAAAAAGGTGTTATGCACGTGTGTGAAGCAGCAAGTAGGGTCAAGGCTCAATGTGATATCTTCCCCGAAGTAAGAAAACTGATTTTCAGTCATCACAAAGAAAGTTATATACTTCAATATCCATTGAAATAAATATAAGTTTGTTTGGTTTACGTGCTTTTGTCTATACCTACGCAACGTTTGTACCGAGTTATTCTAGTAAAATAGATACTAATAAATAAATCTATAGGCTCTGTCTATACACTTATGTGTGGGAAAAATTTCATGATAAATATTCATTTTATGACTCATTGATACCAATTCTACTATTTTTTTAAATTTAATTTGTCTGTCTGTCTGTATGTCCTTCTATAAGTCAAGAATTGGTTAACCGATTTCGATAAAACTTGGCATAGGACAAAAACATTTTATTGCTCAAATGATAAGCTAAATATCATGTCGCTTAAAATCTTATAGTTCTAACTAATATTATAAATACGAAAGTGATTTTGTCTGTTACACTTTCATGCCTTAATTACTCAAACAATCATCATGAGATTTTACATACACTTTGCCAGGGGTACAGAAAAGTATATAGAGTAACTTTTATCCAGAAAAAAGCACTGTTCCAACGGATAGAAATGTAACTTTTAAAGTTGTGACGTTGAATATGTAAAAATATTCCACTGACTCCCAAAGGTCAGTCGCTCAAGAGATCAGGGGTAGACGGCAGGAGTCGAGATTGATGGAAAGTGGATGCTTAAAGGCCACGTAGTAAGGACTTTTGCTCGCAGAGCGCCACTAAGTGTTCCTGAGCAGTACAACCTATAAAAATAAGCCTACAGCGTAAAATTAGAAAGTTACTAGAAATTTTCTACTGGTTTTCACAAGGCTCAGTAGCTCAATTGGGAGTGCATTAGACCGGACATCCATAGGTTGCGGGTTCGATTCCCGCCTGAGAATTTACTTATTAGCCGAGTCGATTTATTCCTAGTAAAATAATTTATAATATCTTTTATATTGTTACAACTCCAAATTTTTACAAGCTTCGCACAATGTATTAAATAATATAAAACAACATCAGATACATTATGAACCCAAACCACTTATATTATGGAATTCAGAAACAATGACGATACCACAACACCCAGACCCGAGCCAATATGGAAAAGATCGTTTTCTATATTGACCCGGCCGAGGATCGAACCAGGGACCTCGGAGGTCGTCAATTACTTGCTATCAGTTTTCTACTCTTGACTGATATTATAATTAACGTCACACTCTTTGGTCATGCATCTAGTGCGATGACAGGAGAAGGATTTACAAATGAAGGATATTGAAGCGAGGTCGATGCAGCCGCTAAGCATAAAGCATATTGGAGCGGAGCATAATAAAAAAAAAATTGAAACAGTAAAATAAAATTCAATAATGTTTAGTTAATTTTAAAATTCCATAACAATGAAAACTTCCAAAAAGCGAGCGCTTTTTGTTTCAATGCGAAATCCCATAGAGCTAATGTTTCTGTTCATAGCTTTTTTATTTTTGCGAATTTTAACACAATATGTCCCAGTATGGTCCTAAATGTATTGATTCGATTCCACACAAAAATTATTAAAATCGGTTAAGAAATCGGGAAGTTATGGCGTAACAGACCTTGTGCATTGCCTCATAGAAGCTGATCTATGGGAGCTCCGCTCCACGATGCAGTCAATAAGCATAAAGCTACGCTAGCACCATATATTGAAGCGAAGCATAATACCTATTTTTTTTTCTTTTGTTTTATGGGAAAATTTGCTAAATTCGGGCTCCATCACCATCTGGTCCTCAACCTGTTGATTCGATTCCACACAAAAAATATTAAAATCGGTTAAGAACTCGGGAAGTTATGGCATAACAGACATTGTGCCATTGAAGCTGATCCATGAGTCGCTTCGCTCGCTCCGCTCCCATTAAAAGCATTAGTAAATTTTAATTTGATTTAATTTAAAATGCTTTATTGACCAAAAATACAAATTGGTTAAAAAGGCGGACATGATGCTAGTAGTATTATCGACCACTAAACCTTTGGGTTGAGTTAGGCGTAAAAAAAGATTAAGTCAAAAGTTCTTGCTTCAATTTCTCGAAACTTATTAAATCATAAAACCATTTATTTTTCTTTTACAATAAATAACTTAGGATAAAGATTTTTATAACGGAATAGAAATTAAATTAGTTGATATCAAAGCTAATATAAAACCGCGTTACTAGACGCCTCCCGCAGAAATTCTTGGCTTTACATGTCTTGGTAAAGAAATTCACTTAAATAATAATTACTTTGCTAAAGGTTGCTGAAAATGTAATTAGAAACCTAAGGATTGTTGGTGTCGTGTATACAGTGAAAGTGCGTGTGTTAGTGTGTGTGATTGGTGCGAGATGCATATGCATATGTGCGAGTGTGAATATGCGTATGTGAGCTAGTGAGTATGTTTATGTTTGTGTGGGTTAAGTGGTGAGGGTTGTTGGGTTTAAAACGCTTATTTCTCCAGAAAAGCGGATGAGACAAGACAATTTTTAGAATTTAAATGCACATAACTTATATAAGGCGCCACCGTTATATGGTTGATATACCAAATAGTCGCACTAAGCATTTTGGGTTCCAATTTGTGATACGTAGGTACCGCTGAAGAGTGGAACTCTTTGACTGAGTCTGTGTTTCCTGATAAATACAATTTAGGGGTCTTCAAGTCACGAGTGAATAGGTATCTTCTAGGTAAGCGCGTCACATCCTAGATCGCATCGTCGCTTCCTATCAGGCGAGATAGCGGTCAAACGCTTACCTTTTCACGATAAAAAAACACAAGCAAAATTCTCAGATTTATCTATAAAGAGTTTTTTAATATTTTTGTAGACCATTTGATGGGGGCATTGCACAACCAGTAGTTTATACTTAATATTTGTCATTTATTTAAAATCATAGATGCTTTTATTGGTATCCCTAAATGGAAATAACTGTTTTGGAAGTACGAACAACAGAGACGCTGCCTGTAGACGCGTGTGCGTAAAAATATTGCATTTTGAAAAAATAAAATATAATACATTATTATAGCTGGTTCCATCTCAATCGAATGTTTAAAATATTACTCTCGATGATGAAGGTAGTTACCGTTCAAGATTAGTGGCAAAATACTAGCTCATAGTAGAAGTTGAAATACGTTTGTGAATTTCTACGCCTCTGCCTGTGTCTCAGTAACTCAGCGGTCACTCGCCCGGATTGCGAAAGGTCGAATCCAACCTGAGGCGTAGTTTTTTTTCACAGACGTATTTTTATATCGTATAAAAATATTGCATTGTGAATGCAAGAAATATAAAATTTAATACAAACAAATATTTTTTCTTATTCTCTAAAAAAGGCAATCAAGTGTAATAAATTTGTAGCGCAAACATTGAAATGGGAGGCTTGAATCTTCCCGGCTTAGTTGGGAGCCTCCTCTCCTCCGAAAAATATGTTACTGCCACACATTAATAATGAAATTATACCGTCAAATAAGACGAAATGCTAATGCTC
Organism: Calamotropha paludella; assembly: GCA_927399485.1. Classification (NCBI taxonomy): domain Eukaryota; kingdom Metazoa; phylum Arthropoda; class Insecta; order Lepidoptera; family Crambidae; genus Calamotropha; species Calamotropha paludella. Next base: position 15,975,566 of record OV656828.1, read on the forward strand.
GTGGTAGGGCTGACAAAATAATAAGTTAAACAAAACAACATGCGAAAATAAAGTAAAAATATTAGCTTTGTTTTATGGCATTAAGTGATGGGATCTATTTAAAAAAAGTGCGGTTAGTCTTCGCCCACCGATGGTTCCGTATAAATTTGTAAGTCCATATTATTAATGATTCAGGAATGTATAAATTTCAGATTTTCCCTTGTACCTATTGTATAAGACGATATTACTTGCCAAATTTCATAGTTTTAGATCAACGGGAAATATTCTATAAATTTTGGTTCCCTTAGAAATATACGTTTCTTGCATTAACTTAATAGCACAGCGCCAAGAGACTGTAAGTCTGAGTATGGGGCTTTAATTTCAACTCAATACCTCCACCCGTTCTTAATATAAAGGGTCTCGACAGGCAGACGGACAGACAAACAGACGGAAAACAATTACTTTGTTCCTATAAAAGTTCTGTTTTTTCCTTTTGATTTACGGAGCCCTACTTTAATAGAAAAAAGAGCTAAGAATCTTATTTCAGAACTTCCTCTGATAAGACTAACAAAATGCCGTAACCACAAGGCCATCGTATCATCCACCTTTATTTTGCTATGTATTGTCGAATTTAATCAACTTTATATTATACTCTTTATTGCACTTATAAAGTAATTAAACCGTACATTTACATATATTTGTGAGCAATGGTGGGCTTATCTCTAAAAGAGATCTCTTCCAGCCAACCAAGGGTATGTGGGTGATTAAATAGGTAAGCGGGACAACTTAAGAGTGCAGATCATATAATATTCATAAAATAAAATAAAAAATAAAAAAATATAATCTCAATCAAAATCCAAAAAAAATAAAAAAGCTATTATACTATGTGAATATACTACATAAATAGGAACTAACTATATACTACATAAATACAATAAATAAATAAAATTACACATTGAGTAAATAGATAAAGTAGATAACTATAGTAAAGGTTGTAAGTAAGTTGGTTATGTTTAGACTATGATAACTGTGCTAGAAAGTGATCTTTGAGTTTGGTTTTAAAGGAAGTGATGGACGGACAGTTTTGAATGCCTAAAGGAAGTTTGTTCCAGAGTTGTGCCGCTCGGAATGAGAAGGAGTTGTGAAAAAATTTGGTGTTCACTTTAGGCAATTCTAGCATCTTAGTAATGCAGGCCCGCCTAGGGCGAGAAGGAGGGGGAAGAGTCTGGAACCGGGAACGGAGATAGGGAGGAGAGTTAGGGTCTTTTAGGATTTGAAACAAGGTGGTAAGAATGTGCATGTCTCTGCGCATACGAATTGGCAGCCATTTTAATCGAGTTCTAAACTCTGACACCCGATCATATTTTCGCAGCCCAAATATAAACCGGATGGCTAGATTCTGGAGACGTTCGAGCTTATTCAGCTGATCCTCAGTTAAGTCCAGATAACAGACGTCGGCGTAGTCGAGAATGGGGAGCAGGATAGATTGCGCAAGCATTATTTTAGTTTTAAAGGGAAGAAAGTATTGGAGTCGCCTAAGAGAGTGAGAAGAGTAATGCAGACGTTTACTCACCTCACCTATGTGAGGAGACCATGACATAGAGCTATCCATGAACAGCCCAAGATTTTTTACCTTGTCGTTATATGCAATTGGAGTCTGGTCATAATTAAGGGGAGGTATAAGATTCCAATCAAGTTGGCTCCTAAGCCTGCCACTGCCAATTATTATAGCCTGAGATTTAGAGGGATTGACTAAAAGACCGAAAGATGCAGACCACGCTTTAATTGATGCTAGATCCTGATTTAAGGCATCAATCGCATCAGCAGTTTCAGATAGGGAAAAGTGTCTATAGAGTTGAAGGTCATCAGCATAAAGGTGAAAAGAGGAAGAGATAGCAGAGGATATGTTATTAATAAATATAGAAAAAAGAAAAGGTGACAGCACGCCACCTTGTGGTACACCTGCTGAAATATCTGACCAATTCGAAAAAGAGCCATTATAGGCTACACACTGTTGACGGCCGAGAAGATATGATTTGAACCAGTCAATAGCCGGGATGGAGACATTAACCGCACGAAGAGCACCAACCAGTATGTCGAAGTCCACACAGTTGAACGCACTGCTGAAATCCAGTAATACCAAAGCTGTGAGTTTGGTATTGTCCATCGCATAACGAATGTCCTCAGTAATGTTCAGCAGCGCACTAACCGTGCTATGAGAGGGACGGAAACCCGACTGATGAGGGCAGAGAAGTGAATTTGAAACGAGGAAAGCATATAACTGTTTTTGAACGACAGATTCCAGGACCTTGGAGAGAATCGGGAGAATAGAGATAGGACGAAACTGAGAAAAGGAAGATGGATTAGGTACTTTAGGATGGGGTAAGACATGAGCTTTTTTCCATGAAGCAGGAAAGACATTGTGTTGCAGGGAGAAATTAATGATGTGAGTAATAACAGACACAATGTCCTCAAGTACAGGAAGAATCATGTCAAGACTTAGGTTATCGCTACCAATAGCTTTAGTGGAAATGGACTTGATGCTCCTCATGACGTCTTCTTCAGATATTGCATTGAAGGAAAAAGGTGGACAGTCGGGTGGGGCAAGACTTCCAAGATAAGAGAGAGCGGCTGATTTACAGACCGCATCTAAAACAAGTGGAGGTGAGGTAAAGTGACTATTTAAAGCATTAATATCCACGGAAGTCTGAAACATCTCCTTAGGCTTACCCACTCCGAGAGATCTCAAAAAACTCCAAGTTTGTTTTTGATTCCGTATATTAATTTGGGAATGAATGTACTTCCTCTTTGCATCCCTACACATCCTGTTACAAAGATTACGGAGGTTTTTGTAACGTTGCAGTCCCTCAACCGAAGGAGACTTTTTATTACGGCTCTTTTCCCTGTCACGCTTTGCCATTACTTTTCGGATTGCAGCAGTAAGCCATGGTGCAGGCATATGCTTGATACGTACAGGTCTTACCGGAGCATGTATATCATAAATCATTATCAATAAGGAAGTTAAGTAATTAACCTTAGCGTCAATATTGTCAGCTGAGAACACCAAAGACCAGTCTGCATTCCTCATGTTCTCCCTCAGGCAATCCAAGTTCATATGTCGAAAATTGCGCATAAAACGAATATTACGTTTAACTTTTGGAGGACGCACTTTGTAGCTCTAATAAATTAGATCGTGATGAGAGAATGGGGCTGACATCTGCCCGTGAGACACAACGATGTTAGGATCAGAGACAATGACGAGGTCTAGGAGAGATGGCCTACAATTAGGAAAATAGTGGGTTGGAGACTTCATTGGCAGTATATGAAGATTTAGGGAAGAAAGAAGATTATTAAGTTTATTAGCTCTAGAATCATTTTTTAATAGACATGTGTTTAGATCTCCCATAAGAATGACAGAATCAAAATTTGGAACGAGTCCTTCTAGAGTGTTCTCCAGATTATTAAAATAATCAATCTGGTCATTAGGACTATACAATGCGCCCAGAAGAATTTTTTTATGGTGAAGTATTATTTCGAGAAAAAGGTATTCAATGGAGCCTGTATAGACAGGTGAGGAGCAAGATATAACCCTTGAATTAAAACAGTTGCGCAGGTAAATTCCCACGCCACCGCCACCAGCGCCAGTTCTGTCGTTACGAAACAGATGGTATCCAGGAAGTGAGCAACACGTAGAAGGTAAAGAGGGTTTTAACCAGGTTTCAGAGACCAATATGGCATCGACCACGCCGTCGCCAAAGGAAGTGAGAAGATCAACGTGATGAGCAGCAATACTCTGCGCATTGATATGCACCAAGGAGAGAGAATTATTTTTGTTTTCAAATACCTCTGACAGTTTAGCTGCTAGAGGTTTAGAGTCAGAGACAAAGGAATCTTCACTTTCAGCACTATCATAATCCTCAGAAGAACAAGAGAAGTATATGTCATCTAACATTAAAAATAAATATTAATTAGTTAATTATATGATAAATATAATATTGTAACAAATAAATATAATGATATATAACACTTATTATAATATTACTACATTCACTCCACCTTCCCAAGCTGATATAAAAGAGAGCCTCTTTAGATTTTCCTTCACAAGAGGAAAATCAATGGCATCAAAAAAGAAGAATCACACTGACAGAACACAGTCGCCCGTAGGACGTTATTACCATTACATTATTAACATTTTTAAGCTAGACGCATCATAACCGTACACATTTTAAATATTAGATATCAAGATCCAAGAGCTCAGGAAAGTCGGTCAGTGGTTCATCATTCCATTCAAGCTCGTAACATTCAGATTTTTAAATTAGTAATCTGCGTTCAGGCAATATTACAATGACATTGTCAGTTTACATAATACGAAGAAATGGCTCAAAGGTCTTTGTATCCAAGCCAAAACCCTTATAAAAAATAAAAAAAAAACAAAGAAAACATTAACATTGTGACAGTGACATACATACAGAAGTAGTCTGCGACATAGAACGAACTAAGATTACAAATTAATTATAAATCTACCGTTGTAAACTACAAATAATTGAAATTCCAAACTAAATAACAATAAATGTCATCATACCTATAACTACTGGAGTATAAACCGGCTAAATTCAAGTGACAGTTTACAACAAACAAAGTTTTGGTTACCTATTACCTAACTTTACGTTGAAGCGTTTTTGATGCAGTATTAGGGTATTGAGAAATGAAAGCATGAAGTTCAGCATTGGAGAAAATCTTCCGACGAGTACTGTCCGGTAGTAAAATGACAACAGTGCCCTCAGTTGACCAGCAATTTTTCACTCCGAAGTGGTTGCGTGCCGCTACAAAAAGATCTTGCCTTGCCTTAGTTAGGAATTCAGTGAGGGTCACTTTACTGCCCTTAAGGGATGTCTTCTTATTCCATACCAGGCGACGGTGCTGCATAGAAGTGAAGCGAATCAATATGGGTCTAGAAGATTCCTTTTTTTTAATACCCAACCTATGACATGACTCAATCACATCGGGGGTTATATTAGCCAACTGCATTTTGCCAGTTATAGTTGATAATGCTTTCTTCAGCACATCCTCATCCTTATCTTCCTTGATGCCATGCAACAGAAGGACTTTTTTGCGAGAGTGAGTATCTAATCGGTCTAAACCCAGGAAAAGAAGTTCGACTTGTGACTTGAGCAAACTAAGAGTTTTCCATACAAAGCCCTTAAATGAAGAAAACTCAGCAGCTATAGACTTAACTGTATTACCAGAATCCTTGGCTCCCGGCTGCTGTAGATTCTTCTCGAATTCAGACATCCGGTCATTAAACATTGAAGATAGTTCCTTCAGACTTTCAAGAAGCTGTTCTGCAGTAGTGTCCATGGTGTTGCAGGAGATAATGTGTGTGATAGTGGTAGTGAACTCAGCTTAGGCAATGGAGACTTTACTATGAGGTCATATACACTTTTTCTATTTTATTTATTAAAAATTTTTAAGAGCTTACAAATTTTGAACTTTTCACTTCTACAGCTACCCACCAAAAAAAAAATTACTTTATTGTCTTGTCAAGGTACGTTACCGGTAGAATCATCATATTCAAGCTATGCGTCTCTTCTTCTGGTACACATAAAGGATAAAAATAACCTAGTGAGAATGGGCCAGGAATTATCATCAATCTCAATGAATATTGGTTGGTGTTAAGGTTACATATGCAGACGCTACTGACATGTATATAATTTAATATTTTTTTTATTTTATAAAATATTTTTATTGTTTGTGCAAAGTAGCTTCAGCTGTGACCATAGGTGGAACGTGCTACCGCTGCCTAACTTCAACTCTGCAACCGCATCGAATTAGCGAAACCTTTATAGTAAAAAACTTGGTAAATATCTGCTCCTTCCATCAAAGTGTTTAAAGGTTTTTTTTTAAATACTTCGTACTTCCAATACTAAAAGACAAACTTGTAAAAATTTACGAAATGAGTTAACAATGCCAGAATGCTCCAAAACGTTTTGGAAAATTTTGATTTCTACTTTTCATTTTATTCATTCAGTACCGAAATATTTCAACAGGAATTTAAAACTGCCTTCAATGTTTTTATTCATCATAGAGGGTAAGTTTCGGTAGCCTATTGGCTACAATGTCTCTAAGATATTGGGTAAATAAATAAGAAAGAACAGTTTGGTGTTTCAACATATTTCGTTAAACCATTCTTCGATGTTAATTATTTCATGATTTTTATATATTTTTGCATTATTCAATGCTATCTTATGTAATAAATTATTTTTTATAGAAAAATACTAGACAAAATCGACTCGGCTCACAAGTAAATTCCCAGACAGAAATCGAACCCACAAGCATTGGATGCCCAGTGTAATGCTCTCTCAATTGAGTTACCAAGCCCTGTAAACACCGGTCGCAATTTTCTAGTACCTTTCTACTTTTTACGCTAAGCTACGAATGTTACGTTTGCACGAAAAATTAAATCCTGTGTAGCAAAACACGATTTGACAACCCTGCCTTCACTTTTACTTGTACAAACATTCAGCAAAAACGATTTGCACGAAAAATTACCCCAAGAAGCCCGACTGGCCATTAATAAAACATCCTCAAATCTTCGCCTGATGGTCGTATGAATATATTAGTGGTGGCTGACGAGACCTGCAAAATTAGAATGGGCAAAAAAAATGTAAGAATTATTGCGGTTCAAGTAAAAGACGAACGAAGACCAAAAGATATAAACATAACATAAACACTTTTTTATTTACTACTAACACAGGACTTTACATACAATACAAAATCAATACATAGACAAAATAAAATTCAAAATATAAGAAAAACTAATCAAAATAGAATAATTAAGTATCAATAACCTAAAAATTTACTAACAAAAACTTAATATGTCCCACGTCTGTACCAAATGGGTGACCAATTCAGCTTATGTCAGCTTGAAGGCTGACGCTGATTTTGTGGTCAATATAATTAATGCGCCACCGTTATATGGTTGATATACCAAGGAGTCATACTATGCGTTTTGGTTCCATCTTTGTGATCCGTACCGCTAAAGAATGGAACTCTATGCCTGTGTCTGTGTTTCCTGATAAATACAATTTAGGGGTCTTTAAATCATGAGTGAATAGGTATCTTCCCGGCAAGCGCGTCACATCCTAGATCGCATCGTCGCTTACCATCAGGGGAGATAACGGTCAAGCGCTTGCCTATTTACGTTAAAAAAAGTGCATGATATGACGGAAGAAGTAATTATTAGTGCCTTGTTTTTATAGTCCACTGGCTCGATGCACCATCTTATCTAGGTCTACCGCCAAAACAAAGATTTAAAACAATGTTGTTTTCCACTTGGCACTGAGGGGTGGAACAATCAGTTCCTAATTGGTTAAGGATTCTCAGTGAAGCGCAAACCAAACACTTCGGGGGAGATTTTTGTCCACCAGTGGACGATATTTAGCTGAGACAAAGACGACACCTGGAAGACCTTATCATGTCCACACGCAAACCTGTGACAGCTTTTTTATCATTATATACATAGATACACAATATAAATTAACCTTAACAGTGTTACGGAAATCAGCTTTGATTTTTCTTTTAATCATGAAAATAAAATTAGAATAAAAGAACTTTATTAAACAAGCTTCTATTAGTACTCCTCAATATGAATCAAATGAGTCCAAACTCGATGAGCTTGTGTTGTTTTATTGCGGAGTTCATATCACCGCCTTTCAGATCCATCATTAGGCCCTAGTAAACATAAAGGATCAAAGTACTTGTACAAACTCTAAGCTTGATTAAATACTTTTTGGGTTAGGTAATGTATGCTAAAAGGAACTGCCAAATAGTTCGAAAATGGAATCAATTTCTTTTTATAATTTCTTTTTTTACCATAAACATTTTTCGTTATATGTTTACGAAACACATTTTTAGACACCGTGACTTAGCGGAGTACGGCGCCATCTCTTAATACAGTTTCTAGACATATTATTACTCGATAGGGTTGTGTCGTTTTATTACGAAGTTCCTATGGCCACCATCCAACTCCAGCATCAGATCATCTCCATGTCATTATTATATTGCACTATCACTCAATATACAAACGCATGCAAAATTTCAGCTCAATCGGAAATCGGGAAGTAGGTTAAATTTATCTTCCAAGATTTCATTATAGACACCGGGACAGGTGAAAGTAAATAAAAGCTTTTAATAAACCGCACCACAAGTTTTTATACGTTTTCCTGAACCTTTAAAATTTCACTTTGTAACAAAATCCGTGAACAAGTAAAACTAGAAAACATTGATTTGCTGAAAACCAACCTGGAAGATTGGTTGGAAGTAATAAAATTTTATTTTGCTCTCGTAAACTACACCGCAGCCATACTGGGGTTAAAACTAAAAACCAGCCAAGTGCGAGGCGGACTCGCGCACCGAGGGTGTACGGAACCCTCGGTGCGCGAGTCCAAGGGTTTCTTAAGTTTAATCTTTGTTCAATAAAGTCATCACGGGAATAAAAAATCACGTTTGTTTTATGGGATTTATTTTTAAAGTGAATAATTTAATACAATATTCTATGAATATTTAAAGCATTTACCTGTTGCGATTTTCAATAGCGATCAAAAACGAGCAAAAAAATCACGTTTGTTGTGTGTTTATTTTATTCCGTTCTTAGAATTTGTTGATATATCTGTGAAAATTTCAACTGTCTAACTATCGCGATTCATGAGACACTGCCTGGTGACACACGGACAGACAGACAGACGGACAGCGGAGTCTTAGTAATAGGGTACCCTACGGGTACGGAACCCTAAAATTTGTAGAGGTCTCTCTGATAACACTTCGACTTACGCTTTGAATATAATTTTAATAAATGATATTCTGAAATATGCCATGAACTGATGAAATGCTTAAATTCCCATTGGCTCGTAATTAATTAAAGTATAATTAAACATTTGAAATGCGTCATGAATGTATATTTATGCTGAAGTTTCGAATTCCGGAAACGGAATTTTCTAACGCGAATTTGACCCACTTCAAAATGTCAGATTAATTTGAAATTTTGTATACTTATCAGAGACCGATGACAATAGAATAAATATTGTTTTTTTTTTTTAATTTACTATGACATTAATTTTTCTTTAAAATTACTTGACTGTTACATTGAAGTTTATTTTTTATTTTTTAGTTTGGTTTGCCATAAAAGCGGGTTTTTTTAAGTTTTTTTTAACTATAATTTTTATGAGCGTGTTTTATTTAGAAATATACATTTTACAAAATGGCATACACATGGACATATTGTACTATGACTTGTAAACTAACTTTAACATACTATGTTCTTAACAAATAAATATTTCATTACATTTTATTTCTCTTTCCGTTGATTATTTAGTGTAACCACTGGATCAAGGGATTTAAGTTAAGAACGATGAAAAAACATAGTCAAGTGAAAATTAAACGGAAAAATTGATCCTGCCTTTCGCACCGAACGGCCCTAAATTCGAGTCGAGGGCAGATGTTTGTGTGATGAATACGAGCATCTGTACCTAAGTCAATGGTATTTATCTATATTTCTATAAATATTACATATATATGTATCATATATCTATACGTTACCCTAGTATCCCTAACACATGCGTTATTTTACTTACTTTGGATTAGGCTAATTGGTGTGAATGTAAGAAATAATAATAATAAAATCGTTAAATCAACTTTTCAATTCAATACCGGTAATAATAATAGTCATTACTTGGTTTAGATTCGTAATGGCTATCAATGCCAACATTAAAAACTGAAAAAAAAATCCATGTTTTATATCTTATAAAAAAATCCATATTAATAATAACAATATTTCTTAAATTTACACCAATTAGCCTAGCCCAAAGTAAGCACTGTAAAGCTTGTGTTATGGGTACTAGAGTAATCTACATATATCATACATAAAAAAGTAATATTAATAAAAATATATACAACTACCCATGACTCAGGTACAAATGCTCGTATTGATCACACAAATATCTGCCCCTTCTGAGACTCGAACCCAGGACCGTCGATGCGAAAATCAGGATCAACACTGATGCACCTAATATTGGCGCACAAAACATAACAACTAAATTTAAATGCCTACTATTTAAGTGTTTTAAATCAAATTAAATAAAATTAGTTATATTGTTGTTTCTTTGTTAGCAAATTATAAATCTTTATGGTTTGTAAGTGTTATTTTGGATAATTTATATTATAAACGAAAATGAAAAATGTTAAAGATATAACAAAATCATGGAGTTTGTATACGCATTACATTAACTATTATTATATTTTATTCTAAATAGGGTGCTGACCGTTTACACTAACAAAAACGTTTTTTTCAGCGACATAAACAGATTCAGAGCGGACGGACTACACTTTTTACCTTGACTTTGTGTTCAAATGTAACAACAGATGGCGTTGTGCCTTTCTGTATCACGCTTTGGTTTCTTTTTGTTTTTTATATAAGTAGTTTGATTGTGTTTGATATAACGTCGATTCGTCTCCCAGATTTGGTCGTTTTATTTCACTCAGTGTTAGACATAGCACACACCGGTCTGTTTGAGCTTAGGACAATCGTACACTTTGTATGTTTCCCGAAATGTAATGCTCAGCATTTTTGGAAACATAAAAATCTCTATAAACCTTCATTTAATAATTGATTGGACATGAGTTCCAATAGAGGTTATTTTATTTATTGAGGACAACTTACGAAACGTACACCAAATACAACAAGAAAAGCATAGCGTTTTTTTCCCATCCGGTCTCGGGGGAGGGAGGTGGTGTCTCGGCCGGCCGAGAGGTTATGTCAGTCTCGTACTGACTAAACACCACCTAACCTAAGGCTTAATATGAGCGATCGCACTCAGGGTGACGGGGCGACGCAGAACAGCATAGTGACTTGTGATACATGCATAAGTGCTGTTTTTATCACAAGTTGCCAAATTAGGAAAGGAAAAGTTAATTAACAATAGTCATGTCCGATTCATCAGTGCTGTGAATCACGTGATTCACACAAAATCACGTGATATTTTGTACTCTTAGTACAAAATATCACGTGATTTCATTTCCGTCGGCTGAGACTTACAACCTCAGCTGAACATTAAATTAATTTCCTTCAATAAAGCATTGATCAGGCTGATTGCGCGCGCTGTGGAACAGTTATTTCACTTTTTTAGTTCTTACACTTCCGCGCACAATACACATCAGAATAAAACACTTTTTTACGGATTTTTGCGCATGTTTTATTTTATTTTATATTTAATCCTGACGTTTCGACTCCTTTACAGGAGTCGTGATCACAGGATGACTAAGATGATGGTTGTCATGTATTTTCTACTACCTTCACAATATTTTAATCGGGCACATTCCCAACTATTAAATTATTTTATATAAATCAAGTTGTTTTATTTTATTTTATTTTAAAAACATTATTTAGTTATTTAATAAATTAATTTTATTAATTCTCACTACGTTTTACATTGTATACTACTGAGTCTACTACCAGTTCGGAAATTGGGAGGGCCTTCCGAGAAGAACTGGCGAAAGAAACTCGGGCAGGGGGACCGACCTCCATCTTACTGTTTAATTATTTGCAAAAAGAGCTAACTACATCATCAGGTCTTGCAGTGTGTGTTTTTGTAGGTATTAATTTATTAATTATGGGGTCCCAAGCAGGTGGAACGCTCCAACCTTCGTCTCTATTGAAATTAGGATGTTTCCTAATTTCAATAGCCTCGCGTAGCATCCTAGGAACAAATCTTTGTTCTCTAGCGAGAATTTGTGGTTTATCGAAACGAATATAGTGGTTTGGCCCCTCAAAAGCATGCTCACACACTGCAGACCTATTATCGCGCCTATGTTTCATGTCAGCTACGTGTTCTTTAATGCGCGTCCCTATACTTCTCTTTGTTTGCCCGATGTATGAGAGCCCACAGTCACAATCGATTTTGTAGACACCCGCTGCCTGAAGGGGTATATTACACTTGACCGATCGTAAGAATTGGTCAATCTTCCTGGCTGGTTTAAAGTAAGTTTTAATAGAAACCCGCTTCAGAATATTCCCAATCTTGTCAGTGACCCCCTTCATGTAGGGAAGGACAGCAGGTTGGCGCTCTACTGTGGCTGGTTTGGCGCGGCTTCTGTGACGCAGTCTTGGTACTCGCAACTTGTTATCTTGTAGTACTCGCTTGACATGCTGAAGCTCAGCAGTCAGATGTTGTTGGTCACAGATGCCGCGAGCTCTCTGAAACAAAGATTTCCCTACGGTAGCTAACTGTATAGGATGGTGGTGAGAGTCACCATTTAAATATCTATCTGTATGAGTTGCCTTTCTGTACACTGTATGACTAAGGGTTTGATTTGGATTCCTGCTGATTTGAATATCTAGGAAGGCTATTTTATTGTCTGTCTCTAATTCCATAGTAAATTGTATGTTGGGATGAACGGAATTAAGGTGACTTAAAAAGACAGAAACCATATCTCTTGGTAATATAGCAAATGTGTCATCTACATACCTTTTGTAAAAGCGTGGACACACCGGTGCCGTCGCTAGGGCCCTTTCCTCAAAGTCCTCCATGAATATGTCGGCGACTATGGGTGATACAGGAGAGCCCATTGCTACACCATCCACTTGTAGGTAGAATTCATCATTCCACAAGAGATAGCCCGATGTTAGGCAGTGTTCCAGTAATTTTGAATATTCACTTGGTATATTGTGTTTCTCTAGTCTCTTCCTAGTGACATCAATGCAATCTTGAACAGGTAAGCTTGTGAATAAAGATTGGACATCGAAGCTAACCATAGTTTCATCATCAGTGAGACGTAGGTGTTGTATCTCACTAACAAAATGGTAGGAATCCTTTACATAGGCAGTTGTTTTACCCCTTAGTGGTGATAGTATTTTAGCTACGTGTTTAGCCAAACGGTAGGTTGGTGAGTCAATTTGGCTAACGATGGGACGTAGCGGTACATCTTGTTTGTGTATTTTCGGCAACCCATACAACTTCGGCGGTTTAGGGCAGGAAGGAATAAGATAGTTGACGTCAAGATCTAATACCTCGGAATGCGTCTTGATGAGTTCACTGGTTTTCTTCAGTACCTTAGAAGTTTGGTCGTTTTTAACTTTTTTGTATGTGTTCTCATCCGACAAGAGCTGGAGCATTTTATCATTATAATCTGACGTATCCATTACTACCGTGGCATTGCCTTTGTCTGCTCGGAGGATTGTAAGATCTAATTTATTTCGCAGGTTTTTTAATGCGTTATATTCATTATAAGAGAGGTTAGGTTTCGGCGGTTTACTACGTCGTAGAACAGATGAAATGTCTTGACGGATTGCCTCCATATCCTCCTTTTTGAAGTTATTTTTAACCAAACAATCCTCAACGTTACATTTAATGTCCTCATACGGTATCCTGCGAGGGGCAACCGCGAAGTTTAATCCTTTTTCTAAAACTTTTAAAGTAGGTTCATCCAATGTTTGTTTTGATAAATTGACAACTGCGCGGGATTGGTTCGGAGCTCTATGGTCTGTGGTGGTATTACAGTCTGCGTTCCGATACTTATAATGACGGGTTGTTTCTAGTCTCTGGTATTTTGAGATTTGTCTATTCCTACATTCATTATATTTTGCTGTTTCTCGTTTATAAAGCAAATTTATGCAGTTATTAAAGTCTTCCCTAGACAGTTGTATTTTTAACTCATTGGATGAACAATCGATTTTATTTTTAAATATATTTAAGTTAAAACGATGTTCCCGAATCAAACTGATTAGTAGTTTTTTGCTTGCCTGTTGTAAGATCCTGGCGCTCCCACGTATGTCACACTTAGGAGTGATTCGGACACAGTGCGGGATGAGACCTTGATCACGGCATCTCTTCAAGAAATTCAAAGATGTTATCTTTCTTGCGCGCTTAGTCATCAGGTCTTCAAACCGGCGGATTTTGTTGGCGATATCCAGCCCGTACTGGTTAACATATTTAGTTCTTACACTTCCGCGCACAATACACATCAGAATAAAACACTTTTTTACGGATTTTTGCGCATACAAAGGCAATGCCACAGTAGTAATGGATACGTCAGATTATAATGATAAAATGCTCCAGCTCTTGTCGGATGAGAACACATACAAAAAAGTTAAAAACGACCAAACTTCTAAGGTACTGAAGAAAACCAGTGAACTCATCAAGACGCATTCCGAGGTATTAGATCTTGACGTCAACTATCTTATTCCTTCCTGCCCTAAACCGCCGAAGTTGTATGGGTTGCCGAAAATACACAAACAAGATGTACCGCTACGTCCCATCGTTAGCCAAATTGACTCACCAACCTACCGTTTGGCTAAACACGTAGCTAAAATACTATCACCACTAAGGGGTAAAACAACTGCCTATGTAAAGGATTCCTACCAATTTGTTAGTGAGATACAACACCTACGTCTCACTGATGATGAAACTATGGTTAGCTTCGATGTCCAATCTTTATTCACAAGCTTACCTGTTCAAGATTGCATTGATGTCACTAGGAAGAGACTAGAGAAACACAATATACCAAGTGAATATTCAAAATTACTGGAACACTGCCTAACATCGGGCTATCTCTTGTGGAATGATGAATTCTACCTACAAGTGGATGGTGTAGCAATGGGCTCTCCTGTATCACCCATAGTCGCCGACATATTCATGGAGGACTTTGAGGAAAGGGCCCTAGCGACGGCACCGGTGTGTCCACGCTTTTACAAAAGGTATGTAGATGACACATTTGCTATATTACCAAGAGATATGGTTTCTGTCTTTTTAAGTCACCTTAATTCCGTTCATCCCAACATACAATTTACTATGGAATTAGAGACAGACAATAAAATAGCCTTCCTAGATATTCAAATCAGCAGGAATCCAAATCAAACCCTTAGTCATACAGTGTACAGAAAGGCAACTCATACAGATAGATATTTAAATGGTGACTCTCACCACCATCCTATACAGTTAGCTACCGTAGGGAAATCTTTGTTTCAGAGAGCTCGCGGCATCTGTGACCAACAACATCTGACTGCTGAGCTTCAGCATGTCAAGCGAGTACTACAAGATAACAAGTTGCGAGTACCAAGACTGCGTCACAGAAGCCGCGCCAAACCAGCCACAGTAGAGCGCCAACCTGCTGTCCTTCCCTACATGAAGGGGGTCACTGACAAGATTGGGAATATTCTGAAGCGGGTTTCTATTAAAACTTACTTTAAACCAGCCAGGAAGATTGACCAATTCTTACGATCGGTCAAGTGTAATATACCCCTTCAGGCAGCGGGTGTCTACAAAATCGATTGTGACTGTGGGCTCTCATACATCGGGCAAACAAAGAGAAGTATAGGGACGCGCATTAAAGAACACGTAGCTGACATGAAACATAGGCGCGATAATAGGTCTGCAGTGTGTGAGCATGCTTTTGAGGGGCCAAACCACTATATTCGTTTCGATAAACCACAAATTCTCGCTAGAGAACAAAGATTTGTTCCTAGGATGCTACGCGAGGCTATTGAAATTAGGAAACATCCTAATTTCAATAGAGACGAAGGTTGGAGCGTTCCACCTGCTTGGGACCCCATAATTAATAAATTAATACCTACAAAAAACACACACTGCAAGACCTGATGATGTAGTTAGCTCTTTTTGCAAATAATTAAACAGTAAGATGGAGGTCGGTCCCCCTGCCCGAGTTTCTTTCGCCAGTTCTTCTCGGAAGGCCCTCCCAATTTCCGAACTGGTAGTAGACTCAGTAGTATACAATGTAAAACGTAGTGAGAATTAATAAAATTAATTTATTAAATAACTAAATAATGTTTTTAAAATAAAATAAAATAAAACAACTTGATTTATATAAAATAATTTAATAGTTGGGAATGTGCCCGATTAAAATATTGTGAAGGTAGTAGAAAATACATGACAACCATCATCTTAGTCATCCTGTGATCACGACTCCTGTAAAGGAGTCGAAACGTCAGGATTAAATATAAAATAAAATAAAACATGCGCAAAAATCCGTAAAAAAGTGTTTTATTCTGATGTGTATTGTGCGCGGAAGTGTAAGAACTAAATATGTTAACCAGTACGGGCTGGATATCGCCAACAAAATCCGCCGGTTGGAAGACCTGATGACTAAGCGCGCAAGAAAGATAACATCTTTGAATTTCTTGAAGAGATGCCGTGATCAAGGTCTCATCCCGCACTGTGTCCGAATCACTCCTAAGTGTGACATACGTGGGAGCGCCAGGATCTTACAACAGGCAAGCAAAAAACTACTAATCAGTTTGATTCGGGAACATCGTTTTAACTTAAATATATTAAATAATAAAATCGATTGTTCATCCAATGAGTTAAAAATACAACTGTCTAGGGAAGACTTTAATAACTGCATAAATTTGCTTTATAAACGAGAAACAGCAAAATATAATGAATGTAGGAATAGACAAATCTCAAAATACCAGAGACTAGAAACAACCCGTCATTATAAGTATCGGAACGCAGACTGTAATACCACCACAGACCATAGAGCTCCGAACCAATCCCGCGCAGTTGTCAATTTATCAAAACAAACATTGGATGAACCTACTTTAAAAGTTTTAGAAAAAGGATTAAACTTCGCGGTTGCCCCTCGCAGGATACCGTATGAGGACATTATATGTAACGTTGAGGATTGTTTGGTTAAAAATAACTTCAAAAAGGAGGATATGGAGGCAATCCGTCAAGACATTTCATCTGTTCTACGACGTAGTAAACCGCCGAAACCTAACCTCTCTTATAATGAATATAACGCATTAAAAAACCTGCGAAATAAATTAGATCTTACAATCCTCCGAGCAGACAAAGGCAATGCCACGGTAGTAATGGATACGTCAGATTATAATGATAAAATGCTCCAGCTCTTGTCGGATGAGAACACATACAAAAAAGTTAAAAACGACCAAACTTCTAAGGTACTGAAGAAAACCAGTGAACTCATCAAGACGCATTCCGAGGTATTAGATCTTGACGTCAACTATCTTATTCCTTCCTGCCCTAAACCGCCGAAGTTGTATGGGTTGCCGAAAATACACAAACAAGATGTACCGCTACGTCCCATCGTTAGCCAAATTGACTCACCAACCTACCGTTTGGCTAAACACGTAGCTAAAATACTATCACCACTAAGGGGTAAAACAACTGCCTATGTAAAGGATTCCTACCATTTTGTTAGTGAGATACAACACCTACGTCTCACTGATGATGAAACTATGGTTAGCTTCGATGTCCAATCTTTATTCACAAGCTTACCTGTTCAAGATTGCATTGATGTCACTAGGAAGAGACTAGAGAAACACAATATACCAAGTGAATATTCAAAATTACTGGAACACTGCCTAACATCGGGCTATCTCTTGTGGAATGATGAATTCTACCTACAAGTGGATGGTGTAGCAATGGGCTCTCCTGTATCACCCATAGTCGCCGACATATTCATGGAGGACTTTGAGGAAAGGGCCCTAGCGACGGCACCGGTGTGTCCACGCTTTTACAAAAGGTATGTAGATGACACATTTGCTATATTACCAAGAGATATGGTTTCTGTCTTTTTAAGTCACCTTAATTCCGTTCATCCCAACATACAATTTACTATGGAATTAGAGACAGACAATAAAATAGCCTTCCTAGATATTCAAATCAGCAGGAATCCAAATCAAACCCTTAGTCATACAGTGTACAGAAAGGCAACTCATACAGATAGATATTTAAATGGTGACTCTCACCACCATCCTATACAGTTAGCTACCGTAGGGAAATCTTTGTTTCAGAGAGCTCGCGGCATCTGTGACCAACAACATCTGACTGCTGAGCTTCAGCATGTCAAGCGAGTACTACAAGATAACAAGTTGCGAGTACCAAGACTGCGTCACAGAAGCCGCGCCAAACCAGCCACAGTAGAGCGCCAACCTGCTGTCCTTCCCTACATGAAGGGGGTCACTGACAAGATTGGGAATATTCTGAAGCGGGTTTCTATTAAAACTTACTTTAAACCAGCCAGGAAGATTGACCAATTCTTACGATCGGTCAAGTGTAATATACCCCTTCAGGCAGCGGGTGTCTACAAAATCGATTGTGACTGTGGGCTCTCATACATCGGGCAAACAAAGAGAAGTATAGGGACGCGCATTAAAGAACACGTAGCTGACATGAAACATAGGCGCGATAATAGGTCTGCAGTGTGTGAGCATGCTTTTGAGGGGCCAAACCACTATATTCGTTTCGATAAACCACAAATTCTCGCTAGAGAACAAAGATTTGTTCCTAGGATGCTACGCGAGGCTATTGAAATTAGGAAACATCCTAATTTCAATAGAGACGAAGGTTGGAGCGTTCCACCTGCTTGGGACCCCATAATTAATAAATTAATACCTACAAAAACACACACTGCAAGACCTGATGATGTAGTTAGCTCTTTTTGCAAATAATTAAACAGTAAGATGGAGGTCGGTCCCCCTGCCCGAGTTTCTTTCGCCAGTTCTTCTCGGAAGGCCCTCCCAATTTCCGAACTGGTAGTAGACTCAGTAGTATACAATGTAAAACGTAGTGAGAATTAATAAAATTAATTTATTAAATAACTAAATAATGTTTTTAAAATAAAATAAAATAAAACAACTTGATTTATATAAAATAATTTAATAGTTGGGAATGTGCCCGATTAAAATATTGTGAAGGTAGTAGAAAATACATGACAACCATCATCTTAGTCATCCTGTGATCACGACTCCTGTAAAGGAGTCGAAACGTCAGGATTAAATATAAAATAAAATAAAACATGCGCAAAAATCCGTAAAAAAGTGTTTTATTCTGAGTTATTTCACTTTTCTATTTAAATAGTATTACAGGTGGATTGGACGTCGCAGTAGGAAAAAAATAACAGTGCCCACTAGGGACGCCCGAAAGAAGCGAAGCTTTATAAAACGTAGTAACTAAGCGTTAAAAAGGGTAGTAGATAGATAAGTAACAGTACTAAATGTGACGCTCTCGTGTAACGGTAAAATCTGACGCTTAGCATGAAAAGAGTGACCGCGCAGCGAGCGCCTACGTCCGAATAGAAGTTTCGCTTCAACACAATTAGGAAAACGGTGCTGATTACTATATGGTCTTCCGGATACCACAAATCACGAGAGGAAAATGAAGACTGTACAAAAAGTGTTGAAATGATTTTAGGGTCTCAGCAAGTACTGGACAAAAATGCTTGTTTGATGCTGAATTGAGTGAGGCCGAGTGAGGTATTAGTCATTATTTTGTTATATAAGATCCTAATTTGTGTGATTTTATTTGTATTATTTGACATGCCCGAATTTATTAATTTATTGTAATAATTGTGAATATTGGACTTAATAGTATCAAGTACTAACCTAGGTTTAAGTTTCCATTGTTAATAACCATTATGAGACTTTGTTTCTTGATAAAAATTAAATATTACAACATACAAACATTCTAAACATATTTCATTATGCGCACAGCTAAGAAGTGGAACTCCCTCCCTGCGTCTGTATTTTCGAGTTCTTACAACCCTTCCGTTTTTAAAGCCAGGGTGAATAGCTCGTTAACCTTCTGGGTTAGCTCGTTCCATCGTGGATCTTGTTTTGGCCCCCGGGCTTGAATGGAATCAAGAGCAAACCGGTTCAAAAAAATAAAATCAAAAAAGGATAATAATAGGTATTTTTTTCAACGTTAAAAACTTACAGGGTTGTAACAAATTTTACATTTCTTTACATATTTATTGTTTATGTGATACTGATGCCTTTGCTAGGTAAAATGTGTCAGGTCATCAGGCTCCTACCTCCTCTAGTTCCTTCATGAAACTATGTACGACGATGAGTGCTTAACGTTGTTCAGATAACGTAGGGAGAAAATAAACAAAGAAAAAGAAAAAAAGTCAATTTAATTATTAATAAACTGCAAATGCTATGTATTTCTACACAATCTTATGCACGTATAATATTTAAATTATTATAATAGATAAATACTAGAACAGATCGACCCGGGTCACAAGTGAATTTTCAGGTGGGAATTGAACCCGCAACCTTTTGAAATCCGGTCCAATGCTCTCCCAATTGAGCTATCGAGCCTTGTGAACACTCCTCCAATTTTTCTAGTACTTTTCTGATCTGATTTTACGCTGTAGGCCTGCGTTGTATCATCAATGAGAGGAACATCCTCTCGTATTCGATAGAAACATTTTTATAAATGTGAACAGAGTTGATTTTTTCTAGTATTTTTCTATTATAATAATTTATCTTATAAGATCGCATTGGAAAATGCATAAAATATATAAAATCATAAAAATTTATAATATTTTTTTAACTTATAAATAATTAAAGCATAATTAGTATCAATTTTTGCTCCTAAAGTACAAAATATGCTGTATTTTAACAGTAAATTACGATAAGATATAATATGCATGTAAAAATGACCACACCTTCGATCCCAATTGAGGGCTCGGAGGCGTTTTCGCATCTTATGCAAATAAATATATAAATTAAACACATCAATATAACTGGTTTCATCTTAGACCAATGTTTATTATTTGTAAAAATATTACTTTTGAATTTAACAGTAGGTAGCGTTCAATATTGGTGTAACGATACTAGCTTATAGAGGAAGTTAAAATACGTTTGTAATATTCGGCACGTCTGCCAGCGTCTCGGTAGCTCAGCGGTTAGAGCACTTGTCCGGATAGCGAAAGGTCGTGGGTCTGCATCCCAATGGAAATATGACAATGCGAATGAAAAAAAATTAAATAAAATAAACTACGATTTGATTCTCAAGATGCAATATTGTACAATTTACCATTTATCTGAAGTATTCGAACTATAAAGCATGTTAACAATCCATATGCGAGAATTCACGCCGTGTAGGAGCTGAAGAACGCTCATAATAACTTCAGAATGCACAGAAATGCAAGTTGCAAGACCGAATATGGAGTTCCGGTGAATATGCGGCGTTTCATTAAATCTTGAGAGTGCATTTATCACCATACTACTTTTCTACTTGTAGAGACGTTCATTGCAATAATTCTTGAAATATTTACCCGTGGAAGACAAATGTGTACATTTGATGCTGTTAAATATTAATAATATTTCTTACAATCACACCGATTAGTGTAACCCAAAGAAAGCACTGTAAGGCTTGTGTAATGGATATTATGGTTACGGATAGATTTACGTATATCATTAAGAAGTAAGTAATATTAATAGCCCGGCTATAAGTTCTGTTACCAATGAAAATGCATTTTTTATATACTTTGTATAAATGTAATATTTCTGAAAATTCTAATCGAAATGGTCATCTTTGGCTTTAATACAGGCTTTTGATCTGTCTGGACACGAATCTATGATTGACGTACTGTTTTCATGGTAAATTTCGCCACTGCTTGCACCAGAGATTTCTTAAGAGACTCGATGTCGCCGTGACATTTCGAGCAGGCCATCTCCTCTAAAACTGACCATAATTTGCAGTCTAAAGGGTTGAATTCTGGGCTAGATGAGGGTCAGTCTTCAGCTCATATAAAGTCCGGAACGTTGATTTCAAGTCAGGCTTGGGTAGAACGTGCCTAGTGACCAGGTGCGCCCTGAATTCATCTGGAAAGTGAACGGCACATTTTTAAAAAGTGTAATGCTGAGAGGTTTCGCATCGCCATCCAATATCTTGATACACTTTGGCAGAAGTTTTCACTTCTTTTTCATAAAAATGTAGCTTTGTGACGCCTTGATAAGACACGCCCCACCAAACTATCACTGATGCAGGATGATGACCACGTTGTACCTTTCCGACCATTTGAGCAGCTTCTTTAGAAATGTGAATATGTGCGTACACTTTATTATTTTGCTTATTGTAGTGCTCTTCAGTGGTAAAAATATTTGCATCGGTATAGAGAATATTTCTGTGCCTTTTTCCCGCGTATCGTGACAGAAGGCATTTTGATCGATCCACTCTCTTTAATTGTAAAGATTGATTTAGGGCAGGTCCTGTATATCGACGACAAGCACCGAGCTTCAGATTTTGTTTCATAATACGCGATCTGTTGCGGGTCTTAGCGGGAATCTTCCTCACAGTAAGCACTGTAAGGTTTATGTTATGGATACTAGGATAACGATTATACATACATATATGATACATAAATATTTATTCAATATTGATAGAAATATATATATAAACCCATGACTCATAACAAATGCTCGTATACAACACTCAAACGTGTACTCCTTCCGGGACACGAAATCAAGACCGTCGATGCGAAATGGTTATCAAAAATTAGATCTTGTTCGTACTGCCTGCTAACTGATAAAATGAAAATAAATTTATGCATTTTCAATGTGATCTTATAAGATAAATTATTATAATAGTAAAATACTAGAAAAAATCGACTCGGGTCACAAGTATAAAAAAACTAAATGGCTGTTTCATCTTAATCGATTGCTCAAACATTTGTAAAAATGTTTCTTTCCAATACGAGAGGATGTTCCTCTCATTGATGAAACAACGCTGGCCTACAGTGTAAAATTAGGAAGGTACTAGAAAATTTCGACGAGTGTTCACAAGGCTCGGTAGCTCAATTGGGAGAGCATTGAACCGGATTTCCAAAGATTGCGGGTTCGATTCCCGCCTGAGAATTCACTTGTGACCCGAGTCAATTTTTTCTAGTATTTTACTTTTATAATAATTTATAAATCTTAATTCTTTATATTACCAATTATACCGATTCACGGAATTTAAAAGCTAACTAAAATTGCTGGGCTTAGTCAGACGGAGTCTGTTACCTTCTTTTTCATATGATGATAATATATTTTTATTTTTAATTTTTTGCATTGGCATATTTGTATAAGATATAAAATACTCTGTAAAAAAACCACGCCTCCGAGCCCTCAGGTGGGATTTGAACACACGTCCTTTCGCTATTCGTGCTCTGACCACTGAGCTACTGAGATGCTGACAGATGCATCGAAATTAACAAACGTATTTTAACTTCTACTTTGAACTTGTAATGTTCCACCAATGTTGAACGCTGACTACCTTCAACATAATACTTTCACATTTTCACAAATATTAAATATTCGATTAAAATGGCACCAGCTATAATTATGTTTTTAATTTTTATTTTTTGCATTTGAAATGCTATATCTCTATAAGATATTTTATATTTAATGATGATAATTTTTATACAATTCGAAATTTTGAATGTTATGTGTGTAAGTGTAGTTAATTTTGAGTAAGTAAACGTTAGTATTATAAATATCTGCATATCTATACAAGAAATGAATATCGAAATAATTCATAAGCTATTCAATTCCCAAGAAATTGCGACAATCCGATTAGAGGTAGGATCAGGTAATTGGTTATCACAACAGGGCAGCAATCGGGGAGATGTCATCCCATTATCATGCAGATGAACGCTGCGATATCGATTTAGTTGCATCGATCGGGAAGTGACACAGAGTAAAATTATACAGTACCATGACTCTAGAAAAACATATTCAGTACAGTTCCTACCTATATACATACATATTTTAAATATATATTATATTTTTTTAGTTATGTGTTGTCCACGGAAGATCAGCGTTGCAAATGAATCTTTGCAACATATGCTGAGTTAAGATCTTTTCGGTAGATGTAGGTTATATAATTTTACAAAAAAATTATGTGAGATTTTTTTTTGTATTCTACTGAATAAATATATTTGAAATAATGGGCCATACTTTGAGTAAATGTGTACGTGAAAAAATTTTATTAACATTTCAAAGTCTTTAGAAAAATATTTATTTTAAGGAAAAGTCAAAGCGATTTTATTTAAAAAAAGCATGTGTGCAATTCACACGTGGTAGAAGTGAAACCTTTAAAAATAATACGCACACGTATACAAAATACCGTGGTTGTTGTGATGTCTTCTCTCAAGCTTTGTACTACGCATATGCACACAAACACGTATTAACACATGTACATAATGCTTCCTATCTCATTTTCTCCTACTATAAATCTTATGGTTTATGTGATTGTCTCTTTTACTGTCGCTTTTTCGTTTCATCGACTTTTAAATCACATCGATGTTAAGGAAGTTTAGTAACCATTTTCTAAAAAATGAGATCGTTTCTTTTAAAATAGTTCATACTGTCGATTATACGTCTTGTCTATTGATGAGCTTGCAACTGAAAATACGGTTACGAAATTACATCAAAACATGCAAATAACGAATTTAAAAAAAGTGAATTTTTCAACGAATTGCAGTTAGGAGGTTTTGGCACTTCGCCGTCGATATATGAATCATGACTTAGGTACAAATGCTTGAATTCATCACACAAATATCTGCCCCGTCCGGGACTAGAAACCAGGACCGTCGCTACGATAGACAGGATTGATACCGTTGCACCAAACGGTCGTTATATAATAATAGTTGATAGCGCTTATGTTTGTCTCCTCCTAATACAGGTTATTGACGTGACAACGTCTTAAATTAGGTTGCGGCTGGGAGTCACTTATGAAAAAGTGTAACGCTCGGTAACGTTACGATGAGTCACCGAACGAGAGAGAGGCCCGCCGAATGCCTTGCGTCTCTCTCCCACTCAACTATGATCGGTCTGCCGCGCGCATTGTGCAATTTAATTATATTCATATCAATAAATATTCTACCGAGAAAAAGACGTTGTCACGTAAAATCTTCGCCCGTAAAACCGACTTTACAGGCAAAAAAAAAAAAAAAAAAAAAAAAAAAAAATGTTTTTGATTTGCTGGAGGCTCGATAATTTCGTATATAATTTTGTAGACAATAAAAAAAGTTTTAACAAAAAATATCGACTATAAATAAAATAGTCTTTTTCAAAAAATGCCCTTTTAAGAAGATGTATTTATTGCGTTTTGACCGATTGTTAACAAATGGTATCCCATTTTGTCGTAATTTGCTTTTCTCACAGGAACAAGACAGGACCTACAGGACAGGCTACGTGTAGTGTGGGGAATAGTAATCTTAGTATGTATAAGGGCTAATTCAAATAAATATTATTATTATTATTATTTCACCAGTTGGGCTGCTCTAATTTGAGCGATATAGTTCGCTGTGGCCTCTTAAAAAAAAACGTATTTTTGTGTCTACAACTTACAATTTACAGCCTAGTTTCGATTTATTTCTAATAAGAAATAATAACTATAAAATCCGTTCATTTGTCATTGTAATTTTTTCTTATACGTGTTGATAGTACGACATTTTTTTTTAATGTATAATTATAATCATTAATACAACTATGTAATTTAACATATAAAAAAGGGAAAAAACAGCCCTTGTCGAGTTTATTATGGCTTCTTCTCAGTACAAAGTCAATCGACTTAGGATTTACGAATCCATAGCATAGCTTTGACGTTCAGTACACACATACAGTCACACATTGTAAATGCTTATAATGAATAAAAATTATCACATAATTACGCACACAGACGCAGCACGGCGCGGCGGCGTGGGCAATACCTCCTTTCTTTAAATCGTTTATAATCTGTTGAAAATTGTTTCCTCAAGCTCTTTGTCTGTGGCGTTCGTTTCTGGAGTGGGTATTTCGAGGTTGCACGGCTGGTTTCACCGCATTGTGCCAGCGCAGTCCGCCGGAGACGGTGCACGTCAGATTCCGGCGTCTGATGCGACCGGACGAGTTTCCTTCCGGATATGGGCGTTGTAATTGGATTTTCTAACGGACTTCATTCCGTAATAATTTGATGTGTTGTGCTTGGGGTACTTGAATGGTGTTTTATAGACCTTATTTACATTGTTATTCACGCTTTCGAGACCGCAAAATAATTTCAGTAAAAAAAAACAAATGGTTTACATTTTCAGTTTCTTGCTACGAGGATCACGTAGTATACGTCTCATACTGACTTTTACATATATTAAAGGATAAATTGTTCCCTATCCAATCATTATGGTAACTTAAGTTCATGTACGCTAGACTCAACTAAACACTTCGTTTGATATTATGCTAGTTGAAATGCCAAAGCATTTAGCACAAAGACACATTGCACTCCCACTTAGCCGCAACGTAGACAACACACCACGTCATTTCCGGCACCTTGCATAAATCCGTCACGTCAGCCATAAATCAATTTATTAGAGCTCACGATGACGGGGCGAGCCGAGACGACTGCGGTGTAGAATCAAGAACTACAACAGAGACAAATTTCAATAAAATCTGTATAAGAATTAATCGCCAAGAGTTAGGATGTCGGAAAATTAAAAAAATAATTATAGCTGGTTCCATCTTAATCGAATGTTTAATATTTGTAAAAATATTACTTTCGACGTTGAAGGTAGTAAATTTGTAAATTTCGACGCGTCTCGGTAGCTCAGCGGTTTTTGTATTTTGCTCCCTTGGAGAGCTGAGACAGACTGAAGTTTATTCATTTTGTTTCTTCTTGTATTCTATTTATTAGAATTAATGACGCAATCATTAGTCATAGTCAGTCATAAAGGTCTTAATACTGTTACTGTATCTGCTTACGTCATGATGATCTTAATGACGGCTGTGATTGCATTAGCTTCGTGTAACTTGTTATTTGAGTTGCGTGTTAGGTGATAAGTAGGTGGTTACATTTACATAACTCAAGTTTCTAAAAACCAGCTTGCCCGGCCACGCGTTGCTGTGTTATAAATTAAAATGCAACATGTCTCATGACCTAAGTATGAACAAATCTAGCTAAATGAAAAAAAGGTAATCATAATCATAATCAAGGATATTTTACAAATATTGTTGAAACGTCTAATATTGAGATGGCGGGCTTATTATAATTATTCCAATTTAATGCTACATAAATTGCTTATAATTATTAATAGTATTTAATTGTATTTTTTTTCCTTAAGGATTGGTTTTCATATAAGGCGCCCGGTATGAAAAAAATATGAAGAATAAAATTGAGTGATCGAATAACAGTGTTATGTTTTTTGTGTGCAATTATCGTGCGCACTTTTCACTTTAACTATATAGTTTCTTATACATTTTGACGGTTGCGTGGCAGTACCTGGTGCAACACGTGAATATACACAATCTTTATACAGCTTTTTCACCGTGTTTTCTTGCAAATAAATGTATAAATAAAATAAAATAATAAACGTTTTCAATGTAATTAATTAGGAAACAAATTGTGACAATAGTTACAAATTCCAACAAAATTATGTAACTGACTTGATTTTACATGCGATGTCACTACAGGACAGGACAGGTGAAGGGACAGTGTTATTACGCTTGCGGTATGTACATTTTAATATGTAGTCATTTTCCTTTATATTTACTGTACCGGCAAAATTTAAAGCTTTATATTGAAAAGAAAACACTCCTTAAGGATGCCTCAAATACTTTTTAACTAAGAACACCACTAAGTGACACCCGTATCGATTTATTGGTAAATTTTAGTTTACTTGACATTCAATTAAATTCAGGAGTCAGGTGTGACTCGAAGCCATAACCTCTCTGAGGATCTTCACAAACTGTGTTGTTTAAGCTGAATACCAGCGCCATCTCTTCATGTCCTAGACAAATAATGTCTACAATATTAAATGTAATACTTTTACAATTATCAAACAATTTATAGAGATAAACAGCTATTTGGCGCGCGTGATTGTGATAAATAACCAAGCGGTAGAATTTGTGGAATCCACAAAATTCTTGGGTGTCACTTTAGACGCGAGATAACAGTGGGATTACCATATTGATGCTCACTAGTATAAATATTAATAAAAAGACTTAGTTCCGCTTCGCACAATGTTAAGAAAATAAGGTTCATAAATGAAGTGTTATCTCTGTTCGCTGAGTGTGAGCTGTGACTGCGTCGTATGTAAATATTGCCAACAAAGAACGCCATTGTAAGACGGTGGGTCGTTTGACTGATCGCCGACGTTATTTCTCGTTATTAGAGGCACGATGACGCGGAGATTTGCTACAGATATTGAGTGATTTCGTATCGTAATAATGAACGCCTTTGTGTCTAAAGTCGAACAGGGAACTTGGATAGTTTGAGTGTGATATTCGAACAATTCGAACACGAACAAGTTTTTTAGGCCCGTTCTTCTCGTCAGCTAAAAGACGTCCTGAATGGGTGGTAGGTAGATATGTTGGAAGATTTAAAACAACTTTTTTTAAGTGCATTTGCATAGTTATTTTTCATTTCACTCCATTTCAATATAACGTGAATTTCATCCCAATAATTTTTCTATTATTTTCAAATACTAATAATAACTATTTCAAAAATATTTTGATACCAAAGCACGTTGATTTCCATATCTTTTAAATTGCTTTTTGATTTTGACGTCCGTCTCCTTTACAGAAAGCCTCCTGTACACGCAACAAAAATATAAACCCTTTTCGCTAACCACATAAAGTTGTTCCAACATTAGTTGCAGTTAATGCAAACCATAAACGCATCGCAACTCCAATAACCACTGGAGATACAGAAGATTTTATCAATATAGCCCTTGTTATCTTTAGTAGCAGCTGGAATGGTTATTGCCGTGTTGTGTGGTGTGGTTATCTGGAACTGTAACACTAACCACCTATAACCACAACAAGTTCTTGAAGGATATTTCCAGATATTTGAAATTCTAGTAGTAAGTAGCTTAAATAAGGAAAATATGTTATGAACACATTTATTAATTTTGTCTTCAGTAAGTCATATTGAGGATCTTTGAGTTATCGGTTTACTAATTGAACTAACATATTTAATTCAGAACAGCGACTCATACAGATTGTTGGAGAGCTTATGATTGTCTTTGGAAGATAGATTTGAACATAATAAGGTCATTCGTTTGGTGCAACGGTAGCGATCCTGCCTTTCGC
This sequence comes from Calamotropha paludella, assembly GCA_927399485.1. Classification (NCBI taxonomy): domain Eukaryota; kingdom Metazoa; phylum Arthropoda; class Insecta; order Lepidoptera; family Crambidae; genus Calamotropha; species Calamotropha paludella. The sequence goes on from OV656828.1 coordinate 16,004,409, forward strand.
ACCGACGGTCCTGGGTTCGAATCCCGGTAGGGGCAGATGTTTGTATGATGAATACGAGCATTTGTGCCTGAGTCATGGGTTTTTATATATATTTCTATGAATATTACATATCTATGTATCATATATGTATGTCTATCCGTTACCCTAGTATCCATAACACAAGCCTTACAGTGCTTACTTTGGGCTAGGCTAATTGGTGTGAATGTGAGAAATATTAATTTATTTATTTATTAGTTATTCATTCGGATCCACACTCATTCATTGCTCCAGTTGGGATTCACACTCAAAGACTTATTTCGTTAAATTTTTTTGAGAATTTTCATCAGTGGTTGAAGTCACCTAGTAAGCAAAAATGCTCATAACTGGTGATTTCACTGTTCCATAACTATACATTAGTTGTTATTTAAATATTATCCAAGTTAAATTTAAAAAAATATTTACAATACTAACTTAATTTAGAGAAAAATAGTTGTGATATATTTATTCCATTATTGTCTTATTTCAAAAGTATTAATTAAAGTAAGTTTTCATGTGTGTTATGTAAGTTCATCTTAAGTATGTGTTGTACATGGGTGTATGCGTGTCGTAGTGAGTGTAGTTAATATGGGTGTTTGTCTATATATATATTTAAAAATTCATGATCAATGTCTCTATTTCTCCGTAGTTTAAGGTATTAAGAAAATAAGTAATAATTTACTGACTCGCGTGAAAAGTAATGAAAAGATTTCTTTTAATCTTTTTAATTAATCTTCCCATTTAAGGTTTACAATTTCTTCTTTTAAATAAAAGGTAAAAGTGTCGATAAAGGCCATAGGACGATAAGAATACCGAATCCGCCCCAGAGAGGTATCTGGCTCATAATTTTAGGAAATGTTGGTACTCATAAGATACGTCGATGCTGAAAGTTTCAGCTTTTTATCTATTACCGATTTCTGAATAAATCTAAAAATACTGAATTTCAGTAAAAAAATTCATTCTCAGCACCATGTGAATCGATTGATCTAAATACAGGATATGTTTTGGGGCATGGTGGTAGCTTCTAAGAAAAAAAATATAAGCAATATCTGTTCATAAGAACCTATAAAAAAACGAGGTTATTTTCTTGATTTTAATTTTTAATCATGTTACGGGAACGCTAAAAATATGAATCTATTTTTTTTGAATTCCTCATTCAATTTTCGATGAAATTGTGATCCTGGGATTTTTTTTAAAACGTTACGCCATATTGAAAAAAAATAAAAACCGATTAGCTGCTCAAAAATTGATTTCTTATTATGATTTAACTCTTGCAATGATAAAATACAGAACGTTTGCAATTATTGTACTAGTGAAAACAACAGAATAAATTATGAACACTCATATAAAAATAATTGTTCTTCATATCATCATATCAGCCGTACGACGCCCACTGCTGGACATAGGCCTCCCCCAAGGATCTCCACAACGATCGCTCCTGTGCTGCCCGCATCCAGCGTTTTCCCGCGACCTTAACCAGATCGTCGGTCTACCTCGTAGCGGGCCTACCCACTGAGCGTCGTCCGGCACGCGGTCGCCATTCGAGAACCTTTCCGCCCCAACCGGCATCAGTTCTCCTTCCTATGTGTCCTGCCCATTGCCATTTCAGCTTCGCAATTCTTTGAGCTATGTCGGCTGTTTTTGTTCTCCTACGGATCTCCTCATTTCTGATTCGATCGCGTAGGGAAACACCAAGCATAGCTCTCTCCATTGCCCGCTGGGCGACCTTGAGCCTTCTTACAAGACCCATAGTGAACGACCACGTTTCACTGCCATAAGTCATCACTGGCAACACACACTGGTTAAAGACTTTCGTCTTAAGGCACTGAGGTATTTTGGACGCGAAAATGTATCGCAGCTTCCCGAACGCTGCCCACCCGAGTTGGATTCGACTAGAGATCTCTTTCTCGAAGTTGGACTTACCTAACTGTATTGTATGTCCTAGGTAAACATAGTGGTCAACAACTTCGAGTGTAACGTTCCCAACATTTACTGGAGCGGGTGTAACATGGGCGTTGAACATAATTTTCGTCTTGTCCATCTTCATCTTAAGACCCACTCGTTAGGATGCGTTACTGAGATCTTCGAGCATGGTGCTCAGGTCTTCCAAGGTCTCAGCCATTAGGACCACATCATCGGCAAACCGAAGATGTGTCAGGTACTCGCCGTTGATGTTGATGCCAAGTCCATTCCAGTCCAGAAGCTTAAAAATATCCTCCAACGCAGCAGTGAACAGTTTCGGAGAGAAAACGTCTCCCTGTCTCACTCCTTGCTGTAGTTGGATAGGATTAGAGCTCTGGCTCTGTACTCGGACCGACATAGTGGCGTTTTGGTATAGGCACCTTAACACTTCGATAAACCTGCAGTCCACTTGGCACCTCTGGAGAGACTGCAGCACCGCCCAAGTCTCGATCGAATCAAAGGCCTTCTCATAGTCCACAAACGCCAAGCAGAGTGGCCGATTATACTCTTCAGTCTTCTGTATAACCTGCCGCAGCGTAGGAATGTGGTCTATGGTGCTAAAGCCTTTTCGGAAACCGGCTTGTTCGGGAGGTTGGAAGTCGTCAAACCTGCGAGCAAGACGATTCGTAATGACCCTCGAAAATAGCTTGTAGACATGGCTCAGAAGCGATATGGGTCTGTAGTTCTTCAGTAGGGTATTATCGCCCTTTTTGAAGAACAAAATCACCTCGCTTCTGCTCCTTGCCTTCTGCGTTTTGCCCTGGACGATAACAGAATTGAAGAGCTTCTGGAGGACTTTAAGTACCGCGTGCCGCCCGCTCTCAGAAGCTCTGTTGTAATTCCGTCATCTCCCGCCGCCTCGTTGTTCTTTAGCTGTTTGAGGGCCATTCTAATATCGTACAGGCTGACGTCCGGGATATCTTCGGTATAGTGTCGGGTAAGCTTGGCTCTAGGATCTCGAGCTTTGCTTTGGCCTGGTGTAATACTGGAATACAGCTGCCTATAGAAACCTCAATCTCTCTCAGGATTTCAGGAGTCGATGATATGATACTGCCCTTCTCAGTTTTCAGCCTCGTCAGTTGACTTTGCCCAATAGACAGATCGCTAGCGAACACTTTGGAGCCTTTGTTCCGCTCTATGGCCTCTTTAATACGCTCGGTATTAAATTGGCGAAGGTCGCTCGTCAGCGACTTCGAGATCTGCCTATTAAGCTGTCTATAACGTAGGGCATCCGCTGAGTCTTGCAATCTCATTTCATGTCTCTTATCCATGAGTTCGAGTGTATGTGCGGAGAGTTTCTTCAATTTGGGACGGTGGGTTTTGAAGTATTTTGACCCTACCGTACGGACAGCATCCACCACCAGGTCGTTCAGATCGTTCTTCATATAATGAACTCTAATCATTATTATAAACTTTATTTATCACTATAATTATTAAATCAGTACAAAACAATATTGTTTATATAATTCAACTACGTTTTAGGGAATTTAAACTTTCCCGCTCAATTATTAGTTAATTCAGCACCCATAAGATGGCACTGTAATTCAAAACTGGTGACACTGTTTTCTATTTTCATGAAAACCCGCCAGATTTGTAGATAACCTTAAAATTATTTGTTGATATTCTAAACAAGTATTGGTCGTACTTTTTCTGTTTTTAATAATTAATTTTATCTAATTATATAATTATATAAGTGAAAATATGTCGTCATCTAAAACATATAATCCAAAGTGCTGTATTTGTTCAAAATTCATTAAACAAACGCGAGGTACTCCAAAATATATATAATCTGATGAAGATGCTGAAGACTTTTCAACGATCTTTGATCATCCAATTGTAGTTGGTGATGTTTTGTGGAATAATTGTCGATCAAAAAATATAAGAAAACGAAACTTGACGACGAGGATCAGGATACATCGTTGGAGAATGAATTACCTTCAGATACAAGTGAATTGTTGAATCTCAATCAAGTACTGATTATTCATCATTTAATTTAGAGGTTGTATGTGATTATGATACAGAAGAATGTATTGAAGTTCAAATTAAAAGAACTGTTGCAACTCACAAATACTGTTGTGGGTTAAGGACAATTGGTTGTTGTTCACACTAAGCTGCAATAATTTTTTACCTGGCGCATGGACGATATTTGGCTAAAATCCCCAAACCAGCAGCAATACTTAATACTTTATTCAATTAAGACAATATCCCCACTGTGATTGATGAAGATAGCGACGAGGACTAGTCACAAATTCATAAGAAGATTTTATTATTAACACATTAATATAATTGATACATTTGAATAGTTTATAATTAAATATTAATATTAAAGTTATTGAAAAGAGAAAAAATATTTTTATATGAGTGTTCATAATTTATTCTGTTGTTTTCACTAGTACAATAATTGCAAACGTTCTGTATTTTATCATTGCAAGAGTTAAATCATAATAAGAAATCAATTTTTGAGCAGCTAATCGGTTTTTATTTTTTTTCAATATGGCGTAACGTTTTAAAAAAAATCCCAAGATCACAATTTCATCGAAAATTGAATGAGGAATTAAAAAAAAATAGATTCATATTTTTAGCGTTCCCGTAACATGATTAAAAATTAAAATCAAGAAAATAACCTCGTTTTTTTATAGGTTCTTATGAACAGATATTGCTTATATTTTTTTTCTTAGAAGCTACCACCATGCCCCAAAACATATCCTGTATTTAGATCAATCGATTCACATGGTGCTGAGAATGAATTTTTTTACTGAAATTCAGTATTTTTAGATTTATTCAGAAACGGTAATAGATAAAAAGCTGAAACTTTCAGCATCGACGTATCTTATGAGTACCAACATTTCCTAAAATTATGAGCCAGATACCTCTCTGGGGCGGATTCGGTATTCTTATCGTCCTATGGCCTTTAAATATAAATAAATAGATATTAGACATATTTTTTTTGAACCCAAGTAGCTAAAGTACTTGTGTTATGGAATTCAGAAACAACGTCGGTATCACAACACCCAGACCCGAACCAATATAGAAAAGTTCGTTTTCTACATTTAATCGGCTGGGGATTGAACCCGGGACCTCGGAGTGACATTACCATGAACACCGGTATGCGATTCGACTACGGTTTTAACTGTCGCACCAAACAATAGTCAACATATTTTATAATGCGCACAGCAAAGGAGTGGAACTCCCTACCTGCGGTTGTTTTTCCAAGTACTTACAACCCGTCCATTTTCAAAGCCATAGTGAATAGGCACCTTCTGGGTTGGCTCGTTCCATCGTTGAACCTGTCTTGGCCCCCGGGTTTTATTGAAAGAAAGAAAGAAAAAAAGAAAATCATTTATTTCGGACTCAAACACAACAACAACAAAATAACAAAACAATAACAAAATAACAAAACAACAACAAAATAACAAAACAAAATGTATATAATCAAAATGAGTAACAACTGAAAAGAGAAAGATACATGTAAAATAGTAAAAATAAATTTAAAAAAATAAAATAAATACAAATATGGTGTGTCCGAGGCCAAAAAAGGACCTTGCCTCAGCATAAAAGCCTCTGCGTCGTTCGGAGATGGAAAGAACGAACACAGAGGCGCTGTTATTCTGATTAATTATGATAAATTGAGATCAAGAGCAAATCTATTAGAAATAAAAATGTCTTGTTTTCACCAAAGATGCTTTAATTCCACAATCGTAATCCAAAAGACTTCACGACCGTTTGGTGCAACGGTAGCAATCCTGCTTTTCGCACCGACGATCCTGGGTTCGAGTACCGGTAGGTGCAGATGTTTGTGTAATGAATTTGTATCCCAGAAATATATCTTAATATATATAATTCTTCTGTGAGTGTGTATGTCACTGAACTCCTCCTAAACGGCTGGACCGATTTGAATGAAATTTTTTGTGTGTGTTCAAGGGGATCTGAGAATGGTTTAGATTCACAAACCAGCCCGGCAGATGGCGCTGCAGACGGTATCTAGGTTATTTATCTATACTGCAAAAATAACAGGCAGGACAACGTCTGTCGGGTCCACTAGTTAAAATATATATTTCTATGAATATTACATATCTATGTAATGTATCATATGTGTATGACTATCCGTTACCCCAGTATCCATAACACAAGACTTACAGTGCTTACTCAGACTTATTGTTTTTGCACTGGAATACTTTTACTGTAACTTTGCTTCGTTTTTGTGCGCTGTTTAGTTAGTTGTTTCCGATTCAGTGTCAGAGTCATTATTCCGGAAGATATCTGACCAATGCAAGACTTTAATACTATTTTTTGGTGGTTCCAGTTCACTGCGGGATGGTTCGGTAACTGTTATGCGTATATTTGCTGTATTAGTGGCATTTATTTCATTTACGCTTTCGTGATTTGGTTGGTTTGGGACCCGTTTTTTTTATTTTATACTTCTTCACTTTTAGTCGGCCTCGAAAGAAAGGTGTTTTCTTGTTATCTCCGAGATATCAGAGTCCGTTGAGTCATCGCTACCTGTAGATGAAATGTCTTCTTGCTCTCCAGAATCATATGGAGACTTATTACTCTCTATAAAATGTCTTCTGACGTAATCATTTTAAGCATTTGTGATCAATTCCATCTGATAATCTTTGATGTTAACATGTTCTAATGCATATGCTATATCAAGAGCATCGAGATGAGTATCCATCGGCGTAGAAGAACCACTTGGCATAAACATGTTATCTGCATAAGAGTTACTACGTCGCATTCTTTGCATGTCAGAATGCTTCGGCATTCTTGAAGGATTCGCTCTGTAAAGTATTCAGCGCTGATTGAAGATATATTCGTGATATTTTCGCCTGGCGAAATTCTAAGGCAAATCCATGGTTGAAGTGGGTGCATCGTTTTGAAAATATACGGAATTCGGGTATAACTTACATTCGGGTCGATGACCCACCTTCTCGGGCTATATTTAGGCGAGGTGTCATTATTGCCGTCTAACGATCTGGTATAACTATCCGACATGATGTCAATAATATTGTAAATGACATTACTTCTGTTAAAGCTGACGAGTTTCTTGCGCCCATTCTTCTTGTCAGTTAAAGACGTCCTGAATGGGTGGTAGGTAAAAATGTTAGTCGATTCGTAACAACTTATTTTAACTGCATTTGAATAAAGTTATTTTACATTCAAACATTTTAACCACTGTGCTATTGAACTCCAAGAACGCTCCACGTTATAATTTGATATGTCAAATTAACCCTTCAACATCGTAGTGTGTGCTCATCCACGGGTTACAAGATAGTGGTTGATTAATGGCTTCGACGCGCAAACACAATGGACCAGTTATTTGTATAATTTGAGGTGTTCATGTCTATTTATATTGGTCTATTATTTCGCTACTAACATTATATATTACAATTTTATACTATACACACAAATATATAAAGACACTAGTAATAAATTGTAATTATTTCACGAACTACAAATCTATTTGAATAACTGTTTCACCGTAAACACCATTGAAGTATAAACAATGACTATTCGATGCGACTGTAGCTATCCTGCCTTGGGCGTTGACATTTTCCACCGGACAACCAGACTTATAAATAGGCGCCACCGTTATTTCGTTGATATGCCAAAGAGTCGCACTAAGCGTTTTGGTTCCAATTTTGTCATACGTAACTCTAAGGAGTGAAACTCTTTGCCTGGGTCTGTGTTTCCTGATAAATACAACTTAGGGGTCTTCAAGCCACTAGTGAATATGTATCTTCTAGGCCAGCGCGTCACATCCAAGATCGCATTTTCGCTTAGCATCTGGCGAGATAACGGTCAAGCGTTTACCTATTCACGGTAAAAAAGACAGACCTGGATTTAAGTCAGGGAAAGGGCATTGTGTGATGAATACAGCATTAGTACTCGGTTCATGGGTATTTATATTTTAAAACAAGAATATTAGACAACTTTATACATTGTTTTCATTGCATCGTTGATAACAACAAAGTCAACAAGTATCTGTTTTAAGTTAGTATCCTTAATCATTGCAATAATATACAGAGAATAAACAACACATTATAGAAAGCATTCGGTGAAAGTCGTTAAATAAAAAATAGGTAATATTAAAGCTTGAAAAATGTATATTTATACTATTTTCAGTATTTTTGGGGATACATGATTTAGGGTTAATTATTTTTTTAAACTAAACTAACATTATTTGACGAGCGTCTAAATTATTGATGAGATTTCCACAATGGAGGACGCGCCGTTCAAATTTGATTTGTTTTAGTGATGTCTCTTAAGGCAGCACTATCGATAAATTTGATTAATAAATAAAAAAAGTTTATAATAAAAATCTTTTATTTATTTTAACCCTTTCCGTGCCAGCTACGAGAATACTCGTAGTGCGTTACTGTAACATGGTGCCGACTTCGAGTATGCTCGTGAATTTCGCGTCCTATACAAAAAAATATTTCTTGGCATTACAAGTAAGATCGGTTTTTTAGAGTTTGGCATTAGGAATAAAAATACGTATTAAATGTGTTTAACACGTTAAGTGCGAAGCGAGGCCTAAATCACCCCTGATGCAACTTCCCTGTGGTGCGGCAAGGAAAAACGTGAGTGAGAAAGAGATAAATATATATTTGAGATGCGCTAATGGTTCCGTACTCGGTGGTGTACCTACCTTGGTACCGGATGTCTTAGGCCTCGTGCCGCACTGAATTAATATAATTTTAATGCAGTGCGGAACGAGGCTAAAACGTCCCATATCCCCCCTGACCTCGTACCGCACCCAACGCGAGCTTCCCGCGACCAGTGTTGTGCATCACGTCGATTGGAGAGCACGTCCTTTTACAGCGCCGAACATGTCTAAACGATGTCGGAAGAAGTTAATTTTAAAAAACTCAGAAACAGAGCCAAAACAGGTAATCTTCAGTAAGTACCTAGTTTTTTCTTATCTTGGTAGCTATGTACCTAAAGTAAGTGTAAGATATTATTACTTAAGTATATTATACCTAAAGATATTATTGGTAATAACGATTATTGACGTACCTAATACTTTGCAACATATCTAGAATTACCTATTATTCTATATCGTGATAATAATGTTATTATTATTAGGACTTAACACTTAATTGATATTTTTGTAGGTTGTGAAAAACTCCACAAGAAACGCAAAGCAGCCGTTGACAAAACAGGTAAGTAATATAATTAATATTTCAGTAGCTCTTTGTCTAGGTTTTGAAAGTAGGTATATAAATATTAAAGATTTTTAGGGTTCCGTATCGAAAGGATAAAAACAGGACCCTCTATTACTAAGACTTCGCTGTCTGTCCGTTTGTCGCGATAGATAGATAGTTGAAATTTTCTCAAATTATGTAGGCCGCTATAACAATAATACTAAAAAGTTAAAAACAACAAAATACCTATGTAAAGGGATATTTTTAATCACCAAGTTTGTTAAGTGTGTTAGATTCGACTTATGTAAATTTTACGATATATGTCACGTGGTCGGAAGAGAGCACCAGGCGGAGTATATTATTGTACGATGGTAAAAGTACAGAAATTATTGTGTTAGTAATTTAAGAAACTCAATATTTTAATATGAAATGTTTTGTTTTTAGCCATCTTAAATAAAGGATTACAGTGTTTGTAAGTACGTTTTGTATAAGCATGCGTGGATATGATATTTCTAACATTTTTCTATAAGATTACTTGTGTGAAAAGCTTGATACGAGAATTAATTTTGCACTAACTAATACACCGTTTTTATATTAAACCTTTAACATAATATTCAACAACATAAGGTGCTGCCAAATGTAATCGCATGTAAATAATCTGGACCATAATAAAGCTTGAGAAGAAAAATGTAGCATACAGACTATTGGGTATAAAATGACAGTATATTATATATAATATACCGCAGCTTCACTCGCTCGAAATCTAGGCTTAATGCGTCTCGATTAAATCTGCTATCGGTTCATGAATAAAGCGTTTACGGAGTGGGACTGGGATTCTAAGTATTTATTATAAAACAAATCTTAAAAACTTTCTTTAAAAGTGTGTGGTGTGTGTGTGTGTGAGTTTGTTTTTTGTAATGAATAAGCATGCCAAATTCATCTCTATTTTTAAACTGCTGTTTATATTTTGCACCACTTACATGAATAATAATATTCATCTAATAAAGCGAACCCTCCTAGGTTGTAACCACTCGCGAAATAGAACAACTTTCATAACAAAACGATAAAAATACTTTTTTAACAAATGAGTGCACATTAGTGAAGAAAATTTGTATACAGGTAATATCAGTTGTTCCAACTGGTTGCCTTAATTATGATACCTATACTTATTGGTAATAAAATTAACTTGTCACACAAAACTTACTCTTGGGACTTTGTATAGGAAGTATTATATTTTTTCTTTCTTTTATTTTGATGAAACTTGTTTACTTGCACGAGTTGTATCACCACCTAAAGAGGTTTTTCATTAAAGAATAACACTTTGTTTAAGCTATCACCAAGCAAAGGCTTTCTCTAGCAGCTTATTAATTAATTCTATTTTCAAGTGTACCGATCATACAAAGCCAATATTTTTAATTAGGTACTGAATTGTCACTATGACGAAGACATTTTGATATTTTACAAACCTGGTTACTTATATGAAAATGATTGAACTTAGAGACATTTTTGGCGATCTATTAAATAGTCTATAAAGAAAATTAACTTGTTGTTTTGCCAGGTTTTGCCCTTAAAACGATCTAATGAGATATAATTGATAAAAATCGGTCAAGTCGTTGCGTAGTTAAGACAGTTTAAAAACGTCGATATTATTTTTCCCATCACTAATCTCAGCGAAAATTTGCCCTATTTCAGTGCGTTACGAGGTGTATAAGATCCCATATTTTGTTTTGCTAATAATTCCTAAACTAGCCATCAGATCCCGGGGCGACGGTGGATTAGGGTTCATCAATTCACTGTCTATATCAATAAGGACCAAAATTCTCATTTATCTTTGATTTCGCGCCAGAAAATGGATTTTAGTCTGTAAAAGGAGGTGGGGTCTAATAGACCGCGTGTCGCCCTAACGTCTGGTCACGGTACGGGCCGATTATACCTCGTGCCGCAGGAACGGAAAGTATGCAAAAATTGGTGCCGCAGCTAACGTGTTAAATAGTATTTTCGTAACTGGCACGGAAAGGGATAATATCCATTGTCAAGTTGCTCGAATACCGGTTTTCATAGTAACAGCACTCCGAGGCCCCTGGTTAGATCCCAGATAAATGTAGAAAACGAATTTTTCTATATTGTTTTGAGTCTGAAGTTGTGGGACCGTTGTCGTTTCTGAATTCCATAAAACGAGTGCTTTAGCTACTTAACTAGGCTTAGAATAATGTACGTGATGTTGTCTAATATTTATTAATCATCAAAATAACAAAATAAAAAAGTAGGGAGAATAGATATCTCACCACGTAGGCCCAATGAGGCGTGTGAATATGCTGTCAGAACCAACATCTTGACGTGCCTTTCGATATACGGAGGATATCGAAATAATTGATAATACCACCCTTCCGAATATCAGCAACTAAAAATGCTGCTTGACCTCTGAAATCAGATGCCCTACAAACTTCTTTATTTGCATAGGAATTAGTCAACGAATTGTTAAGGCGCACATTTTATGGACTTAACGTTAACTACTTATGAAATAGAATTTGAATCATGAAGGTTTAGAATAAGACAGTAAAATGTCGAAATACAATAATATTTGTCTTTATTTATTCGAGTCTGGTGGTTATGGTGGAATAATGAGATCATGTTATTTTTATTGATAGTCGGTATTTTGTTGTTTAATTTAATTTATTAATTAAATTTTGAAATGTGACGTAAATTTATGATAAATTGATCTTCTAGATATAGTAATACAAAAAAATTAATCTTATAACATTGTGTAAACCAACATTGACATATTATGTTCTTACCAAATACATATTTATTTCATTTCTAGTAAAAATTAATATAATAATGATTCTTGATTTCATTGGAAGTACAAGTATCGATGATTTTCACTTACACAGTATAAGATATTGATAACCCTTTACAGATATTATTCCAGTCAATTATTATCAAAATTAATAGCAATCAAAACCACCTCGACTTCGCACAAGTATAATTGCATAATAAAGAAAAGCGATAGACAGATGTTTCCTGTTTCTTTTCCGAACTTTACTTTCATATTACCTTGTTCTTATCCGTACCCAAGTGATGACTTTCATACGTACGGCTGTTGAAATTTAATAACAGAGTTTTAATCAAAGATAAAATCAACGTTATTGATAAAAACACTAAATAAATTTCAAGTTTAAGAATAAAAATATGACAGTACAATCAACGAAAAAATCACCATAATATTTAGTTCTTACACTTCCGCGCACAATACACATCAGAATAAAACACTTTTTTACGGATTTTTGCGCATGTTTTATTTTATTTTATATTTAAATATAGGATTAAATATAAAATAAAATAAAACATGCGCAAAAATCCGTAAAAAAGTGTTTTATTCTAATCACCATAATGTTAATCTTTCGAACTCCTCATGTTTGAAAACTATCGATAGCGTTCTTATCGAGAGTTTGACATAACTATTTGTTTTTGTTCTTTGCAGGGTGGTGCAGGCGTAGGTCGATATCGTCACGTCACGCTGTCCAAAGGTTTCGTTCCACCTTTTTTATGGCTTTGATCGAAGCTTCAAAGTCCCGAAAATACGGGTAAAAATTATGATGTTCGAAAAGCTGTTGGCTTTTGTTTTCTTTTTTTATTTTTATTTTTTAAAAACACAATGATGACGACCGTTTGATGCAACGGTACCGAATATACCTTACGCACCGTCGGTCTTAGGTTCGAAATCTGAAAAGGAGTAAATGTATATTTCATGAATATTACTTACTAATGTAACCGTTACCCTAGTATCCATAACAGAAGCCTTATATTAGACAGATTGTTGTGACTGTATGAAATATATTTATTTTGATTATGTCCTAACTGCTGGGAAACTGACCTGCCTATGAATAAAAATATCATAAAAAAGTGGCCATTGAGTATCTGTAAATGTGGTGTATGTGAACTGAACAGATCATTGTCCAGCAGATCAAAATTAAATGAGAGTTCTTTTCGCATGCAGTTGAGTTCTATAAATCCTGATACTTTTAAGAAATAGTTCTGGCGTTTTTACCTCGAAAAATGTCAATTAACAAAATGATCTTTTCATTTCGTAAATTACAATTTTTCTTAGTAAAACTGCCAGAACTATTTTTTAAAAGTATCAGGATCTGTAGAACTCGACTGCATGCGAAAAGAACTCACATTTGTTTTCTGATCTGCTGCAAATTGATCTGCTACGGGAAATGGGAAGTTAGCAGATCATTTCGTAAATTGTCATTTTTCTAGGTAAAAACGCCAGAACTATTTCTAAAAAGTATCAGGAACTATAGAACTCAGCTACATACACGTACGTAAATAAATCGCATTTGTTTTTGATCTGCTGCAAAATGATCTGCTACGGGAAGTTAGCATATTAAGCATAACTTAAAGCATATCCCATTGCAAGCCCTTGCAAGTGTTGTTTAACTTGCATAATCGCAAGTAGGCATCCACAACATCTTTTATGAGTTCGAGAATTATTAAAGGAAATTAAAATACTGTTTTTATAGGAAACAGGTAAGCGCTTATTCGCTATCTCGCCCGATGGTAAGCAACGATGCGATCTAGGGTGTGACGCGCTCGCGTAGAAGATGCCTATTCACTCGTGACTTGAACAGCCCTAAATTATATTTATCAGAAAACACTATTATGTATTAGTAAAGGAAAGCTAACACAGGAAACAGCGCAAGTGAAACGAATAACTGTATTGCAACTTACAATGTCTTCCCATATGAAAATATTAAGTATGTCAAAAACTTTTACTAGGTCTGCAATACATGCTGCTGCAAATACTGAGCGAAGCAATTAGATTTTTGAAGGGTGATTATTCCTCGATAGTATGTCCGATTTCAAAACTTTTTTTGCACATTAGTCACGACCACGATGTGAGTTTTGGCGCCAAATTTCATCAATGTAGTCTCAGCGGTTTGGCTGTGGTCAGCTTTTGAATATTTCTTTCGGTGATTATTCCACCATGGTAAAGTCTATATTTTTTTACATAGCCTATGTCCGTCAGGTTAAAATCATGTATGTTCATGCCAAAAATCGTTCGAATCGGTTAAAACGTTAAGTAACAGGAGGGAGACAAGCGAAATTTGTGAGTTGCCTAAAAGAGAGCTTCACTCTTTCAGAGCTTCGCTCAATAATACTGTTCTAAAATAATGATAGCCATTAGTTCAACACTAGAAACTAAAATCAACTTGCTGTTTCAAGCTTCAGATTGCAAAAAACAAGAGGCTCACTGTTAGGAAGATGCATTGCGTTTTATCATAAGATGCCACACCATTTAACTGAACTCCCTTTAGATAAATTTTAAAAATTTGTTTAAAAACCGTTTAGAGCAATTACAGAATTGATGATTTTGGAAAACAAAAAGGCGTGCCTTTATTTAATAACTAAACTTCTAATTGTTATTTTGTAAAGTTAATTTTTCCAATTCATTGTTACAAGCGCTAAAAATTTAACTGGAGGTATATGCGATTACTCCGAGTATAATTAGTTGTCTTTTAAAACACCTTTAAGTGTCAAAGGTTGGTGCTATCTATGTATACTATGTGTTATTAGGTATCCATAATATAAACTCTGTTCAGTTTAAGACTAAATAATGAGTGGGTGTTATCTGAAAATTATTTATTATCGTGTAGAAGCATTTGAGTATACATCAAATAAAAACAATAAGGAAAAATATGTCATAAAACAATGGATTTATTGTTATATTGCTTTGCATTCAACTTGAATAGAAGTATAAATATCTTTTATTCTTATTATTATTTGTATTGTTCTCATTGTTAACACTTTTAACATTTATTATAATGTTTCCTTGTAAGCAGCCAAGGAAACGTTCGCATATCCAAAAAATAAGGACTGTTTTTTGTTATTTAAAAATTAACTGTAATGAAAAATAAATAATATATTTTGCACAAATATATTAATTAATCACATTTCACATTTTTTTTAAATTAAATTGCCTGTTCAATTGATTGATTGAAAAATAAAAATGAAATATTTCATATTTTTTGTTAATAAAACGGAAAAATATGAAAGAAACGGAATAATATAAAAGAAGCGAAAAAATATGATAAGAAAAGTATTGATGTTGTATTGTGGAATGTTTTTATTATGTTATGGATTGGAGGGTAGTGTGTTTTTTTCGTGGTTTCTCATGCACTTATTCCGGCCCACAGATAGTTCATATCACGCACGCCCTACTGTTATCACTGCAAGCATTTGTAATACATAGTTAGTTTCTGGATTTAATTGAAAAATTCATCAATTTGTAAATACGAAAACTTCATATCGAAAGTAGTGCACTTGTATTCTACGATATTGTGTGTGTTCCATTATTAAAATGCCTCGCAAGAAAAGCAAAATATGGAATCATTTTCACACTGTAGATAGAAATGGTAAGAAGTACACAAAATGTCTATTTTGTTCACAGGAGTATGCATTTGCAAATGCTACACGTATGGTGGAGCATTTATTGTCATGTGCACAATGTCCATACGATATAAAGACTTCATTTCATGATAAAGCCAGGAAATAGAGCACGAAAAAGAGATCAATGCCTTTGTCTTCAACTCCTGTCAGTAAAATAGTGACTCATGATGATTGCCCAGAATCAGATATCCAAATAACTCAATCTGATAATTCGGAAACGAATGTAACTAACAGTAATGTGGTTACCGAACTGATTGTTGATAGTGATGATATCGATGCTGTAGGAGCGAGGGACTGTATAGAATGAAATAAGATATGGATGACTAGTTCGAGTTAATAAAAATACATCTATATAGAAAACGCGTGTATTAGGTCCAACACCACAAAAGGAAGAGGATTATAATAAAAGTATTTAACAATTTTTACTCTTAATCGTTGCTATAGCAACTGTGTTGCCATTGTAAATGTTGGATATTCCAACATGCTGCCTCTAAGAAAAGACAGACAATATAAAAATTAATAGTTATTGAAACATTACAGTGTAACTAAACTTAAACACAATCTTATAAATAACATATTTGTTTACATTTAAAACAATCTAGAATATGTGATAGAATATAATGCGAAATACTACAAGTAATAAAATAAAATAAAATATCTTGACTTCTCAGTTAAAGAACATATTACAACTAATAGTAGTAGGAACTCAACTAAAACTAGGTACCATTATATGAATAACACAAAATTAATCTATTGGTAGTAGACATATTTTTACAATTGAACGTCTGTGGGATCTGCCATTAGCGGTTTTAACTTCGACCACTCTAACTTTATTGTCAGAACCAGGGAAAACTTTAGTAACTCTAGCCATAGGCCAATGCATTGGAGCCACATCATTTTCTTTTAAAATCACCAATGAACCTTCTTTCACGTTAGGGTAAGAGTCTTTCCATTTAGGACGCGACTGCAAATTATTTAAATATTGCTTACTCCATACCTTCCAGAAAGATTTTTTCATGCTACTACATATTTTCCAAAACTGATGGTTATCAGCAGGAGATATTCCAGGCTCTGGATATGCATTCAAAGCAGTTCCTATTAAAAAATGACCAGGTGTGATGCAAGAGAAATCATTAACATCGTTAGTTAAAGGCATGAGAGGCCTACTATTAAGTATAGATTCAATTTGACATAATACAGTGTTCATTTCCTCATATGTAAGCAAAGATTTCTGTACAACTCTTTTTAGGTGGAACTTCATGCCTTTTACGCCAGCTTCGGCTAATCCTGCAAATATAGGTGAATAACATGGAAGAAAATGAAAATTAATACCTTGCTGGGCCGAGAAATCACGAACCTCCTTTTTTATATTCTTTACTATTATGCAATTTATACAATTCATTTAACTTATTATTGGCAGACTTAAAAGTGGATGCATTGTCACTATAAATGTCAGTGGGAAGACCCCTTGCAATAAATCTTCTGAAAGAAGCTAAAAATGTTGTAGTTTTTAGATCCGAGGTTAACTCAAGATGTATAGCCTTGGTAGCAAAACATACAAAGACACATACATAAGCCTTAGTTTGTAAAGCTTTTCTTACACGTGATTGTTTGATCATAATAGGTCCAGCAAAATCAATGCCTACCTTTTGAAATGGACGGCAATAATTGACACGGTCATATGGCAACGAACCCATAAGCTGTTTGGCTGTATCAGCTTTCAATTTGAAGCAAATTAAACATCTATGAATAACTATCTTAACTTCCTTAATACCATGTACTATCCAAAATTTTTTATTAATGGTAGATATCACTAATCTCGGGCCTGCATGAAAATTCCTAACATGCTCCCTTTCAATTATTAAATGTGTTATATGAGAATGTTTAGGTAAGATCACTGGATGTTTTTGTGTGTATGAGATAGATGCATATTCTAAACGCCCACCGACTCTTATTAGCCCCTGGCTATCAACAAATGGGTACAATGGTTTCAAATTACTCTTTGACATTTTATTTTTACATTTTAATTCTAAAAATTCAGCCTTAAAATATTTCTGCTGTTCATATTTTACAATAGTTAACAATGACTCATTTAACTCTTTAGAAGTTAAAAAATCACATTTAATTTTACTTTCGTTATCTTTACATTTTACATTTTGCACAAAACGCAAAATATATGCCAACAAACGTTGCTTTTTATTAATGTCAGAATAATCATTGAGAAAATCTAAACATAATTCATCATGTTGTATAGTACACACCAAAGCACTTGAGAAAGTTGATTCAACTTCAACCTCTGGCTCATCACAGGAAAGCATAGCATATGATATAGGTGTATTTTGCGATTTATATTCGCTTGAATGTAGGAAATTAGGGCCTTGCCACCACAAAGGGTGATGCTGTAATTCATGCGGTAAGATTCCTCTACTGAGACAATCGGCAGGGTTCTTATCAGAACTAATGTATGACCAGCAGAATTGATTTGTAAGTTCAGTTATAACTTTTACTCTGTTTGCCACATATGAATTAAGCGTGGTTAGGTTTGACCCTATCCATGATAAAGCAATTTGAGAGTCTGAATATAAAATAACATTATCTATCTTTAACTGAAGCTTTAAGGTGCTGTGAAGCTTTGCAACACACTTGGCTAAAAGTACCATGGCATTGAGCTCAAGTCTAGGCACTGTTAAACTTTGTCTAAGCGGATTCAAACGTGACTTAGAAAACAATAAAGAAATCTTAATGTTTTTAGCTGAATCCATTACTCGAAGATAAACGCAGCAACCATATGCTGTGGAACTGGCGGCATCAGCAAAACCTATTAATTGCACCGATATGGCCTTGCACAAATTTATATAACGCGGAATAGCTATAGGCAGCATAACACACAGGCTATTATAAAATTCACACCATGCATTTAAAATTTCACGAGGAAGCTGTGCGTCCCAATTGACATGTGCTTGCCACAACCTTTGCATTATAACTTTAGCCCTAAGCACTATAGGTCCAGCTAATCCAAGAGGATCAAAAATCTGCCCTATAAAGCTTAAAATCTCGCGCTTAGTAGCAGGCATGCTTTTGCTAGGCTTCGGATAAAGCATAAATGAATCTGTTTTTACATTATAGTTTATACCTAACGTTTTTAAAGAAATACTATTCTTTTCTAAATCAATATCATCAAAATGTTGCTTTGACTTCGGTATCTCATCTAACAATTGAGGACAGTTAGAAAACCATTTGTGCAATTCAAATCCACCTTTATCTAAAAGAGCAGTAAGTTGCTTTCTCGATTCTATAAGCAGCTCAGGTGATTGCTGAGAAACAAGAGCATCATCTACATAAGTACAATTTTCTATGATAAACGCTGCTAAAGGAAAATTATCTTTATACCTATCAGCTAGTTCTTTCAAACAACGTGTAGCCAGATAAGAAGAACTTTTCAATCCAAATGTTACAGTATTCAATTGTATACATTGTATATCATCACTTGTGGAGTCTCGCCAAAGAATGTTTTGTAATGATCGATATGCAGAATGCAATGAGATTCTTAAAAAACATACTTTTAATATCAGTTACAAAAATATATTGATTAACTCTAAATAGCATTAAAATATCTATTAATTCCTTTTGAACAACAGGACCTTTTAATAGCAAATCATTGAGAGAAACTTTTTTGCTTGTCTTCATTGACCCATCAAAAACAACCCTACATTTAGTGCTTTTTTTATCAAGCCTGAGTACAGGATGATGAGGCAAGAAATAGACTGGATCAAAAGAAAGATCATATTGGCTGATGTCAATGACTGTACCGTAACCCTCTTTCAAATAATTATGAATAAATTCTTTGTAAAGTTGATAAAGAAAATTATCTTTTTTAAATCTTAATTCTAGATTCTTAAATCTTTTCAATGCCAAACTAAATGAATCACCAAGTGCTTCGTTAATTGACTCTAGTGGCAATTTTAGTGGCAGACCAACCTAAAATTTGTTATTTTGAGAATCTAACTTCACTGAATCACGAAACAAATTCTCACATATCTCATGTTCTGGTAATTTTTCATTAAAGATTTCAGGTATACTTTCAAGCTCCCAAAATTTCTCAAGAGTACCACTAAGAGAATTGTCACAGGGTTTACAAAATAAACAAGTTACTTGTTGATGATGCTGCTTTACAGGGACTGAACCTGCGACCACATAACCAAATTGAGTGTTGAGAACTGGAACTGTAGACAAATTGCTGCTAACACCACACTCCTTTGAGGAGAGAAGACTCAGTTGGGGCTCATTCGCAAGCAACACCTGAAAAAATATGTCAGCCCCCAATAAAATATGAATCACACTAGGTTCATAAAAAGTCCCATCCGCTAATGTGATATTAGCTGGTAAATGAATATCTTTAATTGGTATTCTGTACTGTGGAAGCATAGAAGTAATATTGTTTATCACATGACATGCTACATTTATACTAAAATTATTGGTCAGTGAATGTAAAAGAACGGTAACACAATTTTCTATTTTATTTACATTGTTGCCTATACCAATTACTGGAGTATTCACTTGTAAAGGCTTTAGATTTAATAAGTCCACAAGTTGCTTAGTAATGAAGGAGGTCTGGGAGCCACTATCCAACAGTGCTTTAACATGAACCTCTATGCCATTGCTCGCTACAAGTTTAACTCGTGCTGTAGGCAAAATCACCTGATTGGCACCAGATTCTAAAAATAGCGTTACTGGAGACTCTACCTTATCCTGATGTAAAAGTGTATTATGACCTTTCTTGCACACTTGGCATTTAAAATGATATCTGCATCTTTGAGCATGACTATTAAGACAGATAGTGCACAGCTTGTTATCCTTCACAAGCTTTGTTCGTGCTTCTGCAGTCAACAATAAAAACTTAGGACATGCAAATAATTTGTGAGGCAACTTACATGATATGCAGACTGAAGGGGCCGGTGATGACTCATGTGAATCTTTTCCTGTTACACCCTTAACAGTTACCACGTGAGCAGCTTTATGAAAGGCTGATTGTTGCTGTACCTGGGTTTTATCAGCATTCTCAAGTGCTAGGGCTCGGCTCTCTAGGAATGAAATCAAATTATTTACTGAAGGCTCTTTATCAGACCGGACCAATTGATATTCTCTATTGCAATAAATATCTAACTTTGTAGTCAAAATGCAAAGGACAATTGGATCCCAATGTTGCACTTCATAATTTAAGTTTTTTAATGCAGCTAATTGCTGTTTTACAGCTGAAACAAATTGCCTCAAATTATGAGCTGTCGACTTAGTGAAAGATGGTATGTCTAAAAGAATGTTAATGTGCTCGTTTGTTATTTTGTAAATATTATCATACCTATCGTGTAAAATTTTTCTTGCTTCACTGTAACTTTCAGGTACAATAGGCAGATTTTTTACCAATTCAAAGGGCTCATTTTGAAGACATTTAAGAAGATAGAAAAATTTTTGTACATCAAAAATGCTATTATTGTTATGAACTAAAGCGTCGAACATGCTTAAAAATGGCTTATATTCGGAATACCTACCGGTGAAACATGGTATATCAATCTGAGGTAACTTTGTAGGAACAGGAGTCGTTTCCTTAGCAAACGTTTTAGATCGCGACTGCAACGCAGACTCACTCAACTGTTTTATTAATATTAAGGTATCCAAATACTTACTCTCGACGGCGTCCATGTCGTCAGCCTCTGGATCTATGGCACAAATCTCTAGGTTGAGACTTTCAAAACGCTTAAAAGAGGACCTAAGGCGTTCCTCTTTAATCTCAAAAGTATGAGAAGAGATGTCCTCCTGTGCAAATTCTTTTAAACTATTACACATTTTGGTTATAGCCCCCTTTACAGCGGCACGCTTCCGAATAAGCTCAAGCTTGCTATTAAAGCTAGGTTGATTTTCGTCATTCGACATCCCGACAGTAATTTTAGAACAGAAATTAGAATAAAATTAAACTTAAAGTCCACTAAGTGATAACACGCAAACGAAATCTTCGCAAACAAATGAACGAGGAATCTAAGCTTCAAAAATGGCGTCCAGTAAATTTCAAAGCTGTGAACCGGTGTGAATGAACGTCGGCGTCAGCGGAAGTCCAGTAGCGACTCTCTGCGGCGAGTAGCGTTGATAATGAAACTTGAACCAATGAGCTTGCAGATTCAGTGAATTGCCGAAGAAACACGCTGCTGTCAACTCATTAGAGCCAATGAGCTGATTTTACTTTTCATCTAATAGATTGGCAATACTGCACCGCACAGGATAATAATGGCGGCGGCAAAATTAAAATTTGTTGCTCCAGTTTTATATTAAATATGCACTCCTTGTGGATATTGGTGTATTTTAATGATTTTGTAGGCGGCTTGATGACTGGCGTTTTCGTATGCCTGCACAAATACGCGGCGGTGATAAAACTGCACAGCACCTCCTGCACCACTTAAAAAACGTTTTTGATGAATTTTTATTTATAAACTTCACTGCGAAGGACCAATGTAGGAGCGAGGGACTTTATAGAATGAAATAAGATATGGATGACTAGTTCGAGTTAATAAAAATACATCTATATAGATAACGCGTGTATTAGGTCCAACACCACAAAAGGAAGAGGATTATAATAAAAGTATTTAACAATTTTTACTCTTAATCGTTGCTATAGCAACTGTGTTGCCATTGTAAATGTTGGATATTCCAACAGATGCTGCATTAGCACGTGCGGCATATTCCTCTGGGCTTCCATTTAATTTATCTGAAAATAAATACTGGAAAAATGCTATCGATTTATTAAAAAATAAATACAAACCACCCACTTAATATGCAATGAGTAATGCATTTCTTGAAGCGGAGTATCACAGATTAAAAGTTAATATGGACAAAAAGATAAAGTCCGCAATAGCCTTAGGTTTGGTTATGGACGGGTGGACGACCATTTGTGGTAAAGGAGTGGTTAATTTCATAATCACAACAATTTTTTGGAAAAGTATATACCCTGGCAAACAGCAAGAAACTGCAGATTATATTAGTGATCAAATGGTGATAGTGCTAAAAGAAATCGGCCCCGAGTTTGTAGCTATAATACAGATAATGCAAGTAACATGCGTTCAGCGTGGCGAAAAATTCAGACTTTGTACCCGCATATCGATTGCATCGGTTGTGCTTCTCATGGGCTGAATTTAATATTTAATGATATTATGAAAATCGAGGACTTGAAGAGTTTCTATGAGGAATGCAAGAAAATTGTAAAACATATTACTAAAAGACATGTTTGCTTAGCCACATTTGAAGAAAAAAAAAAGAAAAGTATGGAAGTCAATACTTAACCCTGAAACTGCCTAGTAAAACATGGGCAGGGTCTATTCTGACCTTCAAATCATTATTGGCAAACCGCGATGCTTTATCAGCTTTGGTAATTGATCAAAATATTCAGATTGACCCCTATATAAAGCAAATGATATTGTCCGATTCATTGTGGTCAAAATTAAAAGTTATGGAAAAGATGCTATCTCCTATATCAGAAGCAATACACAACTTGGAATCTGATACAGGACTGATTTCTGAAGTACCGGCAGCATTTATTAAGATTAAAAAACAAATTTCTGATATCGCTTCGGATGATTGTTCTGGAATTTCTAACAAACAAGAAATAATTTTAATGTACATTGAAGAACGCAGATTTTTTATTCAACCTATTCATTTGGCTGCGTATTTACTTGATCTCAGATTTCATAATTCCATCTATCCATATTACGAGTCCCTAACTGACAACGAGTTCTTACAAGTGTCTCGGTATATGGCTAAGCTTGCTGTTATTTTACAAAAAAGCACCCCTGAAATAATGTCGAATTTTGCTGAATATCAGGCTAGAAGCGGTTATTGGTCCAATGACATAATTTGGCAACCAGTAAATAATTTGCACCCCTGAGATGATGCACCCCTGAAAGGATTTTGTCAGTCTAAGCTTCTCATGAGTGTTGCTACAAGATTATTGAGTGTTCCGCCATCATCTGCAGCCTCTGTAAGGAACTGGTCTATATTTGGTCGAACGCATACAAGAGACAGAAGTCGACTTCTTCCAGAAAGAGTTGATAAATTTGTATACGTTCGATCAAATTGACCTTTAATGCAATCTAAATCATTTGAATTTGAGCCTTGTATTTCTGATTCTTCAGAAAGCGACAAAGAGTTTGTATCTGATTAGTGACCAAGATAGAATAACAATTGGTAATAAAATTGTTTTGTTCCAATGGTAAAGACCATTTGAAACAAACAACGTTTTTTTTCCTAAGGTTTTTTTCTGATATATTTCAATGTAACAAATCAATGAAACGGTAAAACACGAACAAACGTTTATTTCACCGAAAAAAACAATTTGTTTCTTTCGAAATTTTTTTAACGCTAGGCTTGAAGACCCCTAAGTTGTATTTATCAGGGAACACAGACTCGGGCAAAGAGTTTCACTCCATAGGCCGTATACAGAAAGAAAGCTGGAAACTTATAAGCGCTTACCGGCGCTTGACAGCGCTGGTAACCCGCGCAGGAAAATATATGAACGCGCGCCGATAAGCACTGAACGGTGCCGACAAGTTCCGACAAGTTGCAACACGCGCTGGTCAGCGCTGGTCAACAAAACCAAATCATCGTCCGATGAGTCCGACATTTTGCTTGATCTGTTTCAACCTGCTTCCTTTGTGTAGAACAGACCAGCGCTGACAAGCGCCGGTAAGCGCTTATAAGTTTCCAGCTTTCTTTCTGTATACGGCCTTAGAGTTACGTATCACAAAATTGGAACCAAAACGCTTAGTGCGACTCTTTGGTATATCAACGAAATAACGGTGGCGCTTATTTATAAGTCTGGTTGTCCGTCGCATCGAACAGTCATTGTTTATACTTCAATGGTGTTAACGGTGAACCAGTTATTCAAATAGATTTGTAGTTCGTGAAAAAACTACAATTTATTATTAGTTTCTTTATATATTTGTGTGTATAGTATAAAATTGTAATATATAATGTTAGTAGCGAAATAATAGACCAATATAAATAGACATGAACACCTCAAATTATACAAATAACTGGTCCATTGTGTTTGCGCGTCGAAGCCATTAATCAACCACTATCTTGTAACCCGTGGATGAGCACACACTACGATGTTGAAGGGTTAATTTGACATATCAAATTATAACGGGGAGCGTTCTTGGAGTTCAATAGCACAGTGGTTAAAATGTTTGAATGTAAAATAACTTTATTTAAATGCACTTTAAATAAGTTGTTACGAATCGACTAACATTTTTACCTACCACCCATTCAGGACATCTTTAACTGACAAGAAGAATGGGAGCAAGAAACTCGTCAGCTTTAACAGAAGTAATGACATTTACAATATTATTGACATCATGTCGTATAGTTATACCAGTTCGTTAGACGGCAATAATGACACCTCGCCTAAATATAGCCCGAGAAGGTGGGCCAGCGACCCGAATGTAAATTATATCCGAATTCCGGGCGTATATTTTCAAAACGATGCAACCAATACAACCATGGATTTGCCTAAGAATTTCGCCAAGCCAAAATATCACGAATATATCTTCAATCAGCGCAGAATACTTTACTGAGCGAATCCTACAAGAATGCCGAAGTATTCTGACATGCAAAGAATGCGACGTAGTACCTCTTATAAGATAGATAGATAGATATATCATTTATTTGCATCAAAGGCACACATACAAAAACACATGAAAACAGCAAAGTGAATAAGAAAAAAAGAAAACTACAAACACAACTAATATACATAGCACTCTACTGACAAAGAGTGTCACAGCGATGCAAAAAGGCCAAAGCTCAGCGATATATTTGCACTAATAGAGCAATACGCTGGTTTTCAGCTTTTGCCCGTAGGAAAGCGGGAGGACCGGGTAACGAAACCGGCCGTGCTTTCCACTATTATATTTCTACAATGGTACAAACAACAGTAACTGTTCGATACGATTTAAATATGACAACTAAACGCATGACAACCATATGTTTTCCACTACTGAGAGAAACTACCACCAAAGCGACCAAGAGAACCTATAAAAATACTTTGTTTTTCCAATAAGGCTGATTTCATACATTTTTTAAAAGAAAACTTTGATTTAACTGCCTTATGGAGGGGGTATATTGTTCCAGCACTTAGTCGCTTGGTGGCAGAAACTGCCCGTGAAAGCCAGAGTCTTATGCTTGTAAGTTGCTAGCAAGGGTCTTGCTGATCTGCTAATGCCTGACCCATATTGAAAATGGAAAGTGTGAAAGTTTAACTTTTCATAAAGATATTCTGGCCTCTTAAATTTTAGTAGGTCAAACATTAAGACAGCTAGATGTAATTGTCTGCGTGATTCCATATTGAGTATTGATGCAATATTTAGAAAAGGTGACACATGGGTACGAGGAGGGATATCAAAACAGAAACGACCACAGGCATTTTGTACACGCTGTAACATCCTTTGAGTTCTAGAAAGCAAACGAGGACCATACATCAAATCACCATAGTTGAGCACAGATAATACCAGTGACTCACATAAAACGGTGCGTGATTTTACTGAGAGATATTTTCGTATTCTATAAAGGATTTTCAATCTGTAGAAGCAGATTCTGACCAAGCTCAACACATGGCTTTCAAAACGTAGTTTATTGTCAAATGTTATTCCTAGGTTTTTAGCCTCTTCCACATATTCAATATTAGAACCCAGAACCTGTAGCGTAGGAATACATCTATTAATTTTTTCTATTTGTTGTTTTGTGCCTATGACCATAAATTCGATTTAGAAGGATTCAAAACAAGGGAGTTATTAGATGACCAGTTAGCTACAGAACTTAGATCGTCACTCATTTTACGCAGAGAATCAGATATTTTGTTAGGGTTTGCTGATATATATAATTGCACATCGTCATCGTAACAGTGTGATTTGCAGTGTTCAATTGCCACAGGTAGATCTGCACTATAAATAATAAATAAGAGTGGACCGAGAATAGAACCTTGAGGAACACCACCAGTCTAAGTTGCGAAGTCGCAATGGAACCATCCTCTTTTTGAAGTTTAACCGACTGATACCGATTACTGAGATAGCTGTTAAAAAAACGTACTGCATGGGGATCACAGCCATAAAATGACAGTTTGGATAAAAGCAGTGGAATATTTAAACTATCAAATGCGCGGGAAACATTAAGAAGCGTCAAGACATTGACCCAACCTATATCCTGATCAGCGAGGATGTTGTCCGTCACATCAAGAAGCGCCGTTACAGCGCCACGACTCTTTTAGAAACCTGATTGATTAGTTGGCAGTATATTGTATGTTTCCACATATCTCATTAATTGATGATATATTGCTTTTTCCAGTATTTTGGAGAGAAAAGGCAGAATACTAATAGGCCTAAGATCCTTCATTTCACTGGGGAGACTAACCTTAGGTAGCGATTTCAGGAAAGATACCTGAAAGAATAGACTTATTCACAATGCCAGTAATAATGGACAAAGTTCGAGGAAGAGAGAGTAGAACCATGTCTCTACTAATGCCATCGTAGCCAACTGCATTTGATTTTATGGATAAGATATATTTTGCGACATCTTCTTCCGAGACAGGGTTTAGTTTAAATGACGGAGTCAATTTGTACCGATGAAATTCAAAATAGGTTAATTGTGAAATGGGGACTCTATCCACTCCAGGGACGTCTAAAAAGTGATTATTGATTGCGTCAGCGACACCAAAACAATCAGGAAGACCCTCAGTCTTGATAGGATTGACCAAAATTTTGTCCTTAATATTCTTCCAGAATTTTTTGCTATTGCTTACATTTGAATTGACAAGGTGATTAAAATAAGCTCGTTTCTCATTATTAATACTTTTCGCCACTATGTTCTTGGGATCACTATAATATTGTCTATCAACATCAGATCCTGACTTACGATACTTACTAAGAGCTTTGTCTCGCAAGCGAATCATGAACTTGATCATGTCTGTTATCCATGGTAAGTTATGATTCGGTCTAATTTTGGAAGAAATAAGAGAAGCATATTTATCTATGAGAGTTATTATAAGAGTATTAAATCTGTCAATCGTACTTTCTACAGAAATTTGCTCAGAAATAGACTCCCAATCGAGTGCGTTAAGATCTATATTAAATCTTTCTAGGGGGATTCGCTTTATCTGTCGGTAAGTAACATATCGCTGCGGTGTTTTAACCCTCTTCAATAAAATAGTGACGTTAACCATTGCATGACCTAAAGGTCCATATATATTGGAGACAGTAACATCACGAGTCTTGCAATTTGTGCTCACAAGATCGAGTAATGTACTTGAATTTACAGAGAAGTGTGTCGGTTTATCCACTATCTGCTGAAGATCTAAACTTCTCAAGAATTCATTTAACTCAGTGACATCATTATTAGTACCGTCGAGCATGTTGACATTGATATCACCCATGAGAACTATATAATCATACTGCCCAAAACTGGAAATACAGTCCATCAAAGTGTCAATAAAAATATCGACGTTAAGCCATGGAGGTCTATATGCCGTTCCTACAATCAGCCGAAGACCATTCACTTGGGTTGACAGCCAAAGCTGCTCAATGCCTGCATCAGGTTGTTTTATAAAACGTACGTTCAAATCCTTCTTAATATAAAAAGCAACTCCATCGCTCCTGCCTCTATGTGTACTGCGAGGACGTGGTACATTACGCAGTCGGTAGCCGGGTGCACAGGGGGCACGGGCCTCCTGTCCTGCTGGTAACCATGTCTCGTTTATAGCATTGAATCGATTCATTGCTATAAGGAAATTATCATGATCTGTATTTAAAGATCCCGCATTGTAAAGGGATCACCTAAGAAACTTAGATTTCGATGGCATTTCTCAAAAACAAAACAAATAAAGCAATAGTACAGTTAATTATTGTTAAGTATAATAAGTTACTTGTTGTACCAAATTTAGAAATAAATATAATTGTTATTCGTATAATCATGCTAAATAATAAAAAGTCATCATAAACAATATAATTTGATAAATAAAAAATTAAATCATAGCGAATATGTAAAAAAAATAATTGGATTAGAAGTTGACTAGAGACGCCAGTCATTTCGTGCTGTGACATTCTACAAACATAATTTTGCATTGCTGTTAAACACTGTTTTATACAAGTAACATTAAATAAAATTAAAATTATTGTATCAAAACGCAGTCGCAAATCAACAGTTAACAAATTATACATTATTACGGTTATTACTCCAAAGAGGATGATGAATATTTTTAAGAATATTACAAAGTAGGGTTCATTAATATTACACAATATATATGAAATATAATTTGGGAACCTAACAAAATGACGAACTACATTATTTACAGTAAGTAAACATTGTCTAGATAAATAAAATATTATTGATTTAGCCAAGAATTATACCTCCTGCATCACTTCGACGTCTAATATCAGACAGGTTTCACAACAAAAAAACCTAAACATTGTAACTAAGCAAAAATTAAATAACCAATAATAACGTAAAGAGAATAGTAACAAAATAAACACTGCAATAAACATAATCACAACATTAAGGAGAACACTAAGACATGCAAACTTTAAACCTTGAATTGAATTTATATGTGACTCAATTAAGTAAATCATAACATAATCATAGTAGCAATAGCAACAACAACAAATTACTGAAGCAACTATTTTCCCAGCACAATTAGCATGTAAAGCATATTTAGTCCTTCTGCGGTATCTATAGCAGCTAATAAAGACTGACAGAACGAACAGCATCATGGCCAAATACACTATTTAAGTCAGCATCCGCCCGTATACGTATACGAGGGGCATCTGCGCCTTGATGTCGTCTTACAAATATTCGGCCGTTCCTTGTCCACACATAGCGCCAGTTTAAGTGGTGCCCTATATTTTCTTATGCAGATAACATGTTTATGCCAAGTGGTTCTTCTACGCCGATGGATACCCATCTCGATGCTCTCGAACCAACTTAACCTAACCTAACCTAAACCACTTTTACAATCTAGTCATTATAAACAAATTATAAACGTATAACAACTGAACAGAAAGTAGAATTCTTTTCTGACTTGGAATATCACAATATGGATAAGCCGGCACCCACCACCACAAGAAAGTCCAACGTGCTAGAGGAAAGCATCACGCGAATCTCACCACCGAAAACAAAAATAAGACAGGAGCTCATAAGAGAAACATCTGCTATCAGAAAACCGTCCCCAAAATTATTGCAAACGGGCTCCATTTTCCCGGGAATGGAAACACAGGAAATTGACACCTTCGCTAGAAAGTGTATAAGCGTATCCTAGACACCTTGACGGCACATAAATCTGTAACGAAAGAGGACAAGGAAATAATAAGACAGAATCTGGAAGACCTACAATTAATAACACAGGAGCTTATCGCTAGGAACAACGCAGCCCAACAAATAATACAGGCAAGGAGATCAAACGCGTACTCCACTCCTCGAGATAAGAAGAAAGATGAAAGTGAAGGTAGTCTAGCAGGTAAGGAAAGAGGAACGAAAATACTAGAGGACAAGAGAGAAGAATTAAAGAATCTTATATTAGAAAATAGAAACATACAAGGAGCAGAAAAATCAGAAATAATAGAAGAACAAAGAAAGACTAAAAATAGCATCAAAACATATCTGACAGAAAGCATAGAGGAATTAAGAAAAGAAAAGCAAAGTAGGGAAGGTACGGAAGCGGATCAAAGCATAGCTGGCAGCGAGATGAGACAGATGACACAACCGATGACAAGTAAAACAAAAGAACATAACACATTGTACTCAATAGTGGTGTCCTCTAAGAATCAGAATGATACCGGAGAGGAGATACAGAATCAAATAAGAAACACGGTTAATGCTAAAGACGGGTGGGTTAAAGTGGAAAGGGTGAAAAAAGCAAAGGACAGGAAAGTGGTGGTGGGATGTAGGTCCAAGGAGGAGAGGAAAAAGGTCAAGGAGAGGCTTAAGATAGCGGCAGACAAACTACAGGTGGAGGAATTAGAGAATCACGACCCCATGGTGGTTCTCAGGAATGTCTTAGTCATCAATAGTGATGCGGATATTATTAAGGCACTCAGGAACCAGAATGGGGAAGTGTTCACAGGATTGGACCCCACCGAAGACCGCATGCAAATAAAGTATAGAAGGAAAACCAGGAACCCGTACACAAGCCACATAGTGTTGTGTTGAGGTTATCTCCAGCTCTGTATAACAGAATAGTTAGAAGAGGTTTTATGCATGTAGACATGCAGAGAGTAAGGGCGTACGACCAATCTCCATTGGTCCAATGCTCGTTATGCCTTGGCTACGGGCACAGCAGAAAATTCTGCAAAGGGACCGAGCCCAAATGTAGCCATTGTGGAGGATCACACCTGAAGATGACCTGTGTAGAGAGAAGAGCTGGTACAAAGCCCACATGCTGTAATTGCGAGACTGCACAGTTGGAGGAAACCAACCACAGCGCCTTCGACTCGACATGTCCTGTGAGAGCCAAATGGGACGCGCGTGCCAGGGAAAAGGTGTCTTATTGCTAAGGGCACCCCAGCTGATGTACAGACAAGCAGCGGCACCCAAACAGGCAACGAACAGAAACGGTATCGGGTTGTTCAGGCAAACCTCCAGCGCTGCAAACTCGCTACGAACGAACTCATGACGTAGTCGTCGAGGAGGAGAATAGCATTCGCGCTGGTCCAGGAACCATACATAGGTGCAACCGGAGAAATGAAGAATTATCCCGGAGCACGAATTCTCCAATGTTATGGTGGAACACTGGACGAGCCAGTCAAGGCAGCAGTCGTCCTCTTCGACGATACGATCGATTTCAACCAATGCCCCACGCTCACTACAAAAAACATTACTGTAGTAAAACTAAGAACTGGAGCGTGGCAATCAGGGGTGATGTCTATTTACCTGGAAGGGGACAAGAGTATAACATGTCTATGCCAAGTGGTTCTTCTACGCCGATGGATACCCATTTCGATGCTCTTGATATAGCATATGCATTAGAACATGTTAACATCAACGATTATCAGATGGAATTGATCACAAATGCTTACAATGATTACGTCAGAATTTTATAGAGAGTAATAAGACTCCATATGATTCTGGAGAGCAAAGAAACATTTCATCTACAGGTAGCGATGACTCAACAGACTCTGATATGTACAGAGATAACAAGAAAACACCTTTCTTTCGAGGCCGACTAAAAGTGAAGAAGTATAAAATAAAAAAAAACGGGTCGCAAACCAACCAAATCACGAAAGCGTTAATGAAATAAATGCCACTAATACAGCAAATATACGCATAACAGTTATCGAACCATCCCGCAGTGAACTGGAACCACCAAAAAATAGTAATAAAGTCTTGCATTGGTAAGATATCTTCCGAAATACTGACTCTGACACTGAATCGGAGAGAACTAATTAAACGGCGCACAAAAATAGAAGTAAAGTCACAGTAAAAGTATTCCAGTGCAAAAACAATAAGTCTGATCAAAATGCTTCAAATAAACCAGACAACACCGCATTGTGCCGACATTTTAGTGCAATACATGAATACAGGTGCAATACCTAAAAGAATAACAAATAAGAAATCAAAGATCAATTCAAAAGCAAAACATAAATATATTGAGTCATAAAAGTCATCAGTCCGAACAACAATCAGTCAGAGTTTTTATTTCATAAGATAATTCAGAAGTAAATTTAGCAGTGAAAGCGAAACAAAAGAGAAGCATGAAAGTGAAAAATAACCAATATTTGCCAAAATCATCAAGCGTTGGCATAAATAATGCAATCGATAATGAACTTTTAAAAAATTATAAGGATTTCTTCAATGTCGTTGGGCCCTTTAAAAAAAAAGAAAAAGCAGACGGCCCGCAGGTGGCGCAATAAGTAACAACAGCTCTCGTTGAAATCGGTGATTAAAAATTAGTTCAGTAAATAATTTAAATTGATGTAATTCCAAATAGTTAATAAAGACCTAAATATAAAGTACAAATGTTATCTCCGCTTATCTCTAAGTGCATCACGTAAACTTTGTGAATAGGAAAAGACGAAGAAATAATTGATAGTGGTGATAATATTAGCAGTAAAATCATTCATTTTAATTGCCAGTGTATTATAAACAATTATATGTCATAAAGTCATCACTTGGGTACGGATAAGAACAAGGTAATAGGAAAGTAAAGTTCGGAAAAGAAACAGGAAACATCTGTCTATCGCTTTTCTTTATTATGCAATTATACTTGTGCGAAGTCGAGGTGGTTTTGATTGCTATTAATTTTGATAATAATTGACTGGAATAATATCTGTAAAGGGTTATCAATATCTTATACTGTGTAAGTGAAAATCATCGATACTTGTACTTCCAATGAAATCAAGAATCATTATTGTATTAATTTTTACTAGAAATGAAATACATAACTATTTGGTAAGAACATAGTATGTCAATGTTGGTTTACACGTCAAAGTATAAAAGTCCCACTCTGAGAAGAGTATGCAAAGTTTTAATCTATAAGATTAAAATTTTTGTATCACTATGTCTAGATGATCAATTTTAACATTATTTACGTCACATTTTGGAAATTCAATAATAAATTGAATTGAACAACAAAATACCGACTACTAATATAAATAACATGATCTCATAATTCCACCATAACCACCAATTCGAATAAATAAAGGCAAATATATTTGTATTTCGACATTAACTGTCTTATTTCAATTCATGATTCAAATTCTATTTAAGTTATTTCAATGCGTCATAGTAACTGTTATGCAGATAAAATGTTTATGCCAAGCGGTTCTTCTACGCCGATGGATACCCATCTCGATGCTCTCGAACAAACTCTACCTAACCTAACCTAAACCTCTGTTACAATCTAGTCATTATAAACAAATTATAAACGTATAACAACTGAACAGAAAGTAGAATTCTTTTCTGTCTTGAAATATCACAATATGGATAAACCGGCACCCACCACCACAAGAAAGTCCAACGTGCTAGAGGAAAGCATCACGCGAATCTCACCACCGAAAACAAAAATAAGACAGGAGCTCAGAAGAGAAACATCTGCTATCAGAAAACCGTCCCCAAAATTATTGCAAACGGGCTCCATTTTCCCGGGAATGGAAACGCAAGAAATTGACACCTTCGCTAAGAAAGTGCATAAGCGTATCCTAGACACCTTGACGGCACATAAATCTGTAACGAAAGAGGACAAGGAAATAATAAGACAGAATCTGGAAGACCTACAATTAATAACACAGGAGCTTATCGCTAGGAACAACGCAGCCCAACAAATAATACAGGCAAGGAGATCAAACGCGTACTCCACTCCTCGAGATAAGAAGAAAGATGAAAGTGAAGGTAGTCTAGCAGGTAAGGAAAGAGGAACGAAAATACTAGAGGACAAGAGAGAAGAATTAAAGAATCTTATATTAGAAAATAGAAACATACAAGGAGCAGAAAAATCAGAAATA
The DNA here is from genome assembly GCA_927399485.1 of Calamotropha paludella. Classification (NCBI taxonomy): domain Eukaryota; kingdom Metazoa; phylum Arthropoda; class Insecta; order Lepidoptera; family Crambidae; genus Calamotropha; species Calamotropha paludella. The sequence goes on from OV656828.1 coordinate 16,038,502, forward strand.
ATAGAAGAACAAAGAAAGACTAAAAATAGCATCAAAACATATCTGACAGAAAGCATAGAGGAATTAAGAAAAGAAAAGCAAAGTAGGGAAGGTACGGAAGCGGATCAAAGCATAGCTGGCAGCGAGATGAGACAGATGACACAACCGATGACAAGTAAAACAAAAGAACATAACACATTGTACTCAATAGTGGTGTCCTCAAAGAATCAGAATGATACCGGAGAGGAGATACAGAATCAAATAAGAAACACGGTTAATGCTAAAGACGGATGGGTTAAAGTGGAAAGGGTGAGAAAAGCAAAGGACAGGATGGTGGGATGTAGGTCCAAGGAGGAGAGGAAAAAGGTCAAGGAGAGGCTTAAGATAGCGGCAGACAAACTACAGGTGGAGGAATTAGAGAATCACGACCCCATGGTGGTTCTCAGGGATGTCTTAGTCATCAATAGTGATGCGGATATTATTAAGGCACTCAGGAACCAGAATGGGGAAGTGTTCACAGGATTGGACCCCACCGAAGACCGCATGCAAATAAAGTATAGAAGGAAAACCAGGAACCCGTACACAAGCCACATAGTGTTGTGTTGAGGTTATCTCCAGCTCTGTATAACAGAATAGTTAGAAGAGGTTTTATGCATGTAGACATGCAGAGAGTAAGGGCGTACGACCAATCTCCATTGGTCCAATGCTCGTTATGCCTTGGCTACGGGCACAGCAGAAAATTCTGCAAAGGGACCGAGCCCAAATGTAGCCATTGTGGAGGATCACACCTGAAGATGACCTGTGTAGAGAGAAGAGCTGGTACAAAGCCCACATGCTGTAATTGCGAGACTGCACAGTTGGAGGACACCAACCACAGCGCCTTCGACTCGACATGTCCTGTGAGAGCCAAATGGGACGCGCGTGCCAGGGAAAAGGTGTCTTATTGCTAAGGGCACCCCAGCTGATGTACAGACAAGCAGCGGCACCCAAACAGGCAACGAACAGAAACGGTATCGGGTTGTTCAGGCAAACCTCCAGCGCTGCAAACTCGCTACGAACGAACTCATGACGTAGTCGTCGAGGAGGAGAATAGCATTCGCGCTGGTCCAGGAACCATACATAGGTGCAACCGGAGAAATGAAGAATTATCCCGGAGCACGAATTCTCCAATGTTATGGTGGAACACTGGACGAGCCAGTCAAGGCAGCAGTCGTCCTCTTCGACGATACGATCGATTTCAACCACTGCCCCACGCTCACTACAAAAAACATTACTGTAGTAAAACTAAGAACTGGAGCGTGGCAATCAGGGGTGATGTCTATTTACCTGGAAGGGGACAAGAGTATAACATGTCTATGCCAAGTGGTTCTTCTACGCCGATGGATACCCATTTCGATGCTCTTGATATAGCATATGCATTAGAACATGTTAACATCAACGATTATCAGATGGAATTGATCACAAATGCTTACAATGATTACGTCAGAATTTTATAGAGAGTAATAAGACTCCATATGATTCTGGAGAGCAAAGAAACATTTCATCTACAGGTAGCGATGACTCAACAGACTCTGATATGTACAGAGATAACAAGAAAACACCTTTCTTTCGAGGCCGACTAAAAGTGAAGAAGTATAAAATAAAAAAAAACGGGTCGCAAACCAACCAAATCACGAAAGCGTTAATGAAATAAATGCCACTAATACAGCAAATATACGCATAACAGTTATCGAACCATCCCGCAGTGAACTGGAACCACCAAAAAATAGTAATAAAGTCTTGCATTGGTAAGATATCTTCCGAAATACTGACTCTGACACTGAATCGGAGAGAACTAATTAAACGGCGCACAAAAATAGAAGTAAAGTCACAGTAAAAGTATTCCAGTGCAAAAACAATAAGTCTGATCAAAATGCTTCAAATAAACCAGACAACACCGCATTGTGCCGACATTTTAGTGCAATACATGAATACAGGTGCAATACCTAAAAGAATAACAAATAAGAAATCAAAGATCAATTCAAAAGCAAAACATAAATATATTGAGTCATAAAAGTCATCAGTCCGAACAACAATCAGTCAGAGTTTTTATTTCATAAGATAATTCAGAAGTAAATTTAGCAGTGAAAGCGAAACAAAAGAGAAGCATGAAAGTGAAAAATAACCAATATTTGCCAAAATCATCAAGCGTTGGCATAAATAATGCAATCGATAATGAACTTTTAAAAAATTATAAGGATTTCTTCAATGTCGTTGGGCCCTTTAAAAAAAAAGAAAAAGCAGACGGCCCGCAGGTGGCGCAATAAGTAACAACAGCTCTCGTTGAAATCGGTGATTAAAAATTAGTTCAGTAAATAATTTAAATTGATGTAATTCCAAATAGTTAATAAAGACCTAAATATAAAGTACAAATGTTATCTCCGCTTATCTCTAAGTGCATCACGTAAACTTTGTGAATAGGAAAAGACGAAGAAATAATTGATAGTGGTGATAATATTAGCAGTAAAATCATTCATTTTAATTGCCAGTGTATTATAAACAATTATATGTCATAAAGTCATCACTTGGGTACGGATAAGAACAAGGTAATAGGAAAGTAAAGTTCGGAAAAGAAACAGGAAACATCTGTCTATCGCTTTTCTTTATTATGCAATTATACTTGTGCGAAGTCGAGGTGGTTTTGATTGCTATTAATTTTGATAATAATTGACTGGAATAATATCTGTAAAGGGTTATCAATATCTTATACTGTGTAAGTGAAAATCATCGATACTTGTACTTCCAATGAAATCAAGAATCATTATTGTATTAATTTTTACTAGAAATGAAATACATAACTATTTGGTAAGAACATAGTATGTCAATGTTGGTTTACACGTCAAAGTATAAAAGTCCCACTCTGAGAAGAGTATGCAAAGTTTTAATCTATAAGATTAAAATTTTTGTATCACTATGTCTAGATGATCAATTTTAACATTATTTACGTCACATTTTGGAAATTCAATAATAAATTGAATTGAACAACAAAATACCGACTACTAATATAAATAACATGATCTCATAATTCCACCATAACCACCAATTCGAATAAATAAAGGCAAATATATTTGTATTTCGACATTAACTGTCTTATTTCAATTCATGATTCAAATTCTATTTAAGTTATTTCAATGCGTCATAGTAACTGTTATGCAGATAAAATGTTTATGCCAAGCGGTTCTTCTACGCCGATGGATACCCATCTCGATGCTCTCGAACAAACTCTACCTAACCTAACCTAAACCTCTGTTACAATCTAGTCATTATAAACAAATTATAAACGTATAACAACTGAACAGAAAGTAGAATTCTTTTCTGTCTTGAAATATCACAATATGGATAAACCGGCACCCACCACCACAAGAAAGTCCAACGTGCTAGAGGAAAGCATCACGCGAATCTCACCACCGAAAACAAAAATAAGACAGGAGCTCAGAAGAGAAACATCTGCTATCAGAAAACCGTCCCCAAAATTATTGCAAACGGGCTCCATTTTCCCGGGAATGGAAACGCAAGAAATTGACACCTTCGCTAAGAAAGTGCATAAGCGTATCCTAGACACCTTGACGGCACATAAATCTGTAACGAAAGAGGACAAGGAAATAATAAGACAGAATCTGGAAGACCTACAATTAATAACACAGGAGCTTATCGCTAGGAACAACGCAGCCCAACAAATAATACAGGCAAGGAGATCAAACGCGTACTCCACTCCTCGAGATAAGAAGAAAGATGAAAGTGAAGGTAGTCTAGCAGGTAAGGAAAGAGGAACGAAAATACTAGAGGACAAGAGAGAAGAATTAAAGAATCTTATATTAGAAAATAGAAACATACAAGGAGCAGAAAAATCAGAAATAATAGAAGAACAAAGAAAGACTAAAAATAGCATCAAAACATATCTGACAGAAAGCATAGAGGAATTAAGAAAAGAAAAGCAAAGTAGGGAAGGTACGGAAGCGGATCAAAGCATAGCTGGCAGCGAGATGAGACAGATGACACAACCGATGACAAGTAAAACAAAAGAACATAACACATTGTACTCAATAGTGGTGTCCTCTAAGAATCAGAATGATACCGGAGAGGAGATACAGAATCAAATAAGAAACACGGTTAATGCTAAAGACGGGTGGGTTAAAGTGGAAAGGGTGAAAAAAGCAAAGGACAGGAAAGTGGTGGTGGGATGTAGGTCCAAGGAGGAGAGGAAAAAGGTCAAGGAGAGGCTTAAGATAGCGGCAGACAAACTACAGGTGGAGGAATTAGAGAATCACGACCCCATGGTGGTTCTCAGGAATGTCTTAGTCATCAATAGTGATGCGGATATTATTAAGGCACTCAGGAACCAGAATGGGGAAGTGTTCACAGGATTGGACCCCACCGAAGACCGCATGCAAATAAAGTATAGAAGGAAAACCAGGAACCCGTACACAAGCCACATAGTGTTGTGTTGAGGTTATCTCCAGCTCTGTATAACAGAATAGTTAGAAGAGGTTTTATGCATGTAGACATGCAGAGAGTAAGGGCGTACGACCAATCTCCATTGGTCCAATGCTCGTTATGCCTTGGCTACGGGCACAGCAGAAAATTCTGCAAAGGGACCGAGCCCAAATGTAGCCATTGTGGAGGATCACACCTGAAGATGACCTGTGTAGAGAGAAGAGCTGGTACAAAGCCCACATGCTGTAATTGCGAGACTGCACAGTTGGAGGAAACCAACCACAGCGCCTTCGACTCGACATGTCCTGTGAGAGCCAAATGGGACGCGCGTGCCAGGGAAAAGGTGTCTTATTGCTAAGGGCACCCCAGCTGATGTACAGACAAGCAGCGGCACCCAAACAGGCAACGAACAGAAACGGTATCGGGTTGTTCAGGCAAACCTCCAGCGCTGCAAACTCGCTACGAACGAACTCATGACGTAGTCGTCGAGGAGGAGAATAGCATTCGCGATGGTCCAGGAACCATACATAGGTGCAACCGGAGAAATGAAGAATTATCCCGGAGCACGAATTCTCCAATGTTATGGTGGAACACTGGACGAGCCAGTCAAGGCAGCAGTCGTCCTCTTCGACGATACGATCGATTTCAACCAATGCCCCACGCTCACTACAAAAAACATTACTGTAGTAAAACTAAGAACTGGAGCGTGGCAATCAGGGGTGATGTCTATTTACCTGGAAGGGGACAAGAGTATAACATGTCTATGCCAAGTGGTTCTTCTACGCCGATGGATACCCATTTCGATGCTCTTGATATAGCATATGCATTAGAACATGTTAACATCAACGATTATCAGATGGAATTGATCACAAATGCTTACAATGATTACGTCAGAATTTTATAGAGAGTAATAAGACTCCATATGATTCTGGAGAGCAAAGAAACATTTCATCTACAGGTAGCGATGACTCAACAGACTCTGATATGTACAGAGATAACAAGAAAACACCTTTCTTTCGAGGCCGACTAAAAGTGAAGAAGTATAAAATAAAAAAAAACGGGTCGCAAACCAACCAAATCACGAAAGCGTTAATGAAATAAATGCCACTAATACAGCAAATATACGCATAACAGTTATCGAACCATCCCGCAGTGAACTGGAACCACCAAAAAATAGTAATAAAGTCTTGCATTGGTAAGATATCTTCCGAAATACTGACTCTGACACTGAATCGGAGAGAACTAATTAAACGGCGCACAAAAATAGAAGTAAAGTCACAGTAAAAGTATTCCAGTGCAAAAACAATAAGTCTGATCAAAATGCTTCAAATAAACCAGACAACACCGCATTGTGCCGACATTTTAGTGCAATACATGAATACAGGTGCAATACCTAAAAGAATAACAAATAAGAAATCAAAGATCAATTCAAAAGCAAAACATAAATATATTGAGTCATAAAAGTCATCAGTCCGAACAACAATCAGTCAGAGTTTTTATTTCATAAGATAATTCAGAAGTAAATTTAGCAGTGAAAGCGAAACAAAAGAGAAGCATGAAAGTGAAAAATAACCAATATTTGCCAAAATCATCAAGCGTTGGCATAAATAATGCAATCGATAATGAACTTTTAAAAAATTATAAGGATTTCTTCAATGTCGTTGGGCCCTTTAAAAAAAAAGAAAAAGCAGACGGCCCGCAGGTGGCGCAATAAGTAACAACAGCTCTCGTTGAAATCGGTGATTAAAAATTAGTTCAGTAAATAATTTAAATTGATGTAATTCCAAATAGTTAATAAAGACCTAAATATAAAGTACAAATGTTATCTCCGCTTATCTCTAAGTGCATCACGTAAACTTTGTGAATAGGAAAAGACGAAGAAATAATTGATAGTGGTGATAATATTAGCAGTAAAATCATTCATTTTAATTGCCAGTGTATTATAAACAATTATATGTCATAAAGTCATCACTTGGGTACGGATAAGAACAAGGTAATAGGAAAGTAAAGTTCGGAAAAGAAACAGGAAACATCTGTCTATCGCTTTTCTTTATTATGCAATTATACTTGTGCGAAGTCGAGGTGGTTTTGATTGCTATTAATTTTGATAATAATTGACTGGAATAATATCTGTAAAGGGTTATCAATATCTTATACTGTGTAAGTGAAAATCATCGATACTTGTACTTCCAATGAAATCAAGAATCATTATTGTATTAATTTTTACTAGAAATGAAATACATAACTATTTGGTAAGAACATAGTATGTCAATGTTGGTTTACACGTCAAAGTATAAAAGTCCCACTCTGAGAAGAGTATGCAAAGTTTTAATCTATAAGATTAAAATTTTTGTATCACTATGTCTAGATGATCAATTTTAACATTATTTACGTCACATTTTGGAAATTCAATAATAAATTGAATTGAACAACAAAATACCGACTACTAATATAAATAACATGATCTCATAATTCCACCATAACCACCAATTCGAATAAATAAAGGCAAATATATTTGTATTTCGACATTAACTGTCTTATTTCAATTCATGATTCAAATTCTATTTAAGTTATTTCAATGCGTCATAGTAACTGTTATGCAGATAAAATGTTTATGCCAAGCGGTTCTTCTACGCCGATGGATACCCATCTCGATGCTCTCGAACAAACTCTACCTAACCTAACCTAAACCTCTGTTACAATCTAGTCATTATAAACAAATTATAAACGTATAACAACTGAACAGAAAGTAGAATTCTTTTCTGTCTTGAAATATCACAATATGGATAAACCGGCACCCACCACCACAAGAAAGTCCAACGTGCTAGAGGAAAGCATCACGCGAATCTCACCACCGAAAACAAAAATAAGACAGGAGCTCAGAAGAGAAACATCTGCTATCAGAAAACCGTCCCCAAAATTATTGCAAACGGGCTCCATTTTCCCGGGAATGGAAACGCAAGAAATTGACACCTTCGCTAAGAAAGTGCATAAGCGTATCCTAGACACCTTGACGGCACATAAATCTGTAACGAAAGAGGACAAGGAAATAATAAGACAGAATCTGGAAGACCTACAATTAATAACACAGGAGCTTATCGCTAGGAACAACGCAGCCCAACAAATAATACAGGCAAGGAGATCAAACGCGTACTCCACTCCTCGAGATAAGAAGAAAGATGAAAGTGAAGGTAGTCTAGCAGGTAAGGAAAGAGGAACGAAAATACTAGAGGACAAGAGAGAAGAATTAAAGAATCTTATATTAGAAAATAGAAACATACAAGGAGCAGAAAAATCAGAAATAATAGAAGAACAAAGAAAGACTAAAAATAGCATCAAAACATATCTGACAGAAAGCATAGAGGAATTAAGAAAAGAAAAGCAAAGTAGGGAAGGTACGGAAGCGGATCAAAGCATAGCTGGCAGCGAGATGAGACAGATGACACAACCGATGACAAGTAAAACAAAAGAACATAACACATTGTACTCAATAGTGGTGTCCTCAAAGAATCAGAATGATACCGGAGAGGAGATACAGAATCAAATAAGAAACACGGTTAATGCTAAAGACGGATGGGTTAAAGTGGAAAGGGTGAGAAAAGCAAAGGACAGGATGGTGGGATGTAGGTCCAAGGAGGAGAGGAAAAAGGTCAAGGAGAGGCTTAAGATAGCGGCAGACAAACTACAGGTGGAGGAATTAGAGAATCACGACCCCATGGTGGTTCTCAGGGATGTCTTAGTCATCAATAGTGATGCGGATATTATTAAGGCACTCAGGAACCAGAATGGGGAAGTGTTCACAGGATTGGACCCCACCGAAGACCGCATGCAAATAAAGTATAGAAGGAAAACCAGGAACCCGTACACAAGCCACATAGTGTTGTGTTGAGGTTATCTCCAGCTCTGTATAACAGAATAGTTAGAAGAGGTTTTATGCATGTAGACATGCAGAGAGTAAGGGCGTACGACCAATCTCCATTGGTCCAATGCTCGTTATGCCTTGGCTACGGGCACAGCAGAAAATTCTGCAAAGGGACCGAGCCCAAATGTAGCCATTGTGGAGGATCACACCTGAAGATGACCTGTGTAGAGAGAAGAGCTGGTACAAAGCCCACATGCTGTAATTGCGAGACTGCACAGTTGGAGGACACCAACCACAGCGCCTTCGACTCGACATGTCCTGTGAGAGCCAAATGGGACGCGCGTGCCAGGGAAAAGGTGTCTTATTGCTAAGGGCACCCCAGCTGATGTACAGACAAGCAGCGGCACCCAAACAGGCAACGAACAGAAACGGTATCGGGTTGTTCAGGCAAACCTCCAGCGCTGCAAACTCGCTACGAACGAACTCATGACGTAGTCGTCGAGGAGGAGAATAGCATTCGCGCTGGTCCAGGAACCATACATAGGTGCAACCGGAGAAATGAAGAATTATCCCGGAGCACGAATTCTCCAATGTTATGGTGGAACACTGGACGAGCCAGTCAAGGCAGCAGTCGTCCTCTTCGACGATACGATCGATTTCAACCAATGCCCCACGCTCACTACAAAAAACATTACTGTAGTAAAACTAAGAACTGGAGCGTGGCAATCAGGGGTGATGTCTATTTACCTGGAAGGGGACAAGAGTATAACATGTCTATGCCAAGTGGTTCTTCTACGCCGATGGATACCCATTTCGATGCTCTTGATATAGCATATGCATTAGAACATGTTAACATCAACGATTATCAGATGGAATTGATCACAAATGCTTACAATGATTACGTCAGAATTTTATAGAGAGTAATAAGACTCCATATGATTCTGGAGAGCAAAGAAACATTTCATCTACAGGTAGCGATGACTCAACAGACTCTGATATGTACAGAGATAACAAGAAAACACCTTTCTTTCGAGGCCGACTAAAAGTGAAGAAGTATAAAATAAAAAAAAACGGGTCGCAAACCAACCAAATCACGAAAGCGTTAATGAAATAAATGCCACTAATACAGCAAATATACGCATAACAGTTATCGAACCATCCCGCAGTGAACTGGAACCACCAAAAAATAGTAATAAAGTCTTGCATTGGTAAGATATCTTCCGAAATACTGACTCTGACACTGAATCGGAGAGAACTAATTAAACGGCGCACAAAAATAGAAGTAAAGTCACAGTAAAAGTATTCCAGTGCAAAAACAATAAGTCTGATCAAAATGCTTCAAATAAACCAGACAACACCGCATTGTGCCGACATTTTAGTGCAATACATGAATACAGGTGCAATACCTAAAAGAATAACAAATAAGAAATCAAAGATCAATTCAAAAGCAAAACATAAATATATTGAGTCATAAAAGTCATCAGTCCGAACAACAATCAGTCAGAGTTTTTATTTCATAAGATAATTCAGAAGTAAATTTAGCAGTGAAAGCGAAACAAAAGAGAAGCATGAAAGTGAAAAATAACCAATATTTGCCAAAATCATCAAGCGTTGGCATAAATAATGCAATCGATAATGAACTTTTAAAAAATTATAAGGATTTCTTCAATGTCGTTGGGCCCTTTAAAAAAAAAGAAAAAGCAGACGGCCCGCAGGTGGCGCAATAAGTAACAACAGCTCTCGTTGAAATCGGTGATTAAAAATTAGTTCAGTAAATAATTTAAATTGATGTAATTCCAAATAGTTAATAAAGACCTAAATATAAAGTACAAATGTTATCTCCGCTTATCTCTAAGTGCATCACGTAAACTTTGTGAATAGGAAAAGACGAAGAAATAATTGATAGTGGTGATAATATTAGCAGTAAAATCATTCATTTTAATTGCCAGTGTATTATAAACAATTATATGTCATAAAGTCATCACTTGGGTACGGATAAGAACAAGGTAATAGGAAAGTAAAGTTCGGAAAAGAAACAGGAAACATCTGTCTATCGCTTTTCTTTATTATGCAATTATACTTGTGCGAAGTCGAGGTGGTTTTGATTGCTATTAATTTTGATAATAATTGACTGGAATAATATCTGTAAAGGGTTATCAATATCTTATACTGTGTAAGTGAAAATCATCGATACTTGTACTTCCAATGAAATCAAGAATCATTATTGTATTAATTTTTACTAGAAATGAAATACATAACTATTTGGTAAGAACATAGTATGTCAATGTTGGTTTACACGTCAAAGTATAAAAGTCCCACTCTGAGAAGAGTATGCAAAGTTTTAATCTATAAGATTAAAATTTTTGTATCACTATGTCTAGATGATCAATTTTAACATTATTTACGTCACATTTTGGAAATTCAATAATAAATTGAATTGAACAACAAAATACCGACTACTAATATAAATAACATGATCTCATAATTCCACCATAACCACCAATTCGAATAAATAAAGGCAAATATATTTGTATTTCGACATTAACTGTCTTATTTCAATTCATGATTCAAATTCTATTTAAGTTATTTCAATGCGTCATAGTAACTGTTATGCAGATAAAATGTTTATGCCAAGCGGTTCTTCTACGCCGATGGATACCCATCTCGATGCTCTCGAACAAACTCTACCTAACCTAACCTAAACCTCTGTTACAATCTAGTCATTATAAACAAATTATAAACGTATAACAACTGAACAGAAAGTAGAATTCTTTTCTGTCTTGAAATATCACAATATGGATAAACCGGCACCCACCACCACAAGAAAGTCCAACGTGCTAGAGGAAAGCATCACGCGAATCTCACCACCGAAAACAAAAATAAGACAGGAGCTCAGAAGAGAAACATCTGCTATCAGAAAACCGTCCCCAAAATTATTGCAAACGGGCTCCATTTTCCCGGGAATGGAAACGCAAGAAATTGACACCTTCGCTAAGAAAGTGCATAAGCGTATCCTAGACACCTTGACGGCACATAAATCTGTAACGAAAGAGGACAAGGAAATAATAAGACAGAATCTGGAAGACCTACAATTAATAACACAGGAGCTTATCGCTAGGAACAACGCAGCCCAACAAATAATACAGGCAAGGAGATCAAACGCGTACTCCACTCCTCGAGATAAGAAGAAAGATGAAAGTGAAGGTAGTCTAGCAGGTAAGGAAAGAGGAACGAAAATACTAGAGGACAAGAGAGAAGAATTAAAGAATCTTATATTAGAAAATAGAAACATACAAGGAGCAGAAAAATCAGAAATAATAGAAGAACAAAGAAAGACTAAAAATAGCATCAAAACATATCTGACAGAAAGCATAGAGGAATTAAGAAAAGAAAAGCAAAGTAGGGAAGGTACGGAAGCGGATCAAAGCATAGCTGGCAGCGAGATGAGACAGATGACACAACCGATGACAAGTAAAACAAAAGAACATAACACATTGTACTCAATAGTGGTGTCCTCAAAGAATCAGAATGATACCGGAGAGGAGATACAGAATCAAATAAGAAACACGGTTAATGCTAAAGACGGATGGGTTAAAGTGGAAAGGGTGAGAAAAGCAAAGGACAGGATGGTGGGATGTAGGTCCAAGGAGGAGAGGAAAAAGGTCAAGGAGAGGCTTAAGATAGCGGCAGACAAACTACAGGTGGAGGAATTAGAGAATCACGACCCCATGGTGGTTCTCAGGGATGTCTTAGTCATCAATAGTGATGCGGATATTATTAAGGCACTCAGGAACCAGAATGGGGAAGTGTTCACAGGATTGGACCCCACCGAAGACCGCATGCAAATAAAGTATAGAAGGAAAACCAGGAACCCGTACACAAGCCACATAGTGTTGTGTTGAGGTTATCTCCAGCTCTGTATAACAGAATAGTTAGAAGAGGTTTTATGCATGTAGACATGCAGAGAGTAAGGGCGTACGACCAATCTCCATTGGTCCAATGCTCGTTATGCCTTGGCTACGGGCACAGCAGAAAATTCTGCAAAGGGACCGAGCCCAAATGTAGCCATTGTGGAGGATCACACCTGAAGATGACCTGTGTAGAGAGAAGAGCTGGTACAAAGCCCACATGCTGTAATTGCGAGACTGCACAGTTGGAGGACACCAACCACAGCGCCTTCGACTCGACATGTCCTGTGAGAGCCAAATGGGACGCGCGTGCCAGGGAAAAGGTGTCTTATTGCTAAGGGCACCCCAGCTGATGTACAGACAAGCAGCGGCACCCAAACAGGCAACGAACAGAAACGGTATCGGGTTGTTCAGGCAAACCTCCAGCGCTGCAAACTCGCTACGAACGAACTCATGACGTAGTCGTCGAGGAGGAGAATAGCATTCGCGCTGGTCCAGGAACCATACATAGGTGCAACCGGAGAAATGAAGAATTATCCCGGAGCACGAATTCTCCAATGTTATGGTGGAACACTGGACGAGCCAGTCAAGGCAGCAGTCGTCCTCTTCGACGATACGATCGATTTCAACCAATGCCCCACGCTCACTACAAAAAACATTACTGTAGTAAAACTAAGAACTGGAGCGTGGCAATCAGGGGTGATGTCTATTTACCTGGAAGGGGACAAGAGTATAACATGTCTATGCCAAGTGGTTCTTCTACGCCGATGGATACCCATTTCGATGCTCTTGATATAGCATATGCATTAGAACATGTTAACATCAACGATTATCAGATGGAATTGATCACAAATGCTTACAATGATTACGTCAGAACTTTATAGAGAGTAATAAGACTCCATATGATTCTGGAGAGCAAAGAAACATTTCATCTACAGGTAGCGATGACTCAACAGACTCTGATATGTACAGAGATAACAAGAAAACACCTTTCTTTCGAGGCCGACTAAAAGTGAAGAAGTATAAAATAAAAAAAAACGGGTCGCAAACCAACCAAATCACGAAAGCGTTAATGAAATAAATGCCACTAATACAGCAAATATACGCATAACAGTTATCGAACCATCCCGCAGTGAACTGGAACCACCAAAAAATAGTAATAAAGTCTTGCATTGGTAAGATATCTTCCGAAATACTGACTCTGACACTGAATCGGAGAGAACTAATTAAACGGCGCACAAAAATAGAAGTAAAGTCACAGTAAAAGTATTCCAGTGCAAAAACAATAAGTCTGATCAAAATGCTTCAAATAAACCAGACAACACCGCATTGTGCCGACATTTTAGTGCAATACATGAATACAGGTGCAATACCTAAAAGAATAACAAATAAGAAATCAAAGATCAATTCAAAAGCAAAACATAAATATATTGAGTCATAAAAGTCATCAGTCCGAACAACAATCAGTCAGAGTTTTTATTTCATAAGATAATTCAGAAGTAAATTTAGCAGTGAAAGCGAAACAAAAGAGAAGCATGAAAGTGAAAAATAACCAATATTTGCCAAAATCATCAAGCGTTGGCATAAATAATGCAATCGATAATGAACTTTTAAAAAATTATAAGGATTTCTTCAATGTCGTTGGGCCCTTTAAAAAAAAAGAAAAAGCAGACGGCCCGCAGGTGGCGCAATAAGTAACAACAGCTCTCGTTGAAATCGGTGATTAAAAATTAGTTCAGTAAATAATTTAAATTGATGTAATTCCAAATAGTTAATAAAGACCTAAATATAAAGTACAAATGTTATCTCCGCTTATCTCTAAGTGCATCACGTAAACTTTGTGAATAGGAAAAGACGAAGAAATAATTGATAGTGGTGATAATATTAGCAGTAAAATCATTCATTTTAATTGCCAGTGTATTATAAACAATTATATGTCATAAAGTCATCACTTGGGTACGGATAAGAACAAGGTAATAGGAAAGTAAAGTTCGGAAAAGAAACAGGAAACATCTGTCTATCGCTTTTCTTTATTATGCAATTATACTTGTGCGAAGTCGAGGTGGTTTTGATTGCTATTAATTTTGATAATAATTGACTGGAATAATATCTGTAAAGGGTTATCAATATCTTATACTGTGTAAGTGAAAATCATCGATACTTGTACTTCCAATGAAATCAAGAATCATTATTGTATTAATTTTTACTAGAAATGAAATACATAACTATTTGGTAAGAACATAGTATGTCAATGTTGGTTTACACGTCAAAGTATAAAAGTCCCACTCTGAGAAGAGTATGCAAAGTTTTAATCTATAAAATTAAAATTTTTGTATCACTATGTCTAGATGATCAATTTTAACATTATTTACGTCACATTTTGGAAATTCAATAATAAATTGAATTGAACAACAAAATACCGACTACTAATATAAATAACATGATCTCATAATTCCACCATAACCACCAATTCGAATAAATAAAGGCAAATATATTTGTATTTCGACATTAACTGTCTTATTTCAATTCATGATTCAAATTCTATTTAAGTTATTTCAATGCGTCATAGTAACTGTTATGCAGATAAAATGTTTATGCCAAGCGGTTCTTCTACGCCGATGGATACCCATCTCGATGCTCTCGAACAAACTCTACCTAACCTAACCTAAACCTCTGTTACAATCTAGTCATTATAAACAAATTATAAACGTATAACAACTGAACAGAAAGTAGAATTCTTTTCTGTCTTGAAATATCACAATATGGATAAACCGGCACCCACCACCACAAGAAAGTCCAACGTGCTAGAGGAAAGCATCACGCGAATCTCACCACCGAAAACAAAAATAAGACAGGAGCTCAGAAGAGAAACATCTGCTATCAGAAAACCGTCCCCAAAATTATTGCAAACGGGCTCCATTTTCCCGGGAATGGAAACGCAAGAAATTGACACCTTCGCTAAGAAAGTGTATAAGCGTATCCTAGACACCTTGACGGCACATAAATCTGTAACGAAAGAGGACAAGGAAATAATAAGACAGAATCTGGAAGACCTACAATTAATAACACAGGAGCTTATCGCTAGGAACAACGCAGCCCAACAAATAATACAGGCAAGGAGATCAAACGCGTACTCCACTCCTCGAGATAAGAAGAAAGATGAAAGTGAAGGTAGTCTAGCAGGTAAGGAAAGAGGAACGAAAATACTAGAGGACAAGAGAGAAGAATTAAAGAATCTTATATTAGAAAATAGAAACATACAAGGAGCAGAAAAATCAGAAATAATAGAAGAACAAAGAAAGACTAAAAATAGCATCAAAACATATCTGACAGAAAGCATAGAGGAATTAAGAAAAGAAAAGCAAAGTAGGGAAGGTACGGAAGCGGATCAAAGCATAGCTGGCAGCGAGATGAGACAGATGACACAACCGATGACAAGTAAAACAAAAGAACATAACACATTGTACTCAATAGTGGTGTCCTCATAGAATCAGAATGATACCGGAGAGGAGATACAGAATCAAATAAGAAACACGGTTAATGCTAAAGACGGATGGGTTAAAGTGGAAAGGGTGAGAAAAGCAAAGGACAGGATGGTGGGATGTAGGTCCAAGGAGGAGAGGAAAAAGGTCAAGGAGAGGCTTAAGATAGCGGCAGACAAACTACAGGTGGAGGAATTAGAGAATCACGACCCCATGGTGGTTCTCAGGGATGTCTTAGTCATCAATAGTGATGCGGATATTATTAAGGCACTCAGGAACCAGAATGGGGAAGTGTTCACAGGATTGGACCCCACCGAAGACCGCATGCAAATAAAGTATAGAAGGAAAACCAGGAACCCGTACACAAGCCACATAGTGTTGTGTTGAGGTTATCTCCAGCTCTGTATAACAGAATAGTTAGAAGAGGTTTTATGCATGTAGACATGCAGAGAGTAAGGGCGTACGACCAATCTCCATTGGTCCAATGCTCGTTATGCCTTGGCTACGGGCACAGCAGAAAATTCTGCAAAGGGACCGAGCCCAAATGTAGCCATTGTGGAGGATCACACCTGAAGATGACCTGTGTAGAGAGAAGAGCTGGTACAAAGCCCACATGCTGTAATTGCGAGACTGCACAGTTGGAGGAAACCAACCACAGCGCCTTCGACTCGACATGTCCTGTGAGAGCCAAATGGGACGCGCGTGCCAGGGAAAAGGTGTCTTATTGCTAAGGGCACCCCAGCTGATGTACAGACAAGCAGCGGCACCCAAACAGGCAACGAACAGAAACGGTATCGGGTTGTTCAGGCAAACCTCCAGCGCTGCAAACTCGCTACGAACGAACTCATGACGTAGTCGTCGAGGAGGAGAATAGCATTCGCGCTGGTCCAGGAACCATACATAGGTGCAACCGGAGAAATGAAGAATTATCCCGGAGCACGAATTCTCCAATGTTATGGTGGAACACTGGACGAGCCAGTCAAGGCAGCAGTCGTCCTCTTCGACGATACGATCGATTTCACCCAATGCCCCACGCTCACTACAAAAAACATTACTGTAGTAAAACTAAGAACTGGAGCGTGGCAATCAGGGGTGATGTCTATTTACCTGGAAGGGGACAAGAGTATAACATGTCTATGCCAAGTGGTTCTTCTACGCCGATGGATACCCATTTCGATGCTCTTGATATAGCATATGCATTAGAACATGTTAACATCAACGATTATCAGATGGAATTGATCACAAATGCTTACAATGATTACGTCAGAATTTTATAGAGAGTAATAAGACTCCATATGATTCTGGAGAGCAAAGAAACATTTCATCTACAGGTAGCGATGACTCAACAGACTCTGATATGTACAGAGATAACAAGAAAACACCTTTCTTTCGAGGCCGACTAAAAGTGAAGAAGTATAAAATAAAAAAAAACGGGTCGCAAACCAACCAAATCACGAAAGCGTTAATGAAATAAATGCCACTAATACAGCAAATATACGCATAACAGTTATCGAACCATCCCGCAGTGAACTGGAACCACCAAAAAATAGTAATAAAGTCTTGCATTGGTAAGATATCTTCCGAAATACTGACTCTGACACTGAATCGGAGAGAACTAATTAAACGGCGCACAAAAATAGAAGTAAAGTCACAGTAAAAGTATTCCAGTGCAAAAACAATAAGTCTGATCAAAATGCTTCAAATAAACCAGACAACACCGCATTGTGCCGACATTTTAGTGCAATACATGAATACAGGTGCAATACCTAAAAGAATAACAAATAAGAAATCAAAGATCAATTCAAAAGCAAAACATAAATATATTGAGTCATAAAAGTCATCAGTCCGAACAACAATCAGTCAGAGTTTTTATTTCATAAGATAATTCAGAAGTAAATTTAGCAGTGAAAGCGAAACAAAAGAGAAGCATGAAAGTGAAAAATAACCAATATTTGCCAAAATCATCAAGCGTTGGCATAAATAATGCAATCGATAATGAACTTTTAAAAAATTATAAGGATTTCTTCAATGTCGTTGGGCCCTTTAAAAAAAAAGAAAAAGCAGACGGCCCGCAGGTGGCGCAATAAGTAACAACAGCTCTCGTTGAAATCGGTGATTAAAAATTAGTTCAGTAAATAATTTAAATTGATGTAATTCCAAATAGTTAATAAAGACCTAAATATAAAGTACAAATGTTATTTCCGCTTATCTCTAAGTGCATCACGTAAACTTTGTGAATAGAAAAAGACGAAGAAATAATTGATAGTGGTGATAATATTAGCAGTAAAATCATTCATTTTAATTGCCAGTGTATTATAAACAATTATATGTCATAAAGTCATCACTTGGGTACGGATAAGAACAAGGTAATAGGAAAGTAAAGTTCGGAAAAGAAACAGGAAACATCTGTCTATCGCTTTTCTTTATTATGCAATTATACTTGTGCGAAGTCGAGGTGGTTTTGATTGCTATTAATTTTGATAATAATTGACTGGAATAATATCTGTAAAGGGTTATCAATATCTTATACTGTGTAAGTGAAAATCATCGATACTTGTACTTCCAATGAAATCAAGAATCATTATTGTATTAATTTTTAATAGAAATGAAATACATAACTATTTGGTAAGAACATAGTATGTCAATGTTGGTTTACACGTCAAAGTATAAAAGTCCCACTCTGAGAAGAGTATGCAAAGTTTTAATCTATAAGATTAAAATTTTTGTATCACTATGTCTAGACGATCAATTTTAACATTATTTACGTCACATTTTGGAAATTCAATAATAAATTGAATTGAACAACAAAATACCGACTACTAATATAAATAACATGATCTCATAATTCCACCATAACCACCAATTCGAATAAATAAAGGCAAATATATTTGTATTTCGACATTAACTGTCTTATTTCAATTCATGATTCAAATTCTATTTAAGTTATTTCAATGCGTCATAGTAACTGTTATGCAGATAAAATGTTTATGCCAAGCGGTTCTTCTACGCCGATGGATACCCATCTCGATGCTCTCGAACAAACTCTACCTAACCTAACCTAAACCTCTGTTACAATCTAGTCATTATAAACAAATTATAAACGTATAACAACTGAACAGAAAGTAGAATTCTTTTCTGTCTTGAAATATCACAATATGGATAAACCGGCACCCACCACCACAAGAAAGTCCAACGTGCTAGAGGAAAGCATCACGCGAATCTCACCACCGAAAACAAAAATAAGACAGGAGCTCAGAAGAGAAACATCTGCTATCAGAAAACCGTCCCCAAAATTATTGCAAACGGGCTCCATTTTCCCGGGAATGGAAACGCAAGAAATTGACACCTTCGCTAAGAAAGTGTATAAGCGTATCCTAGACACCTTGACGGCACATAAATCTGTAACGAAAGAGGACAAGGAAATAATAAGACAGAATCTGGAAGACCTACAATTAATAACACAGGAGCTTATCGCTAGGAACAACGCAGCCCAACAAATAATACAGGCAAGGAGATCAAACGCGTACTCCACTCCTCGAGATAAGAAGAAAGATGAAAGTGAAGGTAGTCTAGCAGGTAAGGAAAGAGGAACGAAAATACTAGAGGACAAGAGAGAAGAATTAAAGAATCTTATATTAGAAAATAGAAACATACAAGGAGCAGAAAAAACAGAAATAATAGAAGAACAAAGAAAGACTAAAAATAGCATCAAAACATATCTGACAGAAAGCATAGAGGAATTAAGAAAAGAAAAGCAAAGTAGGGAAGGTACGGAAGCGGATCAAAGCATAGCTGGCAGCGAGATGAGACAGATGACACAACCGATGACAAGTAAAACAAAAGAACATAACACATTGTACTCAATAGTGGTGTCCTCATAGAATCAGAATGATACCGGAGAGGAGATACAGAATCAAATAAGAAACACGGTTAATGCTAAAGACGGATGGGTTAAAGTGGAAAGGGTGAGAAAAGCAAAGGACAGGATGGTGGGATGTAGGTCCAAGGAGGAGAGGAAAAAGGTCAAGGAGAGGCTTAAGATAGCGGCAGACAAACTACAGGTGGAGGAATTAGAGAATCACGACCCCATGGTGGTTCTCAGGGATGTCTTAGTCATCAATAGTGATGCGGATATTATTAAGGCACTCAGGAACCAGAATGGGGAAGTGTTCACAGGATTGGACCCCACCGAAGACCGCATGCAAATAAAGTATAGAAGGAAAACCAGGAACCCGTACACAAGCCACATAGTGTTGTGTTGAGGTTATCTCCAGCTCTGTATAACAGAATAGTTAGAAGAGGTTTTATGCATGTAGACATGCAGAGAGTAAGGGCGTACGACCAATCTCCATTGGTCCAATGCTCGTTATGCCTTGGCTACGGGCACAGCAGAAAATTCTGCAAAGGGACCGAGCCCAAATGTAGCCATTGTGGAGGATCACACCTGAAGATGACCTGTGTAGAGAGAAGAGCTGGTACAAAGCCCACATGCTGTAATTGCGAGACTGCACAGTTGGAGGACACCAACCACAGCGCCTTCGACTCGACATGTCCTGTGAGAGCCAAATGGGACGCGCGTGCCAGGGAAAAGGTGTCTTATTGCTAAGGGCACCCCAGCTGATGTACAGACAAGCAGCGGCACCCAAACAGGCAACGAACAGAAACGGTATCGGGTTGTTCAGGCAAACCTCCAGCGCTGCAAACTCGCTACGAACGAACTCATGACGTAGTCGTCGAGGAGGAGAATAGCATTCGCGCTGGTCCAGGAACCATACATAGGTGCAACCGGAGAAATGAAGAATTATCCCGGAGCACGAATTCTCCAATGTTATGGTGGAACACTGGACGAGCCAGTCAAGGCAGCAGTCGTCCTCTTCGACGATACGATCGATTTCAACCAATGCCCCACGCTCACTACAAAAAACATTACTGTAGTAAAACTAAGAACTGGAGCGTGGCAATCAGAGGTGATGTCTATTTACCTGGAAGGGGACAAGAGTATAACATGTCTATGCCAAGTGGTTCTTCTACGCCGATGGATACCCATTTCGATGCTCTTGATATAGCATATGCATTAGAACATGTTAACATCAACGATTATCAGATGGAATTGATCACAAATGCTTACAATGATTACGTCAGAATTTTATAGAGAGTAATAAGACTCCATATGATTCTGGAGAGCAAAGAAACATTTCATCTACAGGTAGCGATGACTCAACAGACTCTGATATGTACAGAGATAACAAGAAAACACCTTTCTTTCGAGGCCGACTAAAAGTGAAGAAGTATAAAATAAAAAAAAACGGGTCGCAAACCAACCAAATCACGAAAGCGTTAATGAAATAAATGCCACTAATACAGCAAATATACGCATAACAGTTATCGAACCATCCCGCAGTGAACTGGAACCACCAAAAAATAGTAATAAAGTCTTGCATTGGTAAGATATCTTCCGAAATACTGACTCTGACACTGAATCGGAGAGAACTAATTAAACGGCGCACAAAAATAGAAGTAAAGTCACAGTAAAAGTATTCCAGTGCAAAAACAATAAGTCTGATCAAAATGCTTCAAATAAACCAGACAACACCGCATTGTGCCGACATTTTAGTGCAATACATGAATACAGGTGCAATACCTAAAAGAATAACAAATAAGAAATCAAAGATCAATTCAAAAGCAAAACATAAATATATTGAGTCATAAAAGTCATCAGTCCGAACAACAATCAGTCAGAGTTTTTATTTCATAAGATAATTCAGAAGTAAATTTAGCAGTGAAAGCGAAACAAAAGAGAAGCATGAAAGTGAAAAATAACCAATATTTGCCAAAATCATCAAGCGTTGGCATAAATAATGCAATCGATAATGAACTTTTAAAAAATTATAAGGATTTCTTCAATGTCGTTGGGCCCTTTAAAAAAAAAGAAAAAGCAGACGGCCCGCAGGTGGCGCAATAAGTAACAACAGCTCTCGTTGAAATCGGTGATTAAAAATTAGTTCAGTAAATAATTTAAATTGATGTAATTCCAAATAGTTAATAAAGACCTAAATATAAAGTACAAATGTTATTTCCGCTTATCTCTAAGTGCATCACGTAAACTTTGTGAATAGAAAAAGACGAAGAAATAATTGATAGTGGTGATAATATTAGCAGTAAAATCATTCATTTTAATTGCCAGTGTATTATAAACAATTATATGTCATAAAGTCATCACTTGGGTACGGATAAGAACAAGGTAATAGGAAAGTAAAGTTCGGAAAAGAAACAGGAAACATCTGTCTATCGCTTTTCTTTATTATGCAATTATACTTGTGCGAAGTCGAGGTGGTTTTGATTGCTATTAATTTTGATAATAATTGACTGGAATAATATCTGTAAAGGGTTATCAATATCTTATACTGTGTAAGTGAAAATCATCGATACTTGTACTTCCAATGAAATCAAGAATCATTATTGTATTAATTTTTAATAGAAATGAAATACATAACTATTTGGTAAGAACATAGTATGTCAATGTTGGTTTACACGTCAAAGTATAAAAGTCCCACTCTGAGAAGAGTATGCAAAGTTTTAATCTATAAGATTAAAATTTTTGTATCACTATGTCTAGACGATCAATTTTAACATTATTTACGTCACATTTTGGAAATTCAATAATAAATTGAATTGAACAACAAAATACCGACTACTAATATAAATAACATGATCTCATAATTCCACCATAACCACCAATTCGAATAAATAAAGGCAAATATATTTGTATTTCGACATTAACTGTCTTATTTCAATTCATGATTCAAATTCTATTTAAGTTATTTCAATGCGTCATAGTAACTGTTATGCAGATAAAATGTTTATGCCAAGCGGTTCTTCTACGCCGATGGATACCCATCTCGATGCTCTCGAACAAACTCTACCTAACCTAACCTAAACCTCTGTTACAATCTAGTCATTATAAACAAATTATAAACGTATAACAACTGAACAGAAAGTAGAATTCTTTTCTGTCTTGAAATATCACAATATGGATAAACCGGCACCCACCACCACAAGAAAGTCCAACGTGCTAGAGGAAAGCATCACGCGAATCTCACCACCGAAAACAAAAATAAGACAGGAGCTCAGAAGAGAAACATCTGCTATCAGAAAACCGTCCCCAAAATTATTGCAAACGGGCTCCATTTTCCCGGGAATGGAAACGCAAGAAATTGACACCTTCGCTAAGAAAGTGTATAAGCGTATCCTAGACACCTTGACGGCACATAAATCTGTAACGAAAGAGGACAAGGAAATAATAAGACAGAATCTGGAAGACCTACAATTAATAACACAGGAGCTTATCGCTAGGAACAACGCAGCCCAACAAATAATACAGGCAAGGAGATCAAACGCGTACTCCACTCCTCGAGATAAGAAGAAAGATGAAAGTGAAGGTAGTCTAGCAGGTAAGGAAAGAGGAACGAAAATACTAGAGGACAAGAGAGAAGAATTAAAGAATCTTATATTAGAAAATAGAAACATACAAGGAGCAGAAAAATCAGAAATAATAGAAGAACAAAGAAAGACTAAAAATAGCATCAAAACATATCTGACAGAAAGCATAGAGGAATTAAGAAAAGAAAAGCAAAGTAGGGAAGGTACGGAAGCGGATCAAAGCATAGCTGGCAGCGAGATGAGACAGATGACACAACCGATGACAAGTAAAACAAAAGAACATAACACATTGTACTCAATAGTGGTGTCCTCATAGAATCAGAATGATACCGGAGAGGAGATACAGAATCAAATAAGAAACACGGTTAATGCTAAAGACGGATGGGTTAAAGTGGAAAGGGTGAGAAAAGCAAAGGACAGGATGGTGGGATGTAGGTCCAAGGAGGAGAGGAAAAAGGTCAAGGAGAGGCTTAAGATAGCGGCAGACAAACTACAGGTGGAGGAATTAGAGAATCACGACCCCATGGTGGTTCTCAGGGATGTCTTAGTCATCAATAGTGATGCGGATATTATTAAGGCACTCAGGAACCAGAATGGGGAAGTGTTCACAGGATTGGACCCCACCGAAGACCGCATGCAAATAAAGTATAGAAGGAAAACCAGGAACCCGTACACAAGCCACATAGTGTTGTGTTGAGGTTATCTCCAGCTCTGTATAACAGAATAGTTAGAAGAGGTTTTATGCATGTAGACATGCAGAGAGTAAGGGCGTACGACCAATCTCCATTGGTCCAATGCTCGTTATGCCTTGGCTACGGGCACAGCAGAAAATTCTGCAAAGGGACCGAGCCCAAATGTAGCCATTGTGGAGGATCACACCTGAAGATGACCTGTGTAGAGAGAAGAGCTGGTACAAAGCCCACATGCTGTAATTGCGAGACTGCACAGTTGGAGGACACCAACCACAGCGCCTTCGACTCGACATGTCCTGTGAGAGCCAAATGGGACGCGCGTGCCAGGGAAAAGGTGTCTTATTGCTAAGGGCACCCCAGCTGATGTACAGACAAGCAGCGGCACCCAAACAGGCAACGAACAGAAACGGTATCGGGTTGTTCAGGCAAACCTCCAGCGCTGCAAACTCGCTACGAACGAACTCATGACGTAGTCGTCGAGGAGGAGAATAGCATTCGCGCTGGTCCAGGAACCATACATAGGTGCAACCGGAGAAATGAAGAATTATCCCGGAGCACGAATTCTCCAATGTTATGGTGGAACACTGGACGAGCCAGTCAAGGCAGCAGTCGTCCTCTTCGACGATACGATCGATTTCAACCAATGCCCCACGCTCACTACAAAAAACATTACTGTAGTAAAACTAAGAACTGGAGCGTGGCAATCAGGGGTGATGTCTATTTACCTGGAAGGGGACAAGAGTATAACATGTCTATGCCAAGTGGTTCTTCTACGCCGATGGATACCCATTTCGATGCTCTTGATATAGCATATGCATTAGAACATGTTAACATCAACGATTATCAGATGGAATTGATCACAAATGCTTACAATGATTACGTCAGAATTTTATAGAGAGTAATAAGACTCCATATGATTCTGGAGAGCAAAGAAACATTTCATCTACAGGTAGCGATGACTCAACAGACTCTGATATGTACAGAGATAACAAGAAAACACCTTTCTTTCGAGGCCGACTAAAAGTGAAGAAGTATAAAATAAAAAAAAACGGGTCGCAAACCAACCAAATCACGAAAGCGTTAATGAAATAAATGCCACTAATACAGCAAATATACGCATAACAGTTATCGAACCATCCCGCAGTGAACTGGAACCACCAAAAAATAGTAATAAAGTCTTGCATTGGTAAGATATCTTCCGAAATACTGACTCTGACACTGAATCGGAGAGAACTAATTAAACGGCGCACAAAAATAGAAGTAAAGTCACAGTAAAAGTATTCCAGTGCAAAAACAATAAGTCTGATCAAAATGCTTCAAATAAACCAGACAACACCGCATTGTGCCGACATTTTAGTGCAATACATGAATACAGGTGCAATACCTAAAAGAATAACAAATAAGAAATCAAAGATCAATTCAAAAGCAAAACATAAATATATTGAGTCATAAAAGTCATCAGTCCGAACAACAATCAGTCAGAGTTTTTATTTCATAAGATAATTCATGAGTAAATTTAGCAGTGAAAGCGAAACAAAAGAGAAGCATGAAAGTGAAAAATAACCAATATTTGCCAAAATCATCAAGCGTTGGCATAAATAATGCAATCGATAATGAACTTTTAAAAAATTATAAGGATTTCTTCAATGTCGTTGGGCCCTTTAAAAAAAAAGAAAAAGCAGACGGCCCGCAGGTGGCGCAATAAGTAACAACAGCTCTCGTTGAAATCGGTGATTAAAAATTAGTTCAGTAAATAATTTAAATTGATGTAATTCCAAATAGTTAATAAAGACCTAAATATAAAGTACAAATGTTATCTCCGCTTATCTCTAAGTGCATCACGTAAACTTTGTGAATAGGAAAAGACGAAGAAATAATTGATAGTGGTGATAATATTAGCAGTAAAATCATTCATTTTAATTGCCAGTGTATTATAAACAATTATATGTCATAAAGTCATCACTTGGGTACGGATAAGAACAAGGTAATAGGAAAGTAAAGTTCGGAAAAGAAACAGGAAACATCTGTCTATCGCTTTTCTTTATTATGCAATTATACTTGTGCGAAGTCGAGGTGGTTTTGATTGCTATTAATTTTGATAATAATTGACTGGAATAATATCTGTAAAGGGTTATCAATATCTTATACTGTGTAAGTGAAAATCATCGATACTTGTACTTCCAATGAAATCAAGAATCATTATTGTATTAATTTTTACTAGAAATGAAATACATAACTATTTGGTAAGAACATAGTATGTCAATGTTGGTTTACACGTCAAAGTATAAAAGTCCCACTCTGAGAAGAGTATGCAAAGTTTTAATCTATAAGATTAAAATTTTTGTATCACTATGTCTAGATGATCAATTTTAACATTATTTACGTCACATTTTGGAAATTCAATAATAAATTGAATTGAACAACAAAATACCGACTACTAATATAAATAACATGATCTCATAATTCCACCATAACCACCAATTCGAATAAATAAAGGCAAATATATTTGTATTTCGACATTAACTGTCTTATTTCAATTCATGATTCAAATTCTATTTAAGTTATTTCAATGCGTCATAGTAACTGTTATGCAGATAAAATGTTTATGCCAAGCGGTTCTTCTACGCCGATAGATACCCATCTCGATGCTCTCGAACAAACTCTACCTAACCTAACCTAAACCTCTGTTACAATCTAGTCATTATAAACAAATTATAAACGTATAACAACTGAACAGAAAGTAGAATTCTTTTCTGTCTTGAAATATCACAATATGGATAAACCGGCACCCACCACCACAAGAAAGTCCAACGTGCTAGAGGAAAGCATCACGCGAATCTCACCACCGAAAACAAAAATAAGACAGGAGCTCAGAAGAGAAACATCTGCTATCAGAAAACCGTCCCCAAAATTATTGCAAACGGGCTCCATTTTCCCGGGAATGGAAACGCAAGAAATTGACACCTTCGCTAAGAAAGTGCATAAGCGTATCCTAGACACCTTGACGGCACATAAATCTGTAACGAAAGAGGACAAGGAAATAATAAGACAGAATCTGGAAGACCTACAATTAATAACACAGGAGCTTATCGCTAGGAACAACGCAGCCCAACAAATAATACAGGCAAGGAGATCAAACGCGTACTCCACTCCTCGAGATAAGAAGAAAGATGAAAGTGAAGGTAGTCTAGCAGGTAAGGAAAGAGGAACGAAAATACTAGAGGACAAGAGAGAAGAATTAAAGAATCTTATATTAGAAAATAGAAACATACAAGGAGCAGAAAAATCAGAAATAATAGAAGAACAAAGAAAGACTAAAAATAGCATCAAAACATATCTGACAGAAAGCATAGAGGAATTAAGAAAAGAAAAGCAAAGTAGGGAAGGTACGGAAGCGGATCAAAGCATAGCTGGCAGCGAGATGAGACAGATGACACAACCGATGACAAGTAAAACAAAAGAACATAACACATTGTACTCAATAGTGGTGTCCTCAAAGAATCAGAATGATACCGGAGAGGAGATACAGAATCAAATAAGAAACACGGTTAATGCTAAAGACGGATGGGTTAAAGTGGAAAGAGTGAGAAAAGCAAAGGACAGGATGGTGGGATGTAGGTCCAAGGAGGAGAGGAAAAAGGTCAAGGAGAGGCTTAAGATAGCGGCAGACAAACTACAGGTGGAGGAATTAGAGAATCACGACCCCATGGTGGTTCTCAGGGATGTCTTAGTCATCAATAGTGATGCGGATATTATTAAGGCACTCAGGAACCAGAATGGGGAAGTGTTCACAGGATTGGACCCCACCGAAGACCGCATGCAAATAAAGTATAGAAGGAAAACCAGGAACCCGTACACAAGCCACATAGTGTTGTGTTGAGGTTATCTCCAGCTCTGTATAACAGAATAGTTAGAAGAGGTTTTATGCATGTAGACATGCAGAGAGTAAGGGCGTACGACCAATCTCCATTGGTCCAATGCTCGTTATGCCTTGGCTACGGGCACAGCAGAAAATTCTGCAAAGGGACCGAGCCCAAATGTAGCCATTGTGGAGGATCACACCTGAAGATGACCTGTGTAGAGAGAAGAGCTGGTACAAAGCCCACATGCTGTAATTGCGAGACTGCACAGTTGGAGGACACCAACCACAGCGCCTTCGACCCGACATGTCCTGTGAGAGCCAAATGGGATGTGCGTGCCAGAGAAAAGGTGTCTTATTGCTAAGGGCACCCCAGCTGATGTACAGACAAGCCGCGGCACCCAAACAGGCAACGAACAGAAACGGTATCGGGTTGTTCAGGCAAACCTCCAGCGCTGCAAACTCGCTACGAACGAACTCATGACGGAGTCGTCGAGGAGGGGAATAGCATTCGCGCTGGTCCAGAAACCATACATAGGTGCAACCGGAGAAATGAAGAATTATCCCGGAGCACGAATTCTCCAATGTTATGGTGGAACACTGGACGAGCCAGTCAAGGCAGCAGTCGTCCTCTTCGACGATACGATCGATTTCACCCAATGCCCCACGCTCACTACAAAAAACATTACTGTAGTAAAACTAAGAACTGGAGCGTGGCAATCAGGGGTGATGTCTATTTACCTGGAAGGGAACAAGATTATAGATCCATACCTGCATAAAATAAGGGAAGCGGCGAAGGAGGTGGGCCTGAGCAACCTGATAACAGGTGGAGACGTCAAAACCTGGAACATTTGGTGGGGGAGCAAGAAGACCGATGAGAGGGGAGAGTGTGTGCATGCACTAATAGATGAGATGGGTATGCACATACTTAACAGAAGCACCGAACCCACCTTTGACACTGTGAGAGGAGGGAAGAGGTACTTCAGCAGTGTAGATATCACCGAGTGCTCATCGGCCACTCTCGGATGGATCGGTAGGTGGCGAGTGGATGATAGCTTCACTTCCTCGGACCACAGGGCGATTCTGTTCGAAATAAGATTACAAAAGTCTGTAGGTATAGATATCAAAAGAACCACCAGGATTTACTACACAAAAAAGCCAACTGGAGTCAGTTTCGAGAGAGTCTAACTCAGCAGTGCGACATAAACAACATCAATGCTAATACCATACATGAAATCGATAACGAAAATAAACAAGAAAAAACGATAGAACAGTATATAAGCCTGGTGGAAAAAAGCGCGGCTTAAAATATACCAAAAATAAAAACAAAGACGAATCGAGCAGAGTTGCCCTGGTGGACCGAGAAGTTAACAGAACTGAAGGAGGAAACAGTTAGAAGCAAAAGAAGGATAAAAAACGCTGCGCCGATCCGACGAGAATGGGTAGTGAAACAATACATTGAAGCCAAAACAGAATACCTGCTGGAGACCAAAAAGCCCAGACTACAAGTTGGAAGGAGTTCTGCGGGAGGCAGGACAGAATGGGCATGTGGGACAGCATTTATAGAATTATAGGCCGCACAACGGAAAGACGTGACGATATGCCCATGGTGCAAGGAGGTATAGCTCTCGAGGGAGAAGAATCAGCAAGGTTGCTGGCGGAGTCTTTCTTTTCAGACGATAAGGCTGAGGATGACAATGCGGACCACAAAGAAATGCGATCAAAGGCTGAGGAAGTCAATAACCCCGACAACAACGAGGTGTGGGATCCTCCTTTTACGGTGGACGAGCTGATGTGGTCTGCATCTACCTTCAATCCGAGGAAGCCCCGGGGGCAGATGGCCTAACGGCGGATATATGTTGTGCGGTAATAAATCAGAGTGCCGAACTGGTCCTGTCCCTACTGAATAAGCGCCTGTCGCTCTCTTGTTTCCCCGCCAGGTGGAAGGAAGCTGTGGTTGTAGTACTCAAAAAACCAGGCAAATTAGATTACACCAGTCCAAAATCACATAAACCGATCGGATTATTACCGGTACCTAATGGGGAAAATCCTGGAAAAGATGATGATAAGGAGAATCAGGTGGCATACTCAAAACAAATTGTCAAACTGGCAATATGGATTTACACCTCAAAAAAGTACGAAAGACTCCCTCTATGCCCTAATAAGACATATCAGGGAACAAAGGTGGAATATAATGATAACAGCTGTAATATCGCTGGACATAGAGGGGGCTTTTGATAACGTATGGTGGCCAGCAATTAAATGCCGACTGGCAGAAACCGAATGTCCGGTGAACTTGAGACGCTTGGTGGACAGCTATCTCAAGGACAGAACGGTTCACCTGAGATAGGCAGGGCAATAATGACACCTCGCCTAAATATATGCCAGCGACCCGAATGTAAATTATATCCGAATTCCGGGCGTATATTTTCAAAACGATGCACCCACTTCAACCATGGATTTGCCTAAGAATTTCGCCAGGCCAAAATATCACGAATGTATCTTCAATCAGCGCAGAATACTTTACAGAACGAATCCTTCAAGAATGCCGAAGTATTCTGATATGCAAAGAATGCGACGTAGTAACTCTTATGCAAATAACATGTTTATGCCAAGTGGTTCTTCTACGCCGATGGATACCCATCTCGATGCTCTTGATATAGCATATGCATTAGAACATGTTAACATCAAAGATTATCAGATGGAATTGATCACAATAGCTTAAAATGATTACGTCAGAAGACATTTTATAGAGAGTCATAAGTCTCCATATGATTCTGGAGAGCAGGTAGCGATGACTCAACAGACTCTGATATGTACAGAGATAACAAGAAAACACCTTTCTTTCGAGGCCGACTAAAAGTGAAGAAGTATAAAATAAAAAAACGGGTCGCAAACCAACCAAATCACGAAAGCGTAAATGAAATAAATGCCACTAATACAGCAAATATACGCATAACAGTTATCGAACCATCCCGCAGTGAACTGGAACCACCAAAAAATAGTAATAAAGTCTTGCATTGGTCAGATATCTTCCGAAATACTGACTCTGACACTGAATCGGAGAGAACTAATTAAACGGCGCACAAAAATAGAAGTAAAGTCACAGTAAAAGTATTCCAGTGCAAAAACAATAAGTCTGATCAAAATGCTTCAAATAAACCAGACAACACCGCATTGTGCCGACATTTTAGTGCAATACATGAATACAGGTGCAATACCTAAAAGAATAACAAATAAGAAATCAAAGATCAATTCAAAAGCAAAACATAAATATATTGAGTCATAAAAGTCATCAGTCCGAACAACAATCAGTCAGAGTTTTTATATCATAAGATAATTCAGAAGTAAATTTAGCAGTGAAAGCGAAACAAAAGAGAAGCATGAAAGTGAAAAATAACAAATATTTGCCAAAACCATCAAGCGTTGGCATAAATAATGCAATCGATAATGAACTTTTAAAAAATTATAAGGATTTCTTCAATGTCGTTGGGCCCTTTAAAAAAAAAGAAAAAGCAGACGGCCCGCAGGTGGTGCAATAAGTAACAACAGCTCTCGTAGAAATCGGTGATTAAAAATTTGATCAGTATATAATTTAAATTGATGTAATTCCAAATAGTTAATAAAGAGCTAAATATAAAGTACAAATGTTATCTCCGCTTATCTCTAAGTGCATCACGTAAAAGTTGTGAATAGGAAAAGACGAAGAAATAATTGATAGTGGTGATAATATTAGCAGTAAAAACATTCATTTTAAGTGCCAGTGTATTATAAACAATTACATATAAAAGCAATTATGAAGGAGTAACGATTAAAGTGTTTTGAGTGATTAAATTTTTAAATGAAGGTATACGAAAAAACAGTAATTTTTACATCACTGCATGACTTTGCACTTATCCACCAAGTAAACTGTATCTTGTTTTTTACATTTGACATAAAATTCGACAGAATGTGACTACAAATTCTGTCACTCAGTGTAACGATCATGTAGCTCAGCGGAATCACCGTCTAGCACACTATCGAGAAGTGTAGAGGTTCGGAGTTTGATCCCGAGACATTTTATTTTCTTTTATTTTATTATTGTTTATTTGTTTTTTCTTATTTATTATTATTGAATTAATAAATATAATACATAAATCGAGAAGGGATAGGCGGGCGTAGAAAAATGTAATTTGGGTAAAAAAAAGAATCGTTCAAAATGTTATCTTCCAAGGGCAAGAATAAGCAGTGTGAAACTTGTCTAAAACCAATATCAGACAGAAGGTTTCTTAAATGTTCTAAATGTTCTAAAAGCTTTGATCTGGAAAGAGTTAATATTCCAGAGAAAAGATTTTAGAACACAATAACACAAGACCATAAAAAGCAGTGGAAATGTCCACAATGCATGAGTAATCAGCGAAACCTAGAGAACACAAACACACCAATAACATATCAAACAGTATTAGAAACGGAATCCACATTAGATAAATACGAGGCCATAGCTGACAAGAGTTACGTCACACAGCGTAACAAAAACAAGCAACAGCCCAGTCAACTCTTTGACAGTTCAATAATGCTTAACGACAGTATACCTAGAGAAGATAACATATGTCCAAGCCCTATCCAAGAATCTACATCTATTCTCGCACAGTTAAAGGCACTGAAAGCTCAAATTGCAACGATGTTAGAAAAACAAGAAGTCCGAGACAGTAAACTACATGAAAATATTATAGAAATACAGAAGAAATTATGTGGTTTCAATTGTAAAAATATAAAGCTTGAAACCGAAATATCACATATGAAATCAGAAACAGAACGAAACTCCATAAACATCGGTAACTTACGGAAAGAGAATAAACAACTTAAAAAAGAACTGCACGAGTTAAAAGTAGCAGCAGGCAACAAAATATCACCAGTCAATCTATCGCAACATACTCAGCCAAATGAGAAGCCAATGATGAAAATAAAATACTTTCTAGCGCTGAACTTTCATCAAAATCTATATTGCTGTATGGCTTAAATGAATAGAAAAATGAAACTGAGTATGAATTGCACAACCAAGTAATAAATATTATTTATGATATCACTAATATAGATCTTACAGGTTATATAGAAGATCTGAACAGAACAGGTAAAAGTGGATATCGAAGAACCCTCAAAATAGAACTTTTAAGTAAGAGACTGGCGAAGATAGTGATCTTACACAGGAATATGTTTAAGAATTCTGGTTTTTGGTTATCGACATATCTTGATGAAAAAGGACTGGAAGATAGAAAACATAAACGATTACTTTACAAAAATAAAGCGCGAAATCAAAGTCAATCTATGTTCAGTAAATATAAGAATCCAAACCACGCCAATAAACAAAAAATGTCCCATGTGCTGTCACAGGATAAAAAATTATCGAAGAACCATTGCTTTCGTCAATAAAAATTTTGTGATTCTATTCCAAAATATGAAAAGCATGAATTATAAACGCCACCTTCTCGACGCTCTAATAGATGAATACAATTTATCAGCAATTTGTCTTTCAGAAACTTGGGTTTCAGTAAATAAAGTGAATTTAATGACTCTGGAAGGTTATAATGTTGCAAGCTCCTTTTGCAGAGAATTTCGCGACGGTGATGGTAAGTGCATGTGTTAGAAATGAACATAACTTCATAGATGGAATGCTTCTATAGAAAATAAACTTGTAAATAGTGATAATGAAAATGAACTTGTAAAAAATGATAATGAAAATGAACTTGTAAATAGTGATAATGAAAATGAACTTATAAATAATGATAATGAAAATGAACTTGTAATTGGTGATAATGAAAATGATTAATTGAGTAGTTGGTGAAACACAGTCGTATCATAAAAACAATGATTAAGGATAAATTAAGATATGCTGGATAACCATATGCTTGGTGTCAGTTTGGTCTTCACTAACCAGCAAGTGATGGAACTGTACATGTCTAGGCATAGAGGTTTATAAAATAAAGCCGCTGGACGACCGTTTGCTTGGTACTAATCTATCCCACCGGCAGCGGGTGGACGGGATTAGTATGTCTAGGTAAACGGGATCCCTTCCGCTGGGCGCTCTGTTGCTTGATGTAAATCTAACTCATAAGCAGCGGATGAGGGGTTTACATGGCTAGGCAATAGAGAGGGGAAATTATTATTGATTAAATGAGTTTGATACAAGTGAAAAGACGATTAGTTCTCATTATGTGATATGACTGTGGTTCAGATAATTACAGCAATTACAATTAAACAAACGTATGTACTTCGAGAGCGAAGTACTAGTCAGTATGGCCGTGTTAGATTTGGGTCAAACTCAAAATTGAGTAGCAAACCTGTCACACATGCTTTCCGCCTAAGATTATTAATTTTTTTATTAATTTTCTATTTAATTCAAACTTACATATGTATTTTAAAATTAACTACGATAAAAATTTGATAAAATTAATAATAAGTATTTTTTTTATTTTTGTGTATAAGTGAAAACTCCGCTCCATGCCCTGTCACAACTACGATTTTATAAACTAAATATGTTTTTGAGTAGAGTTTCCTCAAAAACACGGCATTTTTTTCTAATCTCTATATAACGCTAAGCACAGAGGATTATTTTGAGACAATTTTCACTTTAATAATACCTACTATTGTACCAAAGTTTCGGTCTTGATCTCACCGGCCAGTTTTTTTACTACTCCGTGGACGCTATGTTTTCCAATATTTAATTTCGGTAAGATAATACATTTCGCATTTTTTGTGTAATTTTTGTTCCTTAAAATGGCAACACGATAACTGTCATTTTAAAAAAGTAGTGTCAGTGCATCAGCTGTATTTGATAATAATATTTTGGAGATTAAATTAAAAAATAAGTAAAATTAGAAAGCATTATTAAACCACTCCATGGGCTATCTCGAAGAATTTATTGGTAAGTATTCCTATCGAATAATAATCAAAAAGTATGTGCTAATTGGATATCTTTATGATTTTCTACTTTCTAACCTCTAAATATAAAAGTATTTAGTGTCACGCGGGTAAAAGTTCAAAAATCTCCACTCCATGGACCTCTACTCCGTGGTCACGAGTAGTCCACGGAGTGGCAGGAGCGTCCATGGAATGGAAATTGTTGAAAGCTTGTTTATTATTATAAGTTATTTTAAGTTTAAAAGTTAAAGCTAATAAAAGCATTAATATTTTTTTATGTCACCGTAAAGTTTTAAATACCGTTAGATACAATATATCTCGCGAGATTGTAAACTGTCGAAAGATTGTGAACCGTAACGATACTGCTTACAATTTAACATGGTCGAGTTACATAGTCATTTTCTTAAAATGGTGGTGGTCAGGAGTGATCAGTAGATTCGGGGTTATTTTTTATGACCAAGCGTGGTGGACTGTTTGTGGGCGAGTATAATGTAAAAATAATGCATTAAATTGTAAGCAGTATACTACGGTTCACAATCTTTCGACAGCTTACAACCTCGTAATATAAATTATAATCTACGGTATTTACAATTTTACGGTGACAATATACACATATATAAATTTATGTATGTAGTTCTAATTTTTTTATAGATATTTTTGTTTTCAGAAGTATCATAAATGGCGGGAAATCAGGCAAAGACTAAGAAAGATGAGCAAAGGCGAAAAAAAAAGGAGTGCGAACAAAGGCGCAGAGACAAAATTAAGGCTGATCCCGTAGCATACGAAGCGGCCAAAGCAAAAGAAAGAGAAAGATGGCAGAAAAGAAAGGCTGAACAAAAGGTCAAGACTATTAAGGATATGACATCAAGGGAACAGAGAAAGCAACGAGCTATTTGGAGAAAAGAGTACAGAGTTAAACAACAAGTTAAAAAAAGACAAGAAAGTGCAATAAGAATCGCAACTGAAAACTCACCCCCAACTACCGATGATGAATCTTTTCAAGCAAATGTACAAAATTTGGATCATGCTATAGAGTCATCACTAGAGACTTCAGGTTCTTCAACACCTGTATCTTCAACTAGCTCTCGTCAAAAAGTTGTTGGACAAAAAATAAAAAAGCGTAACTATAGTTTACTGAAGCGTGTTATTGAAAAGCAGCAAGAAACTATCAAAAAGTTACAGGTTAGACTTAATACACTTAGAGTTCAGAAATCCCGAAATGCTGTAAAAGCGTTGCAAAGGAGTGAAGAAATATTACTACGAAGAGCTAGAATTGCCGACCGATCCAATGTCACATGTGCTATAAGAAAGAAAGATGTGTTAACGTTTTTGGAATTAGACGAAAATAGCAGAATCATGCCCGGGAAGAAAGATACAATTACACGCAATCAAGTAAAAAAACAGAGACGCCTGCTATCAGACACTTTACGTAATCTCTTCGAAAAGTTCATATCCCTTGGACATCCTTACAATATCAGTAACGCGACTTTTTGTCGTCTCAAACCCTTTTGGATTCTAGAGCCAAATCTATCTAAAAGAGAAACATGTCTATGCAGTACTCATGAGAATTTTCAATTTATAATTGATAGGTTGCATATTTCTAAGTTGATTAGCGAGAAAACTTCTAATGATGTCGCAAAAAGTGTCACATGTTCTACAGATAATGATAAATGTATGATTAGGGAATGTAAATTTTGCTGTCACAAAGTTCCCGCAATAAGTACCTTCGAAGATGGCCCCATTTTTTATAAAAAGTGGACTAAGATCTCTGAGCAACGAATCATCTCAGGAGTTACGAAACAAGTTTCCAGAACAATAAAAAAAGATATTTCTACTACAAAGGTAAAACTTATTACTGAAATGATAGATTTACTGCCAAAATTTTTACAACACAAACATTCTTGGAATCATCAATCAAAAACAATGTCAGATTTAAGAAAACAACTTGAATATGGTGAAGTTCTTATTCACATGGACTTTTCGGAGAATTATATGTGCAAGTACAGCCAAGAAATACAGTCTGTGCATTTTGGTGCATCTCGTCAGCAAATAACTCTACACACTGTTGTGACCTATCATAAATCTCCTTCAACCGGTGATATTGTAACAAAATCGTTCTGCAGTTTATCAGAATCCCTTAGGCATGATGCGTGTGCAGTATTTGCTCATCTCAGAGGAATATTATCTCGCCTTTTAGTATTTACTCCTATAAAATCTATGCACATCCTAACGGACAGTCCATCTACCCAATACCGTAATAAAACAATGTTTTATTTGTTTGCGAATCATTTGGTAGAACATTACCGCTTGCAAAAAGCTAGCTGGCATTTTCATGAAGCGGGGCACGGGAAAGGTGCTCCGGACGGGATAGGTGCTTATGTGAAAAGAACGGCTGTTCGACAAGTTGCTCTCGGAAAGGATATTGAAAATCTGGAGACACTATACATAATCCTGACTGCGGTGGAAACGAAAGTTGACGTATTTTTGGTGAAAAAATAAGAAATTTGCGGTGCCGATGAACTTTTGTCTCTAGTACCGGAACTAAAAACTATCAAAAATACAATGCGTGTTCACCAAGTTCACTGGAACATTTGTGAACCAACTACAATTTATTTGCGTAGACTTAGCTGTCTTAATTGTGAGAAAGAGTGCCAGCACTACGGTATTGGGAAATATACATATCAAAGATGTACACAAAAAGCACCAGAACTTTTAGCCGGTGATGATCAAATGTTGTCATTCACAAAACAATCTAAAGAGGAATATTCACCTGAGACTATTTACAAGCGACCTAGACGCCAAATAATGTGTCTCAGTGATAGTAGCGACAGCAAAGAGGCAAGACCAAGTATTACTTGGAATAATCATAAGTGTAAAAAAATGGCTTTTGAGCATCCTAGACGAAGTTTAAAGTTTTTTAGCGATGATAGCGATAGCGAAATTGAAGAGATACGACCGGTTATGAAAGAGATATCTTATAATAATTATTATAACATGAAATGTGATAATGCAGAAACAAATACTGAAAAAATGCCTCCAGATGTGCCTTCTGAAAATAATATTATGATGAATACAATTAAAAACGTCTTTGACGATGATGAGGATGACAATATTTTCTAATTACTATATTTTAATTATACTAGCAAAGTTGATTAATTATAAGTTTTATTGTGATTTTTTTAAGAAACGGTGATCTCAATATATGTTCCTTGATCTCAATGTATGTTCCCAGATAGTGATACTGTTGTACCTAGTGATATTAAATGATTATAAGTCTAAAATGTTTGTTTCTTTACAATTGATTCTTCGATATCTTCAGATAAAAGTTTACTCCGTGGACACAAATCTACTCCATGCCAAGCTCCGTGGACTCACCTCCACACCATGGATATATATTTCCTTATTTTAAAAAATTCTCAATAACCACCACATTTTAAGCTTGGTTTTAATTTTTAAAATACTGTTTGTAGGTATATCTTAAAGATTCGCAAGAATAAAGTGGCATAAATTAATCTAAGTATTTAAAAAAACATGGTGACAAACTTTTGAGATTGACCCATTTATTAACTATAAAGTATGATAATTAAGTATTTTACACATGTGTTCGCGCACTAGCACGCATGCGCGACAGTTGCGAAGCAACATAATTTTCTTATTGAGATTTCTGATTTTACATATTCGATTTTCATAATTTCTTGTAATTCGCGCAATAAATAACTATTTGTCTTTTATAATTAAATGATACATGATATTTTATTCGTCCATCACCGCAACATTCTGATAGACTACGCAAGATATTTTAAAAACAGACATCGCCGTAACATTTTGGACATTCGGAGCCGGATTCCTATTTGACCTATGGATATCGTCGAAAAGAATAATTCGTCATTGTAATTTGCGTTTTTCCTGCTTGCGCGTCGTAGGTGAATTTTGTAACTGATTCGCGTTGCCTACTTGAACTGTAAGTAATTGGTATCTTGTAAGCTCTTAAAATGGCTCAATCGGACGCGAAAGGTGAGTTGGCAAAGCTGATTAGAAAAAGGGCGTCGATTAAATGTCGATTAACTAACCTAAGAAAATATGTCGACTCATTCACAGATAAGGATTTGTCGGACCACGAAAGAGCGGAACTCAAGTTACGCGTGGCGGGATCCCAGCAATTGTTAGACGATTTCAGTCAACTACAGGGTACTATTGAGAACCTCACGCTCGACTCAGATCTGGATAAACAATATGAAGTGAGAGAAGAGTTCGAGCAAAATTATTACGGTATATGTGGCTTGGCTGAATCTTTGACAAAATGGGAGGACGCACAGTCCAGAAGTTCTGAGAGCCAAAGGGTAAGTGCTACTAGTATAAAATTGCCTACGATTTCGATACCGGAGTTTGACGGTTCATATGAGCACTGGTTAGAATTTCGCGATACGTTCTTATCTCTAGTGCACAATTGTATGTCTATTACCAATATACAAAAATTTCATTATTTGAAATCGTCGCTGAAAGGTAACGCAAAATCGGTTATTGATTCGCTTGAGTTTTCTGCCAATAATTATGATGTTGCATGGGAACTGTTGCTAAATAGATTCGATAACACAAAACTTCTCATTCACAATCATGTGAAGGCTATATTTTCCATGCAACCTCTAGTTAAGGAATCACCGGTGAATTTGCGCAGACTTATTGACAACATATTAAAAAATTTACGCGCGTTGAAATTGTTAGGAGAACCGACGGAGTATTGGGATACGTTAATCGTATATATAGTTGTCTCAAAATTAGACTCAGTGACAGAGCGTGAATGGGAGGTGTACAAATCAAACGTGAGTGTAATGGGCGCTTCTAAGGTAACGTTAGACAGCTTGATTCAATTTCTGAAAAATCGCGCGGACATATTAGAGACGCTTATTGTATCGCACACAAAGGTAGGCTCACACGACAGCAAGAAATTGACCTCACTTCATTGCAACGTAGTCGCGTCTAATAAACCTAAGGCAGGAAATACGCCCAAGCCTCCGTCAGGCAGGTTTTGTGTAATGTGCAACGCAAATCATCGGTTGTACGCATGCCAGAAGTTTCTCGACTTACAAATTAAAGAACGAATAAAATTTGTAAAAGACAATAGTTTGTGCATTAACTGCATGCGTCCTGGGCACACTGTCGGTTCGTGTGTCTTTGGGCCATGCAGGAAGTGCGGAATCAAAGACATAACTCTTTGATCTGTGAAGTCAGTTGTCAGGACAGAGCACGCACGGTGGTGTCAACATCTCAGGATGCACGACCATCTGTTTCTGATAGCGCTCTCACTACTAACGCGCAAACGCTTAGTCACTCATCACAGGTTCGCGATGCACTTGTACTTTCGTACGCGCATTCGTTACAAGTGCAGTCTGTGTTGTTGTCGACCGCGGTTGTGGAAATACCCGTTGATGGGGTATACCACCAGGCGCGCGCTCTCCTAGATAGTGGGAGCGAGCGTTCTTTTATTACGCAATCACTCTGTGATAAATTAAACACGCGAACTATACAGTCCACTAAGCAAATTCGAGGTATCGGTAACTCAGTTACGCTATGTTCGCAATCGTGTGACATAAAATTAAAATCGCATTTTAATAATTTTACTACGCATGTTCAATGTCTGGTATTGCCAGAAATAACTTCCAAGTTACCTACTGTAACTTTTAATGCTTCCCAATTTAATATTCCCACAGGCATTACGCTAGCCGATCCACTTTTTTTTAACTGTCAACCTGTTGACATGTTAATAGGTGTCGATTTGTTTTGGGATTTGATTGTAGATGGTAAAATGCGCTTGCCAAATGGTCCTTATCTCCAAAACACTCGTTTAGGTTGGATTGTGTCGGGTTCCATTCAATCTAGTCCATCTAAATCTAATAAAAACATACGCTGTAACTTTACGCATCAGGCTACAAATGGTGATATGTGTTCATTGGAGACATTGTTGCGTAAATTTTGGGAAATTGAAGAATTACCCACGAACAGTAAAGGGTCTTTAAGCGCTGAACAACAAGCTTGCGAAGAACATTTTGTTCGTACAACTAAACGCATGGTTGACGGGCGGTTCAGCGTTCAGATTCCGTTCAAGCAGTCACCATCGGCTTTAGGCGATACACGCACACAAGCTGAACGTCGCTTTTACGCACTAGAGAAACGACTGCAACGCGACAAAGGGTATAAGGGCATGTACTCCGACTTTATTAAAGAGTACATAGAGTTGGGTCATATGGAAAAAGTAGATAATTATGGCACTACACACTATTTTATACCACACCACGGTGTATTTCGAGAACACTCCACCACCACAAAACTGCGAGTTGTATTTGACGCGGGAATGGTTTCTAGTTCAGGGTTGTCACTTAACGATCTTCAAATGGTCGGTCCTGGGATACAAGGTGATTTAATTGCGATATTACTGCGATTTCGCGAACATCGCAGATATCGAAAAGATGTATCGCCAAGTATTAGTGGACGAAGATCAGCGTAACTTGCAGCTGATCTTGTGGCGGGAAGACCCTTCGGAGCCATTAGGGGTGTATCAGCTCAACACGGTAACGTATGGTACTGCTTCCGCGCCATTTTTGAGTTGTAGGTGCTTGAAACAGTTGGCTCAGGAGTGCACTTTACCGGATATCGCACAAACTATTAACGATGACTTTTACGTTGACGATTTATGTTGTTCAGCTAGTAGTATACAAAAATTGATGGAGATTTGCGATGGTACCAATGAGGTCCTAAAGTCGGCTTGTTTGAATTTGCGCAAATGGGTTTTAATTTTGACTGTACCAACCTTGACAAATCGCAACAAAATGTCACAAAATCGTTTGCACCAGTCGATCAGATGCATAGTAGTAAAACGTTGGGTCTCGGTTGGAACAATAAATTAGACGAGTTAAATTTCGGTACGCAACTAAAACAAGATGTCACTACTGTTACAAAACGCGTAATTTTGTCGAGTGCATCACAAATATTTGACCCATTGCACTGTGGGACATCCATAGGTCATAAATCTTAAAAACCTGCTTTCTAGTTTTACATTTTATTCCTTGTCGTTACATTGGATAGTTGCGGTACCTTCTGAAACTATAAATAGGTCAGTAATTAGAGTGCGCCTTCATTATCTATTGTGCATTCAAAGAGAGCGCATCGCCAATCGTAAATACTGTTATCAGTGAGTCATTAAAAAGCGTGACGTCATTTGTTGTCAGTGCGGGACCTATGAGTGCTGTGTGTGTTTTTTCTGAAATGGATATCCAAGAACAGGGTATGTAATAATTAATATTTTTATTTTAATTGTATCTTAGTATATATTTTTTTTAGTATGTCATTGCTACGAGGCGACTTTTCTTGGAGTATTATATTTTAATATTCAAAGTTTGAATAAACTTTTAAATATGTTCCCACTCGCTCCGACTATGGAGGTATATTGCACCATAATCTTTAGACTTTCTTATCTTAGGAAAATTAAAACTTGGCTGCCCTTATCTGCCCTTTTGGCGATGACAAGGGTGCTACGGTTGCCAGATTATCTCGTAGCATTTGCTACGAAATTAGTTTATTTAGTCT
Organism: Calamotropha paludella; assembly: GCA_927399485.1. Lineage (NCBI taxonomy): Eukaryota > Metazoa > Arthropoda > Insecta > Lepidoptera > Crambidae > Calamotropha > Calamotropha paludella. The sequence goes on from OV656828.1 coordinate 16,080,675, forward strand.
TAGTGCTTTGTGTAGGTTTTGTGACTGAATTTTAACCGTTTTTTTTTTTTTTGTTTTAGGTAATTTATATATATGCTCGTTTTCAAGAATGCATATTCTTGAAATATGGCTAACTGTCAATACCGATAATGACTCGGAAAAGTGTCGTCAAGTCCTACAAAGTTTGTTGACTACTCTGAACGATGCTGAGAACATTGATATTCATTATTTAGAGAACATTGTTAATAATTTATGTAAAGCTATTGCTCGATTCTGGAAAAAATTTAATAGGGATAAAACCAAGCTTTTATATAAGAATTCCGATTGGTTTAATGTTATTGAAAAAATTCAACTTGTGAAAAACAATAAGCAATGTACTCCGTCTGAAACGTCGCCGTGTCATTCACGTGGTCGTCCTCGAAAACCTTTTACGCAATGTAGTAAAAGGACTAAACGTCGGAGAGTAGCTGATTTGTCAAAGTCTGATGATTCTACTGTGAGTGCATTGCTTGATGTTCATTCGATTCGTGTATATCTAGAGTTAGCACTGATGATGTCTTGTCACTTGTGACTGATGCTCAGTTGACAAAACATCAGTATTTATTAATTAAAAACTTTGTTAATAGTAAGATTTCTTCTAATGTATTACCATGTTACCAACAAATTACTAAAGCGAAACAGAGATGTTACCCTTCTAATATAACTGTTTCCGAGTCTTCAGCTGAAGTTGAATTACAAAGTCTTTTTGATCACACAGCTTCTCGAATCCTTGAATCTCAAAAAGAGGTCTTAGATCAGATTCCTGATGATTGTTTGTCTAATATCTCTTTACTTGGGAAATGGGGATTCGATGGCAGCACTGGACATAGTGAATACAAACAATTTTTTTCAGATTCAACTTTAGAAGATAGTAGTTTGTTTGTAACATCTTATGTACCCCTTCAAATTATTGTAAAATTAGCTGAAGATAATTGTAAAATTTTATGGAAAAATCCTCGACCCTCTTCCACTAGGTACTGCCGTCCTATTCGATTTCAATTTTTGAAAGAAAGCACAGCAGTGTCTTTGCAAGAGGAAGCTTATTTTAAGGATAAAATTGAAAGTTTGCAACCTACTTTTATTCAGATCGACAATCGTGAATTGGTCGTTTCTCATAAGTTGCAGCTTTCAATGTAGATGGTAAAATTTGTAGTGCTTTAAGTGAAACACCTACAAGTAGATGTTATATATGTAATGCTACCCCTAAAGAGATGAATAAAATAGACGAATGTTTACAAAAACCTGTAATAGAGAGTAGATACCAATTTGGATTATCACCACTACATTCTTGGATACGTTTCTTCGAATATTTTATTCATCTTTCATATAGATTAGACATAAAAAAATGGCAATTTAGGATAGATAGTGATAAACAATTGTTATCAAATAAAAAACAATATGTACAGTCCCAGTTTAGGGAACGATTAGGTTTAATAGTTGACAAGCCGCGTAGTGGTGGAAGCGGGACGTCTAACGACGGAAACACGGCCAGGAAGTTTTTTTTGGAATCAGCTGTATCTGCTGAAATTACAGGTTTGAATAAGGATCTCATAGATCGTTGTTGTGTAATATCACAAACGTTATCTTCTGGACATAAAATTAATGAATGCAAGTTTAAAGACTATGCATTACAAACAGCATACAGCCTGGTCGAGGAATATCCGTGGTATAGTCTTCCTGCTTCTGTCCACAAGGTGCTCGTACATGGATCAGATATTATAAGTTATGCATTGTTATCTATAGGAGAACTTTCCGAAGAAGCTGCTGAAGCGACAAATAAGTATATCAAAATTTATAGACGAAGTCACACTCGAAAAATGTCACGTGAAGTTACCAATCAAGATTTTATACAACGACTATTATTACATTCAGATCCTTATATTACAAGTCTTCGGAAACTTCCCCTAAAAAAGAAAAATACTCTGTCACAAAGTGTAATAGAACTGTTACATGTTTAATATTGTTAGAATAAGAATAATTTATTTGTATTTTGTTAGTTGTTTTGTTTTTTTTTTGTATTTAATTAATTTTAATTTATTTATTTCTATTATTTTATTATAATTAAATAATGTTATCAATGTTTTGACTCTTATTTTATTGAAAATATATGTTTTACATTCCAATTTTTAAGTGTTTGTTCATGATAAATTTAGGTAAAAGTATGTTATTGTTTATATTTGTTTTTTACTGAAGTAAACGTTTTTTATTCCGTAAATACATGTACTTCTTTCATTTTAATGTTCCTAAAACACTTTTACAACTATAAGTCACTAAAATAATACAATGTATTGATAGTAACAGGACTTTAACTATTTATGACCGCCCTTGTATGGAGCGTGTCCCTCCGTGCATTGGGGCTACTTAGTCCTGTGATTACCATCGCAAAGACTCTACTACAAAAGTGTTGGCTTTTAAAGCTGGACTGGGACGAACCAGTGCCGAGTGACGTTGCGCAAGTTTGGGTCCGATTTATTGATAAGCTGTCGGTACTCAGTAGTTTAAAAATTCCACGTCATGTAGCTTGTGTTGATCCGCGACAAATAGAGCTGCATATATTTACAGATGCGTCGCAAACAGCTTACGGAGCCTGCGCTTATATCCGTTCGACGGATGATAAGGGTAAAGTAATGGTGCGCTTGTTATGCGCTAAAGGCAAGGTGGCACCTACTAAAGCTATTACCATCCCCAAGCTGGAACTATGCGGTGCATTACTTGGCGCACGACTGTATGCGAAAGTTAAGCAATCATTGCGGTTGCACATTTCTAGAGTGGTTTTCTGGACTGACTCGACCATTGTTTTGGGATGGTTCGGAACGCCTACTAACTTGCTCAAAACATATGTTCAGAACAGAACTAGTGAAATCCATGAGTTGACGGGTGACCTTGCTTGGCGACACGTGCCTGGGAAGGAAAACCCTGCCGATTTGGTTTCACGTGGTGCCACCTTAGATCTTCTTTCTTCTTCAACCCTATGGTGGAAGGGACCGCATTTCTTAAAAGACCCCAATTTCGAGCTTCCTAGTGTTGAAGGTAACGTTTGCGCAAATTTACCAGAGGTTAAATCTAAGAAGATTTTAAGCCACATAGTAAAGCAACAGTCTGATGATGAGCTATTCCCGTTCTCGAGATTCTCTCAATTCAACCGTATGAAACGTACCGTAGCCTACGTTCTTCGATTTATTTACAATTCGCGTAACACGTCTAATAGACAGGCTGGCCCTTTAACGGTTGATGAATTGAGAACAGCAGAGTTAACTTTAGCTAGTCTGAGTCAGCAAGTAACTTTTCGCGAGATATATGACACACTTAGGCGCGCGAAAAGTATAAAGAAAAACACGCAACTTTCTAAGCTAAATTTATTTTTAAATGATAAGAATCTGATACGGGTAGGCGGGCGTATCAGAAATTCAAATTATTTTGAATTTGACAAAAAGCATCCAATCCTGCTCTCTTCAAAACATCATTTCACAACCCTTTTATTCCGTTTCGAGCATCAACAGACTATGCAGCAGTCATGGTGGCCGCTGCGAGGGCGCGATCTCGCTCGACGTGTGGTGCACGACTGCGTTACGTGTGCACGTCAGAGTGCGCGCTCGCCGCGTCCGATCATGGGTGACCTGCCGCAGGAGCGGCTAGAGCCTGGCTTTCCATTTTTACGTTGCGGTGTAGACTACGCCGGCCCAGTGCTTATTCTGAACCGCAAAGGCCGGGGTGCTAAATTAGTGAAATCGTACGTATGCCTTTTCGTTTGTTTTTTAACGCGCGCTATTCATTTAGAGTTAGTAACTGATCTTTCTTCGGATGCTTATCTTCTGGCTCTCAAACGCTTCGTATCCCACCATGGTAAGCCGATTGAGATATTTTCCGATAATGGCAGAAATTTCGTTGGTGTGAAGAACGAGTTCGCAAAATTTCTAAACTCCTGTTCTGATGAGATTAAAGAATACGCCTGTTCTATGAATATAAAATTTTCGATGATCCCTTCATATGCGAGCCATTTTGGGGGTTTATGGGAAGCCGGCGTGAAGAGTTGCAAACGTCACCTGCTACGTGTGGTAGGCAACGCACATTTGACGTATGAAGAACTCAGCACGGTGCTCACGCAGATACAAGCGGTGTTGAATTCTCGACCGCTGAGCCCAATGTCGTCAGACCCGCAAGACCTACTACCACTAAGTCCTGGACATTTTTTAGTCGGTCGCTCGTTGACTTCGCCTGTTAGCGCCGACTTCCAAGCAGTACCAGAGGGCAGATTGTCTCGATACCAACGGGTTGAGCAAATACGACAACATTTTTGGTGGCGATGGAGCAGAGAATATGTGTCAGAATTGCAAGCCCGAACGAAGTGGCAATCTCATAGAGGTGGTTTAAAGGAAAACACCCTTGTACTCCTCAAAGACGATAATTTACCGCCTCTGAAATGGAGCTTAGGACGAATCACCAAAGTCTATCCGGGCAGAGACGGTATCGCGCGTGTAGCAGATATTCGGACATCGGCCGGCATCGTGCGACGAGCATTTTCGAAGATTTGCCCTCTACCAATTGAAGATTAAGCTGCGCAGCGTTCTTCAGTGTCAGTTTTGACTCCAATGAGTCAAGGCCGGGAGCATGTTCGCGCACTAGCACGCATGCGCGACAGTCGCGAAGCAACAAAATTTTGTTATTGAGATTTCTGATTTTACATATTCGATTTTCATAATTTCTTGTAATTCGCGCAATAAATAACTATTTGTCTTTTATAATTAAATGATACATGATATTTTATTCGTCCATCACCGCAACATTCTGATAGACTACGCAAGATATTTTAAAAACAGACATCGCCGTAACAACATGTTTTCTTGTTTACCTTAAAGAAAAGCATCTTTTGCTTGATAGTTTGAGTGATTTTCTTGTATGTAAATGACAAATTGTTTTCAATAAGAATCATATAATTTACCAAAGCAAAAACCAACCTTTAAGTAATCTTAACTCTGTTTTCATATATCCATTAATATCTCCAATTTAATCAATATGTGTTGTATAAATAACCTTTACAATTTGTTCCTATTAAGTTATTTTTGCAATTAAAAGATTAATATCCTATTTAACCTCCTTAAACCTCTTTTGATATAATTAATTCATAGTCAATTTAAAAGAAATTGTTAATAGAGCCAAATGAATGACGTCAGAGAATATCGTCCGATGTGACGTCACTTGTTTGTCACCGCCTATAAAAGACTGTGATCCGGTCGTACTCGGCTCACTTGCTTCGCAGCAGCCGCACCGCACGGACCTTTTTTTTTTTTTTTTTTGTTTTCGCAGTAAATGCGTTACGCATTCGCTCGTGCCGGGAGAGCACGAGACGATATGTGGGACTCTCCTCCATGCCCCTACCCGGCCTAGCGCCCGGTAAAGGCTTGGAGGCCTACCCACTAAAACCCTGCGGCGTCCCGCAACACAGTGGTGGGGGTCGCGTGGCCCCTTACGGCTTCTTCCCGCGACCCGAACCAGTGTGGGTCCGCGCTCGTGGGCGGACCTCGCCTATGCTCCGTGAGGGACGGAGCAACGGGGTGAACCGTGACGCCCTGAACACCCCGCACGCCTGAGGGCCAAGTGCAATGCAGCTGCCGGTCTCCCGCTCCGACAACCGCTGGCCCCCTTTTGGTGAGGAAAGGAATAAACCACACCCCCCGACCGACACCGACCCACAAGGGACGAGACTCCCGCGCCCGTGATGATCACCCAGGAACAAGTTCCCGGGCGCCATCACAGGCGGCGCGGTTGCCCCGCCCAATGCAAGCCGGAGGCGGCCGAGGTGTGCTAACGGCCTTCCCCCCCCCATCTCATCGGAATGTGCGTCCGCGGAAGTCCCCCGGAAACAAAAGTTCCCGGAGGGCTTCCGCGGCCGCCATCCCATCGGACCCCCTCGGCCACGCCGGGTGATAACGGAGAAAACTCCGGTATCACCCGTAGTTTCCGAATGAGGGTCCTACCCTCGGGGGATGGTACCGAGGGTCCTCCTCAAGCGCTTCGCGTGCGACCCCCGCACGCGCCCGCGCTTCCGGCGTCTTCACGCCCCTCCCGCGAGGGAGGGGTGGAAGAGGCTCTCTCCCCCCCGAGCGTTTTTACGGGGGGGGTTGGGCACCCGACGGGCTGGGTGCCCCTACCTCCATACGGGCCACCGGCTCAGGGGACTTCCCCTTCATTACCGGTGGGTCGCACCTGCGACCTCCCATTACGTGGTCGGCCGGCCGCCCGAAGGCGGCGCACACCGAGCACGCTGGCTCCCGTTTACAAGAAGCGGCCCTGTGACCGGGTGCCTCGCACCTGAAACACAGGCCGCTTCTGTCCTCCCTGGCTGGGCACCTGGGTGCACCGCACGGACCTAAGCTAAGTATACAATTATTTAGTACATGTTAGGAAGACATACTATGTACCGCTTGTGTTTTGGTATATAGGTACAATATGTTCTTATTATCGAACCCAGAATTAAATTAGTAAAGTGTATACCTTGCTTTGTTACTTGATATTTAAAAATGTTTTAATAAGGTTATTTTGGATAGCTCCACACTATTTTACTAAATGTTTAAGTAAATGAAGTTATTTTGGATAGTTTTATGTTCAACTAAATTATATTGATAAATGTTATAATAAATGTTATTCCATGACATTCTTCTTATTTGCTTAAATCATTCTATGATTATTTATTAGATGAGATTAAAATACTCTTTTTAGTATTCTGCCTTTTTCTTTTTCTATATTTTTTTAACTTAATCTCACATCAGAAGTGGTATTCGAACCCCTTTTAAGCAACACTAACTTGATTATCTTTACAGATGGATCCCGCTGTGTTTGAGGCTTTGTTAAAAGCTATTCGTGATGCAGTGGCTGGTAATCACCATGAAGATGACGTTGGATTGTCACCGTTTGATCCAGAAAATAATGACAACGGCGCAGAAAGTTGGTGCAAGCACATCGACTCCGTGGCCAAGGATCGTGGTTGGAGCAGCATCACAACCGTTGGTAAAGCAGGTTGGCCGAACGGTTTGTGGAAAGTGCAACAATCAATACACACTATTGTGCAAAAGTCAACAGGGTTTTCACTAACTAGGTTATTATTGGTTGTAATGGAAATATAACTCAAGTACAGGTTCGGCTTGTTAAAATACAGGATAATGATTCTGTTCAGCATCATTAGCCGTGTTAGATTATTGAAATAAAAAACATAATACACTAATTACTGTATAATATAATTCATTTGATACTTTTGAGGGGATTTCAGTTGATTATTAATTTTATTGAAACTGTTCTCAATGCTTATTCATAATAAAAATTATCACTGTAAAAGGATAATAAAAAATTGAATAATTTGGATATATATATAAATTTAATGTAGAAGAAGACCTAATTTACGTATACCTCTGAATATATGCTAATTCAACATGAAGAATAGACATTGTTTGAAAGAAATGATTCTTATGGTCATTTGTTTGGTTTGTTATTATGAAAAAAAAACTGTGTTAGATTTATTAACTATAAAGTATGATAATTAAGTATTTTACACATGTTTTCTTGTTTACCTTAAAGAAAAGCATCTTTTGCTTGATAGTTTGAGTGATTTTCTTGTATGTAAATGACAAATTGTTTTCAATAAGAATCATATAATTTACCAAAGCAAAAACCAACCTTTAAGTAATCTTAACTCTGTTTTCATATATCCATTAATATCTCCAATTTAATCAATATGTGTTGTATAAATAACCTTTACAATTTGTTCCTATTAAGTTATTTTTGCAATTAAAAGATTAATATCCTATTTAACCTCCTTAAACCTCTTTTGATATAATTAATTCATAGTCAATTTAAAAGAAATTGTTAATAGAGCCAAATGAATGACGTCAGAGAATATCGTCCGATGTGACGTCACTTGTTTGTCACCGCCTATAAAAGACTGTGATCCGGTCGTACTCGGCCCACTTGCTTCGCAGCAGCCGCACCGCACGGACCTAAGCTAAGTATACAATTATTTAGTACATGTTAGGAAGACATACTATGTACCGCTTGTGTGTTGGTATATAGGTACAATATGTTCTTATTATCGAACCCAGAATTAAATTAGTAAAGTGTATACCTTGCTTTGTTACTTGATATTTAAAAATGTTTTAATAAGGTTATTTTGGATAGCTCCACACTATTTTACTAAATGTTTAAGTAAATGAAGTTATTTTGGATAGTTTTATGTTCAACTAAATTATATTGATAAATGTTATAATAAATGTTATTCCATGACATTCTTCTTATTTGCTTAAATCATTCTATGATTATTTATTAGATGAGATTAAAATACTTTTTTAGTATTCTACCTTTTCTTTCTTACTCAATTTTTTTAACTTAATCTCACACATGCAACTAAAGAACAATTAAGACTACAGTGAATGTAAAGAACTTACTAGCTTGTAATAGTAAGTGCTATAATTGTAACTAAACTTAACCTTATTATAGTTAATATTTCTTGGCTAAATAGCCAAAGGGAAGTAGATACTTTCAATGGTCAAATAGAAAAGCTCTTGAATATTATACCAACTAAATATTCTAATAAAAATGTTATAATCGGGGGTGATCTGAACATTAATAATTTAAAACAAACAAAACAATCTAATTATATTTTAAATCTCTTTAAAAGTTATAATTTTAAACAACATGTTAATGAACCTACTCGGATTACATCTACAAGTGCAACATGTTTGGATGGTATTTTTACGAACTTTGATCAATCACAATTTCAAATTAAAGGAGAAAAGTATGGATTTTCGGATCATTGAGGCGTTTTATTTTCAATATCACTTTCTGAGCCTACTATTAGATCTTACAGCATAAGGAAAAGACTTGAGAACTTAAAAAAATTACATATTTTTAAGACCAAATTAAAAGCAGTTAACTGGAATGACGTCATCAAGGCGGCATTAACTGTAATGAAATATAAGTAATATATTTCGGACAAATATAAATTAATCACATTTCACATTTTTTTTTCAAGTAAATTATCTGTTCGGTTGGTCAATATCTCGCCTGATTGTATGCGAAGATGCGATCTAGGATGTGACGCGCTTGCTTAGAAGATACCTATTCACTCGTGACTTGAAGATCCCTAAATTGTATTTGTCAGAAAACAGACCCAGGCAGAGTTCAAACAAAATTGGAACCAAAACGCTTAGTGCAACTCTTTGGTATACCAATCATATAATGGTTGTGCCTTTTTGTAAGTCTGGTTATCTGGTGAAATGTTTTTTGTTATTTAAGAATTAACTGTAAGTTTTGCAATTCAAATTAAATGAATAATAAATTTTGGTCAATTATATTACACTTATTACATTTCACAAATAAAATATTTTACCCTTCTTGCCTGATCTAGGCAAGATACCCAAAAGACTGGCAGCATTGCCCCTTTAAATGGCCAAACTGATGTGCTGAGAGAAAAAAATGCCTTTCCTCCGCTCACCTGTTGTCTCAAACAAGCAAGCAGTGAAGTCTTTTCATACTTAAAGAATTTTGTTCCCTTAAAAATCGTCTTGTCTTAGTGTCAGGTAAGATGGCGGGTCTAATTGGAGGAATAATCGCCCAGAAAGCGAGGGCAGTGGGTTCGTTTTCTGTGTGATACCTGCGACATGTTGAATTGTTTCTGTACTGACTTGATGATTTTCTTAAGTTACTATTCATGTAGTTCATACCTTTCTTGAGAAATATTGTGAGTTTTTAGTCGTTATCCAAAGAAGTGGTTCAAAAAAATGAGTAAAGGGTAAATAAGTGTGTTTAAAAAGATACCATGTATCAAATACTTATTTCTCTTAACCAAAGAAAATGGAAATTAAAATAACATTATTTAAATACTTGTGAGGAATAACCAAATCCACCACAACTTCACAAATTTCTTTATTTCTTGTAAGAAGTATTAACGTACATTGAGTAGGAAGTATTAATATACATTCGTTGGAGTTTTAGTTTTCTCTCTCCAGCAAACAACCGTTGCCAGAATCAATCCAAGACGATCACCATCCCTTTTTGTCTCTCCAGTTTAGTCAGTGACGAGTTTTGTTCACAGATTAACTAGATTACTTATCTACTAGGAACGTTTCGTTTTACTAAGATAGTAAACTATTACAATTACAATAAAACAAGAATCAATTTTTACATGAATAGCAACATTTTCCAAGTTATTAATTTATATTACTTATAAAAATCACAGGTTATAACATTAAGTGACAACTATTTGGTATAAATATCAATAGAAACAAAATAAAAGACAAGATGAGCAATACTTAACAAAATGCACTTAAAATAAATTGTTTTGAATCGTCCAACATTTTAACCTACCCCCCATTCAGGACATATTTTAACTTACAAGAAGAATTGGGGCAAAAACTCGTCAACTTTAACAGAAGTAACGACATTTACAATATTATACGTTGTCACCATACATATCTAAAAAATAATTTTATTCTGTTATCACAATAATTGAGCGAAGCTCTGAAAGAGTGAAGCTCTCTTTTAGGCAACTCACAAATTTCGCTTGTCTCCCTCCTGCTACTTAACGGTTCAACCGATTCGAACGAATTTTGGCATGAATACATGATTATAACCTGACGGACATAGACTAAGTAAAAAAAATATAGACTTTACCATGGAGGAATAATCACTGAAAGAAAAATTCAAAAGCTGATCACAGCGAAACCGCTGAGACTACATTGATGAACTTTGGCGCCATAACTCACATCGTGGTCGTGACTAATGTGTTAAAAAAAGTTTTGAAATCGGACCTACCATGGAGGAATATTCACCGAAAGAAAAATTCAAAAGCTGATCACAGCCAAACCGCTGAGACAACATTGATGGCGCCAAATTCTCGCAGCTACCGCCGCTCGAAACAACCAGTTTGGTGCGCGATATTTTCAAGGCAATTGTTAATGATTAAGGTGAGGTTAGGGTAGGTCAGAGGTTAGGTTTGGTAGTGCTTCGCACAGTATTAGCAAACAGAAGCATGCATTGCAGACCTAGTAGTAGTGCTAAGATATCATTGCATCGTTGATTATAACAAAGTCAACAAGTATCTGTTTTAAGTAAGGAGAAGCAAGGTATGTATTTTATAATTCATTTTATAAAAATAAATTTCAATATAACTATGTATTGAATCATGTTGTTTAAGTTTAAGAAATGCTGGCATAAATTCAACGGTTCAAGATTTTTGTAACTCAATTTGAAGATCACTCCCCCGGATATCGAGAGGATGTGGACACGAGTTTTGAGTTTTGTTTGTATATGAATTTAAAATCAAATATATATAAAAAATGCTCTTACATAATTTCTTAAACTAGATAACATCTACCAACTCAGCGTATGTTACAAACATTCATTTGCAACGCTGATCTTCTGTGGAGCCAACACATAACTGAAATAATATAATATGCTCATTGATAAATAATAATAACAAAATAAAGTATATACATACGTTGTACGATTGCCCTAAGTTCAACCAGACCACTTGTGTCTTGTGTATGCTATGCCTAGCACTGAGTAATATAAAACGACCAAATCTGGGAGACGAATCAACTGAATGTATTTTCCAATTCAAGGTCATTATATCTAACACAACCAAACTACTTATATAAAAAATAAAAAGAAACCAAAGCGTGATACAGAAAGGCAAAACGCCATCTGTTGTTACATTTAAACATATTTAGATATAGGTACTGAATTGAACATGTATTTTTTCTCATATTTTATGTAGTTAGTGGCATGGACTTTAAGATGGTATATGTTAGATGGTAAGTTTACAATATTTTGACGTAAAATGGTAACGGTAATTGTCATTGTAAATTGGCTGCTAAACAAATAAGTAGGTACTTTATTTGAGTTGTTGTTCACGTAAATAATTTTCGAATTGCTTTTTAAATGATTGAAATTGAGTTTAGATAAATAAGATTAAGTTGTCAGGTGTGCACATCAAATCCTTTGCAATCCCAGAAATCGAGCAATATTTCAACCTCGTTAGGTCAGTTCGAGTTGACGTACGAGGCTGAGCTTCAATACAATCGATCACAATGAAATATAGCTTTTAAAAACAAATATGCATGTACATGGTGTGTAAGTTACACTAAATAATTATCACACTTCCAAATTTAATTTAAAAAAAAAATAAGAATATATTTTTTTAGTTAATCTGCGTAACACTTGTTTATAGTTGTACACATTAAATAAACGTTCATTTATTATTATTATCTAACTTTTACCTGCATCTTCACCGCACTCGCCTGGATAGCGAAGGGTAGTGGGTTCGAATCCCACCTGAGGGCTCGGGGGCGTGGTTGTTTTTTATAGGCGTATTTTATATCTTATAGAAATATGGCATCGTGAATGCAAAAAAAGGTTATTTCAAAGCACACTGATATTTTTAAAAATTTTTCTGTTTATGTAATTACTGGTACAATCGCATAAATATCATGGTAAAGATTTTCTACGTTGAAAACTTCACGTGTTATTAAAGGTTCCATTCCCGGGCAATAGTTAGCGTTTTTCTTTATTTTTCCACCGAATCCTGACGTTGACGAATCGTATCGACCGCTCATAGGTGGGCGAGAGGTTCAGCCTCTCAGTTTTATCGTTTTGTTATCGTTTTTTATCGTTTCGTTTGGCTGTCAACGCGAGACAACAGTAAATTCGTTATGTGTATTTTAGTATTCTTTGGCATCGAAAATGGTTTACCAAGATCGAGATATAATGTAGAACTTTATAGAAGCCAAATTTTATGACCTTCGTGGTAGAGTGGCTCGTATATCGGTTTTCGTGATACCGCCACTGTGAGGTCCCAGGTTCGATGCCCGGCCGGGTTAATGTAAAACCTTACACCTTATACATTTCTACATTGGCTCGGGTTTGGGTGTTTTTAAATTCCAAAACACAAGTATTTTAGCTACTTTGTTTACGGACAGAACAATGTATGTGATTTTATCTAATATTTATATATATATATATACTAGTTGACCCCGCCACGCGTTGCTGAGCCGACTGCAGCGCCATCTGCCGGGCTGATTTGTGAATCTAAACCACTAAACCAACCAGGGTGCCGCCCAAAAGCATACAAAAAAAAATATTCAAATCGGTCCAGCCGTTTAGGAGGAATTCAGTGACATACACACGTACAGTAGAATCATATATTAATAAAGAGAGATATATATATATATATATATATATATATATATATATATATATATATATATATATATATATATATATATACATATATATACATATATACTATTACAATATTCCGCTAATACTTTCTTGAAGCTTTTCAGAAAATCCCTGCACCTTCATTTAAACTTATTTCATATTTCCATCGCTCAAAATTCATCAAATTAAGTAAAGAAATTCATCATCGCTATTAAAAACGAGGCTGTTTGTGCAATGTAGGACACATTGCACAAACCTTCCCGTAAAGGAAAAACTTAACGAAAAAACCTTACATCTTCTGCACAGATTGTACAGATTATCCCGGTAATAAGGGCTCTATACAACGGGATCAACGAGAAATTGATGTAAAAGCTTCCACGAAAATCGTTGTTTTCACTTTTAAAAATGACTGACGAATACGTAACACGTTAAATTTAGCTGCACAGTATTTAATCTTTAAGATTATTTTTAAGAACTGAGGAATCATTTATAAGGATTAAAAGATTATCTGAGCGAACAATTAATTGTTCACTACAATATAAATTATCAATATTCAGAATTATCGTCAGAAAAATACAATACCAGCTTCTATAAGAGCAAATGATTGATGTCCATATATTTTTATTTTTAAGTATAGAAAATAATACAAACCCTTTGTTTTTTTTTTAACTTTTAACAGCTAAATTGACATATACCAGTAATAAGAAATTATTACTGGAAAAGTATAAATGTGTCTCAGGTAAAAGTGCTATCCGGGTGCAACTCTTCCATTAATAATATTTATATTTGTTACATTCACACTAATTAACCTAGGTCAAAATAAGCACTATAAGGCTTGTGTTATAGCTAGTAGGGTAACGAGTAGACATATTTTTAACTACATAGACATGTAATATTATTAGCATATATATATATCAAAATTCCGGTGTTAATTACAGTGTTTATTACAGAGATGAACTCCGAAACTACTTAACCGATTTTGACGATTTCTTTATCATTTTGCTGTATTTGTTCCAACTTAAGACATAGGATAAGTTTCGTTTTAATTTAGATCACGACAACGCGTAGCCGGGTCAGTTAGTTATATTATACAAAGAGGGAGTGCAATATACAATATTACAAAAAGGCAGTTTTACAATGTTTTTTTTTTGTACCACAAGAAAATGGTTCATCAAAACTTGCAATTAAGGTTACTATTTCACAGATAGGAAATCATCATCACCCCAGCCGAGCCGATAAGTTGAGTAGTTTCGGAGTTCATCGCGGTCAAACTTTTATATATAAATATATTTATAGTAACTGATTTGTTCCAAAATAAAGAACAAAAAATCTTTATATGCGACTGCCCGATAACAAATATTACACGAGCAACTAAAAAAAACACTGAAACAATATAAAAATCATATATCAGAATTTAAAATTGTTGAAATATATTCAGTCCACAATATTGCGAGTTGATCCTGTGAAAAATTGCTTCCGTGGTGCATCTCCGAGGTTTTGAATGAAACATGGTTGCTGCATAATGCTCGCCGCGTCGGTGTGATAATGACTTTTACATGGGAATGGTTCTATATATAGAGACAGACGGTTCCGACTGCAACTTTGTCCGAGAATTTCTCAACAAGTTTACCTGTGTTGCTGGCGAGAATAGTGCTTTGCATCATTTTTTAAGTATAATATCACACAAAGCAACTTTCTCATGACAAATGCTATATCACATTTTTTTTTATTTAATTTTATTTATTTATTGTTTATTAAATTAATTAAGAGAATAATGATTTGTTTTCTAAAGTATTTCGACATACCGGTACATACATACCGGTTTTCATGGTGTCGTTACTAAGTTCCTGGTTCGTTCAGGCCAATTTGAGAAGTGAACTTTACTACAAAAGTTCAAGTCTGCGTGTTAATTACTTAGATGGAGTAACGCCAATGGTTTGGAGTTTAACAGTGCTAAGTGCTATGTTACGAGCTTTAGTCGCAGACTCGTTGAATCCATATATAGGTTGGGCAATAACACCATTGACCGCACAGATGCTATGAAAGGCCTGGGTGTGACATTTGACCCTTCCTTATCGTTTAACGAACACATTTTCGCTCTCACTCGTAGCTGTTTCAGTCGTTTCGGGTTTGTGTTACGCAACTCGCGTGATTTCCAGAATCCTAACGTCATGGGAATCCTCTTTACCAGTCTCGTGCGAAGTTCTTTGGAATCGAGTGCGTATATTTGGAACACTCATGAGGCCAAATACAAACTTATATTGGAAAAGGTGCAGAAGGCTTTTCTTCGTTGTTATTATAAACAGGTATATGGTTATTATCCCTTAATGTACCCAACAAAGTTCTTGTTGGAAATGCTGGGGATGAATTCGCTGGAAGTTAGAAGAGCTCGAATGGAGTTGTCAACGGCCATTGCAGTTTTGCGTGGGGATGTGGACTCGCCCGAAAGTGTTGAGCGGTTGTCTCGCCTGTTTGTGCCTAATAAGTATCTGCGTATTCGATCCGGTCGCCGGCATCTGCTGTTTACGTCTCCGCCATGTAACACTGTGGCGCGCGCGCAATTGCCGCTGTTTCGCATGCATCGGGCACTAAACGCGCTCCTTGTGGCTTATCCAGAGTTTGACGTCTTTGTTGACAACCCTAGATCCTATTTTAAAAAAATAGATTCTAGTCTATGAATAATGTAACAATGCTATTCATAATTATGTAAGTGTTAAATCCGTTTAATTATATTAAATAAATAATCATCGTTGTTTTTGATTAAGCTGCTCAACTTGGATCCATAAGAAAGTATAATGTTATCTTATATTTGTTTCTAATTCAAATATATTCGTCAACGTCGGCATATTAATTTCCCACCGATGGAAAACTTTTCTATGGTGAAAAACATCTGTAGGAAAATAAACCATACACCTGGGGGTATACCTCCTGTAGATACAGTCAACCAGTATTATTTCGGTATGATACATTTTTCATTCACCCATTTAGAAAAAGCCCTCGCCTAAGTGTCTTAATCAGATCAGGAAACATCCTGATTTTAATAGAAATATAGGTGCAATCTGTTCCACTTGCTTGGGACCCCATGATAAATAAAATTATATCTCAAAAAAGCACACACTGCGAGACCTTATCACATGGCGATCCCTTTTTGTAAATAGCAAATGTAAGATTTAGGTCGTTCCCCCTGTCCGAGTGTTTCGTCAGTTCTTCTCGGAAGGGCCTCCCAATTTCCGAACTGGTGGTAGACTCAGTTTACAGAACAAAAAAATATATAAAGTATAAAATATTTTTATAAATATTTTTAATTTTTTTATATATTTTATGCATTTTTCAATGCGATCTTATAAGATGAATCAGTACATTATATTATGACGATACTTTGTGTGTTTGTTACCATATATAGTTACCATAGTTACCATAAGCCTACGAATAACAGTTTTTATAATCAATTAACGTTACCATAGCAACGAGTGGCCGGGTCAGCTAGTTATTATAATAGAAAAATATTATAAAAATCGACTCGGGTGACAAATAAATTCTCAGGCGGGAATCGAACCCGCAACCTTTGGAAATCCGGTCCAATGCTCTCCCAATTGAGCTACCGAGCCTTGTGAACACTCGTCGAAATTTTCTAGTACCTTTCTGATTTTACCCTGTAGGCCAGCGTTGTTTCATCAATGAGAGGAACATCCTCTCGTATTTGAAAGAAACATTTTTATAAATGTTTGAGCAATCGATTAAGATGAAACAGTCATTTAATTTTATATTTTTTATATAGTGAATACATTTTTCAATGCGATCTTATATAACCCAAAGGTTGCGGGTTCGTTTCCCGCCTGAGAATTCACTTGTGACCCGAGTCGATTTTTTCTAGTATTTTTCTATTATAATAATTTATCATATAAAATGATAGTTAGGAACGTGCCCGATTAAAATGTTGGAAAGTTGAAATTTAATTCCAACCTTACCAAAAACCCAATTTCAAACCTAGCTAGCAGGATTTCCTAGGCAGTATTCACACGTTAACCCTTTTTGCTATCAGCTAAATCTCACGGCAAAAATATGGTTCCTGTGGCCAGAATCACACACGATGGCTGACTGCAAACTTTTGGAAATATACAACTGTTTTGAGGTATACCCCCTCCTCCCTTAAATCACAAAATGCGCAGCGGCATTTTACCAATCATAGTTTTTATTGGTGATCACCTATAATCGGCTTTCAGCTGTTAAATTTTCTATCCATTGTTATTAATTTAGCTGTTGGTCTTCCGAGAACAAGGAAAATAGTATTTTTCTACGATTCCCAACTCGCCATAGAGATTATGACTAAATCCTTAGAAAATGTTTTACCACTGAGAATATGAAAAAATGATGAATAAGATCTTATTATTCACTTGTATTTTTTCAGCGATAAAAGTTTTGGCATTTCTAATGTTGGCAGAATTAACTAGGCTTTTGAAATTATACAAGGCATTAAGGACTACTTTTGCCCAGAGCCTTAGACTTCTCGAATCTGGTGAGATAGTAACTTGTTTCGTCTCGAAGCTGCAAGTTTGGAGCGAACACCTAATTTGTTGCGAACTTTTTATTATTTATAAGGAAAGAATATAGTTGTTACTTTTGTTGGTAACTAGTTACATATTCTGATGCTTAACTAGATTTTGAACAAGAGTTTATTATTTTTGTAGAAACCCAAATATGTCTAGACTGGCAATACTTTGTATACTTAACTTTACATGAATAACTTTACATAACTTTACACGATACATGAAAAAAGAGATCATTATAAATATATGCTTCACGACGAATTTTTAAATAAATAAAGATTTCTTGCACTCACACCAATTAGCCTAGCCCAAAGTAAGCACTGCAAGGCTTGTTTTATGGATACTAGGGTAACGGATATACATATATATATGATACATAGATATGTAATATTCATAGAAATATATATAGACACCCATGACTCAGGTACAAATGTTCGTATTCATCATACAAACATCTGCCCCTCCCGGGATTCGAACACAGGACCGTACGTGCGAAAGGCAGGATCGCTACCGTTGCACCAAACAGTCGTCATTTTTACTTTGTATTAGTTTCTTTATGGATATATCTTAAATCTTGTATTCCTAAGAAGTTTTGACTCTCTAATTAAGAGAAAATAGAAAATTTTAAAATTTATAACAGAAATATAATTCATTGTTTTTCAACATCAGTCTATACTTGGTCTCATGTAATTCCTTACACACAATAGGTTCCAATGAGCTTCTCACATAACCGGTAAATTAGAATTTAATGTCGTCTGGATTCTGGGAAACACGTTAGTCACGTAATACAAACGCCAAGCCCCTGAAGAAACTAAGTTCATTTAACGTCTAGGAAGTAACGAAAGTGACACCCACTATGCGGATAACTTAACTCTGTTGCTGACAATTCTCATTAATTTGAAATAAATGTAATTGTCACTTTTGTGATTATGGATGATCGATTTGATAGTTTCAGAGTGACTCATTTTCGTTTCCGTTTATTGGGGATAAAAACAACTTGAAATAATCTACTTACTTAAATTATAGTTACAAATATACAAGTCAAAAGCAACAATTTCATTGATTGCAAAACAGAGTTATGCAATTAGCATACAGGTCTTTCATAGCATCTGTACGATCAATACTATCCCATCGATACCCATATATATATTTATGAGTATTTGAATAATTCACAATCCCTTTCGTCGCTGACGTTTTATTTAAAAGCACTTTTGTTTAAAAGCATTTACCACATCAACGATCTTCAACAGAAAGAGCAAAGGTCCAAGTATAGACCCCTTAGTAACCCCAGACGATGTTGGATATAGTTGTGACCTAAAGCTAAAATAGAAAAAATAAAATAAATAGAAACTGTATCGTACACACAGTTACTTGTAATTCAGATAATTTGAATTAGTCACAATTATTATAAGAATAGTTGACTATACGTAAGGTTCCATAACCTGATTTGTTTAGTGTATAATACTGTGTACAATTGTCCCAGAATTCGCAAGATATTCATGTTTACGTCACACCACTTTGTTTATTTCCATAATTTTAAATAAAACCCATCCGTCTTCAGAGCCAGGGTGAATAGGCACCTTCTAGGTTAGCTCGCTTCATTGTAGTTCCTGTCTTCACCTCTGGCTTTGATTGGGACCAATAATGACCCATTCAAAATTTAAAACTAATCAGAACAGCTGGTGAACCCTTATTTGACGACCGTTTGGTGTTATGGTAGCAATCCTGCCTTTCGCACCGACGATCCTGGGTTCGAAGCCCGGATGGGACAGATATTTGTGTGATGAATACGAGTATTTGTACCTGAGTCATGGGTATTTATATTTATTACTATAAAATATTACTTATTTATGTATGATATATGTATGATTTAATTTTAATTTTTTGCATTCACAATGCAATATTTCTATACGATATAAAATACGTGTGTAAAAAACAACTACGCCTCCGAGCCCTCAGATGGGATCCCATCCCATCTGAGGGATGGGATCGGAGGGATGGGATGGGATGGGATCCCATCTGAGGGCTCGGAGGCGTAGTTGTTGTTTACACACGTATTTTATATCGTATGATATATGTATGTTTATCCGTAACCCTTAGGGGTCATAGTCCTCAACGAAGGGAGGACCCCTCACGGACGAGACGAAGGGCGCTGCAGCGTAGGTGGGTAGACCCGCTGTTCAGCGCCATTCGGAGGGTGTCGGTTGATGCCTAATTTGTACCTAGGCATCGCCCGACGGAGAAGGCGCCCGTAGCGGGCTGGCTGTCCAGCCAAAGTGGTGCTTCCAACAAAGGGACTCACAAGGCTGCAGGACAGTATGAAGGCACAACAACGAGTTTTAGAGGGTATACCTTCGGTCACCCACTGGGCTTCGTCGTTGTCATTGTCGGTTGGGTGACCGAAGGAGAGCCCCACATAACTCCGTTGTCTACCCAAGCAACGGAGTATGCATATGGCGCATTTCTCGTCGGAAAAAAAATCCGTAACCCTAGTATGCGTAACAAAAGCCTAATAGTGCTTACTTTATGCTAGGCTAATTTGTGTTAATGTAAGAAATATTATTATTATGACAAGGACGTCTAACTGAGCGAATGAAGGCCAAAAGATACCAAAATAGAAATCTAATTCTGTAGTTTCAATTTAGAACTCCATAATTGTAAACAGCGCACGTGACCCCAGAACCTCCATCATCGCTGGGGCCACGCATGTTTCCGAATACCGGAAATCAAACTTTGCCCAGTGTGTCTATTTTGGACGCATAAATACGGATGTACATATTTAAGGATTTCTTTCAAAAAGCTCAATAACATAACTAAGTGAAAAGAAACGTTAAAGAAAGCCAAGAATGAGACCCGTACTTTCCGCCTCCATCATAGAAATAATGATATTATAACCTATGATAATTAAGAACGCATTTATATTTTTGGAGCACCATTCGTCTTATTAACTTTTTTGTTTTCAATTATTTAAGTTTTGTAGTGGTCGCCTGAAAAATAAAAAACCGTAATACATTTAAAACTAAAAACACGAGAACAGATACTAAACCCAAAAAAATGTGCGTATCAGCTCCGACGCGTGACTGGATTTTACTCCTTTAATTTATAATAGCCAAAAAAGTAAATCAATTCATATTAATTTGATAAAATATATTACTTAAATTATGGTGTTATTATTTATATATTTTTTTATTATTTATGATATTTCACATGTAAACTTAATGCTATAGTGAGAAAGAAAGAGAGAGTAAATTTGTACTTGGAACTGAGGAGCGGGGAGTTATATTTCGCAGAAGAAATGTGACCCTTCACTTTTTGTTAAGGATTGATTTTACTACCCATCTATTTTTCATACCGTGCGCTATATATGAAAAGATTAATAAGGAGTTAAACTCCAATTAACTCCAAAACTTGATCGTACTGAACTCTTTTTACCGTTCGATACCCGCACTGTAAATGCTCATATTGAATTAAAATATTATATCTTTCTTATCTTATGTCTTGTCTTTACATATATGATAACCATTTGTATCTGAGACACTTAATTATTCTTAGCTGAGACTATTTACATATATTTCTATGAAAATTACTTATTTACCTATTTTATATGTTTGTCGATTACTTGTATCCATAATACAAGCCTTACAGGGCTAGGCTGATTGTTGCGAATCCAAAAATTATAATTACACATATTAACACACAGATTTTGCATTGGAAACCCAATAATAATCAAAGAGAGTGATATTAAGATAAACTGTTCCCTTAAAATGACAGAACTGACAACTTTTGAAAAACTATTTCAAATTATGTAATACCTTATTACCCCTTTATCAAAGCCAGGGTGAGTAGGAAATATCTAAATTAAAAAAAATATATTACTTATAATAATACTTTATTAAAATATTACTATAAATTTAAAGAAATATTCAGATAATTGCAAGAAATTTTGTTTTTAAAATGGGTTCGCTCTTGATCCCAATCAAGCCTGGGGGCTAAGACAGGATCCACGATGGAACGAGCTAACCCAGAAGGTACCTATTCACCCTGGTTTTGAAAATGGACGGGTTATAACTTCTCGGAAATACAGACGCAGGGAGGGAGTTCCACTCCTTTGCTGCGCGCATTATGAAGGATGTTGCGAAGCGCTTGGTGCGACAGGTAGAAATAGCACAACACAAGAAAAAGTGGCAGCCCGCAGTGCGTCTGGATGTCCGGTGGAAGAAAGGAGATGGCGGGTATGAGCAAATGCAACTTCAGGATATGACATATACTTGTAATAAGTGTGTGTTTATTTTTAAACTCTTCATTTAGAGTTTTAAGAATTGTTGAATCTTTAAGTTCTTTCCAGGTCTCTGTTTTTAAAAAGAATTCAGGAACGTGTTAACATGAAATATTTTTGTAAAGATAATATAGCAGAAGTGTACAGTGAACAAAGTGTATCTTTTATTTAACCACGATACTTTAAGGTTATATCGTGTCTTGCTATTCCTACAGAATCAAAACAATTTTAAATCATTTGCTTTTATTTAGAAATAAAATGCAAAAAATATTAATAGAGAAAAAGAAATACTTATCTTCATTGAGTGTTATAAATAAGTATTTATATAAAGTGAAAAAACTTAATATGAAGGTAACTTTAACATATAACGTATTTGATAAAATTAAGTGAATATGTTACGAAGGGTGCCAAATATAAACGCAATATTTACAAAGCGGACGTTCCCAACCCGTAAGTCGGTCGTCAACGTAAAAATTCGCTTTCCAACGGACATTACCGATAAAAAGATAATCTACATAGCCCAGAAGCCCCGAGCATATATGGAATATCGTTTATTTTTCATACGCAAAAAGCTACCCCAGACATATTTTTTATCCGCTTAGAGAGAAATCCGTAAACACAGTTACATAAGCCCTCGGAAGAACATAAAGAGCCTGGAGCATATCGGCCGTTGCCTTAATCTGCCATAAACAATCGGAACGAACAAAACCTCCCAATAGTAAATTCTAGGAAAAGTCATCGGAGGAAGTAATGTCGAAATTTTCTCATTGCACGTTTGCAACACACGATAATGTGTCTACACACAAAATTCATAAAGCACATATCACTGTGCGCAGATTCGCATATCACACCGGTTCCCGTAATGAGGTTTCTAGGAAACACGACCTTGTTGTTGAAGTGATAGGGGATGAAATTGTTTGTGTTTTGCTAGTGAGTTGCGACGGCAGGCTTAATCTGGTACCGTTATTTTTCCGGCGATACATCAAAGCGGCGACTTTCTACGGCAAATTGTATCAAAGTCGCTGATGTATGGAGCCGGTGCGTGCCGCCAGCGCCTATACTGGAACCGGTAGAGTTATTCAAGCTTTGAAAAGACAAATCCTCAAGATTTTTACAATATTTTTCTATTAATCAATTACAAAAAATAGAGCAAGAAAAGATGCAATTTTTTTCAGCACCTAAATAACTTTTTTTTAAACATCACAAACACATGTGTTCTCACAAACAGCTAAGCATCATCATTTTTTATTTTATCCTCTTTTAGTACATATGATGTTGTTACCTAGATGATTTCCTTAAATTGCCGACCCATTTTCCTGCTTCATACTCCAGGCCATTTTAAAGATATTTCTACAAACTGATTTCAGATATTGAAACATACAGATTAATATTTTTTTTTGTTTTCGCATAAAATACTTTGATTATTTGCTGTACGTGCCTAAGTAACAACTAGCACACAAAATTTTCTTAATTTCGTAGTAAATGATGTAGTTACTAAGAAAATTAAAAAATGCTGACTCACTACACCGTAGTGAAAATTTAATAACTAAATTAAATGCAAAATAAACCAATTTAGATTTATATAAATTTCAACAGTTAGACGTAGAACTGAAGTGAAATAGTCTGACGTGAAGACATATTTAAAACAGTGGACTGGAAAGGTCTGGGTATAAATGTAGATGGCGAATACTTGAATCACCTTCGTTTCGCTGACAATATCGTTCTACTCAGTGAGTCGCTAGAAGAACTGGAAAAAATACTCATCGATCTCAATGAAGCGTCTATGCGAGTTGGATTGACAATGAATTCCGAAAAGTCGAAGTGGATGAGCACCACCGATGGTTCAACGATTTCAATAGATGGCATAACGATTGAACCTGTGAGCAGCTATACCTACTTAGGCCAAAACATCATGCTGGGCAAATAATCGATGGAAAGCGAAGTTGACAGACGAATACGGCTGGAATGGGGAGCCTTCAGAAAACTCGTAGATGTATTCAAATCTGGAATCCAGCAAATACTGAAAACACGCGTGCAACCGATGCGTTCTCCCAGTGATGACGTGTTGTTATGAGACGTGGACGCTGACTGTCGGGATACTCCACCGCCTGAAAGTAGCGCAAATGGCAATGGAACGTGCAATGCTAGTCGTCTCTCTGAGGGATAAAATACAAAATGAAGATATTTGTCAACGCACTCGAGTTACCGACTTAGACTTACCGAAGCGGCTATTCTTAAAAAGCGTAATCCATACTCAGTCGTAAAACTACCCTCAGCTAGAACACTATTTGCAAGACAACAAATCTCGATGCAATCCATCTTTTTGTATAATAAAATAAATAGAATTAAACATATCTATGCAATGTCGGTTATTCAGTGTAAGAAAACTATAACAAACTGGTTAAAGGAACTCAACTATGATCAAACTGAGCGGCTGTTCCTGCGGTGAAATGGTCCCGATCTTTTCACAGTAGAAGTAGCTGCTCACTATGATACATAGACAAACACAGTAGGTACATTATACTAGACAAATACAAAAATAATCCACATAGTGCACACACAAAATACACACACACACACTTATACCCAACACCTATTTACACACACACACACACACGCACGCACACACTTACACAGGCACACACTGACGCACGCACACACACACATACATACATTCACGATTTTGTCATACTATTATTTTTTGAATCTTTCTCATAGCTTATAAATGTAATCATGGTTCGAAAGAGCGGGCATCTCCTAATACAGGTTTTTTTCTAACTTAAAAGGAGACTCCCAACCCCTGTAATTTACTCAATAAGCTAATAAAGAATTTTTGATTTTTGATTTTGATTTTGACTTAGGTACCCTGGTTGGTCGACTAAAATGGAAGTGGGCCGGACATGTATCCCAAAGAAACGACAACAGATGGTCGCACAGAACCCTTCTCTGGAGACCTCTTACAGAAAGCAGAAGTGCCGGCAGACTGCTTGCATGATGGTCGGATGACATAAAAAAACGGCAGGGTTGACCTGGACCAGAATCACCGCTTCAAGAGCATCTTGGAGAACCATGCAAGAGGCATATGTTCAGCAGTGGACTAAAATATGCTGAGAAGAAGAGAAGATCAACAGTTAGTAACGTGCCCGATTAAAATATTGTGAAGGTAATAGAAAATATTTGACGACCCTTGCCTTAGTCATCCTGTGATCACGTCAGGATTAAATATAAATTATGCGCCAAAAACCCTAAATGATGTTTTATTTGAATGTGTAATGTACGCGGAAGTGTATAAATAAACAATTGTAAAATCAATACTGAAAATATTAATTAAATATATATCATAGACACGGTCTATCGACTCACCACTCGCACTTAGTCGGCGACGGTCGCCGCGGCAGGACGTATATCATAGTTTTCGTATTTATCGGGGAATTGGTATCGGTTATCTGCGGAATGTTTACGCAACACCCTGTATGTGCTAGCTGCGAACACATGTCTGCACTAGGAACTATTATTTTTTAATTCTTTGCTAAGCAAATTAACTCGAGAAATCTTCGAATCCGAGAGCGAAATTAATTACATAATTGAAAAATACCTAAATAGGATCTCCTTTGTTATCAATTAAAAATAAA
Organism: Calamotropha paludella; assembly: GCA_927399485.1. Classification (NCBI taxonomy): domain Eukaryota; kingdom Metazoa; phylum Arthropoda; class Insecta; order Lepidoptera; family Crambidae; genus Calamotropha; species Calamotropha paludella. The sequence goes on from OV656828.1 coordinate 16,106,354, forward strand.
TTATAAAATATAGCAGGTGAAAATAAAGCCTTGAAATCTTATTAATTCTGTATCTACCTGCCTGCTTATAATTCAGTATGTTTTGTAAATGAATGTTTTATATAATACTAGTATACAAGTTGACCCGACCACGCGCAGCTATCGCTTTGACATTATAATTTGCAATTTTTTTTTATTATAAATTAAAATGAAACCTATCCTATGACCAAAGTTCGAACAAATCTAACAAAATGAAAAACAAACATCAAAATCGATTGAATAGTTTCGAAGTTTATTGCGGTCATACACTGTGACAGGGAATTTTTATATACATATATAGATGTGTGAACAGGTGAGTTTTTATTTTTCAGATTATTGTTAATACTAGCGGCTCGTCCCGGCTTCGCACGGCAAAAGTCTTTAATTTTTTTCTATTATTAAATATTTTTCCAGTAACGCCATCTAGCGTCCGGTAGACGAACTACTTGCGGTTAACGCGTTGCTTTGGTAACGTTATTGAGACAATTGAAAAAGAGCGGGAAAAAGAGCGGACAGACAAACACACAAACCACTGTGATCTTAGATTATAGATTTATAGTGGTAAGTATAAATCTGTGATCTGCTTACCCCTGCTGGAAAAAGGCGTGTTTTTACGTATGAATTTATATACATACATGTTTATACGTGTCACAGTGTTTGACCGCGATGAGCTTCGAAACTACTCGATCGATTTTGATGTTATTTTTTTCATTTCCGTCCACTTATTTGAATCGCCCGAACAACAAGACAACATACTTTAAGAATTAAAATGGTTTGATTACATGTGCGGTGGTATTTTCTCCATTTTCAGTTAAGATATAGTGCCTTCATTAGCTCCAGACATTGCTTATATCATGTGGTGAGCAGAAGAATAAAGTAGTTCCAACCCTTCTCAGCTGAGGGTAAAAGGTGACTCGTGATAAAAAAAATATTTTCATTAATATAAAGCACCATACAGAATCAGTATTGAAACAGCCCCACTAGGTAATAATACACTCGAGAGCAATGAATCCGGGTCACTTAAAGAATGTTAAAAATCTCGGAAACTAAAAATGATAGGTTAATGCAATAAATTGTATTTAATAGACAATGTAATACTCCTTAAATGAAAGTAAAAAAAATATGAGTCACCATACATTTTATTAACACAAAATTACATAAAAAAAAAACTGCTGATCTCTCCTTAAAACAAAAATAGGAAACATGAAATGTTTGAACTTTATTACGGTTTTCTTGAATTTTAATACTTCGTATTGCCTCCTCGTGCTTCCATTACTGCGTTTACGCGGTTTGGCATGCTGTACACCAAGTTCCTTATACGATTTTGGGGAATATTCTCCCATTCCTCTGTGAGAGCAATTTTGAGCTCACGAAGCGTGATTGGGGGAGGGTTTCGTTGTTTTACGCATCTGCCTAGCTCGTCCCAAGCATGCTCGATCGGGTTGATATCCGGGCTGCGCGCTGGCCACTCCATACGAGTAATGTTCATCTCTTGAAGGTAGTCATTCACAATCCTACCTGTATGAGGTCGGGCATTGTCATGCATAAATATAGCATCCTCACCTAAATTGACCATAAATGGACCAACGTGATCATTGAGGATTTCTTCCACATATCTTACGCTAGTTAAAGAGCCGTTTTCTATGATCACCAGCTCTGTGCGACTTTCAGAAGAAATTCCGGCCCACACAAGTACGGACCCACCACCGTAGGCTACTTTTTCTTCGATGCATGCTTGCTTGAATCTTTCCCCTGGTCTTCGATACACTCTGTGTCTTCCATCGTGCTTGTAGAGCATAAATTTTGATTCGTCGTCGGAGAACATAACTTTTGACCAATCTTCAATACTCCAATTTACGTGGCTCTGGGCATATCTTAGTCTTTTTTTTTTTTTTTTTATTTTTTTATTTTGGCAACAAACAGTCATACATAATTACATTAATTATTGAGAAAACAGTAATAAAAATAAAAGACCTACAGTGCCCAAAATTTACAATAAATTTTAAATAATTCTTACGTGATCAAATCGTGGAAAACAAACATACTTATGGGAAATTAAAAATTACAAAAAAAAATTAAGTGTGATAATTTCAATAAATGACAAAACAAACAATTCTAACTACTACATTTTACCATTTTCATAAGATGAATTTTAACAAATTAGCAAGAAGAAAAACGAATAACAGTAAATCCTTTTAACAGTTATGTTGACTAGAACTGAGTATATATTTAAGTTTATCTTTAATACTGTTAAGAGATATGTTAAAAAGATCTACCTCTAACATCTTCTCGTTGTACGTGTTGGTGGAACGATAAAAGAATGTATTTCGGGTGTAATTTTTTAAGCGTTGCGGGGGAACGAATAGTGGTAGTGTACGTGAGGAGCGCACAGGAAGACGGGTTCGACCTAACAATTGAACGTAGCTGAGGAGCTCTGATGAGTCGATTAATGAGTTTAAGATCTTGAATAGAAAAATTGTGTCAAACATTATACGGCGATTACAGAGAGTAAGCAAGTTATGTTTGAGCAATGCTTCGTTATACGTAACGTTTATTATGTTGTCGCGATAATTAAGCGACTTTAAGAATTTCCTTTGAATCTTTTCAATTCTGTTGATGTGAATGTTATAACATGGGTTCCAAACAGTGCTACAAAAGTCAAGAATAGAACGAACGAATGAGAAATAAAGAATTTTTAATGTAGTTGTATTTTTAAACGGTTTACATATTCTTAGAATGAAGCCCAGCTTACGAAACGCCGCACTAACAATGTGGTCTATATGATGGTTAAATGAAAGCTTTGAATCCATCATGATTCCTAAGTCCCTAATATGGGTCACTCTGTTAATAATGTTGTTATTTATACAATAATCAAAATTAATTTGATTTTTTCTGCGAGTGTAAGAGATAACATGGCATTTACTAACATTAAGGAATAATTGATTCTTTAGACAATAGTCATGTAGCGCATTTATATCGCTTTGTAATTTAATGCAATCATTACGACATGTCACAATTCTATATAGTTTTGTATCATCTGCATATAGTAAGTGATGGCTATGGGTAAAAGCATTACCAATATCGTTAATGTAAAATAAAAACAAAAGTGGACCCAAATGTGAACCTTGTGGAACTCCAGATGGAATAGGAAGAAATTGTGAGGTATACCCTTTAATACAGACCGCTTGGCTTCTATTTTGGATGTAAGAATGGATCCATCGAAGGAGATTGCCGTGCACACCAGCCTCTGCAAGTTTATTAATGAGCGTATTGCGATTTATTTTGTCAAATGCCCTTGAGAAGCCGGTGTACACGACATCAACCTGAAGATTTTTCTCCATTGCATGCGAGAGAAATTCAGTGAATACCACCATGTTAGTATCTACGCTCCTGAGTTTAAAAAAACCATGTTGTTGAGAGGAAATAAAGCTCCGAGCTGCCAATGCTATATCAGAGGTTACCATTTTCTCTAAAAAAGTCTTGAAATACGATGCCCACGCTCCAGTTTAGGGCCGTTTGCAGGGCTAAGGGGTTTTAAGTTAGATTCAGCAAGCCGACGTCTTACTGTCCATGCACTTGGGTTACTTCCTCCGAGGCGTCGAAACTGATTGGTGAGTTCAGTTCCTGTGAGAAAGCGATTTCGAAGCATGGTGTTCACCAAGTATCGGTCTTCTCGTGCTGTGGTACACCTGGTTCTGCCCGTTCCTGGTCTGCGTAGGTTAGAACCAGTTTCTTCGTAACGTCGGAGAACTCTTTGTACTGTTGACAGCGACACACCGACAGTCCTGGCTGTATCGCGCTGACTCCGGCCGGTTTCCAGCATTGTAAGTATTCTGGTGCATTCTTCAGGCGTAAGCGACATAATTTCAGCTTGAATAATGAATATAGAGCACTATCAACATGGTTTATGTACCCACATAAATGACAGATTACAAACAAAAGCAAAACCAAATGCTGTAATTTCGTAGTTCCATCTTCGAAAGTGGCCCTTTTTCAAATTTGATTTTTTTATGATATAACTTTACAATAACTAAGAAGTTTTAATACCTTCATTTAAGAAGTATTACATTGTCTATTAAATACAATTTATTGCATTAACCTAGCATTTTTAGTTTTCGAGATTTTTAGGATTCTTTAAGTGACCCGGATTCATTGCTCTCGAGTGTATATTACTTGTGTTAGGGCTGTCTTGCTTAAAAGCCCTTGCACTATTACAAAGTTATGTTAATAAATTATTTAATAACAAAAATACCTATAAAACAATAAAAAAAATTACAACAATGAAACAAAAACAAAAAGGTAAGTGTATTGGTTAATAAATTTTGTGTATGTGTGGGTGTATGTATGCGTACGCGTGTGTATTCGTGAGCGTGTTTGAGTGTACCTGTGTATGTATATGATATAACTCCTATTAACCATTTTAATTTTGAATGATATTGAAAGTAATCAATATGGGGAGTATATTGATAGACCATACATTGGGCAGCTGCGTTTTCTGAACTACAGTATTGTATCGTATCGTATCGTTTTATATCGCTTATTTTTTATTTGGCATTGTGTTGTGTAAAGTACCATTAATTATAAACCTTCTTGCTTTCTAAATGTAATTTGCAATAATTAAAATTGTATACCATAATAATATTAAGAAATAAATAAATAAAAATAAATAAATAATCGCCACTTCTTGTTTTCTTTTTTTTTTTTGAAAAATGGCTGCATGAAATGCTTTTACTCAGTAAACACATTTTTATCAAAGAAATATAATTTAGGACATTTGAATTGACAATTATAATAAAATTCTCATAATTGTATTGCAGAATCGATTGGCTTATTATTATGAATTGTATTTCAAAATAAGAATAAAACACTTTTTACGGATTTTTGCGCATGTTTTATTTTATATTTAATCCTGACGTTTCGACTTTACAGGAGCCGTGATTACAGGATGACTAAGATGATGGTTGTCATGTATTTTCTACTACCTTCACAATATTTTAATCGGGCACGTTCCTAATTATTAAATTATTTTATATAAATCAAATTGTTTTATTTTTTATTTTTACATATTATTTAGTTATTGAATTAATTCTCACTACGATTACATTGTATACTACTGAGTCTACTACCAGTTCGGATTTTGGGAGGGCCTTCCGAGAAGAACTGGCGAAAGAAACTCGGGCAGGGGGACCGACCTCCATCTTACTGTTTAATTATTTGCAAAAAGAGCTAACTACATCATCAGGTCTTGCATTGTGTGTTTTTGTAGGTATTAATTTATTAATTATGGGGTCCCAAGCAGGTGGAACGCTCCAACCTTCGTCTCTATTGAAATTAGGATGTTTCCTGATTTCAATAGCCTCGCGTAGCATCCTAGGAACAAATCTTTGTTCTCCAGCGAGAATTTGTGGTTTATCGAAACGAATGTAGTAATTTGGCCCCTCAAAAGCATGCTCACACACTGCAGACCTATTATCGCGCCTATGTTTCATGTCAGCTACGTGTTCTTTAATGCGCGTCCCTATACTTCTCTTTGTTTGCCCGATGTGTGAGAGCCCACAGTCACAATCGATTTTGTAGACACCCGCTGCCTGAAGGGGTGAATTACACTTGACCGATCGTAAGAATTGGTCAATCTTCTTGGCTGGTTTAAAGTAAGTATTAATAGAAACCCGCTTCATAATATTCCCAATCTTGTCAGTGACTCCCTTCATGTAGGGAAGGACAGCAGGTTGGCGCTCTACTGTGGCTGGTTTGACGCGGCTTCTGTGACGCAGTCTTGGTACTCGCAACTTGTTATCTTGTAGTACTCGCTTGACATGCTGAAGCTCAGCAGTCAGATGTTGTTGGTCACAGATGCCGCGAGCTCTCTGAAACAAAGATTTCCCTACGGTAGCTAACTGTATAGGATGGTGGTGAGAGTCACCATTTAAATATCTACCTGTATGAGTTGCCTTTCTGTACACTGTATGACTAAGAGTTTGATTTGGATTCCTGCTGATTTGAATATCTAGGAAGGCTATTTTATTGTCTGTCTCTAATTCCATAGTAAATTGTATGTTGGGATGAACGGAATTAAGGTGACTTAAAAAGACAGAAACCATATCTCTTGGTAGCAAATGTGTCATCTACATACCTTTTGTAAAAGCGTGGACACACCGGTGCCGTCGCTAGGGCCCTTTCCTCAAAGTCCTCCATGAATATGTCGGCGACTATGGGTGATACAGGAGAGCCCATTGCTACACCATCCACTTGTAGGTAGAATTCATCATTCCACAAGAGATAGCCCGATGTTAGGCAGTGTTCCAGTAATTTTGAATATTCACTTGGTATATTGTGTTTCTCTAGTCTCTTCTTAGTGACATCAATGCAATCTTGAACAGGTAAGCTTGTGAATAAAGATTGAACATCGAAGCTCACCATAGTTTCATCATCAGTGAGACTTAGGTGTTGTATCTCACTAACAAAATGGTAGGAATCCTTTACATAGGCAGTTGTTTTACCCCTTAGTGGTGATAGTATTTTAGCTACGTGTTTAGCCAAACGGTAGGTTGGTGAGTCAATTTGGCTAACGATGGGACGTAGCGGTACATCTTGTTTGTGTACGAAACGTCAGGATTAAATATAAAATAAAACATGCGCAAAAATCCGTAAAAAGTGTTTTATTCTGATGTGTAATGTGCGCGGAAGTGTAAGAACTAAATTTGTATTTCAAATTAATTTAAATTGATAACTGTATTAAGAAATGATTTAAGTATTGCACGCTGTCTGACAGTAAAACATGTGTTTCCTATTATCATGTACAAATAACATCCTTATGTATTACATTTAATGCAACAAATAATTTGAATTTGTATATTGTTAAAGGAAATAAAGACAAATGTTTGAGGAAAGCATTCATCCAGCCGCCTTTTAGCTCAGATAATAATAATAATTGTTTAAATAATGTATATTTTCATTTTATATGATGACATTAAATACAATGGTAGCGATCATGCCTTTCGCTCTGACGGTCCTGGATTCGAATCCGGTAGAGGCAGGTGTTTTTGAGGTGTAAGAATCAAGGGTGTCTAAACATATTTCTATAAATATCATATATGTATTTATATTAATTTCATATGTATTTACCATGTAGAATCTTTTACCCTTGTATCTGTAACACAAGCTTTACAAGCTGTAACACTGGCTTATTTTGGGCTAATCAAATTAATGTGATTGTAAAAAAATTTATTATTATTATTAAAACACCGCTGAAACCTGGTGAAACTGTATAAATTGACGAATAAAGAAGAAGGGGAAATAAATTCACGTATTACATGATCGCCATATATTATTGCAATCCCATTTAAATTACATGACACTACTTGTCAATCAAAATTATGAAACATAATAAAAAGGCGTTCGCCAACATCTTCCCGAGCAAAATAAACAAACATTAAAATTCTACTATTTACATAACGGGTCTTCTGACGCCACCTCTAAGGGGTATGAACTGGATGTGCCTTTGTACCAGTAGCAGTTTGTAATATTACTGTCCTTGGGGCACCGTCTCTACCAGGTCGTATCTCTATTACCCTACCCAAAGGCCATTTAACTCGTTTTTCTGTAGTTTCAATTAACACTACGTCACATGATTTAAGTGAACAGGGTTTATCTTTACCTCTCTGAATTAAAGGTAAACGGGCATTTTGTTCGGACCTGTGACCCACCAGCGACCACTAACGAATCTAGTCGGAGTATGTCAAAGACCATGAATGAAACCCAATGAGATAAGTCGCATTCCTCAAAAGCATGGGAAACTTTATTTTTAAGCAGAACAAAAATTAATATAAAAAAATGAATTTTCGTATATCCATATTCTTCTGAGTGTATAAAATGCTTATAAAAATGCACAATATCTTCCTAAAAAGGTACACGAATGTTTTGGAGCTTATCATCTTGTTCCCCGCAATTTCCCTTGCGTCATTCCAAGCCGCCATTTACAAAAAAAATAAGTAATCCCCGAACAAACCTAAAAATGGTTGCTAAGTTACTATTTTTAGAGACAGCGAGTTAAGTAGGTGAATGAGAAGTCAACATTTTCTTATTTTCACAATTTTATTCAATATTATCAATATCAATCGTGATATCGTCTAAAAACCTTGCTGGTGCATCCATTCCTTCCTGATGTCTTGCGCGCAACTTCCAACTGTACGGCGGCCGTGTATGCAGGAACAATAATAGTTACGAATACTTTGTCTTCCATTTACAGTGGGATCAATCAAAATATATGTAAGTATAATATTGCCGCATTCGCACATGGCGTGACTGGATTCGGCTTCTTATTAATATTTTGTTTTGAAGCATTTCTCAGTGCCGGTACATTTCTATTTGATGACCGCCATTTGGCCGCATGTGTTCGGCACAATATGACCTTGCAATTCTCCAATGATATGATCCCAATGTATATAGAATCAATTCCTCATAGCTGTAAGTAAGCTGTGGAAAATCATTGAAATCCGGATCATTTCCGTCAAGCGACACGAATGCTACTCTTTGCTTGTTTAAATTGTTTGATAGAACATATTCTGCGAGTTCATTGTTTTGTTGCATTTCATTGATAATCGCTACAAACTGTCCAGCATAAACATGATTTTCATATGGTCGACGAGTGGCGTTTATAATTGCTGCAGTTATTTTGATGTCTGCCATCATGTGACTCGCGGCAACTTTAAAATAAACGTGGCGAAATATTTTAAAATCCTTTTAAAATCTGCCATTTATAGTCTCGACCACCCATCGGACCATTGTGATTAAATCTCGATTTATTGGCATCGATTGTTGTCAATTGTTCTCGTCTTTCTCTTGTTGGTGGAATATGTGGATTATAACCGCATTCTTCGATAACTTGGATTACAACTCGAAACCCACGATCTAATATGAACACATCGTCAGGTAGTAAAAAACCATGCAGTGGAGATTCATCACGCATTATTTCATTCATTATTGTGGCATCCGATGCACATAACTTTTTTCCCCCATGCATATGGATCAAAATAAAAACATTCCGTGAAATGTTAATACTAAACCTTAAAAAAACCCCCATTTCAATAATGGTCGCGAACTTCGAGGTACCGGGTCAAAAATGCCCAATGACCTTTGACAGGTACTCCGTCACAAATCGTTTCCGAAAATCTGATCTCAATTTCTTTAAATAACATGACCGTGCATTCAAAAACTTGTTATCTATAGCATCGAGATCTGGTGTCACGTGAGATTGTGACAGGGGATTCAAAAAATTATCGGGTGTCAGGGGAGACAGCTCCTTACCACTGTCATCTCCTACATACGTTAGTGGACGCGCATTAATTGTCGCTTCGCAGTCACACACAATTGTCGAAAGTTCATCATAATTAACACAAGACTTACCTAACACCTTACGTAAAAGATCTTTTATGGAACGTACCAAACGCTCCCAAAAACCACCCCACCATGGGACCGTAGGGACATTTCAAATCCATTTTATACGACCAATTGACGAATCCTGCATAATGCTATCCCAATCTAGGCTTGCGAGTAGATTTTTAGTGCCAACAAAATTAGTGCCGTTATCGGAGTAAACCACCTGTACGCGTCCGCGGCGTGCTATAAATCTGCGAAAGCACATGAGAAAAGCTTCCGTGGATAAGGATTTCGTCAATTCCAGGTGGACAGCCCTATAAACGGCGCACGTAAATAGAACTATCCAGCATTTTTTATTATTGCGTAGTACTAGAGGGCCCGCTAAGTCTATTCCAGTAATTTGGATGCTGCAGCCGCTTCTAAGCGGTCTATGGGCAGTGGCGCCGTAGGAGCATTCGCATGTCTGCCACTGTAACGTTTACAAACTACGCAACTATTAAAAACTGATTTCACTAGTTTACGAATACCTATTATCCAAAAACGCTGGCTAAGATCTACTATGAGAATATTTATTCCAGCATGCTGTAAAAAAATATGCCATTCTTCAACTAGCCTGCGGACTATAGGATCTTTACTTGGTAACACAATCGGCCATTTAACACTATCCGGCGTATCTAAAAGAAGTAGTTTAGTTTTTAATCTTAAAATATTCCGACTATCGGTAAAAGTTGTTAAGTTGCTACCTTCTATAAGTTCTAAATTCTGTTGTTGTATTAATTTCATGATTAAAATTTCTGCTTAATCTAATTCTTCGGAACATATTACACCTTTTTTCCTGTCACATATATTCTTATTTCTAGTATTATAAATAAATCTTAAAATATATGCAACCATTTTTAATATCCTAGTATACTTAGAAAAATAAAGAATCTCTTCCAAAAAACTAGACGTACTCAATATATTTACACATACAGCTGAACGCTTCAACTCTACGAAAGCTTCCCTATCTTCGATATTACTAGAACTCGGCCATTGCTCTTTACTATTTCCTAACCAATCTGGACCATTAAACCATTGTGACTCTAAGAGTACATTTGCATCACAGCCTCTGGATGGTAAATCCACTGGATTAAGATGGCCAGGAACGTAAAACCAGTCCTCACTATTTGTAGAGCTACGAATTTCTCTAACTCGGTTTTGAACAAATGAAGCCCAGAAAGCGTCTTTTTTTATCCACGTTAACACGACTGTAGAATCGCTCCAATAATAAGTTGCGCATTCAAAATCTAAGGAATCTAACACTTGTCGACAAAGACGTGTGGCAACTACCGCAGCAATCAATTCCATTCTTGGGATTGTAACTTTCTGTTTAGCTGGGGCAACTCTAGCAACTTTCTAGGACCTTTGGCTAGCATCGCAAAAGGTATGGATACCATTTACACATAGACTTAAGGGAAATTTTGTGAATCTGCGCGGAATTCTACAATCCCTTAAAACATGTATTTCCGGAATTTTTACATATAAAGATTATTAAATAACATATCTAACTTAAAGTCCGACGTTTTGAACGTCGTTCAATCCAACTTAAGCGAAGAAATTCTCCTAAACTACCTGGACAGACCAAACACAAAATGTTACAAGTGTGTACCTCATTTTCGATTCCACATCAAACAATTTGTCAACTAGCACCAAGGGTATATGTCACCGATGAATGACTGATAAGTGTGACAGACCGGCAGATAAATGACGTCGCAATTTGATTGTGAACACCTTCCGTGAATACCTTTGTGATTGAGTGATGCGAGCTTCGCTTATGGCGGATATGAAATGTGAACTACAATAGAATCGATTTATTTGACGAACTTCATGGTGGAGTCGCTTATTTCTCTCTTCATGTTGCAACGTGTTTGAGTATCGGTAAGTGAAAGCACTTTTGTTATTTCTTATGAACTGGTCGAATGGTTCGCATGCCAGTTTGCACAGTAAAGCCACTCCAAGGTTAGACGGTCCCGAGTTCGATCACCGACCAGGTAAATGCAGTAAATGAATTTTCCTTTATTAGCTCGGGTCCAGACCCGAAAACCCCGAAAATAACATCCAGATGTTGTATTATGTTATATTTCTGGATTCAATAACATAAGTGCTCTATTTAGGTTTGTGTTGTTAAATTTTTTTAAAATTTTATTTTCTTAAAATTGCATTGCATGCGTCTAAATATACTTCTGAATATACTTATGGCAATAAACGATCACATGTACCGTGATAGGCACAGCAATAAGGAAAAGAGAATGGCAGACATTATTTGTTGCACAAAAATTATTTCACAATGGAATATGAAACTAAATCTTAGCGATGGTGGCCTTATCTCTAAGAGAAATCTTTTTCGGCCACCAATTGTGGGTAGATCACTAAAATTGTAATGAGGTAATAATACCAATGAGGGAATACTTACAAGATATTTGCGACCGTTTGGTGTAACGGTAGCGATCCTGCCTCTCGCATCGCCGGTCCTGGGTTCGAATCCCGGAAGTGGCAGATGTTTGTATCATGAATACGAGCATTTGGTACCTGAGCCATGGGTGTTTATATATGTTTCTATGAATATTACATATCTCATGTATCATAAATGTATGTCTATGCGTTACCCTAGGGTAACAAGTATCCATAACACAAGCCTTATAGTGCTTTCTTTGGGGTAGGCTAATTGATGTAAATGCAATAAATGTTTATTTATTTATTGCCTAACCAATTGATACCAATAAGATGTTTTGTGTAAAGACTTTGATATGTTTCATCAGAATCAGAATTTTTCAAAATAAATTTTTTAATGCATCTTTCATGATGCACATAAAAAAAAGGAACGAACATGAAACCCTGCAAGGGCACAGAAACTATAAAAAAACAAGAAATCTTTATATGTATCGAATAATTAACAATTACAAAGGAATTATTGTTATTTCTTACAGCTGTCTGTTATGTTCTTGCACAGCTACTTCAAACATTTAAATTATATTTAAATAAATTCTTTTACTTAATCAAATAATGAAGTATCACCTATCTATATATTTACATCTAATTTAAACTCCCTAATAATATACGTAAAAACTTTTTTAGTAACTCGCTTTTTTAGTAAATAAATCAAAAATATTGTTAAATACCTAGCTGGTACATTGATCTATATCGAATGAAATTCCAATTAAGTCTAGTACAATGCACAAACGATCTCGACACTGCCATCTAGAAAATGTATAAACAATGACAACGCCATCTATTGACAAGTTTTGGAACCATAACTACGAACAACAACTTTAGTTTTATATTACAATGAAGATTTGAGGATTTATTTATTTATCTAAAAGACCACTATTTATGTATTAACGGTTTTTATTTATTTATATAAAGTTTTATATATATTTAAGTTGACCTATATCTTTTTGAAAAGAATCAAATTTACTCATTTAACTAATTATTATCTAACGTAATATTAACTAACGTAGGCACAGTCACGTGCGTACCGACTTCGTTTATGTCTAACTTATGCTGTATCATAAAATATGTTTAGTCTAAAAAATGTACTGGTCTTGCAGCTTTCTAGCTATTGACCACCACACTCCTCAGGGGTAAGGGGGTTAAGTAACTAAGTACCTATTACTTAGATAAAAATATTTATATTGAGTTTTGTGCTCGGTCATAACTGAAATACAAGAATGTGTATATTGAAGTGATAGAGAGGCACGATCGGCCTAAGCGTTCGACTTGTGGCGCATCTATCTCTCTTCCACTTCATGAAGTGAAAAGTTAATGTGGTTTCCATTGTTTATTACAACAACTTAATGTAAGATAAATTATTATAATAGAAAAATATTAGAAAAAGTCGACTCTGATCACAAGTGAATTCTCAGGCGGGAATTGAACCCGCAACCTTTGGAAATCCGGTCCAATGCTCTCCCAATTACCTTGTGCTACCGAGCCTTGAGAACACTCGTCGAAAGGTTGCGGGTTCGATTCCCGCCTGAGAATTCACTTGTGACCCGAGTCGACTTTTCTAGTATTTTTCTATTATAATAATTTATCTTATAAGATCGCATTGAAAAATGCATAAAGTATATAAAAATTATAAAACTTAATGTTAATTTATCGAAAAAAAATCAATGAACTCCTTCTTTGAATTATACAAAATAATGATGATTCAGTGATTATAATTCAATTTAATTCATAAAAGTATGCAATTTTTCATCAACGTTTTTTTTTATTGTGAATAGGAAAGCGTTTGACTGCTATCTTGCCTGATGGTAGGCGACGATGCGATCTAGGATGTAACGCGCTTGCCTAGAAGATACCTATTCACTTGTGACTTGAAAACCCGTAAATTGTATTTATCAGAAAACACAGACTCAGGCAAAGAGTTCGACTCTTTAGCGGTACGGATTACAAAATTGGAACCAAAACGCTTAGTGCGACTCTTTGGTATATCAACCAAATAACGGTGGCGCCTATTCGTAAGTCTGGTTGTCCGATGAAAAAATGGGGACGGCGGAACTAGGCTGTGCAATTCTGCTGCACACTCTCCGAAATGTATCCTATAAAAAACAGATGGCTACCTTCCGTTTTCTTATGACGCTATCACGTAAAATTATCGTCCGTAAACTGACTTTACAGACAACCATTTGTTTTGTTTGTTACGATTTCGCAACCTAACTACTTGACAGATCATCATAAAATTTTGCATACGCATTTTCAGGGATACAGAAAAGAACAAAAGATACCTGTCATCCAGAAAAAGTACTGCTCCTGGAAAAAAAGCGATTATAAACTATAATTGCGCAGGCGCAGATGGATTCGAGAACGAAGTCTGGGAAATAATCATTTAAACAATGACACGAAACAGATTTAACTTATATAAGGATACAGCTGCATGTATACAGATGTATTTAACCAATAAAAATAATATATAGTGATAATGGACACTAATATACATTACATATGCCTTATAGTGCTTAATTTAGACTGGGCTAATTGGTGTGACTGTAAAAAATAAAATAATTATTATGTGGACAGAACAGTAAGTACTGATGATGAAGTGAAACAGATAGAATCATCTGACTTTGACAAGTCAATAGACAGAAGCTGGTAAAATGCGATGATAAATTTACTATATATTTTCGCAGATAAAAATGTTTTAGAAAATGTAAGCTATATCTAACGAGATTATTACAACAAAAAACTCAATTTGTCTCAGGAGTCTAGCGGAACTCGAACTCGATCATTTACATATAAAATTTTTGCAGTCGTATGCCTCAATAACAGAAAATAAGTTACAGGAACTTATCAGTAATGCTGGAACAATTTCGAACGCTAGCCACCAAATTATTTAGGATATTCAAAAAATTATGATGAATAAATAATACGTGACGTACGTATGAATAGATACCAATGTACGTAAAAGCATATTTTTATCACTGTGCGTCATAGAATGTCCGGTTTGCCCAAATGGCGATCATAAACTACCATAATTGAATGTGCGTCCTCGCATACGCCGGCATTGTAAACAAACCTCTATAGCTCTATAGACATGACCCGGAACCGAGTCCGGTCCAAAACCGGGTAGCGACCCGTAATTAACAAGGACCTTAATTGTACCTAGCATATTTACTATTGACAAAAAGTAACCATAAAAACAATTGTTCGGTCTTATTTCACATAAAAGTGGGAAAAAAAAAACGGCCAAGTGCAAGTCGGACTCGCGCACGGAGGGTTCCGTAAAATATTTTTATTATATGATGTAATTAAAAAATTACGGTTTTCGGAATTTTTCCATTATCTGTGCAATAAGACGTTGCTCCGTACCTAATTTCAAGATTTCACGGGAAGTACCCTATAGGTTTTGATTCCCTTGTGAATATTGAAAATTTGCGGAAATTTGCGGCGTTAACGGCTGTATCTTTTGAATACGTTTAGCTTAGAATTTTGATTTTTTCACAGCTTCAGGGACAGTAGATCTGAGTATTTGATATAAACTCCAGCTTAATGCCTCCAGGCATTCTTGAGAAAAAGGGTCTTGACAGACTGACGGACAACAAAGTGATCCTATAAAGGTTTCGTTTTTTCCTTTCGAGTTACCGGAAACCTAAAAAACAACCATTGCTCAGTTTCTTGATGCAAGGTACAAATTCCGTCGTAGGACTTACGAAGCCATGACAAAGTTGTTGACTTCCGATAAATGTATTGTAAATGCTCCTATTGAATATAAAGTATTTTATCTTATCTTTATATCATGTTCCAAAAAAATAATTGTAATAAGTCCATGTTCACGTAAATAAATAAAGATTAGACAACGTCACGAACCTTGTTCTGAACCCAAGGAGCTAAAGCACTTGTGTTATGGAATTCAGAAACAACAACGGTATCACAATACCCGGACCCGAGTCAACATATAAAAGTACATTTTCTACATTAGTTAAATCCTCGGCCGGATATTGATCCGGCTCGACCCTCCGGGATCTAACTCGGGACCTCGGAATAGCTTTACTTACCATGAAAAGTGGTATGCGAGCAACTCGACCACGGAAATCGTCAAAAATACCTTTTCTTCCATACTTTATTTGTACACTGAGTAATTGAGATTTAGGCGTAATAAAATTTGTGATTCTGAATCAAAGACATAGCTATCGTAGCTCTGGATAATGCTGCCCACCAAGGACCCCAAGCTCAGGGAGTAATACAATACCAATCTTATACCACATTGTTAACAGCATTTATTACAGAACACCGAACAGAAAAACGAAAGAGGTTAGTCCTCATAGACCAACAGACAGATGAACCAAACACAATACAGTGTTTTCAATATAACACGTAGCCTATATAACTAGCTAAAAATTCTTCTACCTTTGGACTGTAAAGAAAATAGGTTACAACAGTTTCAATTTTTCTACAATTTTAGTAGATTATGATAAATACGTGCGTGAACCTTTCGATTTACATCTTTTAATTGTTTATTACCGATATTATAAATCTAATATGTGTTCCTTAACTCTTCACCTACAGAACCTAAGCAATAACTAAAGCTCATACAAGACATTTATGCACATATATGTAGTAAATAGATTTTCTGTGGCATGCAATGCACAATACAGAGCTGATGATAAACTAGCAGGTAGCTTCGTACGTTTAATATATATTTCGCATTTTGGTCATGATCACGATTACATTAAGATTATGACA
This sequence comes from Calamotropha paludella, assembly GCA_927399485.1. Taxonomy (NCBI): domain Eukaryota; kingdom Metazoa; phylum Arthropoda; class Insecta; order Lepidoptera; family Crambidae; genus Calamotropha; species Calamotropha paludella. The sequence goes on from OV656828.1 coordinate 16,122,971, forward strand.
TACTAATAATAATAATAAAGCTTTATTTAGTTCCTTACAGTATGGATACAGCAATAGAATTACAACTTAGTATGCCATAATAACTATGCATTTAAATAAATTAGCAAACTAAAAACAATGAAATACAATTGGATGCAAATTAAAATTAAATGGTATATTTGGTTTAATAAAATTGCCATTGTGATTATTGACTAAATATAGAGAATAAAGTTTCATTGAACATTATTAGCATGCGTTATTTAAATGTGTAAAAAAACTTCAATTAATTATACTGTGAGGACCCCCTATGGGTAAAAGCCTCCTCCAAAGAATGCCAGGTCTCTCTGTCTTTAGCTAGGTCTAGCCATCCTTTTCCCGCTACCGACTCAATTTCGTCTGCCCACCTGGCTCGTGGGCGGCCCCTCGCTCTTTTTCCTCTGGGACCTGTGGGGCCTTTCCACACTATTGCCCTTTTAGTCCATCTATCGTCACTGTATCTAGCTATATGGCCGGCCCATTTCCACTTTCTTTGAAGAGAAAATGTCAGAGCGTCGGTTACTTTGGTTTTATTGCGAATGTCGGTATTTTTGACTTTATCCTTTAATTTTATGTTCAGTAAGCTTCTCTCCATTTTTCTCTGTGTAATCTGGATTTTTTTTCGGGTCTTATGGTCGTAAGTCCATGTTTAGCAGCCATAGGTGAGGCAAGGCAAAATTTCTGAATCCATTATAAATTTTTTTGACGATAGCGGAAAGTTGTTGGTTTTTTAATATTTCTGAAATATGACATACTAAAGACCTGTCTAAAGTTGAATTGCAAGGCAAGCGCCGTCTAGCGGTGCTGTACATGTTGGCGCAGCGGCGTGGCGTTTCTCACTTTCGTCGTTCGTGTTCACGAATTCTGTTGTTGAACCAGCTAATTCGGCTGGGGATGAATGGGTTCTGGGCCATTGGCATCTTGTCGAATGCCCTCCGTGCTACTGATTAGCTGCCTTATTACCTCGTGACCCACTATGGCCTTGATCCATTAGATAGATATCTCATTATATGCTCCCGCTTCATTTAGGTTTTAGTGACATTTATGTAGCAGGCTGAACGTGACTCGATAGCTGCACAAAGCCTGTAGTACCGACTTGCTGTTGGTGAGGATTCTGATATTACAACCCTCTACCTCCCATGCTGATAACGCCTTTGCTGATATAGTGATGCACATGCATTCCGCTTGGAAGACTCCGTAACTAACCATTGGTCTGATCACCGTGTTGTAAAGCCACAGGAAGATTTTGGGGGTCAAGCCTCACCGCTTACCTACCACCTGTCTGCACTGCCATAGCACAGTGCTGGCAGTTTTGATCTTGTGGTCTATGTGGCTGTTCCAGTTTAGAATGTTGTCCAGAATAATACCTAAATATTTTACCTCTTTGGATAATTGTAGTGTGGTCCCATACAGTTTTGGCGCCTAGTATCTGCCGATGTTGCGTTTGTTAGTGGACATTACCATTTCATTCTTGGCAGGGTTGACTGTTAGTTCGCACATTTGGCACCATGTTTCAACTATTTTCAGAGCTGCATGATGTCACAGATTATACCGGCCTGAAATCCTATAGTTAGTTATGTGATGTTATCCGCATAACCTATGGTGTAGAAGTGGTTGTTATTGAATAAGGTATAACACTCCTAAAGAATACGAGCACTCCCTGGCAGTCTCCTGCAACCCTTACTATTCTATTGTAAAGCATGTTAACGATTCAGTCTATGATTTTCTGCTCAGCTCTATGCCTCTTTAGAGCTGACTCAATGCTGGTACAGTTAGTTTTGTCGAAAGCCCCTTCAATGTCGATAAAGGTGTTAAGACAAATAAGTTTGTTTTGAAAAGCATCTTCGATTTTACCAACCAACTGATGAAGAGCAGATTCTGTAGATTTCCCCGCGCTGTAGGCGTGTTGAAATTTATAGAGAGGTGCAGGTCAGACTGATCAGTCTGAAAGATTTAGGGTCGGTGTAGTTTGACTTTCCCGGTTTGGGTATAAATACTACCTTTACGTCCCTCCAGCTATGCGGTGTGTACTTGTGGGCTAGGCATGCTCGCAGCAGGTGAGTGAGAGTTTCGATTATAAGTACTTCCCCCCATTGGAGAAGGGCGGGCATTGGAAAGAGAGTAAAATTGTTAATGGCCCAGCATACGTTTTCAGGTGTAGTCACCTCATTAGCTAGGCGCCAGCATTCTTCTGTATATGCTCATACCGCCACCTCCCTTTTTCCAACAGACATCCAGACGCACTGAAATTTCCACCCTTTCTTGGTTGCTATTCCTACCTGTCACACCAAGCGCTTCTCAACATTTTTCATAATGCGCACAGCAAAGTAGTGGCGTTCTCTCCCTATTACCGAGTACTTATAACCCATCCGTATTCAAAGTCAGGGTGAACAGACACCTTCTGGGTAGCTCGTTCCATCATGGATTCTATCTTGGCCTCCGAGCTTGATTGGGATTTAGATTGAACCCATTCAAAATAAAAAATAAAAAGATATCGAAAATCGTGATTTCAACCAACACTGTGGGAAACATACGCGCACCTGATAGTTAATAAATAAGACCGAGAATATAATCAAGAATTATTTATATTTCGACTTGATAAAGGTTTAGCCTTTATCAAGTCGAAATATAGTATAGTTAGAGTCCCAGTTCTTTGTAACAGGTCCTTTGGTTATCTACCTACGCCTTATCCGAAGCTTACTTTAAAGTCACGGAGTTAACTTAATTGTAAGGATTTCAAATCTATCTGCGTTAGTTAGTAAAAAAGAGCGTCCCTCCGGTAAATCCGTCACGGCAAGCCGGCACATTAAGGGAAACGGACAGCTCATAATTGCCACAGACACGTTCAGGGAAACCATTGTTTATAAGAAGGTTTAAGGAAAATGGCGTTTTTTGGTTGGTTTATTACAGGGCTGCCAAACACATTTATTTATTTATTCGTAATAATTGCAAGCTAACATACTAGCCCAAAGTAAGCACTGTAAGGGTTGTGTTATAAATACGAGGGTAACGGATAGACATAAATATTTATATGATACATAGATATATAATAATGATATATATACCCATGACTAAGATGCAAATGCTCGTATTCATCAGAGAAACATCTGCCCCTTCCGGGCTCGAATCCAGGACCGTCGGTGCGAAAGGCAGGATCGCTACTGTTACACCAAACGGTTATCAATGACAATTAAATAAGTAGTGCTAGATTGACCGCGCTTTAGCTCTGTTTTATCTATCCATATAAATAAAAATGAACATTTGTATGTTGGTTCTCTATGCGTTCCGATACCATCAATCAGATTGTGACGAAACATTGTTAAGTTGTTGTATGCATGTCATATTTATAGTCAGAAAAAATAATTGCAAAAATAGCAAAGAATATTAACTTTAATAAATATTTAAGATTATTCATATATTTTTTTAAATCCGTAAGACTAAATTACTTCTTTTTGAATTTAGAATAGAATAGGCATCGAACCTGTGCAGAAAACAACAAGCAGCCAATATTATGTCTTTGAATTTCGATATAAGAACTTTTCGGATTACGGTATTTATGTTTTTGAATGCTGTACAAAAACCAGGAGGTAAGTAAATGATTTTTATTTAACGTTACCGCCCGCATACTTGTATGACAATGAAAACGTTATTTCTGACCTGTGCTTGCACAAGTAACAACATACTATTCGAACATGTGTCGAATATTAAATATTAATTATTTTTGTTACGACGAACGCATATACCGTTTACCGCTCTCAAGCTCCTTGATGATATATTTAACGATCCAGTAAGCCAATATAGAAAAGTTCGTTTTTTCATTGACATCCGAGGGTTGAACCCAAGACCTCCAAGTTGTGTTACCAAAAAACCGATAGGTGATATATTTCAATATCGTCAGTAACATCCAACAAAACCTTCCCATTGTTACATGCAATAAAGAAAAATGAATGTGAATTAATTAGCCTTTTACTGTCTCCACTGCTGGACAGGAGCGTGGGTCTAGTCTATGACCACTATATTCACTTTTAAGTTTCGTTTTCCCTAAAGGTTGACTGGGAGAGAATGCAATTAACATTTAGTCCGCCTTTTGTACTCTTTTATATTAATGGTCAATAAAGCTCTTAAAATAAAATTAAAATTAAATACTGGCAGCCCTAATACTGACAACGGCGAGCGTTGATTTGAAAAAGGCTCACTGTAACTGCTCCTTTTTAAATTTCATGACGGAACTGGAACACATAAGGAGGCCTAATGTGAATAGAAATCTTATATTATAATGCTTCAAATGAGTAAGGAGAAAAAAATGAAAGCCATTAAATTTTAATGAATATAATAAGCAGTTAAGTTGACTTAAGATTGAGGAAGTTAAGCAACTTTCAGAAAGGTTAGTTACCGGGTGGGTGACCTTAAATTCGATATTGTGTATCTTAAGATCTTTTGTGCTTCAGAATTCACGTTAGGCCGTTGTTCTTCAATCCGCTTTATAGCCCTGTTTGGGGGTTTTTGGTCCTTTCCCTCTGCGACTTTTTCTTCCATAAACATTAATATTGGCATACATTAATATGCTGATGTGATGAGATCTTTTATAATACTGTAAAGAGTGTATTCTGTAAATGTTATATTTCCAGTAACCCTTCACACTAATCTTCCAAAATTGAGGGTGTCGAAATAATATGGGAAATGTAAGCTATGCTAGCAATTGTTTAGTTTTTATTATTATCAAAACAAAATGATGAATGGAGTAGGTATACTTAAATTAAATTTTAGCAAACATTTATATAAATTATACAATTATTTAATGAATACCATGGTATTTAAACGATTGCGAGTAATTGGCCGATTGCTATGATTGGTCGTGCGCTGTGATTGGTTGTTGGTCAAAGTGGGGTTTTGCCCCCACTATTTGATGCTACAAAAGGTTTGACTAGCTGTCAATTGAGGCATTTATGCTTCGTTTTGTGGACGAGAAAAAATCTCTTGCTTGAAAATAAATCCATCGATAAATTTCTTCGCCATTTGAAAATTAGATTATTCCGTAACATAAGCCTCATAATTGTTAAATTACGTTCAACCCGAGCGAAGTCGGGGAATGTCGTTGGTTTTTATCGATATAGACAATGGCGGAATATAAAAGATTACATGTGTTGTGATGAGTATGGAAAGTTGGCAATATTTCCGTCGCGTGCCCTCCGTCTCATGCGAGTGCCACGTAAGCCGTTTATCCGCTTGAGCGCACCCGTATATCACAATCATAATGTTTCTGTTTTGCGACCATCTCCAACTCCCCGCTCTTAAAGAAACGAAATTCGGACAGAGGCAGGGTATCCTTTAACTGTATGAAAAGAGGCATATTGGGTGTTTGGTATTCGAGTGCCGAGGTACATAAGCAATTGATAAAAATGTGTCTACAATATACGTATTAAAAAGGCACTTCAGCCCTCGACTACATTAACAGTAGATTTCTTTTCTGGTTCCCATGAACTCCAGGTAGTAATAGCCTGTTTTTTTCACGACATTTCTAACCAGCCATGGTTGGAAAAGCATGTTTACTCCTGAAGATGCAAGCACCTATAGTAGTATATCAGTGCGATTCTTTGATAATCCAGCCGCTAAATCCAGGTTGTTTTTGTTTAAAAAAAAACATGAAATCTACAACCTAAAAACTTACAAATCTACTCGCCAAAAGCGTAGTCTATACATTGGAGCCAGTCTTCATTGTTTATTGCGTTATCGGCAAAAGATCGCCTAATGAATTAGAAACCGTGGGTCAGTAAGACACAGCTGCTATAATGCTGTTCATTATTATTATCCGAGGGCATGTATAATAAGAAAGATAACAGTAGTCCTTTATTATCATTTTTTTTTTTTTTTTATTGCAGAAAGTTGGCAAACAAGCAAACTGCCCACCTGATGGAAAGTGGTAACAGTCACCTAAAATACATGTGGCTCTTGTGAGATTCGCAGCAAAACTGCAACCCTCACAAGAACCACAGTGTACGTTGCCAACTTGCGACACAAGATGTACAGTCACTGTACCCAGTAATTTCACTGCCATATCTTACCCTTCAAACCGGAACACAGCAATGCAAGCACTGCTGCTTTGCGGCAGAAATAGGTAAGACGGAGGTACCTAAGCAGACGACCCTGGTACAGAGTCTCCCTCCAGTATCATGACAGCAAGAGTGAAGTGTAAGGATCGCAATAAGTGAAAAGAAGTGATATCAGCTTACTCCTGCGCGTCTTGTAGCTCTTGGTGAGATCTTACGACTTTAAATGGAATAAAGAGCTCCACAGAATAGTGATTTACGGTCATCCAACCAGCGTAGAAGAAATTTGACATACTTATTCCAGCAGCATCTTTTGTAACTTCTCTGTCCGCATGTGAACCCCTGTCCATTCGAGTTTCCCCGCTCCCAATTCACTTCCAGCAATTATTTTAATTGCTTTACAGTTTTGTCGTACCGAAACAACCGAAACAACATGTCGCCGTCATATTTCACTGTGAATACGATCATTCTTATATTCAATATTATTTACAGAAGCTTAAATTTACTTATGTAACGTTGTAATTTGTACTTAATGTGTTTTAACATAAGGTGTTTTGGAAACTGAGTTCAGTACCTCGAAAATGAGTACGTAGTTACTGAGAACTCTCATTAAGTGTAAAAGCTGAACTGCTACGTAACTAATAATATAATATTAATGTACATTAATTTAAACTTTTTTATGAAGATGGCGTCATACACTCTGGAATATCCTGAGCTTCTGTCTTTGTTTGTTTGGTAGAAATTCTTGGAATTACAATGAAATGAAATCAAAAATTAAATGAGACTTTATTTAAATGCACCTAAAATAAGTTGTTTTGAATTGTCCAACATTTTTATCTACCACCCATTCAGGACGTCTTATAACTGATAAGAAGACTGGGCGCAAGAAACTAGTCAACTTTAAAAGAAGTAACGACAATTAAAACATTAAACGTCGTCACCATACATAATCGACAAAAAAAAGAAAATTATTCTATATAATAGAAAAATATATCTATTATAATAGAAAAATACTAGAAATAATCGACTCGGGTCACAAGTGAATTATCAGGCGGGAATCGAACCCGCAACCTTTGGAAATCCGGTCCAATGCTCTCCCAATTGAGCTACCGAGCCTTGTGAACACTCGTCGAAAATTATTCTGTTATCACGATAATAGTAGTAGTTCCATTACATCTTTGATCACAACAGAGTCAACATGTATCTGTTTTAAGTAAGTATCAATTTATCTCACCTTCTCAAAACTTATTTTTACTACGAGTTGACTGAGTCGTATTTGAACCAAGAAATCGTTTGGCATCCTATCACTCATGATAATGGCTTATCCGTTTTGCGTTACGGCCTCATTCTCTGAGGAAAGTCGGTTTATCTATACAAGGATCTTTAAAATAAATGTATCGAGAGGTCAGACGATCAGAAAGCTTATTTGTATCTAGCCGAGAGAATACGTTTGGCAATATAATAAGGTAGCTGCTACTGAACATTCAAAGAGTATTTTTAATAACCTTTATTTAAGAATACTTATTTTTAGAAAATAGAAGGGAAATTACAAGAAAAATAACAGATTACAGTCACTTGTGGATTTTTTTTAAATATTCGACTATGAACTGGTTTTATTTCGCATTTTCATTTAATTATAATTTTAAATATGATATACTAACTTAGCATTAAGTTCCTTTGTTACTAACCATAATGAGACATTGTTTATTGATTAAATAAATTGATCGATTGATTGATTTTTGCAGGGAAGATCCTCTAAAGGAGTCACTGAATTGACATAGATTCATTACGACGCTCTATCCAGCTCTATAAAGCAGGTGGTGTCTTGGCTATGGTATACCGAATCGAGAACTGTGTAGGAGGAGTGTGGTGTGCGATCGGTTCATTGGGAAGCCCGTGAGTCAACTGAAGCCGTTTTTAATGCAACGTGTGCGTGGCCCTGGGTGCCAAATGAGCAAAAGTTGGTTATTAAATATAAATAATATATACAAATATATTATCATATTAAGTTGGTATTAATATACATAGGCAAATCTAATAAAAAGTTTATTATATCGGTTAAGAGAAAATAAAGCGTTTGTGTGTGTGTATGTGTTTATGTGTGTGCGTGTGTGTGTATGTGTGTGCGTGTGTGTGCGTTGATTTGCGTGTGTGTGTGCGTGTCTCTGTGTGTGTGTGTGGGTGTGCGTGTGTGTGTGTGTGGGTGAGCGTGTGTGTGTGTGTGTGTGTTATGGAGGAGCGATGTTCCCTGGCACAGGTATTGTTATACTTAAAAGGGGATATCAACCTTTTCTCTATTATATAATTTGTGAAATGAAATAAATTAATTTAATTTAATGTGTATGCGTGTGTGTGTGCGTGGAAGTGAGTATGTGTGTGTAATATAATATGCAATAGTTTTATTATTTAGAGGAAGCTGCGTAACGTTTCGATGATGAAGTTATTCTATACTTTTTTTATAATAATAAATTGTTATTGATATCTAACTTAACAGATAATCTTAACGACGTATTAATTTAATTGAATTTATGTTTATTACATACTACAGGGTTGGTAAATGATTTGATTTAATATGAGGCCTGTGAATGACGCATCTTAATTAGAGACTTGGATAGGCTAAAACTGATATAATATAATGTGTTCTTCCCACTATCAGATAAACGATTAGACGCTCTTTAACGTAGTTATAGAACCTTCTCATATTCACAATACAAAAGATTAAAAAAGAGATTTATCGATACAAAATATATGTCTGTTTCATTTCAATTTCAATTGACGTAAGTCCCCATTTTATGAGTACACTATCAATCATAGTAATCTGCACGCACTTTATTTGGCACACTAATCATTTGTCATAATTTTAGTTACATTGCTGGTAAGGTTATACTGGGTCTGCAATACATGCTGCTGTTTGCAAATACCGAGCGAAGTACTTAGATTTTTGAAGGGTGATTATTCCTCTATGGTATGTCCGATTTCAAAATTTTTTTTTGCACATTAGTCACGACCATGATGTGAGTTTTGGCGCCAAATTTCATCAATGTAGTCTCAGCGGTTTGGCTGTGATCAGCTTTTGAATTTTTCTTTCGGTAATTATTCCTCCATGGTATGTCCCATTTCAAAACTTTTTTTGCACATTAGTCATGACCACGATGTGAGTTTTGTAGCAGGAGAGAGACAAGCGAAATTTGTGAGTTGCCTAAAAGAGAGCTTTACTCTTTCAGAGCTTCGCTCAATGAATAACAAAATAACAGTAGCACCGAAAAAGAGATAGCCATGTCAGCCACGCACGCTGCAATGAGTGAAAGCGAGACAGAAGGCCATGCACACTGAGGTGGTTAAGCAGCTGGCTCCGATATAGATCTTGTAACTTTATAATCTGACGCTTAGCACGGATCGAGTAGCCACGCGGCGAGCGCCTATATGCGAGCGACCCGATCCTTCTTATAGAAGCTTCTTTTTAAAAACCGTATGTGTGTATTTATGTACGCACGTAAGAAGTTAAACTTCTTTAGCGTAACTAAACAAAAATAACGGAAACTTTCCGCCCGTGTGCCAGTACTCTTTGTTCGTGATTATAAATTATATAGCAGTAAGTTATTTTAAATAGATATAAAGAATACATACCGGCAGTTACTAACTTAACTCTCAGAAATTTATTGATTTCGTAATAAAAAAGGTAATTTTCAAAAAACCACTCCATTACATTCGATTCGGCATTAGATTAAACTTAAAAATTAACTCACACGATTTGAAAAGGAAGATTACAAAAGTCCTTCTTCCCAAGGTTCGTACTGGCTATGTCAAGGAAACAATATTGTTTGAGAGAGCGCAGCTATTCAATAAATTACCAAATAATATTAAAGAGTATTCTAAAATATAGAATATCAAGTATGAATAAAGAAAATATGTAAACATGGAAATATCAAACCAGACACTTCAATCAAGTAGCTGGTTTGATAGAATTTTGTAATATTGGAACTTTTATGCGGACTATAAAAAACGAAAAACAATTGTGTCACATTTTAAATGAAATGTATTATTTAAAAATCTGTCGACTGTCTAATTTTTTGTACAAACTTACATAATATGTATACTTACTTATATATTATATACCGAATCAGTGGGCGACATTGAGCGGTAATATGTGGGTCTTTCTCCTTTATCGTGATCGCCTAATAATTTAACTCTGACTAACATAATTAAAGAAGAATTTCTCTACGTGATTGGCTAGCATTACAAATCGTTTCTTACTTCTTATTAAATTATGGTAATTTATTTAACTGTCAAGAATGATTATCTATATACTACAAATGTCAACAAACCGCAGAAATATTTAAAGAAAAATAGATTAGATATGTGCTCAGTTTAGTTATCATGCAGTGGCGCCATCTGTACAGATGGGCAGAGATCACAGATTTCCAATTTCCACGATCCTGAGATACATCTCTCGCTTCTTCAACTCTTATCAGCCTTTTCATACAAACTCGTCGATTAAAGGTCGCTTAGCCGTACCGTGTTAAATTAAAATATATATTTGTATTTTCTTTCGTTCAATCATTCAAATAATATTATTGTAGATCCCATCAAACTCGATCCACTTATAATGAGCTACTGAAGCATCTCAACTTAAGCTTGTAAAGACTAAACTAACACAGCACGGCCTTTCTGAAGGGCAAATAATCCTTTTATTCCAGAAAGTGCCCTCAAACTTGTTTCAAAGGATCCGCAATGGTCTATGGAAAAACATGGAGGTATTACGAATTAGAACAAAGGGTTCTTTGAGGTGGGCTGTTTCAGCTATGTGCCACTTTTAAATGTTTTCTAATTTCGCTACAAAGCTACACGTGTAGGGCAATTTGTGTTATAAAAAAATTATAATTATCTCTGTTGTTGGTTGGAATGGCTGTTCTAATTTTTAGGCGATCACACACGACAATACTAACATCAGTGTACACGAGAACTTAAAGCAATTAAATTTTATTTTTAAATCTAATAGTCGTCAATGTTACTTTTTTAGGATATCTATCTTCGCAGATACAGATATAGCTAACAAAAATCACTTAGCAAGTGAACCAAACTCGGCGTATCATTTAAGCCTCCTCTATACGTAAAGAGATGCATCTGCAGAAGTCATCTGCGGATGCGTCCGCCGACGTGTAGAGGGGGTGATTTGTGGTAGGTTTTTATGCGGCAGATGCGTCCGCCTCGAATCCGATTACTGTCGGTTTTTATGGCGCGCATCAAAGGGTTTTGGCACCAACGTCCTGCGTTTGTCCACACCTCTGTCAACGCATCAGTTAGATCAGAGTTGCGATTGAGAGTGCACGCGTGCTTCTTTTGTTTTCATTCTCTTGTCTATTTGGCATATCATTCATAAAAACTGTCTTAGCAACAATTGGTAATATCTTTTGTAGAAGATATTCAAAATCGCTGCATGTCATTCGAACAGAATTACTAAACTCTTCAGGAAGCTCCACACAAAGTTTTGCAAGCTGGTTATCCATGCTATTCCTGCAAAAAAAATGTGTTATATACAAATTGATAGGTTGATTTAGGGTACGTAATAAAAAAAAAAACAGTAGTACAGCACAAAATAAATACCTACATTGATTGTTTTAAAAGTTTTAAATCAAAATTTTCTTACCCAATCTTCCTAGCCTCTATTGCACTTACTTGGTTCTGTTTGCATCCACCACCTTCTTCTTTTCCATATCTTTTAAATAACTCAACTGTGATGCACTCTCAAGTAGTAGTTAAAAGTACTAAATAAATAAATAGCTACGGTCACAATATCCATTTTTTAAACGTGAATGTGCGAGAGCGAATTGCGTCTGTCCAAAATGAACATAGACTGATCGACCGACAGACATGTGGAGAGCTCGTGGAAAATCATTTGCGGATGCATCTGCCAGAGTCTGCGGACGCACCTGTTGACGTGTAGAGGAGCCTTTAACTTATAACAAATTAGTATGCGGATAACAGCAGCATCCATCCATAACAATACAAGCACCACTTAACTTTACGAGATGGCGATACGAAATTACCAACATAATAGCGAATAGAAGTTTAAATTATTTTAATAATAGTTATTTTAATAGAAGTAATAATAATAGCATTGAAAAATGCAATATTTATATATATATATATAAATTATAAGATAGAAGTTTCTCTCAAATAGTTTATTTGAACAAAATAAACAACTAAAGAGGTAAACGTTAAACCTTACCTGAATAAATAATTTGGATCAAAATTAGTAGCCGTTTCCTAGATACGCAACATAAATTATTAAACAAGAATTGCTCAGTTAAGTAAGCTTTCCAAGTAATACTTTGCTTCCAGTCTGTGTAACTAATGTCTTTAAAAGTTTATTTCGTCGAATATTTCGTTTGTACATATCGGGGATTCCCAAATTTCTCTATATTGCTTCTCTTATTCATAAACATTTCCCACATCTTCATAACAAACAGTTCGTTGATAAAAGTATTGTTACATTTCCTCACGTCCCTTGTTATTTTCCCTTACCTTTTCTTAGATTCGGACATTTCTATAAATACTATTCACATTATGTACCTAGTACGTTTAAATCTGTTCGAACCACCTACATCACCCCATGTCATAACCTACGTCACAATGTTAATGCCGAACGCTGAATAGATGAAAATACTGTAGGAATAATGGGCCACGAACAACCACGTGGGCCCAGTACAAACTAGAGTAGACGCAGCCGGAACCTAACGACATACCGTACCTTTAAGCTCAAAATAATATTGTTTTTTATATTGAAAGAAATTATTACTACAAAAAATTCAGTGTCAGAATGAACTTCAATCCAAATCCTCGCGCTGCCCGGGCGAGTACTCTTTCCATTAATCTGCCGAGTATTAGGTTCATTTTATTCTAATTTATTTATATATAAAAATCTAGCAGTTAAATAATATAATAATAATAATATCTTTTCTAACATTTACACACATTAGCCTAGTCCAAAGTAAGCACTGTAAGACTCGTGTTATGGATACTAGGGTAACGGATATACATACATATATCATTGATAAATAAGTCATATTTATAGAAATACGAGTATTTATAAATACCCATGACTAAGGAACAAATGCTCGTATTCATCGTACAAACATCTGCCCCTTCCGGGACTCGAACCCAGGACCGCTGGCGCTAAAGGCAAAGAGAGAGTGCCAGCTTAAGAAAAACTTGGATGAATTCGTCGAGTCTACCAAGGTCTCAGTAGCTGATTTGGAGGAGTACTCTCCCGAACGGCAATGTGATATGATATTATTTCCGATATATTTACTCTTTACTTTATTTAAGTGTGAAAAAATGGCTTTCTTTATAGACAAGTTTATACTGATATTGGATAAGGAAGATCGCATCTATTAGCTAATACGCACACACGAGAAATTTCCTTTCACGTTAGTTTAATTGCATGGACTAGCGGCAAGTGGGGCGACCCTCCTGCCCACCGCTGGGAAGGCAACGTTACAAACTGACCCCACAGTTTTGGCACGAAAGCTTTTAAAAGTCTACTTTCATTATGTTTTATTTATGGAAGTACAAAATAGTTGATGAGGCAGTTTCATTTTGTTTGTTGGAAATAAAAGGTATATTTAAATCATAGATCATATAATTCGTAATATCTTGATTGGTGTATTACATAGTTGATTGGAATAAGTGTGGGAGAGTCTGAGAAAACAAACGCGATAATAACCGTCTCCCTTGCTCTTTGCTTTCTCTCTCTATCGGTGTTGGCTTAAGTGTGGCTTCACAGCCTGGTCCTAAATAAACCCATTTGTTAATTACTTGTGTGGTTACAATCTATTGAAAAACATTGTTAACAATGTTACTAAGGATATATTATAATCGGTGTAACAATTCGAGACCAAAAAGATATCCTAGGAAGTTGAGTCGAGCGAAAGTGCTAGTCAAAAAAAAAAAGAAAAAGGCAGAGATCACAGATTTTCACTTATCACGATCCTGACATGTAACTCTAGCTTTTTGAACTCTCATCAGCCCATTTCATACAAGCTCTTCGGTTAAGGGTGCTTATGACCTGGCTTTTTAAATTATATTAGGTTCACTCCCGCTCGGCCTCTGGTTTGGTACAAGGTCTCCCGACGTAGGATTTACGAAGTCATGGCGTAACTTACTTAAATAGAATAAAAATTATTTTAACTTCATATTATTTTTATATCATGTATGTCGATATATATATATATATGTCCATTGTTGCCTTAGTATCCATAACACGAGCCTCACAGTACCTTATTTGTTTTTTTATTATCTTTAGAATATAAATATTAACTGCGGAATTTTAAATACAATTTATTGTGGATCAGTCAAACTAATACAGTTGTTTATTAATTTTTAAAAACGTTATATCTAAATTATCCAGTACATTGCGTATTTGTACGGTACACATGCCGCATCCACAAAGAAGCTAGTACTCCGTTCCGATCGGGCGATCGGTCGGTTGCAGCGCGTCACTTCGTTTTATGTTGTGACTTTTTGCAATTTTTACTGGGACCTCCCCCACCCTTATCCCCACTCTTCAAATCTCCCCCCTACCGCTGCTGCATTCCGCCGACGTCATTTAATTGAATTCCAGTGTTTGCGCACGCTTTTATATCAAATTAAATGAGTCTATTTGAAAGATAACCATTGAGATTTTTAATTGTCCCAGTTTTCAACCTTTGGAATTCACACTGTATGTTATTATTAATCAGAAAAATCGTTTGTATAACAATTAGAATAATAAGTTTTAGAATGAATAAACCAGCAAGATGAAGTTGGCCGTTAATTGGCTCAAGATAGTTACTCAAATATTAAGAATGTGTGTGTGTAATTTTAAATTAAATAACTTTTTTAATTGCGTTTATTGATTTGAGGTTAACTGTCGGTATGTATTCTTTTTATTTGTTTATAATATAATTTTTATTATTTAATTTGACTAGCTGACCCGGCCACACAAAGTATTATCATAATATAATGTACTGATGATGCCAAAGAAGTATAACTTCTCACGCACGTACGTAAGTACACGCACCCATAATTTTTGACGTGACAACGTCTTATAAATTGGTTTGCCGGGTGACACTTCAAGAAACTGCGTTACGCTCCGCTCACGTTATGCGCTCACAATGAGAGCGAGTGAGAGGCACGCGTCCCTTCCACTCGGGCATGGTTAGCCCGCCTAAGAGCGAGAGAGACAGACATAAAAAGTTGAAGGGACGCGTGCCTATAAATTAATGTTTTAAATATAATTCTTTGTATA
This sequence comes from Calamotropha paludella, assembly GCA_927399485.1. Taxonomy (NCBI): domain Eukaryota; kingdom Metazoa; phylum Arthropoda; class Insecta; order Lepidoptera; family Crambidae; genus Calamotropha; species Calamotropha paludella. The sequence continues at coordinate 16,138,322 of OV656828.1, forward strand.
AATAAATGTTTTAAATTGTTACTATTATTTCATCCTTCTTCCTACTATACGAATGAATATTCACATTAAAATTATTTTACCACTCAAAGTCGTTGTCACGTAAAACTTTCGCCCGTATACCGACTTTACAGGCAACCAATTTTTTCAGTATTTTAACAATGCTGGAAACACATTACTAATACGCCCATAAATCCCTCGTGGTAAGCTAAACGCCTGTGATACGATAATCCACGTCCGTAGTACATCGGCGAGAATCGAACTAACGTTCGGGTTAAAGCTGACATATCAACCGATGGGCTACTATGGCAGATAAAAAATATTAGACGATTAAACTAAACCTGTTCAAGTTATTGGAAACGACCGTTAGCATTTTTAACATCATGAACGTTTTAATAATTATATCATCACACATTTCTGCCGTGTTCTTAAATTAGGAAAACTCCGTGTATATTTATTTTACAAATAATAATTTCTAATATTTTTTACATTCACACTAATTACCCTAGCCCAAAGTAAGCACTGTAAGGCTTGTGTTATGGATACTAGGGTAACGGATAGACAAACATACATATATGATACATACATATGTAGTATTTAGAAAAAATATATAAATACCTATGAGTCAGCTACAAATGTTTGTATCGGTCACCAAAAAAACTTTCAGTTAAACACTTTAATGCAAATATATTTGAAAATATTTTATTCACATTCACGCGAATGTCATTAAAAGAAATAGTTTGTTATTTTAATCTGCGACTTTCGCCTCCACAATGGCGGAGCGTGCGAGCCTTAGATAAACGGTTCAAAATTCGCTTTGTTGACTTCTATCCCGATGGAAATTGTTGAATTTCAATTGAAATGCCGCGCGCTTTTTGTCAATAAACTTTTAAAGGCGGCGCCTATCAATGCAACTTTCGAATGAAAAAAAATGTATTTAAACAAACATTAATAATTATAAATGATAAAGACAGAAGTAATGACAATAACCTTAATAAGTATCTTATAAGGTAATGTTAGTACTTACTGCATTGTAGGAGTTTTAACAATGCAAAATAATCCTTAATAAGTAATTTTTAGGATCTCAATAATTCAATAATTAAAATGGTGTTCCACAAATTAATTAATTATTAATTTGTGTAACACCATTTCTTGTTATGTCAATTAATGCAAATTTTTATTTTACATAGTTTCTTTATAATTATACTCCGGCTTCGTCCTCGGCATTAGAAAATAATACTTGTAGTAGCCCCTAGTTCATCGCCAGTCACGGCGACTATATTTGAGGGTAGACAAGAAATAAAAAAAAATCCGATGACAACCTCGTCCGATATCGTTTCGCATGTATCATTTCGCTTTTAGTGCTCGCCACGAACGCACGTACGTGTCATTTAATAACGAGACATCGTTAAAAGTGAATAGTACTTTTATTAATAATGCCTAAGCGTAAGAGTGAGGACAGTGTTGAAAAATTGTTAAGGAAAATTAAGAAATTTGAGAAAAAAGTGAAACGTCGTTTTAAAAGTAGGAGCCGATCGACAAGCCGATCACGATCTTTAGATGATCGTTATTGTTCGGAAAATGAAGGTAATTTTTATTTTTTATCTTAAAGTAAAAGGTTTAGTTTTTTTTAATCATAAACTAAGTAAAATTTTTACATCAGACCATGTCACTGAAAATAAACTGAATGTGAGCTTTTCTCCAATTAGTACTAAAAATTCTCTTTCTATTATTACCTGTGATTCAATGTAAGTCATATAAAGACAAAAAATAATACTTCATTATTAATAAATATACAAATTAAACAGTAATAATTTAAGTTTAATATCCGATAATGGTAAAAGGGTTTCCGTACTTTTCATTGGAAATGTACCACAATGACCTATGATTAAATCTTATCGGCTGGGTTTGCGTACTATTCTCTGGAATAATACTACCCACTTAATGAACATATTTACAATGGTGATACACATATGTATTTGTGTACTTTTCTTTGGAATTGTGCTACCCTTTGCATAAATTAATTTGTGTTTGTGTAATTTATGTACGGGTTTACATATATTTTCTTATATATTGAATAGCTTTCTATCACCTATCCGGGTTTTGCGTACTTCTCTTTGGAGTAGTACTACCCAAAAATTAGTTATGCTTTCATGACTTTGGTCTGTTTCATAACTAATATTTAATATCGGCCGATTGCAGAACAAAAAACGGCCGAAGATGGCGAAGGTGTTTCCGAGTTGCTAGACGGTTCAGTCGAAGTTGTTGGTGTGGAAGACGCTGCTGAACCATCACTACCGTCAGAAATTGTATGTCAGAAGTTCACAATGATTTGGCTATCCGTTTCGAACATTGCGTTTGCCACAAATGGATTGAGTAAAGAACTTCGTAAAGAAATTAAAGATAAGTATTTGTTACCGGCAAACTGCAAACTTATTAATGCACCAACCCTTAATCCAGAAATAAAAGCAGCTGTTGTTAAGTATGAAGCGCGATAAGAATATTGAACTGCGACAGAAACAGATAGCCATTGCGATCGCATGCCTGAGTCAGGCAATAAATAAACTTTTGTCTAGCAAAAGCACTGATTCAAATTTGATCAAGATGTTAATGGATACAGGGCGCTTATTACTACTACGAGTACTGCGTACTATCGAGTCACAACACAGTGACTCGATAGTACGCAGAAATTTCATACTTTCAAGCTTGAAAAAGGACATGAATGAGCAATCACGCAATACTAAACCGGATAGTCTTTTATTTGGAGAGAATTTGTCAGACACTATTGTTCACGACGAAACGATTCGTTTATCTGTATAATAGCACCTATAACGTAAATTAAGTAATTCATAAATGATTAATGTGAAGTTCTGAAAATAGTGTAGTTCAAAACGCATGTTCGCAGATAGCAGGACTTGCTCCTTATAGGTGCGCCAATAGGACGATCGCATTTCTTCCTTTCGTCAAGTGTGTTTTACGAGATTAAGAACAGTTTATTTTAGTTACGTAATAATGTTTAGATTGTAGTATATTTCTCTAGTTAACCTTTATTAATAAAAATATGATGAATGGCCTATTTATTAACCTGAAATACATAGAAACATCCCGCTCGCCTTCCGCTATGCGACTGCGGACGACAGAGGCGAGCGGGGCAGTTTATATATGACCGAGGCGGGAGGCGAGGTAGAATAAAAGAGCGCCCGCGCCGAGAGCGGCGCCACTCGCTTCCCGCTCTCCCTATGATGAATATTGTATGTTATTTTAGTAAGTATAAATAATATTAACTAGAAAATAAGTCGTAGTCATAAGAAAATGTGTAAATAATAACATAAATAAAGGCGAAAGCACTTGCGGGGGTGAGGTTCGGAGGCCCAAAATGGGTTTCCCCACCTTGGATGGGTCACCCGAAAATATCAAATAAAAGACGGGCTCAAATCAATGCAAAATCACTTCCGACCGAGCTTCCGATCCAGCCTAGAAACAAGCAAGAAGAAGAAATCTGAAGCCTCCGAACCTCACTGCAAGCTTAAGAAAATCAGCGACTTTTCCTTGCCGAAGCTACCCTGCTGACGTCACCATCCCTACGGCGCCATCCGACATTACCATCGTCCATCACCACCCAAGTTATACAGTCCACCCTAGTGGGGTCTATGCCCCACATTTTGGTCCTCGTCGAAGCCGGATCACTGAAACAGCAAGATGGTAGTCACCAGAAGTAACCTCGCGAAAGAAGAGTCCACCTCGGAAGAATCTGGCAACACAACAACGACCGGAAGCGGCGAAACCGGCACCACACACGGAAGCGAAGAAACCGGCACTACGTCCGGGAGCGGCGAAACGGGAACCACGTCCGGCACGGGAGCGACCACAACCGCCACGCCCAGCGTGGGGGGCCCGGCCGACACATCGGGGCTTCAAGCCACGCCCGCCGCCAGTACAGCCACCGTCGTGAAACGACATTCCACAGAATTGATGCCGCCGCCGACCGCCCGAGCCGCCAAACCCGCTCGGTCACGCCGATCAGGAGCCCCCAGCAAGAAACTCCTCGCGGAGTTGGGGGCCAGAGAGAGGCTAGCCGAGTTGGAATTGAAGCGGATCCAGGCGGAAACAGAATTGGAGAGAATAAGACAACAAAGAAGAGAAGCAGAAACATCGTCCGAAGAATCGGGAGAAGAAGACGATCTGGCACCACAACGAGTCTCAGATTGGTTCGACAGACAGCCGACGCAAGAGGATCGACTGTCCCCTATGGAGGAGACTGCAAACGCAACGACGGCCCCTCGGAGTACAGCGAGAGAAGTCAACGGAGTCAAGCAAGGACTGGTTGTCTGCGCCCGGGAAAAACGCAGACAACGGGAAAATGATGAAGAAATTCAGTCCAGCAAGAACCCCACGATCGACGTCACTACGCTGTCCGCCGCGTTAGCAGAAGCAATCACACCAACAAGTCGAAGAGAACGTACGTTACGGAACTGCCATCGTTCAGCGGTCAACCACAAGAATGGCTGCACTTCAGAGCAGCATTCAACGAGTCGGCGGAGAGCTTCTCAGCAAGTGAGAACGTCGCCAGATTAAGAAGAAGTCTACGGGGAGCTGCCTTGGAAGCCGTCAGCGCCCTCCTGATCAGTCAGCCACCCCCCGAAGATATAATGAACTCGTTGGAAAGAAGATTTGGTCGACCCGATGCCCTGCTCCTCGGCGAAATGGAGAAGATGAAGACTCTCCCCCGGCTGACCGACAACCCACGCGACCTGTGCGTGTTCGCCAGCCGTGTAGCTAACACCATAGCTACCGTAGAAATACTCAAGCGACCGCAATACCTACACAACCCGGAGATATTGCGACTCATCATAGAAAAAATGACGCCGATCCTACGCAACAAGTGGTACGATCACGCGGCACAAGATGAAGACACGCCCGAACTTAAGAAGATGGCAATGTTCCTGAACAATGAAGCGGACAAGTGCGCCCCCTACGCTCCTCCCGAAGTAAACAATGAAGTCAGAGAGAAAATTATGAAGAGGAAGATCGAGCGCACATACGCCGCGGCACCCGAAGCCACACCGTTCAAGCCTAGCGAGAAGTCACCGTGCCCGTGCTGCAACGAGAAGCATCAGCTGACGACATGTCCAAGATTCATCAAGGCAGACACGAACGAGCGATGGGAGATAGCGAAGAAGAATCGCATCTGTTTTCGATGCTTATCAAGCAAACACCGCCGCATCGTGTGCAGAGCGAAGCCCTGCGGTCTCAACGGATGCGTCATGCGACACCACCGGCTGCTTCATCATGAGAGAGCGACACCGACCGCGGCGACAACGCCGCCCGCATCACCGTCGCCGATCAAGCCCGAACAAGTGATCGCCTCAGCGATCGATCAAGTTGCATCGAACACAACCAACACGAGCCGCGCGTACTTGAAGATAGCTCCGGTCACCCTACAGGGCCCAGAAGCCACCGTGAATACCTACGCACTGCTCGACGAGGGAAGCACCGTGACCATCATCGACTCAACGCTCGCAGACACGCTCGGCCTTCAAGGACCCAACGAGCCGCTATGGGTACAAGGAGTGAGCGGGACAGAGATAGCGCACAATAGAAGCAAGAAAGTAAACGTCAGCATCGCGGGGAGGCACAACCGAGGCAAACCGCACATCTGCAGCGCGCACACCGTCACCAGTCTGGACTTCGCCACTCAAACGATAAGCGAGCGGGAGGTCCAGAACTGCGCGCATCTAGAGGACATCAAGCACGAGCTCCTATACACTAACGCCGTCATCAAGATACTCATCGGTCAAGACAATTGGGAGCTGATCGTATCACGTGACATACGGGAGGGACGGCGCGACCAACTCGTGGCTTCGAAGACTCAGCTGGGTTGGGTGCTACACGGCTGCCGCTCCTCACACGCGGCCCCCGTAGCCTACTGTTGCACGCATCTAACTCAAACCCGCGAAGCAGATAACATGGAGGAAATGATGAAGAAATACTTCGCGCTTGAATCACTATCGATCGAACCGAGAAAACAGAAAAGCGATCCCGAGCTGCAAGCCCTCAAGATATTAGAAGATAAAAGCCGACGTCTCCCTAACGGACGGTTCGAAACGGGTCTACTGTGGCGAGAAGAGGGCACCGACATACCGAACAATCGATCGGACGCGCTCAAGCGTCTACACACACTCGAACGAAAACTCGATCGCGACGCCGATCTCAAGAATAAGTATGAAGAACGAATCGGCAACCTACTAGCGTCGCAGAGTACCGCATGACCTCTTCGGCGCGTCGTCATCACCATGCACGGCGCTCTACATAAAAAACAGAAACGCAAAGGAACACGCCGCCGAGTATCCACGAGCCGCGCGCGCGATCGAAGCAAACCACTACATGGACGACTACTTGCACAGCTTCGACAACGTAGAAGAGGCAAAACGGATCACCAAAGAAGTCGACCACGTGCACAGGCGAGCCGGCTTCGAGCTACGCGGATGGGCCACCAACGAAAAGGACGCAATCAGCGCCGTCGTCGCACTAACAGAGCGAGAGGGAAACACAGTCGCTATCGGCGGGAGCGAGACGGAAAAAACACTCGGCCTACTATGGGATACAAAAGAAGATTGCATACGATTTCGCCTCAACACCGCTAAGGCGCCACCCGAAGTACTCGACGACCTGCGACCACCGACGAAGAGAGAAGCGCTCAGCATCATCATGTCCATCTTCGACCCGCTAGGCCTCATCTCACCCGTGACTACGCCGGCGAAACGAATAATGCAAGACACGTGGCGCTACAAGACGGACTGGGACGAAGCCATACCGGAGGAGCTACACGACAGGTGGAGCGAGTGGCTACGACGGCTACACGACTTAAGCTACTTTCGCATACCGAGGTGCTACGACGCCAAGCCTGCCGCTTACTACGAGCTGCACACATTCGTAGACGCCAGCGAAGAAGCTTACGCCGCCGCAACCTACTGGCGGATAACGCGGAGCGACGGCAGCATCAAGGTCACCCTAGCAGCAGCGAAGAGCCGCGTCACGCCCACGAAACCCATCTCCATACCCAGGTTGGAGCTCCAAGCAGCCGTCCTAGGAGTTCGATTAGCAAGATCGACCGCAGAAGAGCACGAGTATGAAATAACTCGCAAGACATACTGGAGCGACTCACGCACCGCGCTAGCATGGATACGCGCCGAACATTCAAAACATTCGTCGCTCACCGAATCGCCGAAATAGAAGATTTAAGTAAGAAAAACGAGTGGCGGTGGCTGCCGTCAATCGACAACGTAGCCGACGACGCAACCAGAGCGACACCTACCGACTTCGACCCGCACCACCGATGGTACCACGGCCCCCGGTTCCTGTATCAACCCGAAACAACCTGGCCCGTGGAGAGTAAAATAGCGAGCGAAGCGACCGGTGAAGAAAAAGAAAAGTGCAACACACTACAACCGCGCTCCGAACACAGTCATCTACCGAAAATAGAACGATTCTCTAAGTGGACACGTCTCTTGCGAGCGACCGCGCGAGTGCTACAGTTCATTGACCTCTGTCGTCCAAAGAAGCAAACAGTGGCAGCAACACGCAGAAAACGAACAAGAGCCGCTGAAACACAAGACGCAGTTTGGAAAAAATCGAACCCGAGACCCCGCAAGCCCGACGATTTAACCACTCCACCTGCGCGTCACAACGATTTCATATTGTTAGAAGCGCGATATTTACTCGCAGCGGAGAAATCATGGATACGCGCCGTTCAAGAAGACAGCTATAGTAAAGAGATAGAACGCCTACGACGCAAGCAAGAACCCGACAGGAGCGACCGACTCGCCGCGCTAAGTGTATATATCGACGAAGACGATATAATACGACTTCGCAGCAGAATAGCGGAGGCCAGCGACGTCGAGGAAGAAACCGTCCGCCCGGCGGTACTGCACGGAAAACATAGCTATACGAAGCATTCAGAGGCGCCGACCGGGAGCTCTCCGCGGCGATCAAGGAGGCCGCCGCTGCACGACACATCAACTGGCGTTTCCTGCCCCCGGCCGCTCCTTTCATGGCCGGGGCATGGGAGCGTATGGTGCGCACCGTCAAGGAAGCCCTGCGCGCCACTCTGCACGAACAGCGCCCCAGCGACGAGACCCTGCAGACACTGCTCGCCGAAGCCGAAGCGACCGTGAACTCCCGTCCACTCACCCACGTGGCGGTGGGCCCGGACGACCCACCTGCGCTCACACCCAACATGATCCTGATTGGGCCCGACTGTCATACTCCGGCCCCCGGCGCCTTCAACGAGTCCGACCTAACTGCGCGTCATCAGTGGAGACGCGCCCAACAGCTCGCCGACACCTTCTGGCGCCGCTGGGTGCGAGAGTACCTACCGCTACTGCAAAACCGGCGGGAGCCCTCCAACGTCGGCACCCCTCCTGTCATCGGCGACGTGGTCATCATATGCGACTCGAACCTACCTCGCAACACCTGGCCGCGCGGACGAGTTACGAAGACCTACCCCGGCAAGGACGGAGTTGTTCGAGTTGTGGACGTCACCACCAGCAAGGGACACGTTCTGCGAAGGCCCACCAAGAAGATCGTCGTTCTACCAGTAAGATCGCAAGGCGACGGCGGGAGAAATGTTCACGACGAAACGATTCGTTTATCTGTATAATAGCACCTATAACGTAAATTAAGTAATTCATAAATGATTAATGTGAAGTTCTGAAAATAGTGTAGTTCAAAACGCATGTTCGCAGATAGCAGGACTTGCTCCTTATAGGTGCGCCAATAGGACGATCGCATTTCTTCCTTTCGTCAAGTGTGTTTTACGAGATTAAGAACAGTTTATTTTAGTTACGTAATAATGTTTAGATTGTAGTATATTTCTCTAGTTAACCTTTATTAATAAAAATATGATGAATGGCCTATTTATTAACCTGAAATACATAGAAACATCCCGCTCGCCTTCCGCTATGCGACTGCGGACGACAGAGGCGAGCGGGGCAGTTTATATATGACCGAGGCGGGAGGCGAGGTAGAATAAAAGAGCGCCCGCGCCGAGAGCGGCGCCACTCGCTTCCCGCTCTCCCAATGATGAATATTGTATGTTATTTTAGTAAGTATAAATAATATTAACTAGAAAATAAGTCGTAGTCATAAGAAAATGTGTAAATAATAACATAAATAAAGGCGAAAGCACTTGCGGGGGTGAGGTTCGGAGGCCCAAAATGGGTTGCCCCACCTTGGATGGGTTACCCGAAAATATCAAATAAAAGACGGGCTCAAATCAATGCAAAATCACTTCCGACCGAGCTTCCGATCCAGCCTAGAAACAAGCAAGAAGAAGAAACCTGAAGCCTCCGAACCTCACTGCAAGCTTAAGAAAATCAGCGACTTTTCCTTGCCGAAGCTACCCTGCTGACGTCACCATCCCTACGGCGCCATCCGACATTACCATCGTCCATCACCACCCAAGTTATACAGTCCACCCTAGTGGGGTCTATGCCCCACAACTATAATAACTGCCAAGGCAATTAATAAATCGGGTGCTGATTTAAAGACACCCATTCGCAAGTCGAATACACCGATTAATAGAAAACCTCCAGTTGCAGCAAGCACATCGAAGCCGCCGAATCTTCCGAAGACGAACGAGCGATTTCCGAACAAGAAGCCGCCATCGAGCTCATCGAGAGCGTCGCAGCATCAGCCGCCGCGAGGCCGCCGCTAGATGGGGTAAATTATGCAGGCAGATTGTCTCATTTCTATAACCAATGGTCGTTAATTACTAAAAGCACACTATCTTGCGTAAAAGGCTATGAAATTCCGTTCACAGATACTGTTGCCCAATCAAACATTCCTATTCAGAAAGAATGTTCAGCAAGCGAAAAGAATCATTTTTATGAAGCAATTCATAATTTATTGTATATAGGCGCTATATCTAAATGTGACCATACAACTGGCCAATTTCTGTCAAGTGTGTTTTTGGTACCAAAGCCAAATGGTAAATTTCGTTTTATTTTAAATTTAAAGAATTTAAATAAATTTCTTAAAACTGATCATTTCAAAATTGAAGATTTGCGTACTGTTTTAAAATTGATTACTAAAGATTGTTATATGTCCAAAATAGATCTACTAAAGACGCTTATTACTTAATAAAAAATTATCCCAATTCGAGAAAGTTTCTTAGGTTTCAATTTGAACATGTGCTTTACGAATTTAATGTACTACCATTTGGGCTTAGTACCGCACCGTATATTTTTACTAAAATTATGAAACCTATTATTCACTTACTCCGGTTGGCGGGTTTAATATCAACTAATTATTTAGATGATTATTGGCTAATGGGACAATCCTATGGGAATGGTTTACGTAACACATCACTGTCAAAGAAATTAATAACATCTCTTGATTTTTTAATAAACGAAGAGAAAAGTTTGAAGATACCATATACTAAATGTACATTTTTAGGATTCGTACTTGATTCAAGAAAAATCCAGATCACGCTGCCTGAAGAGAAAATTGAACGTATTAATAAGGAAAAAGACAATTTTTTAACCCTTGTGGTAGTGTGTGTTGTGACTATGTACTCATGTATCAAATATATAATCGATTGCTCATTTAATAAAGTCAGTCTATATTCTGAATTCGTGGTTTCACTTAGCTCCGTTCGCTCTTCCGTACATGGCGACCCTGCCTACGGACTGCAGTCGGTAACGCGATGCGCGCGTCCCATATTTGGGATGGAAGAATTCCACTCGTGCACAAGTAGATCTAATTAATTAGAATCATACAATGATTGTCATAATATATTTTCCGTGGTCGGAGGTGAACATAAAAAGTGAAAAGCATAAAAATGGGCAAACCGCAGTCGAAGGAAGAGACCGTCGTAGTCCAAAATGCAGTGGGTGGTAATAATAACATAGAATTGGAACAGTTTCGATTCCACCTTTCTACAACGAACGTTCTGCTGTCCATAATCGTGTTCGTTATATGTTTGGGAATGTTATACTGTGTGTACCGCACGTATAAGCGCTGCCATATCAACTGGATAACATCGGCAGTAACCCGGAATACGCTGCGGAGTTCGCTATTTCGTCAGTACCAGCAGCCTCCTCTACCTATTGGTGCCAGCGCAGCAGGTGACGCGCCAGTACATGGCCCGTTCCAGCCCAATGTCATTTTTTCCTCCTCCAAAGTGTGAGTGCCGGTAGTGCGTGTAGTGCGTTAATAAAATCAGTGCGTTAAATAAAATAGTGCATCGGAAAAAGTTTATCGCGCAGTGTCATATATAGTTACATCTCGTGAATAAAAGTACAGAGACTCTATATTTAAGTTGACATTGAACTTTACGTTATATAAAATAAGTTGGTAACCACATTTAATCGCGATTTGGTTAGATAAATAAAATGAAAGAGTTGATTAATTCTAATAACATGTGTATTTTTCTACATTGTGGTGGTAAGTTATGGCACAATTATTAAGTGATTTATACGAAGAATTAAAGAAAGTGAGGGTTTATTTAATTAAAATTGGACCAGGTAGACGTCAAGGAAATATATTAGATATTAAGTTAAAAGAGGCTAATGATATATTTACGCAATATTGTAGTTGGTTAATAAAATTTGATGACGACGTAAGTAAGGGTAAAATTAAGGCCGAGGAAAAAGTTTATTACGAAAACGCTTGTAAGAAATTAGATGCATTACATAACGAAATTTTAACTTTGTGTTCTGAAAGTGTTGAAAGTAAAAATAGTACCAAAATGGATACTTTTGATTTAAAAACGGCATTGACTTTATTACCAGTGATATCGAATGACGAGACAAGTATAAAACAATTAATAGATAATATACAATATTATGATTCTTTGTTGACATCTTCGGAGTGTAAAAATAATTTAATTAAATTCGTCTTGAAAAGCAGGCTTACTCAAGCTGCTAAATTACGGCTTCAGGAAAATTATTCTTCTGTGAGCGCAATGGTCAGCGACATGGTAAAACAATTATTGCCAAAAAAAGGCCCGGCTGCCATTCAAAAGAAATTACATAATATAAAACAAAATGATATGAGTATATCAGAATTCGGGAAGGAAATCACCGAATTATTTGTGGACCTTACGATAGCGCAAGCCGATGGAAACTCAGAAAGCTATAATGTTTTGAAGCCCATAAATGAAAAACAAGCCATTAAACAGTTTTCCGACGGCTTACGGAATCGTAGGTTAAGTACTATAATGGCGGCAAGGAATTTCAGTTCTTTGAAGGGTGCGATACAAGCAGCCACTGACGAGGAAAGCAGCAACCCACATCCCTCAGGTGAGATTATGGGTATGAACAGAAACTATCATACTTCTAGGAATTTCCGTAACCGCTCTAGGTATTTCCGGGGAGGACCTAGCCGACATATGTCTTCGAACAGAAGAGAGGACAACGATTTTCGAGGTTACCCGCAACGAAGCTGGCAACCGCCAACTTCGCGAGGTCGAGGTCAAGGACAACGTGGACGTAATTATAGAGGTACGTTCAATAGGCCATATCGTGGAAATAGAGGGATGAGGCAAAACTCTATGAATGTCATTCACGAACATGATAATTCTTCATCCGAGTCTGAACCAAGGTTAGACACATTTTTTTCGTGAATAAAAATAAACACACTATCTTAGCTAGTAATAGCGACTGTTTCATTTACGTATGTGTATCACCGTCAAACATAAATTACTCATTTTTAATCGATTCAGGCGCCTCTTTGTCGGCTATAAGTTATAGACATGTTAGTGATTTGAACATTCCTTTGCACAAAGAGAGCGTAACCATAAATGGACTCGGAGGCAAAGTTCGAACTATCGGATATGTTTACATTCCATTGTCTTTGCATGGATGTGTTATTGAGCATAAATTTTATGTATTCAATTCGTTACCAATTTTGTCAAATGGAATAATAGGACGTGATTTTTTAAATAGATTTGGCGCACTTATAGACTTTGAAAAAAATACTTTATTATTGCATATCGGGTCAAATAAAAAAGTAATTTTACCTATTACAAATGAAAACTTAAATAATTTTAAAATACCGCCGCGCAGTGAATCAATTCATTTTATTCAAACCGAATTAGATTCTGATTGCGTTATTTGTTCAGAGGAATTGAATGAAGGTATATATCTCGCTAGTTCTGTTGCGAGTCCAAAGAATGGGAAGATTCCTATTAAAATTTTGAATACAACGGAAAAGGAAATAACATTATCTAAAATTAATCCTATAATTCATAAACTTAGTGACTACTCAGTTTGTTCTTTTGATAAAATAGAAAATAATTCGGATAGAGTGAAAGCTTTATTTTCATCAATTAAATTAGATGGTCTAAACAAGGAAGAGGTACGGAAGAGCGAACGGAGCTAAGTGAAACCACGAATTCAGAATATAGACTGACTTTATTAAATGAGCAATCGATTATATATTTGATACATGAGTACATAGTCACAACACACACTACCACACCCTTGAGTGATTTAAAGTTCGAGAATTTGCTCGCTTCATCGGACAATTAGTGTCCATTTGTCCAGCTATAGAATAGAGTTGGCTATATACTAAACAATTTGAACGAGTCAAATATCTAAATTTATTAAACGACAAAAATTATGATAAATATATGCATTTACCATTAGAATTACAATCTGACTTACAATGGTGGCGTAACGCAATCAAAAGACCTTTCAGTAAGATAAGACAGGACACGCATGATCTGGAAATTTTTTCAGATGCCTCAACTACGGGGTGGGGAGTTGCTAGTGGGGATGAGAAGGCCAGCGGGTTATGGACAGTTCATGAACGAAAAATGCACATTAATTATTTAGAGATTAAAGCAGCTTTTTTTGGTTTGAAAGTTTTTGCCGATAAATTATCTGATTGCCAAATTCTGCTTCGCATCGATAACTCGACGGCCATCTCCTATATCAACCGAATGGGTGGAATCCAATTCCCCTACCTCACAGAGGTTACTAAGGATTTGTGGCAATGGTGTGAATGTCGGGGAATTTATGTTTTAGCATCTTATATTAGTTCATCAGATAACAAAACGGCAGATGCAGAATCTAGGCGTATACATCCAGATATTGAGTGGGAATTGGCAGACTGGGCGTACAATATGATAGTTTCATAATTTGGTGTACCTAATATAGATTTATTTGCTAGTCGAGTTAATAAAAAAGGTAGTAACTATGTTTCTTGGCATAAAGACCCAGATGCAATGGCAATTAACGCATATACGATTACTTGGACAAATTACTTTTTCTACGCATTTCCACCTTTCTCCATAATCTCAAAGACTTTAAGAGAAATAATATCTGATAAGGCTACTGGTATTATGGTTGTCCCATTGTGGCCTACACAACCCTGGTATCCGGTTTTTAGACGTCTGTTGTTATCTGATTTGGTTGTGCTTGAGGCAAATAAAGACCCAATTAATTTTTATTCTAGCAACCGCAACACACACACCAAGTTTACCCTGGTGTCAGGAATATTATGCGGACGGCGTGGTTAAGGAGAAGTATACCGCCCTCGGCGATTGATGTTATGATGGCCTCACTGTCAGACAATTCCCTTAAGCAGTATGATGTTTATTTAAAGCGCTGGTTAATGATTGTAATGACAACAGTTATGATTTGTATTCAGCGTCTATCCCACAAATTCTTTTCTTTTTTAATCAACTTTTTGAAGAAGGACTTCAATACGGCTCTTTGAACTCCTGTCGATCAGCGTTGGCTCTATTAATGAGTAACAACCTGGGAGCAGATGACCGAATCAAAAGATTTTTTAAGGGCATATACCGCTTGCGTCCGCCTCTACCTAAATATTTCGTAACTTGGGACACAACAGTTTTAATTAATTACTTAAGCCAATTTTATCCCAATGAATCACTTACCCTCGAAAAATTATCAAAGAAGCTTTTAACTTTACTTGCATTATTAAAAGCACACAGAGTGCAAACTTTTTCAAAAATAAATATTAAAAATATTGAAATACTCACTTCAAGAGTAAGTATTAAGATACCTGACTTTTTGAAAACAACACGGCAGAGATGCTTCCAACCCATTTTAGTACTACCGTTTTTCGATGAAAAGCCAGCAATATGTCCTGGTAGAGCTTTATTAAGCTATTTAATCAAAACTGGCCTGAAATTGAGTCCCTTTTTATTAGTTTTAGAAAACCGTATAATGCTGTGGGCCCACAAACATTGAGTAGGTGGATTAAGGACACCTTAAAAAACAGTGGGATCGACATTGGTATTTTCACAGCGCACAGCACTAGGCATGCCGCCACGTCCGCTGCCTACAACTTGGGTGTCAGTCTAGATCAAATAAGAAGAACCGCTGGCTGGAGCGGTTCTTCTAGTACATTCTATAGGTTCTATAATAGAACCATAAGTAATGTTGTAACTGAAGATGATTCCCTTCTCGCAAGATCAATTATCAATGGAAATGATAAAACAAACTAGTTTTTTGAAGTTAATTCACTTTTGATTTTAAATACATCAGTAAAATATTTCATTCTCTAAAAGTCTACAAGTATTATTTTCTAATCCCGAGGACGAAGCCGGAGTATAATTAATGATTAAACGAACTTACCTTGTACGTGAAGTTCTATCATAATTATACGAAGGCTTCGTCCAAAGGGATTAGAACCACCCTCCCCATTTCAGGTATCCCAGTTTCTGAAATATTTTCTTGTTCTCTAAACTAAATGATACATGCGAAATGATATCGGACGAGGTTGTCATCGGATTTTTTTTTGTTTCTTGTCTACCCTCAAATATAGTGCGTGACTGGCGATGAACTAGGGGCTACTACAAGTATTATTTTCTAATCCCTTCGGACGAAGCCTTCGTATAATTATGATAGAACTTCACGTACAAGGTAAGTTCTTTTAATTATTAATTTCTCCAACTTTATGCTGCGATGCCCATTGCAATGAATATGAATACGAACCAAAAAGTTTAGCCCATGGGTATGATCTAGGATCAGAATAATAATATTTAATATAAGATATCAAATACGCCTGTAAAAAACAACCACGCCTCCGAGCCCTCAGGTGGGCATGGCATTGTCAAACATATGGCATCACATGGCATTGTCAATGCAAAAAAAAAATACATTATTTTATATGAAATACACACTAATTAAGCACTGCAAGACTTGTGTTATGGATATTGTCAACCTGCCGGCGGAAGTTAGTGACAGAGTTCCCCCGTCAACGAAAGGGTTGTTTCGGTTGTCATATATGTGTTTGTCGGAGAAATTTGTTGGAGCGCCAAATTATTCACCGAAGTTCTTCTCCATCGAAAGAACGTTTAATCGAATTATATTTTTTATATTTCAAAGTTCTTAAAATTTGTTACTATATTCTAAAACCTATGTTTACTGTATAAATTAAATTAGATTGTTCTTATTTAGATATTTTTTATTGAATAGGAGCATTAACAATACTTACTATTACGCATTGAACGTCAAAGCTACGGTACGGCTCAGCAAGTCCCACGTCGGGAGACCTTGTACCAAAAAGAAGCTGCAAGATACTCGACAAGGGCTGTTTTTTTCTCCCATTTGTATGTGTTGTTTAACATAGTTATACAACATTTAAGAAGACTTTTCATGTACTACTAAGACGTATAAATATATACAACTGTCATCTTTCGTTACAAAACAAAAATAATAAATAAATAAATAATAATAAAAAAAACAAGCGAGAGCGTGCAAGCGAGAGAGAGGAACAAGCGATAGAGAGGCACGATCGGCCTAAGCGTTTGACTTGTGGTGCATCTATCTCTCTTCCACTTCAAGAAGTGAAAAGTTAATGTGGTTTCCATTGTTTATACAACAACTTAATGTTGGTTCATCGAATAAAAAAAATCTCAACCAACTCCTTCTTTGTATTATACAAAATAATGATAATTCAGTGAGAATAATTCAATTCAATTCATGAAAGTATGCAAATTTTTCATCGATGTTTTCTCATGACGCTATCACGTAAAATTATCGTCCGTAAACTGATTTTACAGACAACCATTTTTCTCAACATTTTTAAAAATTTTAATTGGTAGTTCACACAAAGTTGTGTGGATTTTTGTTACAAAGAATGTTATTCGGTAAAACAGTGCTCTGGTAAAAAAACCTACTTCATTAACAGCGGTAAGCGTATTTACCCTTAAATTACAGAGGTTAATTACTGGAACTCGATGGGCCCGCGTTGTGGGTGATAGCATATTCTCCCTACGGTGTTTTAAATCATAGCAACGGTCAGTTTCAATAGCAGCATAGACGTTCATAGGCTGATGATGACGATACATTATAACTCTTGCGTACGAACATGTCTCTAAACTCTTTCTAAAAAAGTGGACCTACTTTAATGAAAAAACATGAGCTATGAGCTTGTATAATAGGTCTGATGAAAGTTGAAGAAGCGGGAGATTTATTGTCAGGATCGTGGAAATCCGTGATGTCTGCCTACCCCTGCGGGAAAAAGGCGTGTTTTTATGTATATATGTACGAGTATATACCCGGTGAATAGAGTTCCGATCTGGTTTCAAGATATTTAATTCAAAATAAAGTATCACATCTCCCCCATCTTGCTGTATGCGCTTATTTCAACAAGAATAGATATTACATTTTTTGTGGTTTGAGCATTTTATTGAGTAATTTTTATATCTAAAAATCAGCATAACTTAATTGAAGAAATACTCATCCGGATATGGAGGGGATGTGGTTTCTAGCCCAGCCTGACATCAAAAACAAGGTACATTTTTTCTAAAAATATCTTAAGATAAATATTTAATTTTTTTATTTTATTTGGACGAAAAACAGTTATACAATATGTACTTAAAGAAACATATTGTTATTAATACAAGTCCAATTGTAAATGTGTAACTAACTTCATCATCCACGAATTTTAATTCAGCGATGTTGTTAAATTTTTAGTACATATACAAAAGTAGCATACAACACCGACCATAACACTATCATACAGGCATAACTGGCATACAGTTCAGGAATGGTTGCCTACCATTCCTATATCCACTCATCTTACACAGTTGCTTAGTAAAGATTCTATAAGATTCTTTTTAAATTTTGGAGCTGGCAATGAGATCTATGTGCTCACAAAGTTCCTTGTATTTTTGAACCATACGACGCAGAGGCCCGCGCAAACCAGCGTCTGTTCGACACGACTTGGTAGCGAATAAAGGCCGGCGAACGCGAACCTCTCGCCGATATGCTGCCCTCAGTACAGTATAGTACAATTTGTTACATAACTCGATGCTGTCAAACCTATTGTGGCATAGTCCGTATAGCTTCATTACTTGCCTATATGTCTTGATTCATGCATGTGACGGCAGACGTCGTCTTTCCTGAACGTTGGCTTACCAGGTATCAGCTGGTCCCTAGTTAATTATCTGATGTTAAGACAAGTGCAAGAATTAGCTTTTCGTGATTTGGTCTTTATTTCCGAAGAAATATTTTTCATGTCTTCATCTAACAGAAGAATAAAGTAAGAACTCTTCCTGAATGGGGATTATGAATGTTGTTTGAACAAATGAACGTCTCCATCAAATAAATATGTCTACTGCTGGGACATAGATGTAATCATAATATAAAGAATTGACCGTCAGGAACATACAAATGTAGCAGAGTATTGGGACAGACTTCCAATGGTTGTGAGTTTGATCTTCGCCTGAGAATTCACTTGTGACCCGAGTCAATTTTTTCTAGTATTTTTCTATTATAATAACTTATCTTATATAAAAAATTGTTATACAAATGCTTGGCTTTTATCTTCATACTTCATTTTCACACTAAACAATGGGAAAACTAAACAAATGCAAAACAAACACATAGAAAAATGCATCTCTAGTTTACTCTAAACGAATTAGATTACCAAGCATGGTCTTCATCGCCATCACTCACTTTCCTGTTCTTCAAAAAAAGTCAAAAAATAAAACTGATTATTTGTTCCCTCGTTCTGACACGCCATGAATGATAAACGGTGTAGCGATACCAATAAAAGTCGCAAGGGACGCAAAAAGCCGGGGAAAAAAATATCCATTGCGCTACGAGATCACGCCGGGCTATTGTGGTCTGGCAAAATCGCGTTTCACTACACAAAAATGTAGCATTTATTATTTAACAGTAAAGAAGTATTTTCAAGGATCATCATCTTAACCAAAATACGTGTCCTGGTGGATGGAAGCATCCTCTATAAAATGGGAGAGTTTAAATCATAATCTCGAGGTTCTCAGGCAGGTTGGAGATTACAGTGAACTTCGAAAACGTTGCTGACCATTTTGTGGTCTGGAAGAGTTGTCCAGTATCCACTTTTGCCGATCATTTAACCGCCAGTGATCCTGTTTTTCGTACCGATGGTCCTGTGTTCTAATCACGGAAATGGCGTATGCTTGTGTGATGAGTACAAGCATTTGCATCTGAGTCATGGATGTTTATATATGTCACCGTGTAGAATAGAATAGAATATTTCTTTATTGCCGTACTGTGTACAGTTTGCAGATTGAAATGCGGTAGGTTTACATAAGTAACAACAGTGTACCAGCACCGGGCATGCAATGTCTAAGTTCCTTACAATATATTTAATTAAAACTATTTATGACACACTTATGAAACTACTTTACAACATTTATAACTAAAACAGATTTTTCATAAAATATTTTGTACCTATTAGGGAATTATCTAACTGTATTACATTTTTAATTAAACACTGATTTAACTTAATTTTAAAGATAGGCAGATCAAGAGCTTTCATATTTAAAGGTAAATGTCTGAAGTCCTTTATGCTAGTATTAAAGGCACTATTTTGTTGTAGCCAAGTTGTGATGTTACTTAAGACCGCGTTTAAATCTGTTTCTAATGATTGGACGTCCTTACATGTAAATAATGTTGACACGTCGTCTGCAAAGGAGATGCAATAGCGATCTATTTGTGGTGGTATGTCATTTATGTAGACCAGGAACAGAATGCAGCCCAGTACACAACCCTGCGGGATAGATCCCGAAACTGGAATCTCCTCTGTTGTAATACAAGCGATTATTTATCCTTGGTATGCATAGGTCATATTTATATTTCTTGCGGATATTTGGACGTGACGTTGTTTTACATTTAAAGTACTCAGGTTTTCATTTAATGAACATTGTCGCTTCCAAGATGGAGATATTAGTTAATGTGAGATACCCCTTTTTCTTAGATTTCTACACGATACGTCCGAATGCATATTATTATTCTTTAATACTGTTTCTGTAAGAGGAATGTAGCTTGAACGTTAACTGAGTTTTCCCAGACTAGCACGCCATATTTTAGCAGCGGGTAAACCTGGCCAAAATAGGCGGCTCTAGCTACATCTGTAGATGTCGTTTCAGTAAGTATCGAAAGAGCATAACAATAACTAGAGATTTTTTATATTTATTTTTAAGATATGATCTTTCCAATTTAAATGAGCATCAATGGTGACTCCAAAAAAAATAATTTCATCTACTTCTTTTACTTTTGTGTTGTGATCGGAAATATGTAAATTACTCGTATATGACATGGTTTTGTAATTTCTGAACTGGATAAATTTAGTTTTTGTTAGGTTGACATTTAAATTTACAGTTTTAAGCCAGTTGACAATAGATCGCAATATTTCATTTATATGATATTCAAACAGAAATTGTAAATACTGTTAGATCATAATCTATCTCGCGAGATTGTAAATTTTCGAAAGATTGTGTCCTTCTTACAATTAAACTCAATTTTTTGGTAGATTGTAATATATCAAAGTAAAATTGTTAAATCACAATCTGTTGCACGTTAAACTGTCTACCCCTGATTGTTTACTGTCTACCCCTGATTGTCTACTGTCTACCCCTGATTATCTGAAGGCTACCCCTGATTGGTCAATCTACGGTAGGTCGTTCTGTGTATATTGCATAAATTTATTTATACTGCATAAATAGCGTAATTAATGCCAATAGGCATTCTCTAGCAATCAATCGGAGATCATAGTACAGAAACAGTAAAAGGCGATGCTAATTATTTAATTTAAGTTATTGTAAGTAATCGAATGCAACTTAATACTAATAAAAAAGATATATACTTTTATAAGTAGGACATATTGTATAACTATGTCGATGTTTAATATGAACTCCTATCCGTTATTCTCGTATCTATAACCTAACCCTTATAGTGCTTACTTTGGGCCAGGCTAATTATTGTGTAAGAAATATTATTATTATCTCAGTCGCCATACACTAAAGATTTGATGCTATATTACTTTTCCGAACAACATACGGCAGGCGTTTTCAAGAATTATGCTTCATTAGCACCTACTTTTGTATACTCTGTGTTAGGTAATACAGAGTATACAAAAGTAGTTTGTCAGGTGACAAATACAATTTAGGGGTCTTCAAGTCCTAAGTGAATAGGTACTGTGGTGACCTCCTTGCATCTGACACCGCATTCCACCTCTTTACGTATATTTGCTTCATTGCAAGGAATGTCACCCTTTTAAAATATAGAATATTCCTGAAGGCTAGAGAACATAAGAGAATCACCAGTAGTGTCTGAGAGTGTAATCGGAGTTGTATTATATTAATAAAATAATAAATGATAAAGTGAAATAAGCCGTTTGAATTAACGAGATAAAGATCCCGGAGCGCGCTTAGGGCGCTACAGTACCATCTAACCAAGCGCGTGGCATCCTAGATAGCATGTTCGCTTACCATCAGGCTAGGTGATCAAGCGCCTACCTATTTAGTATATAAAAAATCTACATGTGTGACTATTGGAATGTTGTCCACCAAATAGCAGAGCTTATCACGCACGTACGCCGCGCCGGTGAGGAGAGCCTGGGCTGAACAAATCGCGCGCAAATGAAATCGACACGTACCCACTATATTAACGTCACAGTGGAAACTTGATCAGTGTGCCACCTTTCTTTTTGTGTGATTTGTTTACGGAATATAGGTAACGTTCTGAAGACAATAAGACGGATGTTCAAAAATTATTATGTAACACTTCATGGAGCGAAGCTCTCTTGGATCAGCTTCAATGTCGAAATGTATGTGACGCTATAACTCTATGAGTTCGAACTCGAATAGAACAAACACGTTTATTACTAGATCGTAACGGAGCCCAAATCGTGAAATTCACAAAAATAAACAACGTTATGACCAAAATACATTGGCTCTATGATTTAAAATTGAAACAAAAAGCGCGCGCTTTTTGAAAGTTTTCATTATTATGGAATTTTAAAATTTATCAAACTTTATTATTTTTTTTATTATTTTATTTTAGTTTTATTCTATATAACTTTAAAGTAAAAATGAGTTGCCTTACTGCCCACGTGTTGACTATATCAACACCGCGTGTGACCTTTCCACGCGCGAGCGGTCCGGACGACAAGCAACCGGCTTCGGCACAAAAGATCCCCTAACGCTCCAGCTCTTATGAAAATTCTCGGGAATACTAATATTATATGTCGTGTAGGTGTACGACTTCATCCCTACTTGGGGATTCATTTTGTAGAGCGCTTGCTCTACTGCTCCTGACGTAGAGGCACCTTCCTGAAACGTATTACTCAAAAGTAATTCCAAACACATCTACCAATCAAAAGAAAACTTAACATTATTTAAAATCCAAAATAGCTCGAGATAGATGAGATAGGATGTCTTGATATTAATGTTTATCGTTGAATCGGTAGTCTACAAAGTATAAAGTAATGTTTAATAACTAAATAAACAAATTCTTCATTTCATGAAAATTCTTACAGAAGATTTCTTGAAGCTAAAATTTCTACACTAGCCTAGGCCTGTACTGTGGGAATCTGAATGTAAGGAATTAGCTATAATAGGTTTCATTCAGTGATTACATTACTGATAAATTATCCTATAAGTTTAAGTGTTATGGAACAATAGCAACTATTGTCTATTGAGACAAAAATCTACTTTATTTTAAATGTTTAAAGGAATATTCTCCCTATGTTCAATGCTGAGCACACACGACCAACAAATGGTGGACATCTTCAAGTTTTTCCTTACAGTTCAATAGCAACGTTATTACGAAGTCTTACAAATCAGATTTCCGAACGGCAAACGAATCACTTACGTAATAATAAATTATTAATAATGCCAGTCAGTCTCCTTTCATAAATTATTATTTGTATTCCCCGCAAAACGGCGTACCCTGCCTTTTCTTGATTGACTATAAAATAAATTGAGGTCTGGCGACGTTACACGAGGATGTTCGAATGAAGTATGGCCGTCTCGATGCTGAATAAACAGAATCTTAGTACTCAGTTCGGTATAGCTTGCTGCTAAGTGAAATGCTTAGGAGGGTTTTATGTAGAGAAACACTAGTTTTAAACAACAGCTATTTATTTTGTCACACGGCTTATTATTAAAGTCAATGCGTGATTTTCAGATGCTCGACAAGATGGCGACCGAAACACCAACGTTCATACCATAGAGATTTTTTTCTTCTTTTTTTATGGCTTGCGCGATTTGTGCATTTAGGCAGTGTCAAGTAAGTATAAATGCCAGTTCTTGATCAATTCCTTTTATAAATAAGATGATGATGAATAAACAGCTGGAATATCCCTTTCCCTAAGCTTCAGTAAATATGTGGGGTTTTCCACCTCTCCGTAGATTCCTTGAGAGACCAGGAAAAGACAACTTCCGTTGCTTTGTTACTCTTGCCAACTCTTGTATGTTCACAATCATTTAATGGTTAATAATCCAGCATCATTACGCACTAATATCGGACACAACACAAATTTTAACAAGAGACACAGAAGTACTACCATAGACCGGACATATAGACAAAAAACTTTATAAAAATAAATTAGGTTTTAAGTAATTATCGTCGATAATGTTTTATTATTTAATAGTGCGTTAAATAAATGATTGATACATTAGGTTATCGAAATTTTTTCAGCCGTTGTCATCAGTTGTGGCTAAATATGGAATCTTTCATATTAATTTAATGCATCTTTTTGTATACATAACTGTAACAAAAATGGTTAAGCCTTATATAAGAGGCGCGTTTAAAAGTCTGTATCGTGTGAGAGAGATAGATAAATTATTATTTACAAAGAAATACGCTGCGGAACTTATTGTTGCAGTAAGATGTTTTGTAAATATTAAATTAAGATTGTCCGAATTCTTTTCTATCTGGCTTTCCGGTGGTTTCAAACTGGTGGTATCTTGCAGTAATCATAAGTATAATGAAATATGAAATAAAACAACTTTATTTGTATACCTTTAAAAGTTGGAAACGTGACCGATTAAAATATTGGAAGGACATGCATGACGACCATAACCTCAGTCATCCTGTGATCACAGCTCCTGTACAGGAGTCTTAATGTCAGGATTAAATAAAAAAAAAATGAAATACGTATTTATGAGAAGTTATAACCCATTCATTTTCAAAGGTGAATAGGCACCTTCAGGGTGAGCTCGTTCCATCGTGAATCCTGTCTGCTCCCGGGCTTGATTGGGATCAAGAACCAACCCATTCAAAATAAAATAAAAAATTTAGACCGCCCATACTTAACCTAAAAATACTATTTTTCTATGTATTTCTAGTGAATGATAATTGTCATTATTTCACTACGTTTTCACTCTTTGAAATGTGACGTTTTCTTATTCAAAATTGGTATATCTCTACTAACTATCATCGCATGGTGGATAACAACCCTCTCTTCTGATATTGATCTCATCCATGGGCTTTTCATAGCTGTAACAACATAAATAAGCTGATGACCATAATTTAGATATAAACTCTGCTGAAAATTTTGTCAACAATATTAATAAAACTGTATTCATTAACAAAGCTGAAATTCTGCTTTACCTGAAATCTGGTAATTCAAATTATCATCTATTATATTCTATAATGTAGGTATAAAGTTATTACAAGTACCTATATATTACAATTAGCTTATACCTGCGGCATCGCTTGCATTAATGTAGACTGCCGATTAAAAGTTAAATCATTATCCCTTGAGAACAGTACTTTTTTCTGGAAAAGGTACTCTATGTACTTTTCTGTACCCCTAATAAAGTGTATGCAAAATTTCATGATGACCGATTGAGTAGTTGAGGCATAAAAGCGTAACAGACAAACTCACTTTCGTATTTATAATATTAGTTAGAATTTTAAGATTCTTACTGATAAAATTAATTACGCTATTAATTTTATTTGAGTAATCACATGAACTTATTATATACCAAATTACATTGCAATCGGTCAACCCGTTCTCGTTTTATAGAAGAACAGACAAACAGACAAAAATTTAAAAAAATGTAGAATCTGTTTCAATGTGTCTAAAACCTATATTTATAGTAAAACTTGTTCCAAAAATTTGTGTTTACAGATTCATATAAAACATGTTTATATCTCCGATTTTTCGTCCCAGTTGTATGCGCCATCGTCACGAAAGAACTGAAAGTTTTTGCAGATGATGATGGCAGACATATCGGTCTGCCTCGGTATCACTGTCTGTTAAAACATGGTAATCATCCCATTTTAATTAATATATTCGGAAGCTTTATTTATAGAAATACACATTATCACAGAAACATCGGAAGCCCCGACTCGGTCGCTTATATGTATGTATGTATGTCTATCCGTTGTCCTAGTATTCATTGTGCATTTGTACCTGAGTCATGGGTATTTAAATTTATATATTTCTATGAATATTACATATTTTTGTAATAATAATTAATATGTACGCTAGTATCTATAACACGGGCCTTACAGTAGTGTTTTCGGGTAAGGCTATATTCCGAGAATGTAACATTATTACATATTTTAATCATTTTAATTGTGAATTTGACTTACATAATTTATGTTAATATTTTTAAGTATTCATTCATTTCTCTCTCTTTCTACCTGTCTATATGTTGGTAAAAACGGATTTAGTGTATAATATTCTTAAAAAATTACACAGGTCAACAAAATTTTTTCCCAGAGACGTGAGTATACTTTTCCGAAGGATTTTGGTGTGCTAAACCCAAATCCGGTAGCAGAATTGCTCTATCACGTCAGGACGTCAGGTTTTTGAGATATTCTAACCTAAAAAATTTTTGAGGTTATGTGATCCTTTAGTTTTTAGTATACCTAAGTAACTACAGGGGTAATCTTAAAGTACAAGTCTTGAACTTCCAAATGGCGTTGAGTTTGTTTACAAATTCTTTTTTTTTTTGCTGATATATCGTATTATGAAGTTCATTTTTCTCAATTTTTCTTCATACTACCTATACTGTCATTAGTTTAGTTTAGATCAGATTCAGATCTCATAAACCTGACGTGATAGAGCAATTCTGCGACCGGATTTGGATTCTGCACACCAAAATCCTTCGGGAAAAAATATACTCAGGTGTCTGGGTAAGAAACTTTGTCAAATTTTGTTGACTTGTGTTATTAACCTTTTATAATCCATAAGGTTTTGAAATTTTATGTGTCATTGATCAGATTAGATTTTTTTTAGATTAGTATGCGCAATAAATATTTATAGGTGAATTTTGATAAGAAAGAAATTTAATTAAAAGAACACAAGTCTCAGTTATCATATGGATAGATAAAACTCCCATTTTTGTATCTCACGATACTTTCCCGATATAATTTTTCTCACATTAGAGGTAACCGATTCTGGAATATATTACTTGTATTTAATGATCAACCTGCTCCAACGAGCGACCAGTCCCCATAAATGATTGATGCGCTTCATTTATATGGGTAATCGATAGTTATTATTTGATTTGCAGATCCAAAAATATTTCCAAGAAAAATAGGTCAAAACTAAGAGTCTGTGCTGTTTACTAATATAATAAAGTTGTCTGCTAACAAAGGTTGTCTGTTAGAGATAACCCGAGATAAGACCGCCCAGAGTAGCACCTCTTAATATTCTTTGTTTCATTTAGGCTAATAATCTATTTATAGCAATATGGTACTTGGTACTTTCATAAAGATCAGGAATTAGTTGGGACTTGCTCATCTATTTATATAAAAATTCCGTGTCACAGTGTCTGACCGCGATTAACTCCGAAACTACTCAACTGTTTTTTTTTTCATTTTGCTGGATTTGTTGCGACTTAGGACATAGGATAGGTTTCATTTTAATTTATGTGTAAACGTTCAATTTTATAAAAAACATAAGTAATTACGAAATAATGTAGTTAAGTGACGTTTGCTTACGTCGTTGATTTATGCACTCGATTGCCCCGCGTGTGCCAATAATAACGAAATAAAAATAGTGCAATTACGGCATCCTACATGGGCAGTTTCATTTATCATCCCCGAATTTGTAATTATCAATTTATTTTATCATTTATTATCAATATTGTACCCTTCCGTTTTGAAGGCCAGGGTGAATAGGCACCTTCTGGGTTAACTCACTTAATCGTGGCTTCCGTCTTGGCCCCCAGGCTTAATTGGGATCAAGAGCGAACCCATTCTAAATTAAGAAAAAGAACAATACATTAGAAAAAAAAATAACTGAGCCACAGCACCGCGTAGCCGGGTCAGCTAGTCTGCATATATAAATATAAGATTGAATATAGTTTTAATAAAAATATGTAATTAATAGCACGATTCTTTAGTAAGATTAAATACGATCTTCCATCCTTTACTATAGTTATCTACTATATCTATTTACTCAATGTGTAATTTTATTTATTTATTGTAATTATGTAGTATATAGTTAGTTCCTATTTATGTAGTATATTGACATAGTATAATAGCTTTTTTATTTTTTTGGAATTTGATTGAGATTATAATTTTTTATTTTATTTTATGAATATTATATGATCTGCACTCTTAAGTTGTCCCGCTTACCTGTTTAATCACCCACATACCCTTGGTTGCAACATTACTAAGGCCACGAAAACCAGGCTCGTTTATTGCCTTATATTCCCCATTTTCCTCTATGCGTCGGAGACATGGACACTTCGTGAGACCGAGAAGAAGAAAGTTGACGCCTTGGAGATGTGGTGCTGGAGACGAATGCTAGGAGTGTCGTGTACCGAGTTTCGTACAAATGAGTCCATATTAAAAGAACTCGGCATAATCATCCACAGTTCAGTCACGTATTTTGACCTTCTTCGGCCATGTTTCTCGTCGCGATAATGACTCCATAGAGCGTCTCGTGGTGCAGGGAAAAGTTGAGGGCACCAGACCGCGTGGTAGATCACCAATGAGATGGACAGACCAGATCAAGGCCGCAATGTACCCGAATGTACCCGGAAGGCTGCAGTCCGTGATGAATGGCGCCGTATAACCAAAATCATCACTCATCGTGATTCATAATGATGACCACGACCACTCTGGCAAGAGTGCACCGACTAGGAAGAAGAAGAACCCTTGGTTGGCTGGAAGAGATCTCTTTTAGAGATAAGCCCACCATTGCTCACAAATATATGTAAATGTACTGTTTAATTACTTTATAAGTGCAATAAAGAGTATAATATAAATACTTAAATGAAAAATAGCTTATTAACAACAAAGAAAAAAAAAATCACGGGTCACAGCTAGTTATTGATAAACATTCAAAAAATGTCAAACATATTTTCCAAAAAACCTTGGCGCTAAATTGCTATGTTTATTTCACCCAAGTTTTCGATTTTTTTATATGAATTATAATGCTAAACAGACATAGATATAAGTATCCAATCTCTCCGCTCACCGCCGCAAAGTTGCCTGTCTGTCGGTCTTCTACAGAATGTATTTTGGCGAGTGTGCTTAGGAGCTATAGGGTAAAGGCACCAGTGGTCAGCCTCATAACGACTTTTTGAAGTTTGTACAGTTGCCATTTCTACAGCATATGTCAGATAATGAAATGTACAACATGATTGGATTTATTGTTTATTATAGTTTTTAAAAAATATATGTCAAAAACAAGAAATTTCCTAATAAAATATATAATTACGTTTAAACAAAAAATGGCACTTTGTCCCAATGGACAGCCTCTAAAAACCAGTAAACAGCCTCGATGAACCCAGTGCTCAGCCCTTGTAAGTATGAAATATTTATAAAATGTATGTTTATAATCATTGATTATAAATATACATTTTATAACTGTTTCAGGTAAAACTTAAATATTGCTTATAGATTCTCATACAAATAACCACATTCGTCCCTAAAAATACCATTTAAATAAGACCGTGGCTGAGTACTGGATCTTCAACACCCAGTGATAATCGAAAAACTCAGTTATCAGCCCCGGGGCTGTCCATTGGATCTTTTGTAAAAAAGTGGTATCCAATGGTCGGCCCCCTCAATTCATACGTAAAAAAGCGATATTTTTATCAAAATTTAATATAATTTAATACATGAACTAATGTATAAAGCTACCATTTAGAAAACACAATCACATTTCATAATAAAATAAGTTCTTTCTTAACTGTTAAGAGAACACTACGTGTAATAAAAAATATGGCGGACTTGACACTATTGTTCTTGTCGTTGGACAGCACCGATATGAACCAGTTTATTTCAACCCCCTGATCCCCTGCCGCTCCTGTCGCGTGACACATTAACCAATGAGGAATCAGAGCGTCTATTTAAGTGCAAGTGATTTGTTTATTTTGATTATAGCGATATTTATGGCCAATAAACGATGTAAAAGGCTGAACACTGGTGCCTGGCTGGCCACTGGTGCCTTTACCCTATATGCTCATACCGCCTTCGTCCTTTTTCCATCGGACATCCAGACTCACTGGGGGCTACCAGTCTTTCTTGGTTGCTATTCCTACCTGTCATACCAAACGCTTCTCAATATCTTTTATAATGCGCACAACAAAGGAGTGGAACTCAATCCCTGCGTCTGTATTTCCGAGTACTTATAACCGTACTTAGACCGTTTTTAAATCCAGGGTGAAAGGGCACCTTCTGGGTTAACTCGTTCCATCGTGAAAAGAATAAAAATAATAGATAAACAATACAACATTTATTCCTACCCATTCTTATTCAACTAAATAAATTACATAAAGTAAAAGATCTCCAAAACAAGTTCGCTAATTTACTCGGTCGTCCAATTGACGTAGATGATAGAAGTCGACTCTTAAATCGCCTTAGAATATCCCAATCACGTGCGTAAATCACGGTCACCGCAGTCCAATAACTCGCTAAGGTCGCATCTTAAATCACCCTTCAATTCGCTCCCAAGATTAATTCCGAATCGCTTCAGAATTTTCAGAATTGGAACTATGAACTATTCATTCATGGCGGCCATTTTTTAAGTTATATTTTTAAGTATACGATAGTGTGTAAAACGTGATAGCCCTCTGATACAATTTGGTCCATATTGGGTCGCATAAAGTTAAAAAAGCATAATTTTAGGAGACATTCTAATCATTTGGCATAATTTGAAATTGCTTGCTGGCTGGTAATGAATAAAAAAATACCTAACCTAACCTAACCTGCAATTTATGTTAATTTATGCCCTTCGATTAGTATGCCAAGTGACTTTATGTCAATTGAAATTATTCTTTGCGAATGGTTCCCTATACAAGTAGCTGTATTTTTTTTTTTTTTTTTGGCAACAAACAGTCATACATAATTACATTAATTATTGAGAAAACAGTAATAAAAATAAAAGACCTACAGTGCCCAAAATTTACAATAAATTTTAAATAATTCTTACGTGATCAAATCGTGGAAAACAAACATACTTATGGGAAATTAAAAATTACAAAAAAAAAATATCAGTGTGATCATTTCAATAAGTGACAAGACAAACAATTCTAACTACTACATTTTACCATTTTCATAAGATGAATTTTAATAAATTAGCAAGAAGAAAAAAGAATAACAGTAAATCCATTTAACAGTTTTGTTGACTAGAACTGAGTATATATTTAAGTTAATCTTTAATACTGTTAAGAGATATGTTAAAAAGATCTACCTCTAACATCTGTATCCGGCGTGTTTTGCAACACATTCTAGCATTTTTTTTATATAATATTTCCTACATTTACACTAATTAGCCTAGCACATAGCAAGCACTGTAAGGCTTGTGTTATGGATACAAAGGTAACAGATAGACATACATACATATATAATACAAGGATATGTACATAATATTAATAGAAATGACTTAAGTGCAAATGCTCGTATTCACCACAGAAACACTACTAAATAGCGTACTGGTAACGCAATTCTGGGATAAAGAATTGTTCTTTATTTCAATAAACGATTATTCAATTTCATTCTGATAGAGCTTAAAACAGTGGCAGATCACTTACGGGATTCACACCCAGGAGTATTAGTACTAAAGGCAGGATCGCTACTGGTGCACCAAACTGGCGTTGTCTTAATCATCTTGGAGGCAAATGACTGAACACTGAAGCGTTAGAAAACGTTTAGCACAGATGGCTAATTCAAACTAAAAAGGTTGAATGAAATTTATTGCATACATCCTTCTTGTAGAACAACAGGTTGTGTACTTGGATAGGTAAAAGGTAGTATTTGTTTTTAATCGTGAATAGGTAAGCGCTTGACCGCTGTCTCGCCTCATGGTAAACGACGATGCGATCTAGGATGTGAGACGCCTGCCTAGAAGATATCTATTCACTGGTGATTTGAAAATCCTAAATTTTATTAAAAAAACACTATTATATTTTAGTGAAGAAAAGATTTTCGTTAATTGAAACCGGTTTAATTACGGAACTGCCTATACTATAGTTTAGCAAGAGCATGCAAATAACCTACTATAGTTAAATGATTTTGAAGAAACATGTGAGCTAACAACTTGTCTAAACAAAACAGAATACTTTTATAGAATAGACCAAGGCAGGACCAAATAGAGGATGTCCTGAAAAAAGGCCAGGTCAAAAGTAGCCTTAACCGATTAGCTTTTATGAAAAGGCTGATGAATGTTGAAGAAGTGAGAGATGTTTGTCAGGATCGTGGTAAGTGGAAATCTGTTATCTCTGCCTACCCATACAGGAAAAGACTT
Organism: Calamotropha paludella; assembly: GCA_927399485.1. NCBI lineage: Eukaryota > Metazoa > Arthropoda > Insecta > Lepidoptera > Crambidae > Calamotropha > Calamotropha paludella. The sequence continues at coordinate 16,170,290 of OV656828.1, forward strand.
GATTTTATGTGTGTATTGAATCATTTTATAGAAATAAAGTTAGTCAGCATTTACCTGTTAATATTTCTAAGTGACAAGGGATAGATAGGACCCAATGGTCCTCTTGTAGCGTTGCGATATTGTTCTCATTTATTTTTAACGCTAGTTATGTTTCGGCGGCAAAGAAAATAAAAAAAATATATTTAAAAATAATTACAACTTTAGAAATGTTCTACAACGAGTAAGACTTATTCTTATACAATATTATAAGAAACTTATTGCTAAATAAGCATATTGCTATTGACGCACGAAATGCATCGGATGCAAGTCAGCAATCGATGCTATTTTGGACGTCATGCTATTGCTTAACTCACTTTGAGTTTTTTTTCCATTACGGTTTCCTAACGTCCAGCTTAATATCATACGCTGAATATCACAAGCGTCAACTGACGTTTGGACTATCACATTGAGATTTCCCTTCTTGCTGCTACTCCACAGACGGCTGGAGAAGTCTTGCAGAAGGATTATATTCTTATTCGATTAATTTGTCCCTAAATTTATTTATACAAAATAATAATAACATATCTTACAATCACACCAATTAGTCCAAAGTAAACACTGTAAAGCTTGTGTTATGGATACTAGGGTAACGGATAGATATGAAGTATTTTTAGAAATATATATGTAAATCAAGACTCAGGTACAAATGCTCGTATTCATCACACAAACATTTGCCTCTTCCGGGACCCGAACCCAGGACTATAGGTGCGGAAGGCAGGATCACTACCGTTTAATCAAACGGCCGTCAATAAGTATAAAAGCGCAGGTGGGCCTTCGTCAGAATTCATCGTGGGCACGTGGGCAAGTAATGGAAACAATTATTCTCTTCGGTTACGTCTTTTTAATTCGCCTCACAATTCAAACTATTTCAGGGTACAACCACTTTAAATAAAACCGTTACACTTTTTCCAAAAGATTATAATTTACGCGAAATAATGTCACAGATAATCACACGGTAATTGCAGGCTTTTCAATCAACACGAACTAAGTAAGAATCTACAGGGATTACTACGATAAATAGCGATTCGTCGCAGACGTGGTGCGCTGGCCGCGGTTCGTATCAAAGTGAAGTTTTAAGATGGCCGCCCCGCTACCATCGACACGACGCTCCGCTAGAGTGACATTGACAGCTCACGTCACTCTCGACACTGACATTTTTGTGAGGCGCCGTCAAGTATATACAACAAATTACTAAATAGTGAACTGGTAACGCGATCCTAGGATTAAGAATTGTTCTTTATCCCAAATAAGGATTATTCAATTATTTTTTTCTATAGAACTTAAAACAGTGTCCATTTACTAAATAAATGTAATCTTTAAAAATGTAATATTTACTGTAAAAACAAGTTTTTAAACATTATATTTAAAAAGACACGCAACAACCTTTTATTATAACTTATTAATAAAACTAATTAAAAAGTTAAAAACTAATCAGATAGAATCCACATTGATACCAAATTGAAAGAACTGAACACCTTCCAGCACCTTCACCTTCCAGCTCCAGCATCAGATCAGCTCCATGACATCATAATACTTCATTGTCATGCGATATACATGTGCATTACAAATTTCAGCTCAATCGGATACTTACAAAGGAGCCTTTCTTTCTTCCATAAAATTTAAGCTAAACGTGTACAAAGATACCAAAAAATAGCAAAAAAATTGTAGATTCAGAAAAATACTTATTTATTTTTAATTACATTTGTACCACTTAAAACATAACAATCATTCAAAAATATACATTACTTGCAACAAATGTTTTTTAGCTGGCAAGACCAGTTTTTTTTTATTTTGAAGCGTTTTTTAGCTTAAACTTATGTAAACATTTTTCGATATCAGTTTTAAATATAAAACGTACACAAGTTTATCAGCTATATACTGCTTTATGAATTCTTTTTTTAATAAATACAGTAGGATCAGGAGTAAAATAAATATTTCTTGCTATTGCAATTCATTCTAAGCGTTTAGTTATTTTACCTACGGACTTTACTAAAATACTGGGTTCCAGAGCCGTGCAAAACTTGTTAAAATCTGACTGACTGTCACAAGTGTCACATTAAATTTATTCATTTTGCGTGCCTTTTATTTATTCATAAATTCCGTATAGTATTTAATCACTTTTCAGTATTTTGATGCCTCTGGGAGTGCTATTTGTTCGTGGTCTTTATTTCATTTTAAATCGGCTATTCTTTCTGGATTTTCGTTTCACTTACTCAAATTACTTGGCTGTATTAACTTGGACTGACACCCTTGTGATTTGGCTACTGTTCATTATTCTAGGATTCTCGACAACCTATGCTTACCTTTAGGATTCTGATTCAAAGGGCTTATTTTATAAGAAATATGTAAGACGCATAACATGTAGAAAGTGCACATAGGATGTAGAAAGTGACTGTTGCAATGAAAATTAGTAATTAAAGTAAATGTCAAGGTTATGGCGGAGTACTATTAACATCCAGATTTCTAAAATATCATTTTGATTCTTAATAATAAACAAATCTAACAATAAAAAGGTCAATCGGCGTGACATCTGTCAGTGTTTATTTACGTCAGTCTGTCCCGTCAACGCCGCACTGATTGCGTTTCATTCTACGCAGTTGTGATGTAGTGTATAATTTTTAGTGTTTTATTATCTTTCCAAAAATCTAATTTAAAAGTATATTATATATTAAATAAGTGTTTCTACAGATTTATAAATATTTTCAAATAACTTGTACCTATGTACATTTTTGGCCCGAAAAGAAAGGTTTTCTTATCATTACAGACACCGGACAGGTGAAAGTAAATAAAAGCTTGTAAAGATCACTCGGGGCATTATATTTCATACCTTTCGTAATGTGTCTACACATTAGCGTTTTTCTAAGGATCACAAAGCATATACTTATTAATAATAATATTTCTTACATTAACACCAATTAGCCTAGCCCAAAGTAAGCACTGTAAGGCTTGTGTTATGGATACTAGGCCAACGGATAGATATACATATAAAATACATAAATATGCACTATTCATATAAATATACGTATATAAATACCCATAGCTCAGGAACAAATGCTCGTATTCGTCAAACAAATATCTGCCCCTTCCTGGACTCGAACCCAGAACCGAAAGGCAGGATCGCTACCTTTGGCGTTGCAGCAGACGGTCTTCTACCGTCGTCTACCAATGGTAGAAAACATACTAGGATTTACAATGGACGCAAAAATCCCAGGGAAATTATGCCAAAACTTACAAAATTTGCTTTCATAAGGTGACCAGTCGATATTATCACTGCACAACTAAGCCACTTATCACCTGATAGCCGACACCTGACTCCGCCACAACTTTTAATTAAAAAGCCACCGATCAAAATGTTAAGGGCTCAAGTTTTGACGCGAGGTTTAAGAAGAATCCACCTTGGAGACCCGATATCTCCGTATAAAATGACTTTCTTGAAATGAAAACCATTATCTAAGAAACTTTCTTGATGATAAATTTGTATTTTCCTGCAACTTCGTCTGCTCGTACTAGAGACTATTACTGGCAAATTGATAAATATAAGTCGTTAGATACTCAAATAAATGTTCTTCTTGAAAGTTTGATAAAGTTATGAAGTGCTTGTTTTTAATTGTAGTATTACTACATTACTATTAGTATTACTTGTACTTATATGTATTGAAGAAGTTTCAAATAATCTGAATCATACGTATACAAGATAGTAACATGTTCATGTTAAAACCTTAAAATATAACCTCTTATTATAGATGAAACTGAAATTTCCTCTCAAGCAATCGCTTGTGTGATTCAAAAATATTTGGAACCACTAGGGATTACAAATTTGCGTAGATTTGACACTAAAACTCGTAATATTTCGTTCAAGAATACGTGTAAACGTTCACGGGAGCGCGTGTAGCGCTACAGCTAACAGATGCGGCTACGAAGCCGTGCTACATTCGCTACGACTAAAAATAGCTCTGTATGACATATTTTTATTTCTAGGTTATATTGGCTAAATATATATTACTCCATTATATTGCGAAAACATCAGCCAATCTGTGCCGGTCCAATTTAGGAATCTAGTTCCGGGTAGCGATGATGCCCCATGATAAAGGAATTAGGCTAATTCTTGGCAGTCCGCCAGCCACAGAGCAGCGACCCGACCAAGGTAGTAAAATCGAACACAGGGAAACATGTAAAATATTATCTATAATATATATTATTTATAAATAAACTATAATTTATAGCAATCGTTAAAATTAAACCATGCAGGGATAGTATAATATTTGTCATATTACGGATAAAACATATAAATATTACTGGGCCGTAGATCTTATCTATGGATACATGAAAAATGCTGTAGGTAACATGGACCACGTATTACTTAACAGGTGAGACTAGTATGATATACTCACAGCTAACGACTTCGAATGTAGCCGGAAGTAGAGGCAAAATGTGTCGTCCGAGGCACAAAGTAGATCGAATTAATAAGTCTAGTGACCCATCCAATAATATATAAGTCATAAAGGGCCCTCAGTCTCCCTTTGATTGATTTTTTTCAATGGCTGGTCATCAGATGGGTGTTAATGATATTTAATATATTTTTTATTATTTTTTACCATGATGCACCGTGTGAAATCGGAACAATTGTAGAGTAGTGGGTGAAGGAGCAAGTTATTTCAGTGTCTTAATTTCTGTAGGTACTCATTGCCATATGTGTATACATACATATTTATATATATAAAATCATTTCCACTTACTATGATCCCGATATACATCTCTAGCTTCTTCAACTTTCATCAGCCTTTTCATACAATCTCGTCGATTACCGGTAGTTTTTGTGTATATGTATTTACAACGCGATGAATCTCACATGAGCTAGACCTTAAAGTTAAGAGATGGTTCTAGTAGGCAGCGACACCTACACACCGCCGCACATAACATCGCTGGAATACAAAGCAACAAGATTGACACATTGCATCACAGATGGCGCTAGCTCCAAGAAAAAGCATTAGTATGGAAACTTACATCACGCTATAAGAGTTTCCTATGTATATCTAGAATATCTTCTTAGTTCAATCTACATCATTAGGACACATATACAAACACACATACAAACATTCTTTGGCCTTCCAATAAGTTGTATCCCCACATGGTCTATTCTCCCTCCTTTTTTTAGTGCATAGAAAGGGCATGCTATGATAAGTAAGTTCATAATGGTGATGTCTATGTTTTTTTATGATAGATAGATACGTTTCATTCTAGTTGTACACACATTATACATAGCCGTGATACATACAAAGAAAAAAACAAAGTAATATTAATAAATTCATAACAAAACTAACATAGGTAGATAGAGCGTATCAACTACGGCACAGAATAATTAACGTATATTATTTAACTAACTCAACAAATTTGCATCATCAAAACAACTAAACACCTCCAAATAAATACTAAATAAATTTAATTAACTATCCGTTATCACCAAAAATAAATTAAAATACCTTAAAACAAAACACGTTAACAAAAACATTAACACCTAATAGAAGCAACCATATTTTTACGAAAATCTACCTTCTTTCTCTTTCTTTCCTATCTCTCTTTCTGTCTACCTTCTTTCTCTTGTTCCGTTTTTGCTCTTGGGCTAGAGGTATCCTTAGCTTCGACCCCCGGATGTGATAACGACCAATAACAAAAATCCGTATTTGCTTATAAAATCTGAAACAATTTACCTAAACTTTAATAAAAAAAAACAAAGGTAGGTACGTAGGCAGTTTTTATGAACCTCAGCCTCTGTTCGGTTGTATGGCCTTCTGAAACAACTTAGCAGGTCGTTGCGAGCTGCGGGACGTCCGACCCTAACTCATCCCGCTTAATTATTATTAGCTAACGAGCTAATATGAAACTGCGTTGTTACATTCGATGGCGAATTGGTCACTTTTACAATTGACACAAGCTTCAAAATGGCATGAACCACACAATTCAAGCCAGTTCATTCATTATTCAAGCTAGTATATTTACACTTAAATACAGCGATAAAAGTGATCTGTTATTTTCTGTATAAAAATATTTAATTTGAACAGTTATTTATTTAAATATAAATACCTGGACGTTTGAGCTTTGCTAGTTATTAAACAAATAGTAAAAAACAAATACTGTTCTTTATATAATATAAAACGTTACATTTCATCAAAAGTAAAAATAAAAACAAATACGTTTGGTAATTTACATATAATAATCCAAATTAATCCATTACAGCCATTTCTGAAATACGTAAATTAAATTTATATACAAGAAATGCTTGTTTAAAATAATAAGATTTCTATAAAAGATTTTAGTATGGTATCTATACTATATATAAAAGTCTTGAAAACCCAAGAATAATTAATTGTATCCATGAAACTGAGAAAAATTACCAAAAATATTTGACGACTTTAATTTTTTATTCGACGCTGGAAAGGCAAATTGTATTAACAGCCAATTTGGTCGAATATGAGTTATATACATCGTTGGAATCGCCTGATTTTTCTCTTTCGAATGGTCTTGGAATCGATTTAATCTGAGCACTTTCATGGTCGTTAATACACCTGTGATTTTCGTCATTTACCTATATTTTTTTGTCTTAAATCCATTCACTTTTTGACTTTGTTTCATAAAGCGTACATGGTAGTAGAAAAATACTCATAAATCATTTATGCCTGCCTATGCTTAAAATAAGAATAATTTCAAAACACTTTATCATTCCATTTTTTGAAATATTCACGCAATAAAACATTTTAGTGGTTGGCCATAATTTTCAAATTTAAAAATAAGTCAATTTTCTTGTACATAAAATATAATTAATTGTCGTTTAAAACCTTTTACTTTTCTGCTAATTACAATCATTTTGACGTTAAGCCAATTTTGTCGACAGCCCTTAATAATCTATTGGTCGATCATACAATTTTACCTGAAACTATTCTAATGTGATTAAAGCACATAAGATACTTTACTTAATGCAAAAATTTATTGCATTAGTGTGTTAAACCTACCGAAAAAAATGATAAATATGAAACTATGGTGGTTAGAGGGTACTTCAAGACCGATGTTTACGGTAAGCTGTGGCTGTTAGCTAAGTGCCGAGCGTTGTGCTGGTGCTTCAGTCACCTACGCGCTGTCGAAAAGGGAGGTACCCTAATTAATGCACAATACCACCTTATAAATGTAGTGCACAAGCTCAAAAAATGCTATAAATTACTTTAAAAATTACCAGCAGTTCCCTCTCATTACTTCCACAAAGACTCGACGCGTCTCTAATTGCCACAGGAATTTGAGCAATCTTTACCAATTATAAAAAACAGATTTTAGCTCAAAAGACAAGGTTTGTATAGGAGAAAACGTGTTTATAAATATTTTAACACAGAATTTTAACATTTCATTTCATGTTCCGAGAAAAGATAAGTGTCTCAAATGCATCTCTTTTAAAAGTAATCCTGATGGGTTCACTGTAGAAGAAAAACTTTTCCACGAAAAAGAACTTCTTTTTCGTGGACTTCTAAAAATCGTTTCAAGTACCACCAAGAAATAACAAATCAGGAACCACAAACTTTATGCGTGCTAGGGTAAGTCAAAAACTTCGCGAAATGCGTGGGAAGAAGGTTGAAAAAAAACACCAAATTATTTTTCTTTTTCAATGTATTCCCCCTTAACCCTAATACATTTGTCAGATCGTTCAAATAATTTGTTAATACCATAAAAAAAAAACGATTTGTCCTAGCGTAAAAAAAGCCGAAATTGGCGACTTCACCTCTTCATCGTCGTCAATATTGTTTACCACGCAGCTCTTTTTTCATTTTTGGAAATAAATAATAAACATCCTGGGCCAGGTCTGGACTATAAGGAGGGTGGTGGTTCGAGAGTTGTTCGAAGCCGCACCGGTGAATAGCAGTCGTCGCAACATGACTCGTATGCATAGGTGCATTGTCATGCAAAAGGAGCACGCCTTTGGTCAATTTTCCTGTTCTTTTTTCTTTAATGGCCTCCTTTAACGAAGCGTAGTATTGTCCTGTTATATTAACACTGCGTTCTTTATAGTCGATGAGTACCTTATGTATTCCAAAAATATAGTCGCCATGATCGTTCCAGCCGATTGTGACACACGGTACTTCTTGGGCGGCGGGGTGCCGTTTTTATGCCACTGCATCGACTTTTGCTTCGACTCGGGTTCGTAGTGAACCCAGGTTTCATCCCCAGTAACAGTTCTGGCCATAACTTCTCCCCTGTTATCGCCACAGAGCTCCAACAACTGACGAGAAGATTCGACACGTTGTCGTTTTTGAAGGATTTTCGGAACCCACCGTGCGCTGACCTTTGTCATCCCAAGATAATGATGTAAAATGTTCAAAATGGTTGTATCGGATACTCCAACCATTGCTGCTAGCTGGTTCTTCTCAGGCGGGAATCTTCCAAATATATTTTTTCTACTTTCTCGATGATTTCGGGTGTGGTGGCCTCAATTGGCCGTCCAGAACGTGGGTCATCTTCAATTGAGTCTCTTTCTTGATTGAAAAGACCATGCCACTTATAAACCGTGGTTTTACCAGGGGCAGAGTCTCCGTAAACCGCTATTTTTTTTTTGATCTCCCCTCATATCTTTTGGTTTACAGAAAGTACTCAACACGCCAAACGGTGAGAGTATGCTATTTTATTATTCTCGAAAATATTCGGTGTACAATTTAACAGTTTACGAAAGTCAAACGAGGGAGGTTTATTGCTACTCATGGGGAGAGGCTGATGCTAAAAGGGGAGGTAACGAGATTGCGATGATTCTGAATAATTATATAAAAACTGTGGACCAGCGTCAAACAGTGAGGGATTTACTTTTAAATAGTTTTTACGGCTGTTCATACAGCGTTATAATCCTGCGAATTTATAGAAACCATGCAAATGAATTTTCTCATACCAGGGCACACTTCTATGCCAGTTGGTAGTGTCCATTCAATTTTAGAAAGGAGTGTAGAACATTCGATAATTTATGCTCCTTCACAATGGGCAACGATATTTCATCTGGCCAGGATAAATCCAAAACCATACAACGTGGAAATAATGTGTCATAAGGTTTTTGAATCCTGGTATTCTATGTCAGAAAAGTATTTTAAAAATAATTTAGTTGGTAAGATAAGTAAAATAAATATTATTACATAAAAAAATGTTTAGCTAATATTTTGATCTAAGATGGGTTAAATTCAGCGTGAGTGATACAGCAATTACTGAAAAAATTTAAGTATTATGTAAGAATAAGCGCCCAGAGAGATGATTTGTACAAAAACCGTCTTCCCTTTTCTGAACAAAAACATTTGGTTAATCTTTGTAATACTTTTGCAATCCCGCGCAGATATCACGAAGATACCTAAGTTTGCAATCTTGCAATGCTAGAGAAATTTTACCAGACACTGATGTAGAAGATGTTAACAATTTAAGTAATATTAATGATATTTTTGAATTTATTTTGTATGTTATGGAGGCAGCGCACTTTGTGACAATTATTTTTAATGTCATATAAGAGTAGTATAGTACTTGTAACATCGGACTTCTTTAAGTTTGAGAATCTATAAAATATTGCCATTCCATTTTAATAAGACTCTTTGATCTCAGAATTGTGTACTTTAGTTTTTGTAATGGTATAAAGTTATGTTCATGATTTTGTGATTAAGTCATTATAAAAATATATTTATGTGTAGTTTATTTTTTCCTAAAACTTTCTCATGTTATTCACATTGGGAGATAATACCCAGAGCCTAAGAGTAACTTTAGTACAATGAAAGATCAGACAATCTGGTTTTTTTCGTTTCTCTTGGCCTGACCCGATAAAATATTTTACTTGGGTGTTAAAGTATGCTAAACAGCATATAACACATTTTTCTAATTCATTTAATGCAGCTATTTGATCATTAAAACATACTTTACCGGACCACAGTGATAATGTTATAGTGACTTAAGTCAATTTTACTTAACCAAGATTATGTACTGCATTGTATTATCTCCAAAATATTGGACAGGAGGACACCTACATTATTTTTAACATTTACATTTCATAGTAAACGTTATTCGAAATAACTATTCTAATTTTCAAAGAGAATACTCAATTAGTTAATTAGTTACGATTTTTTTTTCAAAATTTGAAACTTTAAATCGTTCTACTGAACAATTCATACAGTGGTCGTTAATACAATTTGCCTTTCCAGCGTCGATATGTTAAAATTTTAATTTGACGTATGATACGCAATGTTAAACATGCAGCACCAGCCTCTGTGTATTTCACACGTTTATTAATAAGAATGTGCAATAATGATATTATAAACGTACTGTCCTTAAAAAGTCTCAAAAATAGGTCTTTAGGATTTTCAATGAACCCACAATTTATTTCTAAGTATGACAAAAGAATCATTATTACAATGAAAGATTTCGATACTGTAGTTTCTGGTTCATCAATAAATAAATTAGACACCTCACGACAATTATCCAATTCATAAATAAGTAGATCTTGTACAATGAATACTAAATAACGTATAGAATACATAATCAAGTATATAATAAATATATATTATATTCACGAGTTGGGAACATATGCTTATGGTCATTAAACAAACATAAATGCTACCTGGATTCTAACTTGAAACCTTTGACTTAGAAGGCAGGATTTTTCTCAACAGTCACGTAATTTAAGGCATAAAAACAGACTGGCAGTTTTATTAGATGAGTTAAGGAACTTAGTAAATATCATTAAAAATATACAATAGAATACCAAAACAATATCAGCATATGCATAAAGAAACAGATTTTAATAATAAATAAATATAGTCTACCACCAGATCGGAAATTGGGATGCCCTTCCGAGAAGAACTGGCGAAAAACTGCCTGAGTTTCCGACTTAGTAGTTAGTGTACACCGTAATCGTAATGAAAATTTTATAAATAAATAAAATGTAAAATAAAACTATTTAGCTTTTATTATTTTAACAGTTAGGAACGTACTTGATTAAAATATAAAATATATGGCGACCATTGCCTTAGTTATGCTGTGATCACGACTCCTATAAAGGTGGCGAAACATCAGGATTAAATATAAATTATGCGCTAAATCCTTAACAAGTTGTTTTATTTAAATGTGTAATATGCGCGGAAGTGTAGAAACTTACTTAGTTTTAATTTAATATATGTTAGATTTAAGTTATGTACAATACTTACAGAGTAATGTAAAAGTTACTTTTTTATTTTGTAAGATCTTATGCACCCAACTAAAACAGATACTTGTTGACTTTGTTGAAATCATCGAAATAATGATATCTTAAAAATACTTTTATTGTGATAACAGAATCATTTTGTTTTGACGTGATAACGTCTTATAAATCGTTGAATGCCGCCTGCACGCACGAAAAAGTGTAACTGCCTGAGGTCTGCCTGAGCCGAGCGTTTAAGCGAGAGCGCGGAACAAGCGATAGAGAGGCACGATCGGCCTAAGCTTTCGGCTTGTGACGCATCTATCTCTCTTCCACTTCATGAAGTGAAAAGTTAATGACGATTCCATTATTTATTACAACTAAATGTCAATTTATCGAAAAAAAATTTAATTAACTCCTTTGTATTATCCAAAATAATGATAATTCCGTGATAATAATTCAATTCAATTCATAAAAGTATGCAATTTTTCATTAATGTTTTCTTATGACGCTATCACGTAAAATTATCGTCCGTAAACTGACTTTACAGACAACCAATTTATTTTTTGTGGATTATGTACGGTGACGACGTTTAATGTTGTAAATATCGTTACTTCTGTTAAAGCTGACGAGATTTTTAAGCCCATTCTTCGTGTCAGTTAAAAGACGTCCTGAATGGGTGGTAGGTAAAAATGTTGGGCACAACAAACAACTTACTTTAAGTGCATTTGAGTAAAGTTATTTTCATTTTCAATTTGTTGCAATAAAAGATATGACTATAACTATCGCTACAATGTCGCACAAAGCGGCCATATATTTTTTTAATTTTTATTGTATAAGAACTTTCGCTTTCTATTTGGAAACAGGTAAAGAACAATGTTATTGAAGATAAGACAAAGTAAATGATTAATTAATCACCATAATAACCTTTGAAGGGAGCAATAAAGGACAATTTAGCCGGGCTCCTTTTGCATAACATCATTATTTAGAAGCTTAAGGTATGATATTAAAAGAAAGGCGCATCGCTCTCCTGATATTTCTTTCGTTAAACGGAAACAATCGAGCCCTTAACCGCGTAAGGTTGTCAACTGTACTAACATAAGAAATATTTCTATAATACTGAGTACAAAAAAAATAGGGTGAAATTGCATTTTTTTTCTCACTAGCCCAAAGCAAGCACTGATAGGCTTGTGTTATGGATACTAGGGTAACGGATAGACCTTCATATAATATACATACAAATACAATAATCATAGAAATATATATAAATCCCATAACTCAGTTACAAATGATCGTGATTTTCACACAATAATTTTCCCCTTCCGGGACGCAAGCCTAGGACCGTGTCGGTGCGAAAAAATCTCTACCATTGCACCAAAAAGTCGCCAATATAACAATAAATAAATTTCAGACAACTCCGAAGAATTATTTCGTCTCATACTAAGAAGTGCTTGTACTATGAGTATTTTTTTTATATTTATTTACTTAATAAAGTAAAGTATACAAAAATATGTATAAATCCGAATATAACTCGGGCACAAAAGCTTATGTGCATCACACAGTTTATGCACTGCGGATGTTCAATCATGGACCTTTAGTCCATGCGGTAGGATCGCTACCATTGCACCAAACAGCAGTCTTAAAGGATAGTTACAGTCAACTAACACCAATTATTATTATGAATTAGTTTTTAACTAAAATATCATATACACACTAACATAGCTTTTAACTTTCCTTATTACAAACAGATAATGAGACTGTTTCTCAAATGAAAAAAGTTCTAAATTAAAATAAGCTATAGAGACCAAATAACAGATTTGTTACATAAATGAATAAGTATATATACAAAAACTACGAATGATTATGATTCTCACACACATACACAATTACACACTTCCTCTTGCAGAGGATTTGAACCCATTACTGTATCAATAGGATTGCTACCATTACACCAACCGACTGTCGAGAAATAAACTCATAAATTTATGACAAATAGTTAATATTTTGTATTTGTATTTCCTTATATTATAAAAATAATAATGAAGTACTGTGATATATCTCTTCCCGCCTGAGAATTCACTTGTGACCCGAGTCGACTTTTTCTAGTGTTTTTCTATTATAATAATTTATCTTAAAAGATCGCATTGAAAATGCATAAAATATATAAAAATTATAAAACTGAAATATCTCTGTAAATAACTCGATTTGTTATGGAAGAGTGACTCTTAGCACGTAAAAGAAAGAGCCCACCTTTGAATTTGTTAACATCTAATGTTAACAGAATAAACATTTTTTAATTTTTTAGATGCATAAAAGAAGTAAAAAATTGCTACAGTAAATTAATAAAATTAGATGTAAATGTACAAACGTATTTCGATCAACCATTATGATTAATTTGACGACTTTGATTGTTTAATAATATTGAAGGTTTTAATGATTTTGATAATTTTAATCGATTTATGATTTTAATTGGTTTTTAATGATTTTAACATTGGATTTGATTATTGTTACTAACACAATATGGGTTATTTCCGAAATGAATGAATTAAGTTTGATTTAACTATAGTAACTAGAATTTGATAACCAGTTACGTACGAAACCATATCTTCATTGCATAATAAATAGCTCCTATGCATCAGCTTCAATGGCACAATGTCTGTTACGCCATAATTTTCTGAGTTCTTAACCAATTTTATTAATTTTTGTGTGGCATCGAATCAACAGGTTTAGGTTAGGTTAGCCCGAATTTTGAAATTCACAAACATAAAAAAGTTATGACCAATAAAACATTGGCTCTGTGGGATTTCACAATGAAACAAAAAGCACGCGCTTTTTGAAAGTTATCATTGTTATGGAATTTAAAAATTTACTAAACATTATTGATTTTTTTTGGAAGCGTTGCGAAGGGGTACTCTAGCCGGGAAAAAAAAAGCGTAAGATTTTTATGTGTAGTCTATGTGGGATGGCTATACAGTGTCTAATGTATAGTCTACGTGATGACTGTTATTATATATTTTTATAAAGAATTGTAAATAAAATAAAGGTGTAAAATAAAATAAAGATAATTTTGTAAAATAGTTTTTTTGCTTTTTATCGATAAAAAATCATAATAAAAAGGAGTATCCGAACAATTATTTTCTTTATATCTTAAATAGAACTTAAAATTCATATTTTTATGCTAAGGAACTTTGTTCCTATCCGGTGTCCCACCACACCACGCGACTTTTTTTATTTTTTTTATAACGTTCCGCTCCAATATATGGTGGAAGCGAAGCTTTATGCTTAGCGACTGCATCAACCTAGATCAGACAATGCCATGACCACTGGGTATGGTTGTTAACTTTATTTTTATTAATCTTTACGAGCTAACTTAAATTTTAGAATTTTAATAAAAAAACGTTTCAACTCTTTTACAGGAGCCGTGATCACAGGATAACTAAGGTAATGGTCATCATACATGTGCCTATTACCTTCACAATATTTTAATCGGGCACGTTCCTAACTGTTTACATTGAATACACATCAAAATTTTTTTTTTTGGTCGGGATTAAATAAATAAATATTAATATTTCTCACATTCACACCAATTAGCCTAGCCCAAAGTTAGCAATGTAAGGCTTGTATTATGGATACTAGTGTAACGGATAAACATACATATACCATAAATAGATATTGTAACATTCCTTTGAGGAAGAACACAATACAAATGTTATTCTCACACGGCTCGGCTAACTAGTTTAGAAAATTAAAGTGACAAAGTATCTCTATATATTTAAACATTGTACGTTCGATTAAATGAAGAAAACAATTTTGTTTGTCTCACACGACTCGGCTAGCTTACAACAGACGCCATGCGCTGCGGCGTGGGAGGGGTGCGCGAGCGCGGTCCGGTACCGGCGCTCTCATTGGCCGTTGTCGTCAGACAGACAACTTGACGAAAGTTAGAAAACTATGGTAGGCAACGTAACGAAATTAATAAGGGTTGCCCGCTACAATATGTCATATTCATAGAAATATATATACCCATGACTCAGGTACAAATGCTCGTATTCAACACACAAACATCTGCTCCTTCCAGGATCCGATCCCAGGACCGTCGATGTGAAAGACAGGATCGCTACCGTTTCACCAAACGGCCATCAATTTTGAAAACTTTAATTTTTGTTTTAATTCTTTTTAGTGGTGACGACCCTAATCCCAACCCTAGCGAGGCACAAAGGTAAATGTCCTTTTTAAGGCGCTTAATGTCTACAAAAACCCACGTGCGTCAGACAAATGACCGGCAAGAAAAAATATATTACCAGTTACCGGCGTTTACCTCCTCTGCCACTCTATCAAACGACATAGAACAACGCAAAACTTCGCATACTCACGAATACACGTCGACTTCCACTTGGACGACTATCGTTTGTCTCCGAGTTCAATCAGCAATGTATACACTCCAAGCGATGTTCACGAAAGCGCAGATTCTTTTTCTCTCCGTAAAATATCTTTGATTCCAAATATATTTACTTAGGAAGACATAAAATGAATTTCATTGAATAGGGGGACTTTATTACTCCTTTGGCGGATGAAGATTTTGGTAAAGTGCGATGAAGCCGGCGTGTTGTGGTAACTGCGTGGTTTTTATAGTGAAAGCCTCCAGTAATGAGGGCCATTTCTAAGATATTAGTTCGGCAGGTTTGGACGTAATGGGGAGTAACTCCATCAAACGTAGCGAGGTACTAATTTTTTTATATTAGTAATTTTTTGGTTTTAGGGCGAGAAATCTCAACAGTATATGATCCGTTGTTAAATACAATGGTAGCATTATGATTTTGATGTATTTTTTATTAGTTACTAGCTTTTACTTGCGAATTCGCCCACGTTAATGTAGACTGCCGATTAAAAGTTATATATTTTTATCCCTCGGGATCTCTATACTTTTTTCTGACTGAAAAGTACCCTATGTCCTTATTTACCCTTGACAAAGTGTATGATGCAACATTTTATGATGATCAGTTGAGTAAGGCGTAAAAATATAACAAACAAACAAACAAACTCACTTTATTTATAATATTAGTAAGGATTTTTATTATATTGTTTCAGTTTTAAATGGGACCTGAGCCTCAACATGTAGCATAACAAAAATCCGTGAAAATAAAAAATAAAATGATAAATATCAGCAGTTTATAATTCGAAATATAATAATTTTAATACAAACTGAAAAGAAGTGTTTTGATGTGAGAAAATGATGAGGAGAACTCTCTCCTCCATCACTCGATGACGATCACAGATTAGGTATGAAAATACCGCCACAAACGTGGTCTTAGTCTGTGTAAATACTTCAATATGTAAAAAATATACAATTATTTTGTTTTCTGAATTTTCCATTTTTTCAAACTACTACAAGTGCCCAAAAGCGACATCTGCTTTGTACGGAATCCAAAAAAAATCTAAATATTGTTAGTTTCACCAAAACACACTAATATTTTAGGTTACACAATAGTGTTTCCAGACTATCGATAGTATATCTATAAATTTTTTCATCTGATAAATAACTTACTATCGATATGCCTATCGATAATATTGTTTATAGTATTAATACTATCGATATCACAAAACGTGTCAATATTATTATTTTCCAGTAGTAATACTACAGATAGTATTGCTGCTCGAAAATAACAAACTTTTTAAAAATATCAATAGTATTGTTACTATTTAAGTTCTTAGTAACAATACTATCTAGTTGTTACACTTCTGCGCACATTACACATTTTAATAAAACAACTTTGAAGGTAGGAGGTAGTAGGAAGGTGAAGGTAGAAGAAAATATATGACGACCATTACCTTAGTCATCCTGTGATCACGGCTCCTGTACGTAGTGTGCTCCTGTGTGAAAGTGTCGAAACGTCAAGATTAAATATAAAATAATGTATGCGCAAAAATCCGTAAAAAAGTTGCTTTATTCAATCAATACTAATGTTATTATCGATACTAATAATAATATCGCTAGTATTGTTTCCAAGACCCTAGATACACGATACTATCGATAGTTTGTTAAGTACGAGCAACAATATCATCGATAGTATTGCATTGTTTCAATTGTATTGACACATTCCAAGCTATCGATAGTAACTATATTATGAATACTATAATTGATAGTCCTGCTATCTATTACCTATCGATAGACTATCAATTAATTATCGAAATTCCACTATCGGTTGGCAATATTATTACATACCTGAACAGTTAGGTGGGGTTGAATTTTCTTCTGAGTGATCTTTTGTTATGTTCAAATATAATTTGCGTGCATTAATATTACATTCTAGGTAACAACAAATCACATTAAAACTAGTGAACTACTAGAGATAATTGCAGATCGATAAATGTCAACCACCACACGCCGACAAGTGCAACCGCAAACCGACAAGTCACGGTTGATGCGTTCAAAACGATTGATCGTGCATTGTTAAGTGGATTTTGTGACCACATATATAATGGACAGGGTAGACATATATGTGTACATCTGTGCCATCTACCAAAACAATATAAAAGGAATACTTTTTATCAAAAATTTTGTATTCATTACAAGAGCTACTAAATAATTTCACAAATATATAAACACTGATGGAATCATTGTTTTTTTCTTTTATATAATACCAGATGATTCGGCCACGCGTTTCTGGTTTATTATAAATTAAAATGAAACCTATCCTGTCCTAAGTCGGGGCAAATTCAGCGAATTAATTGTTAGTATAACCCGGCCACGCGTTGCCATGGTAACGTTAATTGCTGGTATAACCCGGCTACGCGTTGCTGGTATAGTAACAAACACAAAGTCCTTCTTTTATATAGTAGATATTAATTTTATTTGGTTACCTTAATTTAATTACTTTAAATATAGCATATTTTTATAATTTCAATATTTATATATTTTTTATTAATATATGTTGCCTTAGCTGAGTTCATGTCTTGGATCAGTAAATTAATTAAACATTTTATCGTATATTACGCCGTATGGTGTTCAGCACAGTTGAAAAGCATCAACCTTTCACACTTATTAGTGACGTAAAGGCAATTGATGATACTGGAAGTACCGTATACTTCCCGTAGACGACAATATCGACAGCACCATTTTTCGCATTTTGGTTCTTTACAGAAATCACCCAACCAATGGAGATTATTTCAAACGCCCCGTTATTTTAATTGAAGCTTACATACAGCAGTGGACTTCTTTCTGACATTCTCACCAATTAACCTTACCAAAAGTAAGCACTCTAACACTTGTGTTAAAGATACTATTTCTAGCAATATATATAAATACCCAAGAACCAAGAACTGTCTGTTCGAAGGTAAGATTTCTACCGTTGCACCTAACGGTCACTTTTGCAAGGCCCGGTCATATAATGACGTGTGGCCAAATATATAAGCTTCTTCGGTAGGCACAGAACTGTAGGTTTTAGCTGCTTCTGCAAAGCAGTGCAGAGTGTTAGAATAGAATAGTTCTTTATTGCCATACTGTGTACAATTTGTGGATTGAAATGCGGTAGGTTTACATAAATGACAACAGTGTACCCACACCGAGCTTGCGATGTCTAAGTTCCTTAAAATTCCTTTCCTTTAAATAAAACTGTTTATTACACGCTTATTAAACTACTTCACAACATTTATAACTAAACAGATTCATTTTTCATTTAGAAAATGTTCACTAGGGTAAGTAAATATCACGAGTCCCACGCATCCAAAACCAAAGTTCACTTCACAACGCACAACTGGTTTCATCTACCAAAGGAATAAAGGAATAAGAACAGTCGAAATATTTAAAGTTACGATTTTCTGAAAAAACATCGCCTACACTGTAATAACTTATTTTAAGAATTCACGATAGATCTTGTTCCTTTATTATACAGTTTATTTCTGTTTAACCCTCAACTGTACAGGTTGCTACCGATGTAACATGATTACCTTATTAGGGACCCCTAGGAACGCATAAAATATTCAAATAGCTCAACGTAATCTCGCCGGAGATTTAAATACGGCGAAGTTGGCGTTGTAAAAATATTCAGTAGTTGGCGAATTAGGCCGAGCGCCCATTGGGAGACACCGCGGCGAGGGATATTATGGATCTTGAAACGCGGAGCCACTTATGACTGATTCGATTATCCACACGAATTTATACGTTGACGGAATATCTTAATCTAAAACTTTAAGATAACATGGTGTGATAACATGATAACATGATACACATGTATTTTACTGTTGTTACATTATGAATGTTAATAAAAAAATAATATATAAATGAGAAATTTAATAGTTCTAGAGAGTTGGTGGAGTTTAAGCAACTTTCGCAAAGGCAGGTTACAGAATGGACGACCGGAACAGAGACTGAGCGACTCCATTATAAACTTAGGCGAGGGTTGTAACAGGATAAAGGTTAAATTATTTGAAAGGTAATATGACGATAAATTATTCCTGTAAACTTGACTGATTTTGGCAACTTGAGAACTGGGAAATAGAAAATCATAATAAAGAGAGGTAATGAGTAACTTAAGTAATTGATCCAGCTTTTTGGTGTTCAACTCCTTAAGAATAGTTTCATACATAGCGCACGGTATGAGAAATAGATGGGTAGTAAAATCAATCGATAACAAAAACTGAAGGGTTACATTTCCTCTGCGTGATATAACTCCCCGCTCCTCAGTCACAAGTACACATATACTCTCTCTCTTTCTTTCTTACAATTGCATTCAGTATACATGAAAAATATCATCTATACATATAAATAAAATTGGAGTGTCTGTTTTTAATATAGAAATAACCGTTTTTTACTACATGCATATGAATATATATAAGGTACATACACCAAAATAACATTTTTCATAATTTTTGTCTGTCTGTCTGTCTGTTTGTTCCGGCTAATCTCTAAAATGGCTGGACCTATTTTGACGAAACTTTTATTGGCACGTAGCTGATGTTATAAGGAGTAACTTAGGCTACTTTTATTTTAGAAAAAGTCTTTTATTTTAATTCATAACCAAAATATTTTGTTTCGTGAAAAATGTAATAACTAAGCCACAGTGACGCGTGGCCGGGTCAGCTAGTAATTAATAAAATAAAAAATAAACCATAATTTAAGTAATACATTTTATCAAAATTGGGTGAAATCCCGAGTCAGTCGTTTAAAATCCATTTTGCTGTTTGCTTTTTTAATCACGGGGTGGTAAGTAAGTGATGTAAAAGAGATTGTAACAAAACGCTGAGAAGGAATGCCATGAGTTCCTTTACTGTCTGAACGAAGATTACGGTTATGGAAGGCTCTCAGATATTGAAATTTCAATTTCAAGTACTGCAAAATGAATGGATCATTAAGTAAAAAAAAAGTTGAGAGATTTCGCAGGTTTCAACGCTGTCGAATAGAAACTCATCTTAATTTCGATATGAAAAATTATACTCATATTTCCAGAGATAGAAAATGATATACAATTATCAAAAAAGCGGTTCAATTTATTTAGTAGTGGTCTACCCTTTTTCAAAGAAATTTATAATTCATCATTCATTCATCATCTCGTATGAAATGGAATAAAAGAGTTACACAATTTACCATTTATTTAAATAAAAAATAAAATACAATACACAATACACAATAGCCATCATTACTGTTACTTTATATTAATTCTTTTGATCAAGAATTGATACAAAGTAACCATCTGACTTACTCATGACTCATTACTTAACCAACTTTTATGTGTTCTAATTACTAATGATGCTTTAGAAAATAATCTCTCAGCAGATACTGAAGTTACAGGCATTGAAAGAAAATCACGGGCCATCTTCAATAAAGTCGGATCTCAGTCTCATGCGTCCACCACTACTCTAAAATGTCTTCCGAGCTGGCGGCTCTGGGTTTACTGTCCGGGGTGTTGTCTCGTGAAGATCTTGCCGTCTCTGTTCCAAAAAATGCGCCAGCCCCGCCACTCGCTGGCTTCGCGCGCCTGGCAGAACAGTGAGCGGTTCACGCGCGTTAGGCGCTCGTTTATGTAGAAGCGGCGTGGCGGCCCGGACAAGTCGACGCCTTCAGTGGTCAGTCCGCGGCGCACGCGGGCGGCACGCAGCAGCTCGTCGCGCACCGCACGCCGTACCAGGCGCATTACGAAGGGCCGCGGTCGTGGCGCCGCGCCGACCGCGCCGCCGCCCGCCTCCGTCGGACGACCGACGCGCGTCGCGCAAACCACGTCCTGCTGCCCCAGCTGCACTCCGATCTTGGTCGCCAAGGTCATGATGATATGCTGAAGACCCTCTCCTTTCTGTTCCGGGACACAAGTAATCTCCACGTCGTTAAGGAGAAGCTCTTGGTCACGCTCGTTCAGTTCGGCTTTCAGTGACTCGATGGTGTTCATCACAGTGCCATCAGACCGAACACCCGCCGTCCCGCAGCCTTCCAGAATTTCTACGCGAGACCTTAGTTCTTTCACCTCACCCATGCATGACTCCACCTGAGTAACGAGTCCAGAGAGCTTTCCATCGAACGCCTGCACCTGACGACGCGTTTCAGCCATCTCTTTCCGAAGGGTACGTATCTCTTCCACGAGCACGACCAACTTGTTCTTCAACGTCACCAGTGTACTACTAGAAAGGTCAGGTGCTCCCACAGGACTACTACACTTCACCGGCTCGGAGCCGAGACTCCCCGGCGACGTGTGACTTTGTCCTCATGTCCACGAACCGGCGTGTCGCTATTATCGACTTTGGGCTCCCGGCTTTTACACGCTTCGCATTTCCACTTCAGTCTATGCTCCCCAGTCAGTGTGTTCCGAAACCGCTGCTCGGATACATTTGCGCATAAAATTTCATAAAACTCCGCACACCTGCAACAACATAGAAATTGACTATTTTTAATTTGTTGTTAACAGCCGCCACAGTTTATATTAGGCGCATATGCTTTATCTTCCTCAGTTTCGTCTTCATAATCTCCATATTTCTGTTCTTGTGCATTACTGTCAGTTTCACAGTGTTATGCTAAGGTCTTTAATAAATCTTACACACACAAGGTTAAAAATGTGAGCATAGCACCAGAAATGTTGATTGTTTGAATTAAAGTGTGGCAGCTGTCTGCCCAGTTCATACATAAATTCCGTATATAAACTTGCGTTGTCGACGGTGATACCCTGTATTTTATCAATGATGTCATATTCTAATATACATTCGTGGATAAACCTTACAATATCTTTCCCAGTATGTCAACCGCGTGATGGTGTAAAATCAAGGGCTACAGATCAAACAGTGTCAAATGTTGTTCGTGCGGCGCGGCGGCGACGATTGTGCGTGTATCTTGATCTTGTTCTTCCGAATAGCTGCAAAATTTCTTTGAGACTCGACCTTTCATGGTACCGACAACAAGGCGCCGTGCATTATTAAAGTGCCGATGGTCAAAACTAGGGATGCACTCTTTTTTCTTTTAATAGATATTTTCATTCGCTATGTCGTTTAAGGTATTGTTCATAATGCGCATAAATCCGAATTTCCTTATTTTTTTATATATATTTTTGCGTCTCATAGAGTCCCTAAGCGTATACCCCGAACTCCTATACTCCTTGAAACGACACTCAGTCCTAACTGCAAGAAGCAAGAGTCTTGCAGGCTTAGTCTTGTTCTTGCTCAAACCTTGCACGGTCATTCTTGGTATTGATCTTGCTAAAATTAGGCGTACTTGGTCTTGGTCTTGTTCTTGCAAGACTAATTTTGGCAACACTACTTATGAACCTAGTGTAGAGTGAAATAAAAAATATTATATCATAGTTCAGCGGATCAAGTGGGTAACTGGCTTAAAATTGCTGGCTAGCTATTCAAAATACCAGAGTTTAGTCAATTATGCATGTTGCTGCAGTCACCCGATGGGGCATGAAGTTAGCGATGTAGAACTTCCTTCCTATAAATATGTATTGTGACCACGATTGTGAGGCAATTTTCAAAAGTCATCTGATTTTAATTTTACCAGATCCTTCATATCTGGAAGACGTTACGAATTAATCACACAAGAAAATACCGAGCATAGCTCTTTGTACTGGTCGCTAGGTGTCTCTCTACGAATCAATATTTAAAGATCACGTCGCAGTGCCGTATGTCTCCACTGGCAACACACGACTCGAAAACATTAGTCTTTAGACTCTGGGGGATTCGGGACGGGAAAACATCGCTTTCGTACAATAAAAGTGGACTGCTAATTATTGGGTATTCTGAAAATATATACGACATCTCGATAAATAAAAAAAGCGAGTGTGCTTTAGACCTGAATTAAAACTTTTTTAGCTTCATCCTACGATATACGAAACTGGCTATGAGAGAAAAAGAAAATGTGTGCTCGCACCTTTCCCTCTCTCTTACCGCTACAGTAATATACGAAACGTAACTCTCTCTCTTTCTATCTTCACTAACTTATTTGTCCCTCTCAACTACCCTTCGCTTCGCTCGATCACAATTGTCGTAACGCTCTCGTCACGTCATCCATCTTTTGATTACTCACCAAACCAAGCGTGCGAGAAGAAGTTTTACTTCAAAAATATTCTTTTTATACACAATACAATTGCCGTACTAAGTTTCTGCATTTTTAATACTAAAACTAGATTTTTAAATAATCAATGCGATAATTACAAGATGTAATAACGATGTAGAAACGATAATCAAAGTACGAATATGTTTCAATTTTCATTTTTTCTTTAAAGCTGATAGCGTCAGTTGGCGGGAGTTATGTTTTAGACAACAGGGCTTAAAGAAAATCAAATAACGTGCCACCGCATAGTCAAAAAGAATCGCTCTAAAAAACCGAGTAAAAGCGACTGGCCTGGTCTAGTGGGATTGATGCATGGACATGCGAAATCAAACACTTCTGGATTTAAATTCTTGGAGGAGCGAACGTTTGTGTGGTGAATACTCGTATTTTGCCGAAGTCATAGATATTTTTCTTAAAACAACAACCTATTTAGGGTTTTTTGCGCATAATTTATATTTAGTCCTGACGTTTCGACTCCTTCACAGGAGTTTTAAATTAGGGACAATGTTTTATTCTGAAAGCAGTAGAAAATATATGACGACTATTGCCTTAGTCATCGTGTGATCATGGCTCCTGTAAAGAAGTCGTAACGTCAGGAATAAATATAAATTTTGCAAAAAAACCCTGATATAAATATAATATAAGATTTTTTTCTTGGAAAAGGAAAGGAAACATGTGCTGGGAATGACTCGCTACTTTCCAGTCGGATTAAAAGATTTTCATATCCTCGTGTTTTTTTTCTCAGATGTATCAATGAGATCCAATCAGTAATTGTTTAATAGCATACGAAGTATAAGGTGAATTTTATAGTATAAATCAGCGAATTGGTTTTCAAAGGAAATAACCCCTAGCATATATATATATATATATGCTAGGGGTAATAATATTTAAATAAAAACCTTTTTTACACAAACCTCACAGAATTTACTGGCTTAACTATTTGTTGTATAAGAATCATTATAATACTGTTATATAACAAAATGTGGTACATAATTTGCTATCCGATGCGTATCTTCTTATCTCTCAGAATTACTTGTGTTTCCTCATTTTTTTCTCTAATTTATGATGATTTACGTGTTTTTGACAGACAGGAGGACGGAACTCAACAATATTTCAAATAAAACAATAAAATAGAAGGAAATAATAATTCACGAGGCGGCCGCTGTGCCTCTGAATAATGCATTAATTAATATAATGACTTTGCTAATGAGCGCGTAATATTTCCCGAGAGTCTTTTAAACTATACTCCATCCCTAGCGGTTACGTATATTTTAGATTCTGTGTAACTAATAATTAGTAACTAATTTAAAATAAATCTCTTTGGGACAGATGTTTTTTATTAGTATTCACTTTCGGTCGCTCGACATTTTTAACTTGTATTATTATTACATTTAATTAGTAGTGCCTTGTGTAGTGGCATTAGACCTAAGAGTACTCGGACTTCTAAACGTATTAACTTACAAGCATGTATAATGGAATTGGAAAACATGGATTTCACAGATATAATGTACAGTAGTGATGCAGAGATAGCTGCTGATATTTTAGTACAAAAATTGTCATTACTAATTCGGTCAAATACAGTAACTGCTAATATCCCAAGTAGAAAACGCATTGTAAAGCCATGGATTACGCCTGGACTACTTCGTTGTATACGGCATAGAGACAAACTTTATCGTAAAACAAAAAAGCAGCCAAATAATGATGTCTTAATAGCTTCGTATAAACGTTACAAACACTTCTGTAATAACCTACTTAAAAAAGTTAAAAGCGATTATGAGATTTCAGAATTTCAAAAATACAAAAAGAATCCTAAACAAATGTGGAGCCTCATTAAAAAACTTTCTTACTTACAACAGAACGCTCCACCATCCGATGATCTCATTTCTATTAGTAATGATCCGCAAGTTTCTGTGAATTCAGTAAACAAGTTCTTTGCTAGCGTGGGGACGAATTTAGCGTCCGAATTGATAGCGAGTTCGTCCAATTGTACCTCGATCCAACCTTTCATTGTGGAACCAGCGAAGGACTCTATGGCGTTACTAACCACGGATGAAATAGAAGTAGAAGGGATCATCATGGGGCTAAAGCGGGATTGTGCTACAGGTTGGGATGGCATCCCAACCTCTTTTATTATGGATGCGAGACATATCCTGATTCCAGTTTTAAGTAAAGTATACAATCTTTGTCTCTCATCTGGCACTTTTCTGGCTGCCTTTAAAAGGAAATTAGTTCACCCAATTTATAAAAGTGGGGACAAATACAGTGCTAATAATTAGCGACCGATATCTATATTATCTGTATTATCTAAGATTTTAGAAAAGATCATTAATAAAAGGTTAACTGATTACCTTAACTCCAAAAATTTACTTGCATCAAACCAATTCGGTTTCAGAACTGGCAAATCGACTGAGGATGCTGTACTGGAAGTAACAGGAACTGTAGTTAATAATACAAATCTTAAACTCATGTCATTATGTGTATTCATTGATCTTACCAAAGCATTTGACACTGTATCTGTCCCTATCCTAATCACCAAACTTAATAATATCGGTGTCCGTGGTGTTGTGCTTGACATTTTCAAGAGCTACCTCAGTGGTCGAAGTCAATGTACCAAAATAGGCAATAACATAAGTCAGGATGAACCTATTGCCTACGGTGTTCCCCAAGGAAGTGTTCTTGGGCCTACCCTATTCCTCATATATTTAAATGACCTGTGTCAAATGCAACTGCCAAACAGTAGGGTTATCGCGTATGCTGATGACACTGCAATTGTTATCCATGGACGAAATTGGGAGGAAACTCGCTTAAACGCAGAATCATCACTGAAAACAGTAATGCAATGGTTAACTCGTAATCTGCTAACCCTGAATACGTGCAAAACTAAATTCATCACTTTTTCGTCTAAGCTCTCGTCACAGCCAGATGCCTCGTTCGTAATAAAGGCACACAAATGTGACACAGACCCTAAAGACTTATGCCCCTGTGAACCAATATCACGAACTCATGGTATAAAATATCTAGGGGTAATGATAGATAGCGTATTTTCGTGGAATGATCATATTCGGGTTGTTACCGCACGCATTAGGAAACTGATATTTGTTTTTAGTAGATTGCGTGCAGGTGCTGATCCGTCTGTCCTAAGAACTGTTTATTTTGCCCTTGCACAATCTATTATCAATTATTGCATAACAGTTTGGGGTGCCTCTGGCAAGACCAAGCTAATATCACTTGAAAGGGCACAGAGAGCGGTCTTGAAAGTTATGGCCTCTAAACCAATTAGATATTCTTCAAAATTAATATATGAATTCTGGGAAGTTCTTTCGGTTCGTAAACTCTTTATTCTTAATGTTATTCTGCGCAAACATAGTGCTACTTATTATAACCCTGCTTTATTAATAAATAAAAGAAGGCAAGATAAGGTTTATAAATTGCCAGGAACTAGAATTGAACAAGTCAAACACCATTATAACTATATAGCACCGTTCCTCTATAATAAGGTGAATAAGGAATTAAATATTTATCCTTTAAATCTATATCAATGTAAGACCGTTTTAATTAAATGGCTTAACAATATTGATTATGATGTGGTAGAATCTTTGATAAAATAGAGAATTAATGATGGTACGAAACTAGTTTTCAAGTCTTCATCTACACACACACAAACACACACGCACACGCGCACACACTCACACACACACACACACACACACACACGAACACACACATACACACACACACACAAACAAACAGAAATAGAAATGAGATACAGCACATACACACAGCACATATATACAGCACACAATATACACATACTAAACACACACACACATTTACAAACCAAATACACACAAGTAAATGATTTAAAATAATATGTTATTTCTCATGTTTTCTGAATGTCTGATATGTCTGTCCTAGAGGTGGGCGCTAATGACTGCGACACATTCGTCTTCGATTACTGCGGTCATTAACGCTTCAATTGTTTTTGTTAAAAATTGTTTTTGTGTATCAAATAAATTTTATTTTATTTTTTTTATTTTATTTTTTTTAATTGATAGTATAGTGCAAAACACTTGCATTGAACGGTCGAGAAAAGAATTACCTGTTTTTAATTGATTTTTTTAAGTGTTGACTTTTAATAAACTAGCTGTGTAACTTCAGTAATTTCTTGCGTGTACTCCAACATTTACTTTAATTTCTTACACCATATCAAGTGTATAAGGTGAAACTGGGTCGTAAAGTTATACTCATGGGTATCAGTTTCCATTATTTGGCGCCCAACGTGGGGCGCTACATAACAGTAGAATAAAGTCAACGAATTTATTCTGAATGCACATTTTGAAAAAAAAACATTTTATTTTATTTTTTCACCCACTACAAAGGACAGTGCAGATTGGTGTGTTCTTGATGAAGATGCAGTCAAAACCAATTGCTGTACCCATCTGATAAACATCTAACCGTTGAAGCGCTTACGACCGCTCTATCAAGTGCCTCGTGTTTTTATTTTACCTTTTTTAATTATTATAACGAATAATTGAATTTAAATCTGAATCCAATTTATAAAAATGAATAATTGTTGTTCATATTCTATGTGTTGCTGCCATACCATCTGAATGCGATAAAACTTTGCCAACCTATTGTTTGTACTTGGGCGAAGGTTATGAGCAATGCTGCAATTATCAGCATTTAGCGGCACGAGAGCATCACTTATAATCACTAGTCAGACGTTTTTACTTTTTTATCTTGTATTTATATTAATTTGATAATTCGAACGTGGAGACAGTATTGATAAATTAAGATGACAAAAATATTTCTTGGAAATATATACTTGGAGTGTGGGGATGTGCCGTGACAATATAAAAGAGATTTAACATTGTTAACAATCATTATTATCGTCATTTATTGATAATCAACAATAGACGTATAGTAAAGGCAAACGACACAGGTCATTCGAAGTGAATATCTAATAAAATATATGATCTATCCTAAAGCACTAGAACAATAATTAAAAATAAAGAATATATAGTAAATATAAATAGACATAGGTTTCCTTTGTGAGGCGTTTTATTTCAATAAATATATATTGGGACGGTTATAATAATAATAATGTTTATTTCGGGGTACCAACACTTGTTACGTACTTAAAGTTAACTAAACTTACTCAAGATACTTCTAAAGATTACTCAAGGGTGGGCTAGATTAGGAACTATTGTAGAAGCGTATAGCTTTGATTGTTGTAAAATTGATTTATACATAATAGAAATAACAAGGCGACAATAGGTCACGACAGATTTTTCTGGTGTCAGACCAAATCAATGTAACAAATTAATTAAAAATATATCACCTGGAGGCTAACTCGAGCCGCTTCTAGTATAATGAGTTCGACCAGTCGTCATCAACTCTGGGCCGACCTGAATCTCCTCTTAGAGGCACAGAAATCCGCCAAAAAGCAACACACGACTGACCCTACAGGTCAACCTCAGTCCTCTCTATTACTGTCGACTGACACCAAGAAGGGTCGGGCCGGGCCGGAATATCCATGGAGATGCACCACCTCCTATATATATAATAACCAAACCATTCATGGCGTCTTCTACGGTAGCTATGGAAAGAAAATGAGAATCACACCAAAAGTTGAAAAAACGAAAACCTTCGACATCGTCATACGCTCTATCTGTATAAATTGATAAGGTCGGATTACTGGAAATCAAAATTGGTTTTTGGTCTACATTCGGTTATACTTGCAATACTAATTGCTTTTGGGAATTGAAAAAAATCATCCACATGGAAAGTGGAGTCAGCCAAAGAGTATGTAATCACTATGGAGTAAACGTCCTTCCTCGACCATGACCTCTAACGGTCGGAAGTTCCTATTTAGATAAATGTCACATGCCAAAGTGTAATCTTAGGCTAGGCAACGGATCACTCTCATTATACAGCCAAAGGACAACGATAAAACGGGGCTAGGCAAACTAACGATCCTTGGGGGAGGCCTATGTCCAGCAGTGGGCGTCGTACGGCTGATATGATGATGATGATGATGATGAGGCAAACTAACTATGTGCCAATGACGACAAACAAAGTAGAGCAGAGAGGACAAAAAAATAAATATTATTCTTTCTATGAGTAGTATAAGCTGGCAGCGGATTATAAATAATATCAGATTTTTTTTAATTAGCTACCTTGTGTGATCATGTGAACATCACTAGGTAATAAAAAAATTATGTAAAAAGTGCTTATTTCATTGTAATTCATGTCGATGTTGTAACAGATAACAGAGTACAAGAATCCTTTACTCTTATTTTTTTTAATATTTCAAGGTTTATTATTTATTTTTCCTGTCACTTAAGCGATTCACTGCTAGATATTTTTATATCTAAAGATATTATTAGAAGAAAAAATCAACTTGCCTCTAGTGTCAGACGGGATCAAGGTTTATTAAGTTATTGGGGCTTAAAGTCCAAAGCCTCCAAAGTGCTTGCTCCAGAGATTTTTAAAGAGATTCGATGTTGTCGTGTCATTTAGAGCAGGCCATCTCCTCTTAAACTGACCATAATTTGTAGTCTACAGGGTTGAGGTCTGGGCTAGATAACGGCCAATCTTCAGCTCTTATAAAGTCCGGAACGTTGGTTTCAAGCCAGGCTTGGGTACTTCGTGCCTTGTGATCAGATGCAGAGTCCTGGTGGAAAGTCCACGGTACATTTTTAAAAAGTGTAGTGCTGAGAGGTTTCACAACACGATCCAACACTGGCTCTTGATACACTTTGGCTGAAGTTTTCACTCCTTTTTCACAAAAATATAGCTTTGTGACGCCTTGATAAGACTCGCCCCACCAATCCATCACTGACGCCGGATGATGACGTTGTACCTTCCCGACCACTTGAGCAGCTTCTTTAGAACTGTGAACGTACTTTATCATTTCATCTATTGTGTGCTCTTCAATCGTGAATTTTTTTTCATCGGTAAAGAGGATATTTCTGTGCCTTTCACCTGTGTATCGTGACAGAAGGCATTTTGATCGATCCACTCTCTTTAATTGTAGAGATTGATTTAGGGCATGTCCTGTATATCGACGATAAACACCGAGCTTCGGGTCTTGTTTTATAATACGCGACAGAGTCCTAGCGGGAATCTGCATTTCTCGCGATAACATTTTTTGCTTTCTAATGGGGTTTTGACGAATTCTGGCTTTAACAGCATTAACAGTACGCGGCCGCGCCGATCTTTTATGGTCTTCGACAGAGGAAGTATTGTTGTATCTGTTGAAAGTACGATTTACGAACATACTACGGTTGATACCAAGCTTTTGAAGTGTCTGGAATATGATCGACGGCTCCATACCCACTTTGTGCAAACCGATCACTGCAATCCTATTTTCTTTAACATCATCCATTCCGTATTGTAATCTGATAATGAACACGAAGAAATATGTGAATGGCGCGAAATCAATCGTTCGAAAAAATCGAATCGAAGTGTCGAATAGTTTAAGAGTGCATCGCGGTCAAATACCGTTTATACATATTTATTTATTGTAACAGATTCGCTAGCGACATACAATTATACATTACAATGAAAAGCTTATTTTGGGTGACACATATAAAAAGCATGTCTTTACAGGCAAATACAACAATTCTAATTATTTGTCGAATACAAAAAGGAAGTACCTACTTAACATTAAAAAAAAATCAATAATTTTATAGTTTAAGTTTAACAATGTTTACATGTAAATAAATTTAAGTTGGAAATTTTCTTGAATGTTAACAATACGATACATAATTCAACTATTAGAATCGAATGTTGCCAAACACTTTCTTTTAAACGCGTGACCGCAATCTTGAAAGATATCGATATCAGTATCTTTTAAATTATTGTAAGTCCGCATACACCGGTACAGTGGGGCGCACATACCCAGGTTAGTTCTACAGTGAGGTAAATTAAAGATGCCTGTTAAAGGGTGCCTCGGTATATGGTAGGGAACAGTGAGATTAATTTTTTGAAGTAAGTTAGGACAAGTTAAACTTCCATGAATGAGTTTATGCAACATAGTTAGGTCCAAGAGCTTGCGCCTGTTTTCTAATGAATTCATTTTAAAATGCGAAAGGCGAGCTGAGTAATTAGCATCTCTGGGACAGTCTTTACTCCTAAAGGCAAGATAGCGAGTGAAGTTTCTTTGGATACGTTCTATTCTATGAGAATGGACTGCGTAAATAGGATTCCAAATATTAGATGCATATTTCAGGTTACTACGGATATAAGTATTATAAATAACAGCAAAAGTGCGAAAGTCATTAAAGCTCTTACATAGGTATACGTTTAACTAAACCTAATATTTGCCACGATCGTGTGACAATATTATCAATATGCTCAATAAAATTCATTTTGTGGTCCAATAATATACCAAGATCTCGAATGCTGGAAGTTTCATTTACGGGTTGACCAGGAATGAGAATCAATAGGTTTTTTTTTCTTTGTAAATTTTACGTGTACACATTTTTGAGGATTAAGAATCATTTTGCACCATTCAGTATAGTATATATATATATATATATATATATATATATATATATATACATGTATGTGTGTGTGTGTGTGTGTGTGTCTATCTGATACTCTTATATCCATAGCACAAGCCTGAAAGTGCTCACTTTGGGATAGGCTAATTGGTATGAGTGTAAGAAATAATATATAATATTATAAAAATATTGCATTATTCCAGATTATATCTATGAATCATGTTTAAAGATTAATTGTTTTGAGAGCGTTTTGAGCACTTAAGTTTTATTGATTTAGGTAAGCGACGACCGCTCAGTTAAACACAACACAAATTTATTAGGTAATCATTGCTAATTGCTAGTTACACAATGTTATATGCGATCTTATAATAAGCTTAATCTGATCTAGTGTTCATCTCCGTATCGGTATCTGTTACATTGGCTACGTGTTATATTGGCAACACTGTATTGTCTTTGGTTAATCTGTTGGTCTATGAAGGTTAACCTCTTTCCTTTTCCGTTCGGTGTTCTGTAATAAAATGCTCGTTAGATTAATGTTGTATTTACCTAATAAAGTCATATAGTAAACTGAAAAGTGTATACTTTATATTAACTGTACTCAGTAGATATGATCGATAAAGTGATTTGAATGTGATACTGTTAATAAAAACTGTAAATTCCGTGTCACAGGCAATTTTACTTTACTTACTTACAAACTCTACATTTTTTTTATTTATACTTACTTAAAACAAATACTTGTTGACTTTGTTGTAATTAACGATGCAATGAAACCATAACACTAATATTATTGTAAAAACTATTAAAATTATGTATTGAGACGACGTATATTGTATAGTCTCCGGCAAATAAGTTGAACATGATTTTGAAATCACGTGACACGCGCAGTAGCAAGTTTAGGTACATTATTTACTACTGCGCATGTCACGTGATTTCAAAATCACGTTCAACTTATTTGCCGGGGACAATAAATGTCGTTACTTCTTTTAAAGTTGTCGAGTTTCTTGCGCTTATTCTTCTTGTGGGAATGGGTGACAGGTGAAAATGTTGGACTATTTCCAACAACTTATATGAAGTGCATTTGAATAAAGTAATTTTCATTTATTGTTTATTTTAATAAACGTATTTAGGTTTACACAATAAATTTTTATTTTTAGTGAGTAAACGTGGTAGTGTTTTTATTCATACAAGTTTCGGCGTTATGTTTAGTAACAATTAATAACTGAAAATCTCTATTGAATAAAATATAACAATAAAAATATTTCTTACATTCATACCAATCAGCCTAGCCCAATGTTAGCTTGTGTTATGTATACTAAGCGAACGGATAAACATACAAATTCAATACACACACATATGAGTATTTATATACATATATAAATGAGTCATAGGTATTTATATATTTAAATGGTACAAAACTTGAATTCATCGCACAAATATCTGGACAAGAATTTAGAAACTAATGTTAGTAGATACAATTTATACATACTAAGTAAGTACATAACTTTAAAATTATACTTTTTATTCAATATACAAAGAAACTATATTACAAACAAAAAATTCACATTGCGAAATTATTATGGCTCTTATGAAGATGCAAACGACGCGTTGTGGCAATCACAGAAATACCACGACCACAATGCATTGTGAGATATTTTCACTCAAAGAGCATTTTCTGCCTTTGAGCGCTACATATGCACATCAAACAGTCGCTTCCATCCCAGTAATATCACTTGACTATATTTTTTTCATTATATGATCAATAATTTCGGCTTGTCGTAATTGTTTTCGGCTATAATAATAATAATTCTCACATTCACTCCAAATGAGCCTAGCCCAAAGTAAGCACGTAAGTAAGGCTTGTGTTATGGATACGAGAGTAATGGATAAACAAACATAATGATACTTAGATATTTATTATTTATAGAAATATATAAAAATAGCAATGACTCAGGTACAAATACTCTTATTCATCATATAAACATCTGCCCCTTTCGGGATTCAAACCCAGGACCTTCACCAAACGGCCATCCTTCATATGCCGCCGTGACACAGAGTGAGGAAATCCGAAGAAACATTTGAAGATAATTGATATCTCAATATCAAAAATGTAAAAGTTGGACCTAGGAATAAGAAAGGGCTGTGCCATATCTGGGAATAGACCGAAATTAAAAGTGTCACGGAGCCTTTCAACTGGCCAGAGACCGGGAGAAATATGCCTTCACTAGTTAGAGAGCTACTGGAAAACAGAGAATATTTGGTGGCTCAAGGAGCTCGATCGCGTGGTGGTAAGTGCGTTCGTCCTATAATTGGAGAAGTTAAGCAATATTCGCAGGAGTTGCTTATTGGATAGGTGACCAAAAATTTATTATCTTGAATTCGTCCGTGCCTAGGAAGGCACTTTAAAGCGTTGGCCCTGGCTACATATGAAATCGATTGCACCCACATATCTGCACTTAGCCCGCGTGTTTGACTGTCTTGCCTCGGTCTCTTATGGTTCTTATGGTTTTCTCATAGTACCGTCTCTTATGGTTATCTTGCTTCGGCCAAGCATTGTTTAAAAATAGTGATATAGTTATTATTATTTGGTAGGAAAGGTAATATTTAAAAATTTATTTACAAATTGTATCTATAAATAGAGTAGTTACATATTAGGTAGTCGATTTGTAACTAAGCATGCTGTGCTTACTTTGAGTAGGGTAAATTCTAAAGAGTTAGTTTTTCATGCTTGTATATGTATAATACCCTTAATCCTCGCATAACAGTTGCAGGAGCATCGCTCGAAAGAGTTCAGAGATACAAGTACCTAGGCGCATGGGTCAATGAAGAATGGGAGTCCGAAAATGAGATCAAGGCCCGGATCAAAATAGCTCGTGCGTCTTTCAATAAAATGAAATAGGTACTCTGTAACAAAAAAGTCGATGTCAGTCTTAGAGTACGAATACTTCAGTGCTACATCTAGCCAATAGTATTCTACGGCTGTGAGGCATGGACGATTAAAGAGCACATGGGCCAAAAACTAGAGGCCAAATTTGGTTTTACCGGCGTATGCTGCAAATAAGCATGGTCCAAAGAGTCAGGAATGAAGAAGTACTTCGGCGTGTCAAGATGTCCCGGGAATTCATGAAAACTATCAAGAGAAGAAAAGTAGCCCATCTACACCGCAAGAAGAAGATGTATAAATTAAACTGATTGTACCCAGTTTAGTGAGCCAATAAAAGTCTTATCATAAATAACTAATAAAGACCTACCCTAGCCACCACCACCAGTGGAAACCGGTAGATACCGGTAGATACCGGTTTCCACTGGTTTCATCATCTGATGAGGATAATGATTTAATTCTACTGTCGATTGTCAAAAACTGAGTAAATCTCAATACCTTGTCATTTGGTGACCTCAGCGATCGAATGGCTCGCATACCGGCTTCTATGGTAACGCCAAACCGACATTTGATCTACGACCGGATCAATAAAACAAAACAAACTTTTCTATTTCGGCTCGGGTTATCTGATACTGTCCGGAATTCCATAATACAAGTTCTTTAGCTTCTTAACTTGCTTAACATTTTAACTTTAAAAGCCTCGAATCTAATATTATATTTATTATATCTTTAGGCAGATCTCAAGTTCAACTTCCGTCATCGAAATACGTAGGCTTCTCAATCTGTCTCAATAAATAGGCGATGAGATATCTGTAAGATGGTATTTACAACTTTGTTCAAAATATTTAACTGCCTTAAAACAAAATAGATATTCTGATTTAAATTTCGAAGTTATTTAGAAGCATCTTATCCTAAATCTTTAGGCTGAAATTATAACGACATTCATAAAGTTATATTATATATAATGGAAATATCCTTCCTAGCTTGCTAGCGCGTGGAAATCGCACCATTTCACTGGTTTAGGTAATTTTATTTCTTTTTTCTTTGATGCTAAGAGGTGTAGCGTCACGTATCATGCAATTGGTCGTCAAGTAATTGTACTTTTGTTTTCATATACCCGCTGTAATTTGTCTGCTCGAATATTTTTTGTTCATAATTCTTTAAGGCCTCAACTTTTTTATTAATCACATCTTGGTGAATTGGTAGATAACTGTTTTTGACCTAAGTAATTGTAACTATAATTTAAGTAAATAGATTGTTTAAGGTTGTTGCTCTCCCGAATAATTTATAAAAAAATAAAATGTTGAATAACCTATAACATCAGGAGCAACGGTGGTGTTCCTACAATCAGCATTAAAAGTCCCAGGTGCCTACGAGGAGCGCATGTTTATGGAATATGTGCCCCGTATCATGATTGTTTTAATACTTCCAAGCCTTAGCACATACCCTGCTTAGTTTAGTGTGAAATAACGAAGATTCGTCGCCGATGGCACGTCTGGCATGCCATCACTTTCTTTTGCGTGTGGCGCTAACCACTTTAGCCGTCTCAATTTTAAATCGATGATAACTCCTTCAAATAAGTTTTAGGAAAATCTACCCAGAATAAAAGTATCTTTATTTTTCACGTAAATCAAGCTCGTAGCCTTCGTTTCTAGTATGTAGTAACAAATCGGTTAAGCTTGTTAGCTAAGTTGTTAGCTATGGCTGTTATATAGGAATATATATTTTTTGGTTCGCTCTTGATCACAATAAAACCCGGGCCAAGTCAGGATCCACGATGGAGTGAGCTGACCCAGACGGTGTTTATTCATCCTGGCTTTAGAGACGGGCGGGTTATAAGTACTCGGGAATACAGACGCAAGGAGGGAGTTCCTCTCCTTTGCTGTGTATGTACATTATAAAATATTAAGTGGAATTGCAACTAAAAAGGGTGGTAGCCCGCAGTGTGCCTGGATGTCATACGTTATAAGACTACCGTGCGCGTAAACATCCCATTCGGTACTGCGTTGGAAATACTAAAGAAGCCACAGTTAAATCGGTGAACAAGATAAGTCCTGTTACAAGTTGTGATGATGATGACATAACAAAATTAATTTTAATTATGTGCCGAATATTTGATAACACAAGCCTTACAGTGCTTACTTTGAGCTTGGGTAATTGGTGTAAACTTAAGAGATATTATTAATACACACAGGTGCAATAGTGAGTATGGAAAACAATATTTTCCGCTGCAAAATCATCATCTTGACGTGCCTTTTCAATCACAAAACAGTTTTTTAAAAGCTGTTATCTGTTACATTATAAACTGATTTCACTGATATATATCTGTATTATAAAGCACAGTTAGAAATACGATTCCTAATTTTTGAGTTCATATCTACCTGTAAAACCGAGTCAACGTCCATAATTGACACCAAATCATCTGCTATGTTAAAATTCATTACCTGCATGTCTGTGAATCGAAACATAAGGAGAAATTATAATTATAGTAATAGTGGTTACACTGATTATTTAATTTAATTTCGATAAAAGTGTTTTGCTTTAAGTTTCCATGCATTTACTTTTTTTTTCACTCTTGGATTATATTCCTTCCTCAAAAGATTTAACTTCATGAATTTCAGCCTCTTTTGAAAACGAAATGATCTTTATTACAATGGCATATGTAACGCCTGTAAATAAAGTTCAAAACCTACAAAAAAGAATAATTATCCAATTGCGGACCATTCAATCTATGAAAAGAATGATCAGTCAACTCGCTCATTTTCCTTTTTTTAAGAACTCTACTCATTCTCAACGTACAATTCAGGATTTTAAATTATTGAGCAACTAAAAGCACTTTAATTAATTAATTACTAATAACGGCCATCTCCACAGAAAACATAGCCATATTTCTTACGGTTTCTCTTAAAAAAACAAATTCGCGGAGTGACGAATTCACATAGTTCCTCCAAGTTTTTCCAACTTGCAATATTCATTCGCACCGAGACCACTTTGTTTATTAAAGGAGGGAAACTCGTACCTACCTAGTTCAATTATTTCAGGTTTGCGGGACTTTTCCCCCGGGAGTTATTTGGGTTTCCCCTGTACAAAAACCGTTTTATTTATTCACGAGGTAAGCTTTTTAAAAAAAAATAAGAAATATGAAACAATAATTTATTACATTGATAATTACAAAATGTGTAATCATAAGCATTCGTGACCATTCAAGAATATGTCATTCTATTGCTTATTGTTTTGTAAAAAGCCCAACAACCTCCAGAATGCAGTTGACATCTACCACTGTACTCTTAGCATCGCGGCACAGTTTGGTTTAACTGTTTGATATACATATACATATATATCTGGAGACATTTTCTTAAAACAACAGAGAGACTGACAATAAGACTACGACGACTGCCTCTTCCGCAGCTCAGGTGCATACTAATCCCTGATTCCCTTATCTACTCTCCCGAAGGCATCAAGAGTCAACTTCTATATGAGTTCGTCATACCAACCGTCCCCTGTGTTGAAATACTAGATTTAAAAATCTAAAAATCCCACGTTTTTCAGTGACCAAAAAAGGATAAAATAACCCGGCGGGGCCAAGCGAGGGGCCACTCAAAACGTGGGGGCGAATGTTACTTATGGAGATGTAATGAGATGTATGATATGCATAGATGTTGAAAGTATTTGTAAAGATTTTAATTATTAACTCAACGAAGTAACCATGTGTTACGCAACAATGGGATAAGCCCCAAAACAAAAGTGAAAGTTGCCGAAAGTTGACCTGAAAGTGCACCTAGAAAGTTGAAAGTTGTTTAAGCGTGCATTGTCATCGGGTTCTGAGCTACCCTGAAAGTTTCAACTCGCTAGGTGGTCGGGAAGTGCCTCAAAATTGAGATACAAGATTCCAACCGGACAGACAAGCAAACAGACAAGAAAGCAAAAATATAAAATGAAACACAAATTATGTTTGCTTTTTGAAGTATACTTTAAAACTTAGTATCACAGTGTAACACTTTTAAACCCACTTTTAAACCTAAAATATTATGGCCAGTTTGTAACAACACTCTGTTATGAACGCAGGCTATCATTTCTCAAACTTGTCTTGCCTACCTAAGTAGGGAGCGATCACTTTCGAGGAACACTAACAACCTTTCTTGGGTACAAGTTAAACGCAGGTAGTATTAAGTCAATAAAAGTCTGACATAGTCGCAGAGTTGGCTGTCAGGAATCCATAAGAATTCCTTACTCCGCCCTCTGAAGGATACCCAAGCTGGTTAGGGAAGCAAAAAAGATTGGAAGGTTAATTTTTTGCTTCATTCTTATCATCATTATTCTTGTTTTATGTGATTGGCACACAGTGAAATAATTTTTATCTACCTAGGTATGTGATTGATTTATCAGCAAACTCTTTACGTTATAGTTAGATACGAGGAAGGGCTATGACGTAATACGTATTGTTGTGAATGAAGACCAGAGAAACCTACAAATGCGTAAGTAGCGTAAGAAAGAAAAAGGACAAGCGTGCGGTGCCGCGAGTGAGCGAGACGCGATCAATTTGGAACTTTGATGGTCTTGGCTACCGTGCATATTATATAAAGCGGATCGAGACCGCTTAATCCCATGGGAGGTGCCGTTTGTCTGAAAACCCGTACGGTGGTTTGCAACTCTCGACTTGAGGCTACCTAAGGTTTTTGCCTTCACAAAACCCGGTGGCGCTGTGGCGGTCTGCGATATTTCAAAAAAGGACAATTACATAGGTTTTATTTTGAACAGCACCAGAAGCGATTTGGAAGTATGGAAGTGGAAGCAGAAGCGATTTCAATCCAAAGATATTGATAAGAAGTGCTTCAGTGCCTTTTTTCACTATTATGAACATGATTCCACGACGGTGCTATTTATTTGCATAAATATGGTACATACAGATGTGTTTTTTTATCTTTTTTTTTTTTAAACTCCAATTCCATCGAACCTTATAAACGATTAAACATTGAAAAATATAGCACATAACCAATTTAACTTGTACTTCGAAGCTAAAACATAGAGCATCATAGCTGAACTTGTGGAAGGTTCAGCTAGGATACACTAATATGCTGACATCAGTGAGGCTTTGTTTCAAAACATTATGTAACGCCCCTGTATGTATCAATACAGAAGTGTTATAATAACCAATTGCTACCGATTACGCAAAATTTATAGGACGACTCAGTAAATTAGCGGACGTATTCGGGAAGTTGTGTGTGCGTCCACTTCTAAGTGAATATTTTTTTTTTTACTACTCAATACTCAGACTTTCTTTGGATTCAATTCAGATATTAATAAATTTTAATATAGAAGTCATTTATAGTCCCGTCCTTCCATCCAAATTTGTTTGTCCGACATAGTCCATAAGCGTACTATTTAAAAGTATTTCTAACTCCACAGATAGTAAACATTCACAAGAGTGATGTACAAGCAATTTCATAAGGGTGAAATTAAATCATTTATAAGGCAATGTTCTAAAAAAGAATCCTTAAATAAAAGGAAAATTGTGCTCTAATATCAAAGTTTCTTTATCTCATTTTCTTATAACAAGCTCTACACATTACTGTTAAAAGATAATATTTTAAGTAAGATTAACAAGTCTCTCAAATATTAATATTTTTCGTGAATACAATTTTTCTAGTAATACAAAAAGCTTATTAAGACTGATGAAATTTTCTTAAGATGGTTTAATATTTTTTTAATACTTTAATATTGAACAATGTTTTATAATACGCAAATATTACAAGAGTGCATCAAGACCGTTTTGCAGATATTTTATCAATGAATAATATCGTCGTCACAGCGAAATGACGTCCACTGACAAGGCCAGGTGACAAAGGCTTCCCCTAAGGATCTCCACAATGACCGGTCCTGCGCTGCCCGCATCCAGGCACTTCCCGCGACCTTCACAAGATCGTCGGGCGGTAATAATGAGGTAGAAATTACAGCGTAGCAGGCCTTCTACTGCCTTCTGGTAGACCGATGACCTGGTGAAAGTAGCTGGAAGACGTTGGATGCAAGTGCACTAACTTCTACGTTCTTATCGTGACGTTCTATCGAAGAAAAATACAGTCATCTTTTTACTGTATTGTACAACACCCGTAATTTAAAAAAA
This sequence comes from Calamotropha paludella, assembly GCA_927399485.1. Classification (NCBI taxonomy): domain Eukaryota; kingdom Metazoa; phylum Arthropoda; class Insecta; order Lepidoptera; family Crambidae; genus Calamotropha; species Calamotropha paludella. The sequence continues at coordinate 16,211,540 of OV656828.1, forward strand.
TGAAAATTTTGTTTTCAATTAATGTAACGTCTTTATAGGTTTAATATCTACTAAGAAATCAAAATTGAATTATTTTCTGATTCCAAAAATATGGATGTGTATACTCAAAATGTAGAAACATTTCGGTTTGAACCGATTACTGGTAATCGAAACAGTTTTGTGGTAAAATAAAACTAAACTTTGTGTTTGCAAAAACGCTCCGTTTAGCGGCGAGGGACCGAGCGCAGCTCAAACATGCAAACGACGCGGATTGGGCTGCCGCCCGCCAGATGGCGCTGTGTGCCCAACGGAGCCAGGAGACCAACAACTATTCATTCGTGACATACTTATTGCAAAAACACATTTTCATCAACTCAGTTAGAAAACTATTAAATCTTACGATCAATTAAATTAATCTCATTCTTTATTGCCCTTAAAATCTAAATATTCTTTTTTACTAAAAAAGCACTTTACAATAAGCCTTTTTGTTGAAGATGTTTTAAAAATGGGTGAAAAGTCTTCTATGTATAACAATAGCCTCTCTCAAAAAAAGAGAGTTATGTGTTTCTTATTTTTGTTCAAACTTAATTAAGGGGGCATGAAATTTTTTTTTGGTTCGGGGAGGCTCGGCGAAATAAAGGTGGGGGAACCCTGTTCTAGACGTTCGTCAAATTTGAAGGAAACCAAAGCAAGTGGCCAATTTAGACGAGTTTTAAGGAGATGCCCATATGTTGGGCACTGTCAGTTTTTATTGTGCATTGAAACAATATGGGCGACGTCGAAGTTATCGCATTTGCTGCTATTTGATTAATGAGCGCTTACACTTATTACTCGTATGTAAGTGTATACCGCACTAAAGTTGTGATACAGAAATGACAAAAAAAAGGTGGCAAATGTTAAGTATTCACAAAAATAGAACAAGGTAAGTATAGTGTTCCACCTTTTGCTTTGTTACCTATTTTTTTTTATTAATAGTTGCAATTTTGTCGAATATACATTTCATTTTTACAGGGAAAATATGGAAAATCAGCTATCTGAGCTTCTTAAAGAACTGAATCAAAGGAATTTTAAAAACTACATTCGAATGTCGGATAACGATTTGAATATTGACTCCAGAAGAATTGGATATGGTAAAACAAGTCTTTAGAAACCTTGAAAATAAGAAAAAAACATTATAAATAAATAAATAAATATTTCTTATATTCACACCAATTAGCCTAGCCCAAAGTAAGCACTGTAAGGCTTGTGTTATGGATACTAGGGTAACGGATACACATACATATATGATACATAGATATGCAATATTCATAGAAATATATAAAAACACCCATGATTCTGCCCCTTCCGGGATTTGAACCCAGGACCGTCGGTGCGAAAGGCAGGATCATTACCGTTGCACCAAACGGTCGTCCAAACATTTACTCCTGAACTGTTTTATTTATTTTTATTTTATAACTGTCGCCCTGTGATCTATAATCAAGACATGATAAGTACTTAAATATGCCTTTACATAAAGAAACAGGTAAATACAATATCAATAGTCTTTATCCTGTGTGTTGATAAGGTTCGGAGCGAGAAGCTCTTAATTTCTCAACCATCCTAAATTTCAGTGAGATTGATCGAATCTTTTACTAAATATAACTCTTGAACGAATGCTACTTAATTATAGTTCGAGAGACCTTCATCATATTTTTTTATGAAAAACTCTTTATCTAGGTGGCAGTGGACCTTTTATGTAAGTATATTTGTAGAGTTAAACTTATAAAAGTTTTGTAGAAATAAGGTTTTTCTTTATCATTAGAACTACATTGTGTTTTAAAGCAGTAAATTATATAAGATGTAAAATACGTGTGTAAAAAACAACCACGCCTCCGAGCCCTCAGATGGGATTCGAACCCACGACCTTTCGCAATCCGGGCGACTGCTCTGACCGCTGAGCTACCGAGACGCTGGCAAACGTGTCGAATTTTACAAACGTATTCCAACTTCTACTATGAGCTAGTATCGTTCCACCAATGTTGAACGCTAACTACCTTCAACATTGAAAGTAATATTTTTACAAATATTAAACAATCAATTAAGATGGAACCAGCTATAATTATGTTTTTTATTTAATTTTTTGCATTCACAATGCAATATTTCTATAAGATATAAAATACGTGTGTAAAAAACAACCAACAAGTAAATTATATGTCAATTACCTCATTATACTGACTGGTATTTTACTGTATAAACAATAATATAAACTTTAATTTTTAATGCCATAGATAATCATAATTTTTGCCATTTTCACTAAACGCTACATAATTTTAATTTCAATTGTGATTAGCTACAAATTTTCGTAAAATCGCGAGTCTTCATTGCATTAGTCGACTTAACAATATGAATTCTAAGCACAATTTATTCAATTTAATTTTTTTGCTACTGTTACCCATTATATGTTATGTCTGGCTTGAGTTGTTCATAAATACATACAATCACATTATCCCTTATTGGAAGATAGAGATCACAGATTTCCACGGCCCTGACACACAACTCTAGCTTCTTTAACTCTCATCAGACCTCTCATACAAGCACATCTGTTAAGAGTGTCCTGGTCTTTTTCCAGGACAGGTAAATGTTGTTCTCATCCCTCTGCATGCCTATTATGATTGAGAATATATTCTAGCTACTGTTTATGTTTCAGAACTTATTATATTTATGCATGAGGTGTTTACCTGTAATTGTTTGTTATACTTAGTGAGATTATTAAATCTTCACTTTATTTGTCATGATTAAACAATTAAGAAATATAATAATACAATATTAATTATATTTCGATATAATAAAATAACCAAAAAGCTAATAAAGGTGAAAACGGACGGACATTTCTTCAAAAGAACCTTGACTTTCGGGCCCCATTAACCCATAGTCTCCACACCGAAGGGAATAAAGATGTAACTTAGTTCAACATTGTATTTATTATTTGTATGACAATGAGCGTTGTTAAACCAAATAAGTATATTTTTATGTATAAATTTACAAATAAATCAATACCAATATTTCGTGTACCCTAGCTCCAAGAGTACGCGTCTCGTTGCCAACCGATCTCATGAGAGTGGTTCATAAATATTTGACGACATATGTACGCGCTAGCAAACGCCGATACATTCGCTTTGCGTTTTTTATTCACCATGCACGTACCATGTACGGCAAAGTGCACACAGAGCAGAAGACTTTAAGTCGCACGCCTACGAGTTCAGCAGAGTGCAAAATGGCTGGTCGCGGAAAAAAATATTCTGTGACGTTGAGTTATGATTACGTTTATTATGTGTAAGAGAATATTGATTGGAGCTCATCGATCAGCAGTCAATATGAGAGTAGTTCGATTTAAAGGAGTGCTTTTTCTCGGGTGAGGTTTCATATTTGTCAACGTCTCGGGGCATTTGAGTACATTTTTCGGGAAATTTGTCTCAAACACTGTATTTTCTGATATTCTCTCCCCCTCGGAGGCTGTATCGATACTGCCTCCATAGGAATAGCTGATTTACCCGGGATTCCTATCGATGTTATCGGAACACAAATAATAGGATTGTAGCCAGTCCGCTGGTTTATTAATACATCGATATAGATTTCTTCAGTAATCGAACGAAGGGTGAGGTTTGTGTGAGTATACACATTGGGGAAGGAAATTAAATCTTCTTACGCTGTTGTGGAATTTGGGGCAAGATTATTAGAACTATCTATTACTTGTCGCAATAATAATACAAATACATATTTTTATGTACTAATATATTAATATTCCATACTATGCGAACAATAAAAATTAAATAATTTTATTCCATTTAAAAATATATTGTTTTGTAACTTCCAAAATATTTGCCTACCATCTATTAGACCCAGGACGTTTTTTGACCGACAAGAAGAATGGGCGCAAAAAACTCCTCAGCTTTAACAGAAGTAATGCCATTTACTAGTTATACGTTGTCTCTATACATAATCCACAAAAACAAAATTATTTGTTATCACAATAACAGTAGTGTTATGGTTTCATTACACCGCTGATTACAACAGTCAACAAGCATCTGTCTCTAGTAAGTACCCTTAAACGTTGCAATAATATACAGAGAATAAACGAGAAATTAAAAAGGAACAATAATATAATATATTCTTTACTTATGTGTTTTCTTAATTTGCTAATAGGTGGTGCTGTTCTGGAGAATGCGTCGCAGTAGGGTTTTGGTTAGATATCTGCGTAAAGTTAAGTAGATTGTATAATATATTCGTTTTCGTCCTCGTCAAGAATGGTCCTTTGAGCCGGATGCGGATCTAGATGGCGCAGTGGTCGCAGTTTAAATTGCAGAATAAACGAAGGTTTTTGGATGGGTGACTAAAAACTGAATATTGCTTCGTGCCTTCTAGATCCCAGTTGCAACTGCAACATCCAATATTTGACCCAAGCGAGCACTGAACCTGCGCGATCTCCAGTGCATTCAACCATAGGGTTCCCTGAGAAATAGGCTGATGTATTCACTCATTGCGGACAATTGATGGCTTAATCACACTCAAAAGAAATTATATGACGTTTATTATATTTTCACAGATACATCAATTATTAAGATAAGTTCTTGATTTAATTCTAAATAAGGTGAATAATTTATTATCATATGTGAGTTTTATAATATCGAACCATTTGGAAAAAAAATCGTCACATTAAAAAAATATGAGAAATAAAAATCCTCAATCCTAAATTCGATGACTTTATACTGTTCTTAATTTTCACTATTATTATTATATTATTCTATTAAGGCAATTAACTGCTCGATTTATATTTACAGGAATTATTACAAGAAAATAATCAAAATTATCTAAATTAGATAAATTATTATAATAGAAAAATACTAGAAAATATCGACTCGGGTCACAAGTGAATTCTCAGGTGGGAATCGAACTCGCAACCTCACTTGTGACCGGAGTCGATTTTTTCTAGTATTTTTCTATTATAATAATTGATCTTATAAGGTCGCATTGAAAATGCATAAAATATATAAAAAAATTATAAAATTATCTAAATTACTTAAAAATTTGAGTTCCCTGTCAAAGTCTCGGTACTTAATTGGAAAAGCACTCGCCTGGATAGCGAGGTTCGATTTCCACGTGATATCTGACTAATAATTCTCTCCATTAATAAATTATATAAATATAATAACCATAATTTTATCGAAGTCCTCTAAGTTAGAGAAGAGTTTCTAAGAGAAATACACACCGTCCCCATGGAAAAAAACGTAGCCAATATATGTGTGATTTTTTATTGAAGTATTGAGTTGTGTGTATTATCCATGTTGTTTATTTTTTTTTTGTAGGCCGCAATTGTTTTTTGTTGCATGTACATTTTTTATTTATTATTAAAAAATATGCCTGTGTGTTTGTATGTTAATTGGGTACTATTGTTCCTCCTGCGATGTTGGCACGACAGAAAATCAGCGTCAAGCTACCTGATTCTTCATTTGTGGCTGAATCGTGACCGGAAATGGTCAACGGTCTGCACACTGATTGCTGGTTTAATTGTTTGTAAATACAAATATTTCATTGGGTGCAGATTGTAAATTAAGTTTTTTTCATTCCATAAACCACCAGCGAATAAAATTCGGGTACTAAAAAATGCCGATGCAGCCAAATCTACGGTTTAACGTGCCTTCCGAACATTGGGTCACCCATCCTATGACCAGCCCTTTCAAAAATCTAATCTATCTCCACGATCATATGCAGTAATTTCGCACAGAGGGTCCTGAGTTCGAGCTCCGAAACTTGTACGTCATTTGTACCTCAGTCACTGGTATTTAGATGTATTTCTATGACTATTTACATATCTGTGTATCATATATGTATATATATCCGTTACACTAGTATCTATAATACAAGCCTTACAATGATTACTTTGAGCTAGAGTAATTGTTATGAGTGTTAGAAACATTATTATTATTTACGTATATCTTAATCGATTGTTACTAATGACACGTTGTTAAGAGAAGATGGTTATCAATATTGAGTAATTATAAACTTATAAACAAATCGTTGACTCCATCAATGCACCAGTTTGTGGTTAATGGTCATATATAAACTGACGATAATTATTCCGAATCGATAGTTTATCAAAATGAAGGTCTTGGTAAGTTGCTTTTTTTTGGAGTTTTCTTCTTAAGAATTGATTTTCATATTAGGCGTTCGGTATGGAAAAAATATAATGAGCAAAATTCAGTGATCAAATGACAACGTTACGTTTTTTGTGCACAACCTTTCACTGTCATTTTAAAGTTTTTCTGTGCCTGTTCAACGATAATCGTTCGTGAGAAGTAAATTCCAGTCGTGCGTCGGAGCTAATTTTTAATTTTTTTTAATATGAAAAGCTGCCAACATCTCACGTTAAAACAGATTTATAGTGTACATATATCGACGCTGGAAAGGCAAATTGTATTAACAGCCAATTTGGTCGAATATGAGTTATATACATCGTTGGAATCGCCTGATTTTTCTCTTTCGAATGGTCTTGGAATCGATTTAATCTGAGCACTTTCATGGTCGTTAATACACCGGTGATTTTCGTCATTTACCTATATTTTTTTGTCTTAAATCCATTCACTTTTTGACTTTGTTTCATAAAGCGTACATGGTAGTAGAAAAATACTCATAAATCATTTATGCCTGCCTAGGCTTAAAATAAGAATAATTTTAAAACACTTTACCATTCCATTTTTTGAAATATTCACGCAATAAAACATTTTAGTGGTTGGCCATAATTTTCAAATTTAAAAATAAGTCAATTTTCTTGTATATAAAATATAATTAATTGTCGTTTAAAACCTTTTACTTTTCTGCTAATTACAATCATTTTGAGGTTAAGCCAATTTTGTCGACAGCCCTTAATAATCTATTGGTCGATCATACAATTTTACCTGAAACTATTCTAATGTGATTAAAGCACATAAGATACTTTACTTAATGCAAAAAAATATTGCATTAGTGTGTTAAACCTACCGAAAAAAATGATAAATATGAAACTATGGTGGTTAGAGGGTACTTCAAGACCGATGTTTACGGTATGCTGTGGCTGTTAGCTAAGTGCCGAGCGTTGTGCTGGTGCTTCAGTCACCTACGCGCTGTCGAAAAGGGAAGTACCCTCATTACTTCCACAAAGACTCGACGCGTCTCTAATTGCCACAGGAATTTGAGCAATCTTTACCAATTATAAAAAACAGATTTTAGCTCAAAAGACAAGGTTTGTATAGGAGAAAATGTGTTTATAAATATTTTAACACAGAATTTTAACATTTCATTTCATGTTCCGAGAAAAGATAAGTGTCTCAAATGCATCTCTTTTAAAAGTAATCCTGATGGGTTCACTGTAGAAGAAAAACTTTTACACGAAAAAGAACTTCTTTTTCGTGGACTTCTAAAAATCGTTCAAGTACCACCAAGAAATAACAAATCAGGAACCATAAACTTTATGCGTACTAGGGTAGGTAAAAAACTTCGCGAAATGGGTGGGAAGAAGGTTGAAAAAAAACACCAAATTATTTTTCTTTTTCAATGTATTCCCCCTTAACCCTAATACATTTCTCAGATCGTTCAAATAATTTGTTAATACCATAAAAAAAACGATTTGTCCTAGCGTAAAAAAAGCCGAAATTGACGACTTCACCTCTTCATCGTCGTCAATATTGTTTACCACGCAGCTCTTTTTTCATTTTTGGAAATAAATAATAAACATCCTGGGCCAGGTCTGGACTATAAGGAGGGTGGTGGTTCGAGAGTTGTTCGAAGCCGCACCGGTGAATAGCAGCCGTCGCAACATGACTCGTATGCACAGGTGCATTGTCATGCAAAAGGAGCACGCTTTGGTCAATTTTCCTGTTCTTTTTTCTTTAATGGCCTCCTTTAACGAAGCGTAGTATTGTCCTGTTATATTAACACTGCGTTCTTTATAGTCGATGAGTAAAATACCTTATGTATTCCAAAAATATAGTCGCCATGATCGTTCCAGCCGATTGTGAGACTCGGTACTTCTTGGGCGGCGGGGTGCCGTATTTATGCCACTGCATCGACTTTTGCTTCGACTCGGGTTCGTAGTGAACCCAGGTTTCATCCCCAGTAACAGTTCTGGCCATAACTTCTCCCCTGTTATCGCCACAGAGCTCCAACAACTGACGAGAACATTCGATACGTTGTCGATTTTGAAGGATTTTCGGAACCCACCGTGCGCTGACCTTTGTCATCCCAAGATAATGATGTAAAATGGTTGTATCGGATACTCCAACCATTGCTGCTAGCTGGTTCTTCTCAGGTGGGAATCTTCCAAATATATTTTTTCTACTTTCTCGATGATTTCGGGTGTGGTGGCCTCAATTGGCCGTCCAGAAAGTGGGTCATCTTCAATTGAGTCTCTTTCTTGATTGAAAAGACCATGCCACTTATAAACCGTGGTTTTACCAGGGGAAGAGTCTCCGTAAACCGCTATTTTTTTTTTTGATCTCCCCTCATATCTTTTGGTTTACAGAAAGTACTCAACACGCCAAACGGTGAGAGTATGCTATTTTATTATTCTCGAAAATATTCGGTGTACAATTTAACAGTTTACGAAAGTCAAACGAGGGAGGTTTGTTGCTACTCATGGGGAGAGGCTTATGCTAAAAGGGGAGGTAACGAGATTGCGATGATTCTGAATAATTATATAAAAACTGTGGACCAGCGTCAAACAGTAAGGGATTTACTTTTTTATAGTGATTCTTGTTGCGGCCGAAATCGCAATAAAATAGTTTTACGGCTGTTCATACAGCGTTATAATCCTGCGAATTTATAGAAACCATGCAAATGAATTTTCTCATACCAGGGCACACTTCTATGCCAGTTGATAGTGTCCATTCAATTTTAGAAAGGAGTGTAGAACATTCGATAATTTATGCTCCTTCACAATGGGCAACGATATTTCATCTGGTCAGGATAAATCCAAAACCATACAACGTGGAAATAATTTGTCATAAGGTTTTTGAATCCTGGTATTCTATGTCAGAAAAGTATTTTAAAAATAATTTAGTTGGTAAGATAAGTAAAATAAATATTATTACATAAAAAAATGTTTAGCTAATATTTTGATCTAAGATGGGTTAAATTCAGCGTGAGTCATACAGCAATTACTGAAAAAAATTAAGTATTATGTAAGAATAAGCACCCAGAGAGATGATTTGTACAAAAACCGTCTTCCCTTTTCTGAACAAAAACATTTGGTTAATCTTTGTAATACTTTTGCAATCCCGCGCAGATATCACGAAGATACCTAAGTTTGCAATCTTGCAATGCTAGAGAAATTTTACCAGACACTGATGTAGAAGATGTTAACAATTTAAGTAATATTAATGATATTTTTAAAATTAATTTTTATGTTATGGAGGCAGCGCACTTTGTGACAATTATTTTTAATGTCATATAAGAGTAGTATAGTACTTGTAACATCGGACTTCTTTAAGTTTGAGAACCTATAAAATATTGCCATTCCATTTTAATAAGACTGTTTGATCTCAGAATTATGTACTTTAGTTTTTATAATGGTATAAAGTTATGTTCATGATTTTGTGATTAAGTCATTATAAAAATATATTTATGTGTAGTTTATTTTTTCCTAAAACTTTCTCATGTTATTCACATTGGGAGATAATACCTAGAGCCTAAGAGTAACTTTAGTACAATGAAAGATCAGACAATCTGGTTTTTTTCGTTTCACTTGGCCTGACCCGATAAAATATTTTACTTGGGTGTTAAAGTATGCTAAACAGCATATAACACATTTTTCTAATTCATTTAATGCACCTATTTGATCATTAAAACATACTTTACCGGACCACAGTGATAATGTTATAGTGACTTAAGTCAATTTTACTTAACCAAGATTATGTACTGCATTGTATTATCTCCAAAATATTGGACAGGAGGACACCTACGTTATTTTTAACATTTACATTTCATAGTAAACGTTATTCGAAATAACTATTCTAATTTTCAAAGAGAATACTCAATTAGTTAATTAGTTATGATTTTTTTTTCAAAATTTGAAACTTTAAATCGTTCTACTGAACATTTCATACAGTGGTCGTTAATACAATTTGCCTTTCCAGCGTCGATATCGTTAATAAAGTCATTGCAAATTTAAAATATAAACATATATAAATTATTGTCAGTAATGTAGTCACCGCATGAAAGCTATGATAGCTAATTCCTCACATTAGGATTACCACAAGATAGGTCTAGATTAGTGTGAACATTTTTGTTCTAAAAATTTTCATAGAAAAAAGAATTTTATAGTTTTTTTTTTTATATAAGTATGTGAAACCAAGAAATGTTACGTATTTTTTATTCACTTTTTTGAAAGAATTATGATATATATTAACATTAATAAGACCTATTATGCAATTACATAACATCTTTATTACAGATTTATTATATGTAATGAAAATGTATGTGAAAATTATTTCTAAAAACTTGAAATCACCAAACACCATAAAGGGGCATTCGAAATTAAAAATGGTCCAAGAAACATAAAGATATTTTTTAAATTTCTATTCAACGATACCCCACACGATACAGAGCGTCAGTTTTATTTATTTCTTTTCACAATATGGCGTTTTATTATCATTCGTCTTTGTCTGGGAATTTTTTTAATGATAGGGATGTATGGTTGGATCAAGTTTTTTTGAAAAACTTTATTTTATTTGTCCTCTTTACTATAAAGTTTTTATGATTGCAGGTTGTACTCTCGTTAGCTCTCACCGCAGTCATCGCTCTGCCAGTTGCAGAAGAAAACTCAGAGGCTGTGATCCCTGATATCAATGAAGACATCGTTTCAGATGTAATTAAACCTCAGCTCCCAGCAGAGGTTATAGCAGAAGTGCCTAGACCTGTTATGGAGGAAGACTTGGAGACCAACCCTGTTTCCATGGAACCTCCGAAGGTTGTGGACGAAGATGTAGAAGTTGGTCCTGTTAACCCTGATTTGTTCATTTTATTTGCATCGTATGCAGACCCACTGCCTCCCACACAAGACTGTCGACAAGACTCAAAATTGTTTGACATGAACAATCATTAAAAAAAATATTTTGCTTAGCCTTGGAATTATTTTATTTATTATAAGTTCTTTAAATATTGTATACAATTTTATTTTTTTGCATTACCAATACTACTATAAGATATAAAACACGCCAATAAAAAACAACAAACTCAGGTGGGATATGAACTCACGACCTTTCACTTTTCGGGCGAGTGCTCTGACCGTTGAGCTACCCAGACGCTGGCAGACTGAAAGCTGGTTCCATCTTAATCAAATGTTTGATATTTGTAAAAATATTACTTTCGATGTTGAAGGTTAACTTTCAACATTGGTGAAACGATACTAGCCCAGTAGAAGCTGAAATACGTTTGTGAATTTCGAGACGTCTGCCTGCGTCTCGGTAGCTCAGAGATCAGAGCACTCGCACGGATAGTGAAAGGTCGTGGGTTCGAATCTTAGCTCAATTGGGAGAGTATTCTAAGACCACTGTCCTTCTGTTCTGTTGCAATATTATTATTCATTGATTATTAGTAAAGTTTTATCGCATTGTAGATTAAAAAATAATGGTTTTATTAATTATTGTGGAGAAAAAACTATTACTGATTTAGTTCTTCTTATTTCTGTATCTATATCTACCTAATATTAAAAAAAAAATCTACACTTGAACTCAAACAGTAAGCAAGAAGGAATTTATATCTAATGTTAGTAAGAGCATTATAATTACAACACGGTTTTTAATACATTTTTGAAGTGAAAACTTCTTTAGCGTCGTTGTGATTTCAAAGTCGATGAAACGAAAAAACGAGAGAAAAAAGAGACAGACACATTTTCATAAGATTTAACGTAGGAGAAAATGAGATAGGAAGCATTATGTACGTGTGTTAATAGGTGTTTGTGTACCCATTCGTAGTACAAAGCTTGAAAGAAGGCATCATAACAACTGTCGTATTTTGTATACGTGTACGTATTATTTTTGAAGGTTTCCCTTCTACCACGTGTGAATTGCACACATGCTTTTCTTAATTCCTAGATCAGCTTTTATCAAAACCCACATCAATTTTTAATAACATTAAGTACCTTTTAAATCAAATTTATAAAAATAAATTATAGAATACAATAGAATGGAACAGAAAAGAAAAACATTCAATAGATTTGTATTAATTTACTAGAAATAGTGCCACACATCTGCAATTGTAGATACACGTGACCCTCGTGGCCAACATCCGGTGAAGTTACACCATCTGTAATTGTGAAAACATATTTAACTTAAATACATAATAGAACATTTGATAAAATTCAATAAAAATAATTAAATAAAAATTAAAATAATAACTATTTAAATATAGAAAAAATATCCTGGTCTATTTTAGTTAACATATTCTTTTATTTGGGTTTAATAATAAAGGACTACTTAAATTTCAATATATTTCACAATAAATTTAGTTTTTTTAAAAAGGGACTACAATATGACAATGAATTATTTTAGACGCGACATTTTATTACAGCATTTCATTTAGTTGATTTATTTTTAAATAATAAGTTAACTGATAGTTTATCACTAAAATAAACATTTACCGAGGATTTCTCTATAAATATCGATATCATAACAATATCTTTAGTTTGTATATTTTAATGATCTGTTTAACACATTTCAATAAGCAATTTGGTATCGTAAATAACATTTTATTGAAAGAAATATATTTTAGCCCACACCTGAAAACCATCAGATTCTGCTCGTAATATGGCAGATTGTACAACATAATGGCAACATTTTAATAATGCGCTGTCAAAACTTGATTGAAAGTGGGAGGCACGCAACATGTATAGTGATGCCAACTTGGGAGATTTACCTCAGAACGGGGCAATAGTAAAGACGTAAATAGATGCAAGATTTGATGACTGTTAAGTGCAACAGTAGTGATCTTGTATGAGCATATGTTTGTGTGATGACTATTTGACGAGTTACATTTATTATATACTTATTTATTTGTTATGCCAGTTCCTTAGTATTCATTTAAGACTTAAAAAATTGGTTGTTATTTGTCTGGATTTTTTTTTATTGTTGTAAGAGTTCAAATATTAGAAATTAAAATGCCATATTTAAATATAGGGTTTTGGTACGCATTTCATACGCATTTTATTGTATAACATGGGATCTTTCTCTCATAAATCTCTTTATCAGGAAAAGGCCTTTGTAAATATTGCGCGCATATTAAACGCGATGTCTAATGTCAATGAAGAATAAGCTGAGTTAAATCCCTACCTACTCGAATATACTTGCGTAAACAGGATGTTCCATGGAAAAAAATCTTATTTAAATCAAATCAAATCAAAATAACTTTATTTCATAGGCCCTTGCGGGCACTTAAAATCGTCAATTTTATAGAATCAAAAAAATATTCTTCTATAATAAAGATAGCCTGTGCGCTAGCGGCAAGTACATCCGCGGAGTTGATGCCGCGCATGTAATCGCCACGAGCGACCCGATTCCGAACGTAGGGGCTTACATGAGAAGAATCGGGCAAGAAACTCATGTGCCAAAACTCTTATAAAATCGCCAAATTTCTTACAAATTGTGTATATTACAAAACGATTCAGAGAACGAGCAATTAATTTCGTTTAGGTCCACGCTGCCTTATCATTCAAAAAATCTTTAACACTGTAATAAGCCTTTTTACATAACTGAGTTTTAATTAAAATTTAAATATATTCATTGACAAGTCATGCATGTTACATGGCAGCGTGTTGTACATTCGTATACAGTGACCTGCAAAGGAGTTGCTTATTTTATGGAGCCTATGCCTGGGCATTGCTAGCTTGTCTTTATTTCTTAAATTGTAATTATGATTGTCACTATTTTTTCTGAATTTAATATCTTTACACTTGTGTGCATACGGTAAGTTTTCATAAATATATTGTGAATGTACAGTCATAATACCAATTTCTTTAAATTTTTCTCTTAAAGACTCTCGGGAGCCCATCCTACAGATCGCCCGAACAGCCCTCTTCTGCAATACAAAAATGCAGCCAATATCGGCGGCATTTCCCCACAGTAGTATCCCGTACGACATAATACTGTGGAAGTAGCTAAAATAGACTAAGCGCGCAGTTTTTACGTCTGTTAACTGACGAATCATTTTTACGGCGTATGCTGCAGAACTGAGTCTGCTCGATAGGCATTCAATATGAGGACCCCATTGTAACTTAGAATCTAAAGTTATACCCAGAAATACAGTTTGATTGGCCAGCTCTATTTCCTCATCCATAACCCTGACTTTGACTTTAGCTAATTGAACATTTGGCATAGTGAATCTAATGCATTTTGTTTTACTTTCATTTAACAACAAATTATTGGCGCCAATCCAGTGAACGACCTTGGAGAGTGCAATGTTTATTTCGTCAATATTAATTTGTCCACGTTATAAATATCAATACTAAGATTTCCAACCTCTTCAATTCATATCTTTCAGCAGAAATTATTATTGGACATCAAATCACAAAAAAACACATACTTAATCAGTAGCTTATGTTATTGCCATTTTATACGAAGATTTTTTAAGAGTTGTATTTTCATAATATTTTTGATTCAAATTCGGCTCTCGGATTCGGATCTACAGAAAACCTTGAAAATCTTGTAACATAACGCATTTTACCAGGTGGATGGCACATAACTGACTTTCAATAAATCGAGACCACAGCAAAAAGACAATAACCTAAAACTTCCACTGCTGATGTTTCAGGTCTTCCCTCAAAACTGAGAGGATTTTTCCGTAATTCTACGCCTGGCGAAATAAAGATCGGAGTGAAAGAACATAATTGAAATAACGCTACTTTCCATTACATCTACACTACACTACATCCCATGTCGTGGGAGGTGTATAATAATTATCTCCCGTATCATTAGTCGTCTTTTCTGATATCCTGAAGTTTGAAGGGTTGAAGTTGAAAAAGGTGGCAACCCCAAACACGTGAGCTTTCCTAAGACCGTAAGAATATCGCCGTAGAAACATTGTTCGCTACACATTTTATTTAGGATTTAATGTGACGTCACTTTTAAAAGATGGATGGCAGATATAATAAAGGTGGCACGGCTTTGTGACGCGCGTCGGGACCGACACAATGATACTTTTATTTGGGAGTCAGGGCTACTGTCAGCTCCAGATGTGATGCAGGGTCGCCACATTTCAAATGAGACATTTTCTTTTGACGCAGTTGTTATATTTAAATAGAAATGCTCATAGTAGATGTTATAAGGGGACTTAATATTGTGAATAAATGGACGTAAAATCAAATGTTGAGTTTATATCTCTTTTGTATAATCGAGCAATTTCGCAAGTAAATTTTGCAATTTATAAGTATGTAATCGCTGCATATCTTTACAATGAAGTTTTGGAAAAATAATATATAACAATCTTTCATATTTCAGTGTAATACAATCGAATGAACATTAAAAATCTTGATCATATAATGAATATTCCAATATTTTGGAACACAAAACCACAAGATCACTAGGATTTTTTTTAATTATGATTTTGAGCCCACTTGGCAACTTTAAATTCTGTTCAACTATTCCTTTCTTTGGATACTAAGTCACCTTTTTCTTTTTTCCCTTACCTCGCTTCTCTTCAATTAACTATAAAAAAGGTAGGTAAAGACGATATGGTTAACTCTGCGCCTGGCTTTACCCAAAAAGTCGTAGCTAATCTATGCACTTCATAGCTGCTTCATCGTCTCGACGCTTAAAAACTGTAAATGCCGTTGGAAAAGATGGTGTCACTACTAAAATTATAAAAGACTATGTGAATAATAGTATTCCTTGTTGTCTTAATTGTGGTTTTAAATTGATGTTTACCAAAATTTAATAGGTTCCTCACAAATAACCTATTGTTAGGTGTACAATATTATTATACCTACATTCGCTATACAGCGCACTATTGATTTTATTTAAAGTCCAACAATTCCTTTAGGAAAGATATAACATACATGTGTAAAAAACAACTATACCTCCGAGCCCTCAGGTGGGATCAGGTGGGACACATGAATTTAATACCTTATACAAATATTGCATTAAGAATGCAACAAAAACGCAATTCCTTTAGGTCATAAAAATTATTTTCATTTACCAAATATATAATTTAGTTTTAAACGCTGAAGGAAGCTCTCTAATGTGGTCAGGTAAATTATTATAAATTTTAACGGACGTCATCAAACAGCTTTTCCCATATTTGGCCGATGTAGGAATATCGGCGCACACAAGTTAGTTGGATCCCTTTTCAATTGTGAATTTATTAATATACTATTAAGTTTCCTGATACTCTTGTCGTTTTCAGCTTAACCTCTCTTCTAAATTGATCAATAGTCAAACCTTCATTTGAAATGGTAATACTATAACGCTCGGCGGGAGACATATCCTACGTGGTGCTCTGCACTCGTTGGCTGTGAGAGGTATCTGGGGTATCTTGTAGACTTAAATAATCACTTTTACTCTTGAATATTTCTTTTAATGGAATCAAATAAAAATACGACTACACCCGATACGATGACTGTAACACTAAATTATAATAATAATAATAATACTAAAGAGTGGAACTCTTTGCCTGAGTCTGAGTCCTAAATTGTATTGTACGAGTAAATAGGTATCTCCTAGGTAGGTGCGTCACACCCTAGATCGCACCGTCGCTTGCCATCAGGCGAGATAGCGGTCAAGCGCTACCCTATTCACTATATAAAAAAACTCTTATTATATTATTATTATATTGTATCTTTGACGACTATAATTTATCTTATATTCTTTGACGACTAATATGACATTACAAAAACAATACACTTTATTGGAGCGGAGTGAGCGCAGCTCCCATTGATCAGCTTCAATAGCGCAATGTCTGTTACGCCATAACTCCCCGAGTTCTTAACCGATTTTAATATTTTTTGTGTGGAATCGAATCAACAGGTTTAGGACCAGATTGGGGCCCGAATTTTAAAATTCGCAAAAATTGCCATCGAAACAAGAAAAAAATATTTTTTTAAGTATTACGCTTCGCTCCAATATATGGTGCTAGCGTAGCTTTATGCTTAGCGACTGCATCGCCTAGTTTCTTAAACATTCAAATATTCTAAATAACTTAATAAACCAAAAAGTTTTCATAGAGCGCGGGCAGTACCTCAATCTGACATGAAGAACCATAAATCCATAAATTTAAAATCAATTAAAAGAAAAATCAATTAAAAGTGAATATTTTTCTTTAAATTGAGTTTGTGTCAAATCACAATTCGTTCACTACTAAACTGTTTGTTTTTATAAAATATAGCACATTTTAGCAAAATTAGAACAACCAATAAGGTCATTTACTACACATGCGAGTAATTAAAAAAATATCTGCTTAAGCTAAGAGTGTACCTAGGGAAAATATAAAATTAGGAAACAGAAACCATTTTGGTTTAATGTAATAAACAGAGTATTATTTTTAATATAATGATTGATTTAATTGACAAAATGTTACCTTATATATAACTTACTAGCGGCCCGTCCCGGCTTCGAACGGGTGGATAAAATTCTTAAAAAAATTTCTATCATCAAATATAGCCTACATTACTCAGCGTGAATGTAGCATTACAATGGTGAAAGAATTTTTGAAATCAGCTTAGTAGTTTTTGAGTTTATTCATTGCAAACATACAAAAATACAAATTTTTCCTCTTTATAATATTAGTGTAGATGTAAATGTGTATGATACTTAACAATAACCATAAATTTAATTTAGACAATATCACATAAATTGTTACTAACCCAAGTTTAGTAACTAATGCACTTTTTCTATTTAAATGCTATTTTATTCCCTTATATTTCAATATTATTATAAGATGTCGAAGCCTCAAATATAAAAGAAAAGACATGGTAATGATCCTTTTGAATTAAAACAAAAAAACTTACGGTAAGATATAACACACGCCTGTAAAAGATAACTACGCCTCCGTGCCCTCAAGCGAGATTCCATCGAACACACGACTTTTCTCTCTCTGCTGTCTCTCTGTGCTCTGACTGTCTGATTAATTAGTAGAAGTTGAAATACGTTTGTAAATTTCGACGCGTCTGCCACCGTCTCGGTAGCTCAGCGGCCGCACTCGCCCAGATAGCGAATGGTTATGAGTTCGAATTCCACCTGAGGGCAAGGAGGCGTAGTCGTTTTCTACAGGCGTATTTTATATCTTATAGAAATATGGCATTTTTAATGCAAAAAATAAAAAAAAACAAGTGTAGATCATACGACTGAAGTAGAACTATATGATGAGGCTATGGGAGGAAGAGAGAAAGAAAATGTGTGCTCGCACCTCTCTCTCTTGCCCCTACAGTAATATACGAAACGTAAGTCTCTCTCTTTCCATCTTCTTATATCTCTGAACTTCCGTTCGCCTCGCCCGTTTGCGTTTTTCGTAACGCTGACGTCATTCACCAGCTTACTCAAAAGCCTGCGTAAAAAAGTTTTAGTTCCAAAACCAAAATATTTAAACTTACGAGTGGCAACCCTAGATAGGTGCCGAAAATGTACCGAATTCGGTTTCGGCTTCGGACAATGTGAGGCTGTTATTTCTCACAATGGACTCAGTAAGTGCCAGCCCATTGTCGTAGGAACTAAAGTCACCAACTAATATTACTAATGTAGCTGTTCATTTGGCTGCAATTGTGGCAATGTGTGTATTTGACGGCTGACGACAACAAAGAAACGTTCTGGATGTCTCTCACTCACCAATATGTATAAAATAGATAAAGACAAAAAATATATATTTAGTTCTTACACTTCCGCGCACATTACACATCAAAAGGTGGTGATGTAAATGGGACTTGGAGACGTGTTAAATAAAAACAACACAAGAGAACAATTATTATACGTGACATTTTATTTAATTAAGGTAGTAGGTCATCCGCGACATACGTCATGTTGCAGAGCGTTACGTTACGGTACAAGTGTATCGTAGGACTATGATACACACATTTAAATAAAAGAGCTTTAGGCAATGGTTGTCATTATTCCCATTCACCATCTCAATCTAACCTTGTCAAAATGAAACATATTCATCTGCTCCACACTCAATGCTAATTAAAATTTATAATCACATTCCAAATAATATAAAATGTTTAAAATATTTATTAACTAAAATCCTTTCTTATTAGCAAAAGCTATTATAATTTGAAACAATATTTAAATGATAAATTTTATTAATGAAATAAATTATTTTCATTGAAAAATACTGGAAAAAAAACCGATTCGGCTCACAAGTGAATTCTCAGGCGGGAATCGAACCAGCTTGAAGCTACTGAACCTTGTGAACACCCGTCAAAAGATAGCATTGTAAAAATGCAAAAAAAAAATTATAAAGTTAAAAATGTATTAATGAAATTTAAAATATATGATTAAATTAACAAATACTAAATTACTTAATTTATATATATAAAAATAGGAAATAAATATGCTCAATTCTATTCTCAATTTTATTGTAATTTTATTATTATGTTATAGTATTAAGATCTGGAAATAGCAAGCACCCTTACAGGGTGTCATAATTATGTACAAGTTATTGTTATTTTAGGAAAATCATGAAAAACAATAACATGACGAGTCGACGTTTAAATGGTTTCTGTATGAGGTGTGTGAGAAACAATAAGAATTATCAAAGTGCGTGATCCATTAAATGGTTAGCACGTCGAAACTCTTATGTTACAAGTTAATAAGTAGGAGAGAAAGCGTAATGAATTCATAATGTGAGTGGTTTTTGGATAGTGATTTGACTTATACCAACTAACTATTAAAGCAAATACATATCAGAGTGATGCCGCTTTCTACCTGACGAGACTTGTCGAGTTTTTCTTAGGTGTTTTGTGCAAAAGTAGACAAAACTTTTTCATCCAACAAAGAGGACTTTGTCTGGAAGATGGGAAATTATTGATATCGCCAATCGAAGGCATAATTTCTTTACAAATCTCCCAAGTTGGGGCGAAAGGAAGAAATTAATAAAACGCACATTTTTCTTTGGAATCGGTCGGCAATGGCTGACAAATTAGTCCATAAATCGTAACGTTGAAATAACGACGTCACCTATTGTTGCTACACTTGAAGA
Source organism: Calamotropha paludella (assembly GCA_927399485.1). Classification (NCBI taxonomy): domain Eukaryota; kingdom Metazoa; phylum Arthropoda; class Insecta; order Lepidoptera; family Crambidae; genus Calamotropha; species Calamotropha paludella. Next base: position 16,231,706 of record OV656828.1, read on the forward strand.
CCGGTGCAATTTGGACCTTATATCTTGGCTTTAAAGTCGATGCGGTGGTGTGACGGCGTGTTTTTGTCGTCAAAGTCGGAGATTGATGACAGATGTGCGGCGTCAGAAGGAAACTTGCTATTGTGGTAAGCGCGGACAAAAACAAGCTCAAAAAATAAGTGGGAACCAAAGAAAAAACGATTAGATTACAGTTGTATGAATTTGCTGCTTCTATACATCTCCGTGGAATTGTGTAGTGTTTTTGTGTCTTTGCTTGCATTATAATACTCTTAATAACATATATATATATAAAAATTCCTTGTCACAGTGTTCAACTGCAACGAACTCCGAAACTTCTCAACAGATTTTGATGATTCTTTTTTAATTTTTCTGGATTTGTTCCATAGGTTTCATTTATGACACAGCAACGCGTTACCGAGTCAACTAGTTACATATAAATATCATTTTCACTAACCATTTGAGTCCAAGTTTAACCCAATTAGCCTCACCCAAAGTAGGCACTGTTATGGATACTAGGTTAAGAATAGACAAACATATATCTGATAAATAAATATGTAATATAGAAATATATATAAATACCCATGACTCAGGTACAAATGCTTGTATTCATTACACAAACAGCCTTTTTCGGGACTCAAACCCAGGACCGTCGGTGCGAAAGGCAGGATCGCTATAGTTAAACTTAACGGTCGTCATTTCATGAGGTGTATGGCTCGGTCAGTTTGTAATAATATTATACTATTCGTGGGAGGATCTTGATTTTTTATTATCATTATTTTATTTAATTATCATTAAGTTACAATTATTTTGCTTTTACAGAATTCATCAACAAAATCCTATATGGTTTTTATGATAATGAAAATTCGTAATAAAATTTGAATAAAAGAAAGACAGAACAGAAAGAACGTGCAATTAATTCCAGTAAACCAGGGTATCGCACGAACATCTGTCGCGGTTTGTGTTTCTCTAGTACATTTGAAGATTAAAATTATCCATCTGATATTAAATAATGTCAGTTAACGTACCATGTTATTCCGTTACATTTGACGTTAAAACATATTAACTTATTTCGTTTCTCTTTATAAAATACTTTTTTAAATGTTCTTTAAAATTGGGACCATTTAAGTAATTATATCGCTAGGTAAACTATACAATAATTTCGGTAATATATATTTATTATTTCCTGCGTCATAAACTTTTGTTAAGCAAAAGTTGGTTTTCGGATAACGGATTGGAAAAACTCTTTTGTGATGGTTGGTGTTTTTGCAGTCATTAGCAACATACCAAGTAAAATATTGTGAAGGTAGTAGACAATATATATGACGACCATTGCCTTAGTCATCCTGTGATCACGGCTCCTGTAAAGGAATCGAAACGTCAGGATTAAATATAAATTATGCGCAAAAAACTATAACTAAGTGTTTTTATTCAAACGTATAATGTGCGCAGAAGTGTAAGAACCAATTTTTATCCCGTTCTCCCGCCTGTATTTTTAGAAATAAGGAAGGCCAGTGTACCACCACTTAGAACATCCTTTTATATCATTTCATACCTACAAAAAACTGGTTGGTTGCCTGTAAAGTCGGTATACGGGCGAAAGTTTTACGTGACAACGACTTTGAGAGGTAAAATAATTTTAATGTGAATATTCATTCGTATAGTAGGAAGAAGGATGAAATAATAGTAACAATTTAAAACATTTATTTATACAAAGAATTATATTTAAAACATTAATTTATAGGCACGCGTCCCTTCCACTTTTTATGTCTGTCTCTCTCGCTCTTAGGCGGGCTAACCATGCCCGAGTGGAAGGGACGCGTGCCTCTCACTCGCTCTCATTGTGAGCGCATAACGTGAGCGGAGCGTAACGCAGTTTCTTGAAGTGTCACCCGGCAAACCAATTTATAAGACGTTGTCACGTCAAAAATAAATAATTACGAAGTTTATAAACTTCCGCGCCTATAAAAAATGTTTTATTTTCATTGAAATAAGACAATCCTGACGAAGATATAATCGTCGTTTTATCCAAATGTCGTCCACTACTGGACAAAGGCCAAAGATATCCAGACTTCAAAATAGGCGCCACCGTTATATGGTTGATATACCAAAGAGTCACATTAAGCGTTTTGGTTCCAATTTTGTAATCCGTACCGCTAAAGAGTGGAACTCTTTGTCTTAGTCTGTGTTTCCCAACAAATACAATTTAGGGTTCTTCAAGTTACGGGTGAATGCATATATTCTAGGCAAGCGCGTCACATTTTAGATCGTATCTTCGCTTACCATCAGGCGAGATAGCGGTCAAGCGCTGGCCTATTTACTATATACTATAAAAAAATCCATAAAGACCAGTCCTGCTTTGCCCGCATCCAGGTCCTTTCTGTGACTTTCGCCAGATCTATGGTCCACCGAGTGGGAGGCCTGCTTACACTGCGTTTTTCAGTCCGTGGTCGCCACTCGAGAACTTTTCTGCCCCAACGGCAATCATATCTACGAGCTATGTGTCACTGCCACTTTTTGGCAATTCTGCAGGTTCTCTCTTTTGCTTCGATCACGTAGGGAAACTCCGAGCATAGCATGCTCCATCGCCCTTTGGGTTACCTTGAGCCTTCTTATGAGGCCTGTGGGTTCATTTTCCGTTCTGTACGTCATCACTGGTGACATACACTGGTCAAAGACTTAGTCTTGACCCAATGCGGTATTTTGGACGAGAAGATATCGCGAAACTTCCCGAACGCTTCCCAGCCGAGTTGGATTTGACGATTGACCTCTCTCTCGAAATTTGACCTACCTAATTGATCTGTTTGCTCTAGGTAAACATAATCGTCAATAATTTCGAGTGTAGAGTCTCCAACCTTCAGAGGAGTGGGTACAACACAAACATTTGAAATAATTTTTCGTCTTGTTCATTTTCATTTTTCAACTTACTTATTGAGAGGCTCTACTATTTCTTCGAGCATTATGCTTAGGTTTTCCAAATATCATCAGCGAATCGAGGGTGGTTGATGTACTCACCTTTGGTATTTATGCCAACTCCGCTTCAGCCAAGAAGCTTGAAAACGTCTTCTTTCTTTATGATTACAATATATCTCTATTGGTATGACATTTAAATATTATATTACTGTGAATAATTTAATTTTAAATCTTAAATTGACATACATAACGATTATTGTAATGTGGCATTTTATATTTACGTGTCAGTACCTGACGCAACACGTGATCATGTGTTATCTTTTGTAAAAGGTTTTCTACCGTGTTTGTTTGCAAATAAATTATCTTATCTTCCAGGGCGGCGGTGAACGGTTTCGGAGGTATGACGTCTCCTATCGTATCTCGTAGATATAATAAAACAACTAGATAACATGCGGAATAAAACAATGTTATTTGTATAAATTTGACAGATAGTGACGTGCTTTATTATATAATATTATATTGCAAGATATGACGACCTTTACCTTAGTCATTCTATGACTATGTCTCTTGTAAAGGAGTCGAAACGTCAGGATTAAAACGCTTCGTGAATCTGGGAAAATCATTCATATTCATTCAATTAAACTTGAATATGATAAATTATTTTCATAGAAAAATACTAGAAAAAATCGACTCGGCTCACAATTTATTCTAATGCAAACGAACCCGCAACCTTTGGATGTCCCGTCCGCTGCTCTCCCCATTGAGCTAACGAACGTTGTGAACACCCGTCGAAATTGATTAGTACCTTTCTACTTTTTACGCTGTCGGCCAGCGTAGTCTCATCAGCGAGTTTCATCCTCTCGTATTCAAAAGACACATTTTCACAAATGTTTGGACAATCTTTAATTTATCATATCAGATAGCAGTGAAAAATGCAAAAAATATATAAAAAAATATAAAAACTAAACTTGAATATGTTATTATAAGCATCATAACCTTGATCTTTTCGAACTCTTGCTTGTAACTCAAGTTATTTAAGTTACATGCTTAAATCCAACCACGTAGGAGCTGCGCAGAATATTAGTATTCAGTGGCCCCATTAAAATAAACTTCATACGGTACTCGCAACAAATAACGTGTACCTAGTAAAATTTTATGTTCCGACGTTAAAAGGAATTCATAGTTATTGGTTGCCCTCGCTACGGTTACTTCTGTACACACCGGCCATTGTTCTGTTATTATAAGTACTTATAAAATAGAAATAACTAATCTGGCCATAAATGTTGTTACATAAAACCTTTTCTTTATTTCAAATTTTTAATTATTTTGAATTGGGGGTGCGTTTATTATTATAAAAACTTCTTTCGATTTCATGGTCAAATTACAAAATGGAATGGGGATTTCAATGACTGGCTTGCACAAAGTGGGAAGTGGGTATGGAGCCGTCGGTCATATTCCAGATACTTTAAAGACTTGATTCAGCCGTATATTTGTATATCGTACTACTCGTATCAACAAATACTACAACACTTACTCTGTCGAAGACTATAAAAGGTCGGGGCGGCCGAGTACTGTTAATGCTGTTAAAGCCAGCATTCGTCGAAACCCCATTAGGAAGCAAAAAATCTTAGCGTGAGAAATGAAGATTCCCGCTAGGACTCTGCCGCTTATTATAAAACAAGACTTGAAGCTCGGTGTTTATCATCGATATACAGGACATGCCCTAATCAATCATTACAATTAAAGAGAGTGGATCGATCAAACTGCATTCTTTCACGATACGCAAGTGAAAGACACAGAAATATCTTCTTAACCGATGAAAAAAAATTCACGATTGAATAGTACTACAATAAGCAAAATGATAAGTGTACGCTCACAGTTCTAAAGAATCGTCAGTGATAGTTTGATGGGGCGTGTCTTATCAAGGCGACACGAAGCTACGTGTTGCTTTGTGACATTCATCCAGCATATTCTTGTTCTTTTGTTGCATCACACCCCTGTCCTTGATAGCTTTATTTCCTACCACCTAAAGGTTATCTGGTAAAAATCGCTCCAAGCGATACGACCGCCTATTGTGATTTTCTTTTCTATTTATTTTCACCCACGCACCCTTTCGTTCTCTATTTATTTTTAAGCTATTTCTGTATCTGTGTGTATTACAATAAAGTATTTTTTATTCGTTCATTTAATCAAAAATACTAACAACAGAAAACATAAAAAATAATAACCAGACAGACCTGCTCAGTTTAAACCGTGCAAGTCATCCAGGCACTGATATTCGCTAGATGCTTTACTTGGGAGATTGGGTGACATTGTGCTAACAAAACATTAGTACATGGATAACCAAAAATACTTATTATTATACATATATATTACAAAAAAACATATAAAACAATAATAAAAAAGAAAAATAAAGTTGAAAAAGGAAAACAATTATTTGAAGTGTAGGCGTTTCAGAAGACGTTCACACTACAATTTTACAAAACAGAAAGATGCAACATAATTTTTGTGTATCGTATCGTATTGCTTTAAACAAAATACTGCCACATTTGTTTTTGTATTCCCAATTAACTGGGATTCACGAAAAGGTCCAATGGAGCAACATTTCACAATATTGCCAGCATATTCAATCAACTATCAAACTCACTCCATTCTTTATTAAGTCCGGTATTACCAGCCAATTGTTCTCCTGACGTATTGCAAACTGAACTTTCTGTTTGTTCATATATCGGTTTGTTTACCCTATTACGATTCCCATTTAAATACCACTGTTTATTTGAATTCGGATTGGATGGACGTACATAAAATCATTTGCATCGATCTCTTGTACAGATAATTAAAAAAAAAAAGTATCATTTTATAATGTAATTTTAGTAAAATGTAAAAGAAATCAATTTGATTTATATAAAATTTTAACAATTAGGAACGTGCCCGATTTAAATATTTTGAACGTAGTAGAAAATATATGAGGACCATTGCCTTAGGCATCTTGTGATCACGGCTCCTGTAAAGTAGTGGAAAAGTTAGGATTAAATAAATGATGCGCAAAATCCGTAAAAAAGTTGTTTTATTCAAATGTGTTATGTGCGCGAAAGTGTAAGAACTAAATAAGCTTTTTCTTTTCAAAAAGGTATTTATTCCCATTTTTTATTACTTAATATAACACGAGAAATGTTATAGTATCTTAATCAGACTGTTACTGCTAGAGACGACCGTTTGGTGTAACGGTAGTGATCCTGCTTTTTGTTTTGGTTTCGAGTCCTAGAAGGGGCAGATATTTGTGTGATATAATTGTCCCTGAACGTGTATTTATACCTGAGAGCTGAGTCATGGCTATATATATATATATAAACATAAGTTAACTACGTATGTATAAAATATAATTTATGTATTCAATATACATAGACTATATTTTATATTAAAGAATAGGAAACCCTAAAATAAAAGCACTAATGTAACATATAAAATACAAAAAATTACCTTATAAATTCTCCGTCGCATGCGATTATAGAAATATTTGTTTAGCTTGAGGTTGTAAGTCTTAGCCGACGGAAACAAAACCACTTGATCCTTTGTATTTAGATTAGAACTAGACATATTGAAACCACATTGTTAATAAAACGTGGATCATTCAAAAATTATTGGCTCGACACCCTATTAATGAGCTTAGGTAAAGGAAACCGCGATACAGTGCACTAGTAGCGCCATTATGGGGTGAATTCCACACTTGATGATAATGATAGAAAATGATATAATTGACTGATAAATAATATTATAAGACGATGAGGTACAACCGTCTGATATGTATGCGTGTAATTGCTAGGTAAGCAGAACGCTAAATTAACCAATTTAAATACTTATCATAAATGTAGGTTTCACCGTATAGCCATCTATGCATTCTATTTTAAATTTTAACTTGTTTGATATATTTTTTGCATTTTTTTAATGCTATCTTATAAGATAAATTATTTTAATAGAATAATACTAGAAAACATCGACTCGCCTGAGAATTCACTTGTGAGCCGAGTCGAGTTTTTCTAGTATTTTTCTAAATATTTTTAAAGTAAAATAGTAACTAGAGAACTTAACTCATATTACTTTTTATGGACGTGAACAACGTTTTTATGGTAGAACAAAACAATGATCCACAAGTCCAATTATTTGCAATTGCAAATTGTTAATATAAATTTGGAATTGCAAAAAAAAATAAACATCGTTACTAACTAGAACATAATTATTATTATTACCTTAGTAATAACCCTTATTCAAACAAATCACTTCGTATTCAAGCCTGTTTCAATATCTGTAGATTACTTTTTAAATTATTCGAATCGGAAATTCCAGTGAAAAGATATCCTGACTCCTCATCAACGCCAAGTCCAAAGCCTAGAAAGCTGAAATTTTTAGATAGGTTTCTTTTGTAATATAGTCAAGGAATAAGAATGGATTTTAGAATGACAATGACCAGAGGCTAACCGGAGCAAAAATCTTTTGTATAGATCTACAGACTGAAAATAAATTAACATTAAAAATATATACTAAATTCCGCGCACATTATACAATTACATAAAATATTTCCGCGTATATTTGCGCATATTTTATATTTCGACTCCTTTACAGGAGCCGTGATCACAGAACGACTAAGGCAAGCTATTCGATTATTATGTAAATGAGTCTAAACGTCAGGATTAAATATAAAGTATGCGCAAAGTATCCGATAACATTTTACCTGATTATCAGTACAATTTGAAAAACTTACTTCGTTATCACTACGTTTACGTATAATAGTAAAAGTGTGGCCTTTCAATCGGTTGAAGACTTTTATCATATTCATCTCAGATACATCATATATATGAAACATCATTCAAATTTATCTCATCGATCCAGTGGCATTGTCACCAAGTCTATTGCAGAATCGTTTTAAATAACTCGCTATGTCTATACTAACATTATAAAGAGGAAAGATTTAATTGTTTGTTTGTTTGTTTGCATTGAATAGGCTCTGAAACAACTGAACCGATTTTTTTAAATTCTTTCCAATTTGGAATTCTAACTTATCCCTGATGAACATAGGCATTTTATAGCCTACCTTTCAAAAATTACGGGATCTCTATGAAAACTCTGATTGTATTTTTTAATTGAATAGCCTCCGAAACTACGGGACCGATTTGAAAAGTTCCTTCACATAGAGTATTTTACATTACCCTTGATTAACATAGGCGATAGAATATTCTTAAAAAGTTAGGGATCAGTATGAAAATTTCGAAAATGTAACCCAACGTGTGAAAAAGTATCACAAAATTATTTTATACCGCGTTCGCTGCGGAAATTATACACAATAGAGGAAGGTGATGTGCTACGGTTTAATAGAACACATCAATATCTAAAAAAAAGTCTGCAATACCATATGTCTAACTATTACAGTTATGTCACAATAACTACTTTTTATGATACAATATGCAATAGCAACTTCTGTAGAATCTAGGCCACATTATTCGTTCCTGGGTATTAATCCTTATCCAAATAAATGACTTCGTATTTAAGGCTATGTTAGTACCTTTCAATTTCTTTTTGAAGTATACCATTCAAAAGTATGAGTTTAATAATTATCAAAACCACCAATTACATTAACCATGCAGCTTCAGTATCATTTTTGACTTTTTCAATCTTTGTTAATTCAGCAACCGTCCGTTGTGATGTGAGTTCACACTCCCCACCGCCGCCCACCACTGCCGGCCCCGCCAATGTCAAAAAATAAAATGCCTCACCACAAATCTCCTAAAGGATAGAAAAACCGTTCATTCTACTTTTAAACTTCCACTATTCGTAAATCATGAGCAACAATCTACATGATCTTTCCGTAAAAATGGGCCTCTTAGTAAATTACTACAAGACACCTCATTAATTATGTGCGATGAATGCACCATGACACATAAAGCACATATAGAGGTCATGGACAGGTCCTTAAAGGATCTTAGAAAGTCCTCTGCTCCCATGGGCGCGATTACTTTCGTTTTTGCTAGAGATTTCCGATAGACGTTTCCCGTCATTGACAGAGGTAAACGATCAGATATCATCAAAGCATGTTTGGAATCGTTACCCTTATGTACTCCGATTGAAAATATAAAATTACGGACGAATATGAGAGCTCATCTTCATGGAATCACAGATAGAGATTTCCCACAACACTCCAAATTTAAGCAGAAATTGTGACATTCTTCTAGATGAGTCTCTAGGCCAAATATTACATTTAGAAATAAGAAATTATTATAGTATAATAAAATTATAGTATAAGTATAATAAAAATAAAAATAAAATATTATACATGCAATATACCCTGACATCGAGAAATTCTACGAAAAGGACTTTGATTTGTTGTGTTCTAGGGCAATAGTGTGATACTGTCAACGAAATAAACAATCTTATTATTCAAAAAGTCTCCAGTCAATAAAAAAAATACATATCGATCGACACCGTGACTGATATCGAAGGCGCAGTCCATTATCCGCAGGAATTTTTAAATTTTCTAAACGAATTGATGTCAAAAATCGGAATTCCAATGATTTTTTTAAAAATTTAAGCCCCCCTAGCATGTGCTATGGGACATGGCTGCTTATTAAGGAATTCAAGGATAATTTAACTGTTACCACCATTATCACCGCCCCAGCACTTGGTCAACTAGCTCATATGCCGAGGATACCTATGATCCCAATTGATGCCAATTTCATTTAAACGGCTTCAATTTCCGGTAAAAACATCTTTTAGGTTAATTATTAACAAGTCCCAGGGCGAAACCTTTAATTTAGTAGGGATCTAGCCTACGAAAAGAATGTTCTACTCATGGCCAACTGTACGTTGGCCAATCGCGGGTCGGAACTCCTGACAAACAATTTATTTAGCAAATATTTTACAAAATAAAACAACATCAAATATCGTTTATGTATAAGACTAAAATTATGTGTTTTCCTTAGAAATAAGTAAATAAAATGTCATTGATAGCAACAAAACTACAAAAAATATTAATAATCTATTTTGATGTATATACAAAAAATACTATGGGAGTTTAAGTGGTTTTTTTTTATAATAAAAATTCTTATTTGAAGAGATGAATACAATTTTTAATAATTTTATTTACTGATACTTTTTGTACTAATAGCGTAAAAGTGAAAGTTTTTGAAGACGTATAAATGTTTGTTTATTTGTTACTATTATTTTTTATGTTTTCATTTATTTATTTAGTTTCATAGTAAACCAAAATCTTTTAAGATTAACAAAAAAGATAACGAAGGACATTTATTTACCTACAGGTCCAAACAAATAGACATCAGACTAATATATAAACTATATGGGGAGAGCCGAAAAATTTAATTTTATGATAACCATGTAAACATGTTAACAGATGGCGCTGTTAGATAAATCTGTTTTCTAAAACGCACTTACAAGTTTGAACTTTGTATATCAGCTTTGTTGATCTCGTCCATATATGTAACGCCATCAGAGCATGAGTTAAATGATAAGAAATTAATTCCTTTTGCAAGTAGACACAGAAAAAATGGGTTGTGTCAAAAACTAAAACTTTATGCTTGTGATGCTGTGCGGGAAAGCCAGTTATGAATCAAGATTATGCTGGAGTCACCAATAAAGTACACCTTCGCCACCGACTCAGCGAAAAGGGGAGTACTTCTGTCGAACTAGGCTCAATATTTGGGGACCTCGGTCCATTTAATCTGCGTCGTCGTCTTGTATATATGTCAGCCCGTAAATGTGCGAGCGCGATTCAGGTTTGGTTTTATTGTCTTTGCGTCACACGTCGCGTCATGTCTACGCCTCCGATTACTCTGACCGCTGAGCTATCGAGAGGATGTCATCATTTACAAGCGCATTTCAACTTCACTTGTTTAGCATTCACAATGTCATATTTCTATAAAATAAAATTCGCCTAGAAAAACAACCCAACAGCTTAATTTAATATTTTTCGGTGACCCAACCTTTATAAAGGCTAACTTCATTTAACTTACTGAATGAAACTGAAACTGTTTTAGGTCTTATAATGTATTTTATATATTTTTTGCATTCACCATGTGTTTGTTTAGTACATAAGTTGTTAATATATTAGTTAATAGATGGCACTGTACCTTTGTGAATATTGTTTCACATCGCGGCAGTAATATATAACTTAATTAATATTCAATTGAATGTTTCTACGTTCCGTAGCGTGGTGTTTGACTTCATTCCTGACTACGTACACCTTTGGAAACAATGCTATATTTCCATAAGATATAAAATACGGCCGTATATATCTCTAAATCGTATGGTTAAAACGAAAAGATTGAGTTATCTTACTTTACTCTCATTGTACAAAAATTGATTCCTCCTATCGCTTTTAGCTTTGACACTGCTACAGTTTTGTCTCATCTCGCAGGCCGGTCACGTTTCATCTCCGATGAGACTTTTTTGTAATAATTGTGTCATTGTAACTTATCAAATCGGCGAAGGTCCGATAAATTAATTGAGTTCCATTCTTAACTCACGGTCACTTTTATTTCCCTTAAAAGCAAATGAAGAAGTATAAAAAGATACGATTGACAACAAATCCGTCTGTACCCTCTAAAAATTAAATTATTTCTATTATAAAGGCAAGTTGTCAAATGTTGAAGTAAATAAGTTAATTGTAATTTAATAATTTTGTCATTGTCAATTTAATTGTACACATATGACACTAACTTGCATTGTTTCTTATCACTTGTGCCCTCATCAGTCAGGGTGTTGTCTGAAAATCGGTGCTTTATCTAATCCCGGGTGAATTTGTTTTATTTTGCATCGACCCTTTACCCTATTCCTGCTGCTGCACACAGGTACCTGCCAATGTTGGTTGTGTCATGAAATTATTTATTTTATTATTTTCTTTTATTATATAATGGCAATATATAATGTGTGTACAACCGGAATAAATGTATCTATTTATCTATCTGTCATTGTATTATGGATGTATACTTATCTATATACTGGCTGCTAGTATATAGATAAGTAAACACGTGACTGACCCGGTCACGCTTTGCTGTGTTATAAATGAAATGTTATAAGTTGAAACAAATCCAACAAAATAAAAAAAAAATACAAAACTTGGTTGAGTATTTTTGGACTTCATCGCGATCAAACGCTTTAACAGGGAATATATATAGTTAAAAATACTAAAGGTCACTCACTCGACACGAAATCTCAGAAACTACAAATGCTAGGAGTCCCATATTTTGCATGGGAGTTCCTTTTACGACGTAGGTGCTCACTAAGACGGGATTTAACCCCTAAGGGGGTAAAGCGGGGCGGAAAAGTTTGTATGAAAATTCTATAGCTTTAATAATAGAATTCCCAAATTATTAGAAAATGCGCACATTTAAAGAAATCAAAATGTAGTTTATTATTAACCCAATTCAAAAAGGAGGAGGTAATCAATTCGGGTGTTTATTTTTACTTAAAGTAGATTATACTGATACAATGTATGATCGGGTGGGCAATTTTTTCATAAAGGCACACATCGATATTTTCACGTGAACGAAGTCGCGGGTTACAGCTATTCTGAACTAAAACATATAGTAATAATAATATATTCTTGTGTTGTGGATATTTTTTCAGCAAGCGCGATCCCAGATCTAATATTTTTTTTATATAACTGTCATTTAATGCAGCTAATGGTAACTTTGGTAGTAATAAAGACCAAAGCAATGCAATAAATAAAATACATTATTATAGCCGGTAAGTTCTTAATTGATTGTTAGATATTTGTAAAAATATTATTTTCTACGTTGAAGGTAGTCTTAACGTTGATGGAACGATACTAGCTCATAGTAGAAGTTGAAATGTAGTCTGCCAGTATCTCGGTAGCTCAGCGGTCAGAGCACTTGCCCGGATGGCCAAGTTCGTACATGCAATTCTACCTCAAGGCTCCGAGATTTGGTTAAAGACCAAGGTGTTACCAAAAAAACTCTGCTTTTCATTTCTTAAATATAAGTCAGTGAATTGAGTGACTAGAATGTGGATTACCAAAAAATATCTTAGCTTAAATTAAAATAAATTTATGTGACGATTGACTACATTACGTGACTTATTGATACCAAGTGTCAAGCCACACCGAGCGTACGTTTCGCAGCGCAATATTTATTTTTTTAATTTATTTAAAAAAAATTAACGGTAAATGTACGTCACATTCAATTGAATTCAGCTGAGCGTAAAGCGTTAAAAAATTCATTGAAAGATATCAAAGGTTAATATTGTTACTCAATACAACATTTTTCTCCTCGAGTTTGTGATATACTTGAGGAAATGAGAAAATAAGCGTTCTTTTTCCGCAAAGCTGTTGAAACACTAAAAAAAGAGTGGCCAACTATTTTACGTTCTTTATTTAAATTTTAGCCAACGGGCGAGGACGCCATCCTTCGTTTAAGCAGCTACAAAATTGTTCTGTAAGAACCAAACTGAGCTTACAATACTTTCAAACTTAAATTGGCGAATGATGACGTCAAACTTTTTAGAGTGAATACTTCGCTACGCAGAGGATATCCTACAGAATTGTAATATTTTAGAAATTAAAATAAAACTGTATTTTATCCTTTATCTTGCGAATAATTTATATATAATCCTGATTTTTCGACTGGTTTGTAGGAGTCGTGATGACAAGATGACTAAAAGGCAGCGGTCTTCATACTTGTTCTGTCTTTACAATATTTTAATCGGGCACGTTCCTAGCTGTTAAACTCATACAAATCTAAATTGTTTTATTTTGTATTTAATTTAATTATTGTATTGTATCTACATTCATAAACTCCTGAGTCTACCATCAATTCGGAAATTGGGAGGTCTTCCGAGTTTTACTTAAATGTGGATGTACGCGAAAATGTAAGAATTAAATATTTTTATACGTGCTCTACCTATTCGTTATGTCTCTCTCCTTACTGCGGGGTACGGTTACTCTGTTAGGTTGTTTAATTTAACTAACCCACAACTTTTAGTTCAGGACGTATGGAAATGAATCAAGAGATTTGGGTGACGAGTGGCCAAGACCGGTGCGCAATGACAACTAACTTTATTTCTAAAAGTACATGACAAATACATATAGGACATCCAAACTTACAAATAGGCCATTATATGGTTGATATACCAAAGAGTCGCAAAGCGCTTTGGTTCCAATTTTGTGATACGTACCTCTAAGAAGTGGCACTCTTTGCCTCAATCTGTGTTTCCTGACAAATACAATTTTTCTTCTCTTCAAGTCACGAGTTTCAAGCTACATAGTCGCTTCCGATCAAGCGAAATAATGGTCACGCATCTGCCTATATAGTACATAAAGAAAATTATGCGTGAATCGATACTAGGAATTCTATACCTATAACTCCTCCATTTTGTTATTCACTTGGTTACCTTCTGTATATTGTTATCTCAGAGATCTATACGAGAGGCCTCTTTCATAAGCTTTAGAGCTTTCAGACTAACATACATTACCTAGTTCCTTAAGCACTAAGGCATGTCCGTTGGGCTTATACACCTAGCCCTTGCCGTTCAAAGCCTTTGGAATTGAATTAAATTACCAAGGGTAATGTTATTTATTACATCATAGTGTTCTAGCGGCTATATTATATTCATTTAACTCGTTAACGTTTAATATAACAGCTATAAAGCGTTTACCTGACTCAATATTTTGATGTGTATTCAAAAATGAGGTGTAAAATCACACATATATTTATTTATTTGTTTTACAAAAACATACTTATGAAACATCTATGCACCTATTTATTACTAAGCGCCTCTTAAATAACTCGTAACTAAGATGAAATAGTGTAAATCACGATTAGAATAACAAAAATAACAAATATAGTAAAAAAACTGGTTGGTTGCCTGTAAAGTCGGTATACGGGCGAAAGTTTTACGTGACAACGACTTTGAGTGGTAAAATAATTTTAATGTGAATATTCATTCGTATAGTAGGAAGAAGGATGAAATAATAGTAACAATTTAAAACATTTATTTATACAAAGAATTATATTTAAAACATTAATTTATAGGCACGCGTCCCTTCCACTTTTTATGTCTGTCTCTCTCGCTCTTAGGCGGGCTAACCATGCCCGAGTGGAAGGGACGCGTGCCTCTCACTCGCTCTCATTGTAAGCGCATATATAGTTGAGTGGGAGAGAGACACAAGGCATTCGGCGGGCCTCTCTCTCGTTCGGTGACTCATCGTAACGTTACCGAGCGTTACACTTTTTCATAAGTGACTCCCAGCCGCAACCTAATTTAAGACGTTGTCACGTCAAAAGTTATTTATTTGTTAAAAAATAAAATTATCCAACATATTCTATCGATACGTCGATATGCTAATTATAATTAAGATAACTACTATAAATATAAATTAAATATTATTTATCAAATTATTTTTGTGATTTATGTATATATTATATTTAATTTTGCATTTTTCAATGCTTAAATTATTTGACAAAAAATGTTAAGAAAAATAAACTCAATAACTCAAAATAAACAAATAAATTCGCAGGCGGGAATTTACTTGAGAGTTGAATGCAATTTTCTATTATTTTTCTATTAAAATAATTTAACACAAAATCGACTTCACCATTTAAAGAGTACACATATTTTGCTAACAATATGTTCTTTTCACTGTTCACATAGAAAGGTGGAGTTATTCACGATTTTCTTACAAAAAACATCTGCAATGGTTCCTTTGTTTTCGTGTTTTAATTCCCGGCCGAGTGCACCGGCAGCGGCGCGGAAGGTTCCATTATTTTGATAGTTATCTTGCAGCGGTATCGGCCGCCGGATCGGTGTAAAGTTATAATGAACTCGCGCGACACGTCGCTTCGAGACACAGTCGAGTGGTTAAACAAAAACTTGATTCAAAACTATACTTAGTCATAGAGAGACGAACTTTTTTGCATTCCACGGATTCAATGTGCGGGTGCCGGTTCCATCGTGTGGAAGAAAGAGAAACTCCGAGTAGATACCGAGAGACTTGTGTCACGGGTGTAGGTTTAAGGGGCCCCTTTCCGATGAACATCCAAACTCACCTTCACTACTCATGTTTCTTTCCCTCCCCAGTCAAATCTGGTATAAAGCTTCTAATGCAGCTTTAGTTGCTCGTTCTAGTATAGAACTTTCTGCTGTTTTGGACTAGCCAAGGTCTTTCAACAGGTTACAGAGAGATTTTGCTAGTTTACCTCTCGCTCCTACTTGTGCAGTATATAGGCTAACTACATTTAATTGTGAAGATCATCAACAGTCTATTTATGGCTTAGGTCTCCTTCATAGATGGAAACACCATGAATGGAACAGGTCACGATCTGCCACACATGGGTGATTAACCAGTGCCTTAGTCATCCTGTGATCACGGCTCCTGTAAAGGAGTCTAAACGTCAGGATTAAATATAAAATAAAATATTTTACTTATAAATAAATAGTTCAAAAAATTCAAAAAATTCAAAAATTCAAAAATTCTTTAATAACTTATAGTGTAAATTACAGGGGTTGGGAGTCTCCTTTTAAGTTAATAAAAACCTGTATTAGGAGATGCCCGCTCTTTCGAACATGCTTACATTATAAGCTATAAGATTTAACAAATAATAGTGTTAAAAAAAAACAAAACATGTATGTTATGTGTGTGTGTATGTCTGTGTGTGTGTGTGTGTGTGTGGTGTGCGTGCGTCTGTAAGTGCGTGCGTAAGTGTGTGCGTGTGTAAGTGTGTGTGTGTAAATAGGTGTTGGGTATTAGGATGTGTGTATGTATTTTATGTGTGCACTATGTGGATTATTTTTGTAATTGTCTAGTATAATGTACCTAGTGTGTTTGTCTATGTATCATAGTGAGCAGCTACTTCTACTGTGAAAAGATCGGGACCATTTCACCGCAGGAGCAGCCGCTCAGTTTGATCATAGTCGAGTTCCTTTAACCAGTTTGTTATTGTTTTCTTACACTGAATAACCGACATTGCATAAATATGTTTAATTCTATTTATTTTATTATACAAAAAGATGGATTGTATCGAGAATTGTTGTGTGGCAAATAGTGTTCTAGCTGAGGGTAGTTTTATGACAAAGTATGGATTACGCTTTTTAAGAATAGCCGGGTTTATATTACAGCCCTTATGAACTTTAAGGATAGACTGTAATATATATAGTTGCCTTACAGTCAGAACATTAGCATCCTTATATAATTTAGTTGTGCTATATATTTTTTTCTTTCTTAACATGACTTTTAGTATACCTCTTTGTGCTCGCTCAATGCTTATAAATCGAGTTTTATATGTACCTCCCCAGATTGTTACACAATATAATAGAATGGATTGAACGAGGGCCGTGTACAATCTTTAATTGAAAATGTAATGTAATTAGTTTTATTCTTATTTATGGTGAGCAGGTTAGTATTTAACCACTTAATAACTTTTTGGAGCCCAGATTCAGCTGTATTAAACACCGACGACCAGCAATTATTTTCAAAGAAAAGCGCAGTATCATCCGCATATGATATTATTTTGCCATTGTCTAGTTTTAGATTGGTCAAGTCATTTATGTACATTAAAAATAGGGTAGGTCCGAGGACACTACCTTGCGGAACGCCGTAAGTATTTGTTAAAATGTCGTCGCTAAGAATATCTGAATCTATTTTTACACGTTGTGTTCGGAAAGTTAAATAGCTAGTGAGTAGACTTAAAAAGGTGCCCCTAATTCCCATTTTCTCTATTTTTCGGAGTAGAAGGGGGACAGAGACGGCATCAAAAGCCTTTTTTAGATCCAGGAAAATACAGAGTGTCTTCTTTTTTTCATCAATGCTGTTTATTATATTTTTAGTGAGATTATGAATGGCATCTTCCGTACTCAGCCCTTCACGAAAGCCATATTGAGAGTCTGAAAGGAGTTTGAATTTATTTAGATATTTAATAAGTCGAGAATTAATTAACTTTTCAAGGATTTTTGAGATAACTGGTAGTACCGAGATTGGCCTATAATTATTGATGTCGTCTCTGTTCCCGCTCTTATATATGGGGTGTATTATTGATCGCTTTAAAAGTCTAGGAAACACTCCTTGTTGAAAAACAATAACGTAGAGGTGAGTAAGTATAGGGACAAGTTCTGTTTTTGCCATTTTTATAAATGTTGTAGGAATATTATCCCAGCCTGCAGCAGATTCTGATTTTAGGTTAGATATTATAGAGTTTATTTCAGAGGCTTCCGGCTCAACGATGCCAATCGAGTTAGGACATGATGACATTGAATTAAAATAGTCATTTATTGATGGAACGTCATTTTCAAACCGTTCAGCTAGAGATTTTCCAACGTTACTAAAGTGATTATTAATAAAATTTGCAGATTCGTTTGGGTTGTTTCTAAGAGTGTAAAGTTCTTTGTTTGAAGTTTTATGTTTTTTTAGGTTAGTGATATTTTTTATGCAGCTCCATAGAGATTTGTTGTTTGATTTGGCTTTATCTAGGATATCTTTTTCATATTTAATTTTAAGTTTTTTTATCAATTGGTTGCAAAAATCTCTGTAACGACGGTATGTTATTTTAAGGATTTCATTTGTGTTATCTAGTTTTAATTCATATTGTAATTTGTTCCTGTTTTTAATACAATTTAGTATACCTGATGTAATCCATGGTTTGATGACCTTTTTGCTGTTTGGAATATTAATTTTTTTGGTGTTTTCATTCAGAGAGTCAGTAATTAAAGTAACTATTTCGTTTGTTAGAGTATCAGGGTCTTGAATAGTCAGAAAATTAGAAGTTAGTTTAGTTTTCAAAGTCTTTAAGGCATCTATATAATTAGTTACAGTTTTAGTTTTGGAGGGTTTCTGATATTTTGATTTACTATAAATAAAGATGGCAGCCATTTTATGGTCTGTAATTGTCGTACCGAGAACTGCAATTATAGCTGTATAATTAATTGGGCTTAAATTGGTTACAATATGATCCAGACAACTATTTATTCTTGTGTCAAAGGTGTGTCCTGGAAGAAGGCCATGTATTGCTAACATGTCAAGATATGGGTCTGAGTAGATATTACTGTTACCTTCAATTATATTTATATTAATGTCGCCTGTTATTATTATATTTTTGTTTTTGAGATATGTAGATGTAAGATGGTTATTAAGAGAGTTTATAAAGTTAGTAGGGTTTTTTTCCGATGGAGGACGATAGATACATAATATGTTGTACAAAGGAGTAGAAATTTCAAGACATGAGGCTCCATTTAGTAGGACTTCTTTAATAGTATGTTCGACTGTGTGGCTTATGAAGACTACTACCCCATCATTTTGGTTAATTTTATTTGTAGTACCATAGCTCAGATAGTCAGGTTTATATGGTAAAGGCTTGTCTGGATCAATACGACATTCTGTTAAAACTAATATATCAATCTTAATTCCGAGTATGTTTAGGTTAATATCCAGATCATCCATGTTAGAGGTCTTGTGTATGCTGCGTATATTTTGCGTTATTACTGAAAGTTTGGGGGCGTCTAATGGTAAATGCTTAACCAGGTGTTCTACATGACATTGAATAGCAGTTATATTGCCTGTGACGTCTAAGTCTTGTCCTATATTATTTGACTTATCCATTTGGAAGAGGTAAAATTGTATTGGTCGTTACAATTAATGATATTTTATTATAATATAAAAACAGAGCTAAGGTTTTATAAATAGACAATTTGTGTTGTGTGTAATTTCGTGTGTGTGTATGATGTGTGTGTGTGTTTGATAAGTTATAAGTTTTCAAGTTATAATTTGAAACTGTTGTGTAGCGTAGGTACATAAAGTTAATTAATACATATGAAAGCTGTGACATGGGATAGTTATCCCAAATTTGAAGCGTACAATAATAATTAATGAGGAAATCACATATCCATTTAAAAGATAGTCATTTGTTAGCTAGTTGCTGAATTTGGTATTCACTTTTTATCCAGATAATCGGCGAATCATCATCCAACCGTAGATACACTTTTCCGTAGTTCGTCCAGCAATACTTATAGTTCTTGCTATTTTTCAAATCTCTGGCCAAAAAATAAATTCTTGCTGATTTTGGTGTCAGATTATCCGAGACAAATATTGGAACGTCTGCATTTAATTTTATGCCTAGGTGCTTGGCACTAAGTCTATTTGTTTTGTTCTTTACATTAAATGATTTTGCAGCTTTCATCACATCATTTTTTATAAAAATGTTGGTGAATTCTACAATAATTGCAGACTTTTCGTTTTTATTTTTGTTGATTTTTATAATATCTTTGACATCAGATTTATTTAGCGAAAAGCCTATATTTTCCGATAGTTTACAGATCATACCGTGTAAGTCCATTTTTGTTTCGTCCCCTTTCAATGGTATATTTTTTATTTCTATATTTGTTTTTCTTTCGTTTCTCTGAATTTCTTCTAGTTTGTTTTCAAGAATTACTATCTGCTCCTTGTCTGTTCTAGCTTGATTTTCCAAAGTTTAAATTTTCTTTTTAAGCAATGAGTTTTCTTCACAGAGAAACGAGATGGTCGACTGGACGTTATTTGTAACCTGTTGAATTTCTTTTAAGGTAGAAAAAATATTTTTTGATTGGTCTTTGTGTGCCTCTGTAAACAATCTTAAGGAATCTTCTATTTGTTCTCGGAGTTCCTGTTTTATGTCGTCAATGTGAGAGTCAATTAATTCGGTGGATCGCTTCCGTTTGAAGCGGGTTGTGATGTTGCCAGCCTCTGTACATTGCTCACCGTGCGCCGTATCTGTGTTGCTATCGCTTAAAGCGGAGACATCAGGGGCTGAACTATATTTCTCCGGTGTACGCATCATTGTTTATTGTTGTGACTTACCGAAGTACTTTCCGTAGCAAACTCGTAGAATGATCGTAGCCTTGGATCAATGACGTCAGACGCTACGCGCGTAGCATGTGTGAAACAAGGACAGCAATTATGGCAGTTGGCCTTTTTACTCGCGGGGGTGAAGAGGGCCTCTAGCATACAGGTCACACTCACGCGCACCGCAGATAATATTATTTTGTTATGAACGTAGAACTGCACTTAAACACTTATGACCAAATAGTTATGGTTTAACTTTGATTAGCCGGAATAAGATAATTGCGTAATTTTATTTACTAAGATAATAAGTGGAGCGACATGCGTCCGCTCTGGTCAGCGCACGGAACGATAGTATTCGTATAGATCAATAAAAAAGCATATCTTATTTAAACTAGTAGATATGAACAATTCCACCGGTGGTCGACTACTGAGTAGCGCGCGCACTGTGCCAGAGGCGGTCAGCCTCGTGAAAACATCGGGTAACTCGATAAGTGGTCGCAATTAGCGACCGCGCCTCCCTCCCCTCCTCCCCCTCCCCTTCCAGAGATTCCCGTTTCACAATTAAAACTTACCGCCGGTTTATTATCTATCCCCTCAAAGTTCTGCACTTATTCATTTCGAAGCTACGGGCAAAAAACTTTTAACGTTTCCACTGAAGATTCGAATGAGATCTCGCGGAATTACGCTGATGAGTTCTGAACGATGCGAGTGATTTTCAGTCTGCGGACGACCTTATTAATTTCATTACAGTATGAATTCGGAGAAAGCGGACATAGACACAGCCTATCTTCTGTAGTAATTTACTTATTTGTTGGACAACCAACAAGACCATCGCTTATTACAGTTATGTACATCATTTTATAAGACACGTCATTAAATATACAAAAAACAACAAATATTAATCACGTCGTAAATCTGGTTCAAGTGGTTTCATTCACGCGAATTTATTCAATTTGTACATATACAAATACAGAACTTAAATAAATTGATGAAATATAAGAATTATTTTGGTTATAACGAAGAACCTGTACTTAAAAACAAACATATAGTTAAATACCGGCCAAGTGCGAGTCGGACACTCGCACTGAGGGTTCCGTAAAATATTTTTATTATTATATGATGTAACTAAAAATTCACGGTTTTCGCAATTTTTCCTTTATCT
Source organism: Calamotropha paludella (assembly GCA_927399485.1). NCBI lineage: Eukaryota > Metazoa > Arthropoda > Insecta > Lepidoptera > Crambidae > Calamotropha > Calamotropha paludella. Next base: position 16,253,608 of record OV656828.1, read on the forward strand.
GTGCTATGAGACGTTGCTTCGTGCCAAATGTCAAGATTCTGAGTTCACGGGAAGTACCCCTGTAGGTTTTGATTCCCTTTCGAGTGCCAAAAATTTTGCAGAAATTTGCGGCATAAACGACTGTATCTTTTGATTGCTTCGGCTTAGAAGTTTGATTTTTTTCACAGCTCCAAGGGACAGTAGATCTGAAAATTTGATATAAATTCCAGCTTAATACCTCCACGCGTTCCTGCGAAAAAGGGGCTTGACAGACAGACGGATGGACGGACGGACAACAAAGTGATCCTTTAAGGTTTCCGTTTTTTCCTTTCGACCCTAAAAATTAGTCAAATAATAGTGATAATAAAACAACACTATATATTTTAGTATGATGATAAAATTAAAACGCTTCAAAGTATAACAGAATAGTCGGAGAAATGGGAATAACTAAGTGTATCATTATCATTTATCTATTTGCTACAAACACGGTAATTAAGACGGTAGGGACCATGAAATTGTACATCATATTTCGCCTATTACTAAGCATGCAAATTCGTAGTTTTGTTAAAATTACATTGTAATATTAAATTACATTTGAAATGTGTTGTATATTTTCTTCGCGATAAACATTGCGAACAGCTATACCTTGCCCTGTTTTTATACATTTCAATAAAATTTATATTAATTTCGTGTTCACAAAGTATAGAAATATGGTGTCAGGGTTGGCACCACGTTAGTAATAAATCTCAGAAGTCTCTAAAAGACAACAGAAATAATAATTATTATATTACTTACACCTACAGCAAATAGCTAACCACAAAGTAAGCGCTGTAAGGCTTGTGTAATGGATACTAGGATAACGGATAGACATCTGCCCCTTCCGGGACTTGAACCCAGGACCGTCGGAGCGAAAGGCAGGATCCCTTCCGTTGCACTTAACGGTCGTCAATAATATCTTCCATAGTTCCAGAATTCAAATGGAAAAAAAACTGTGCCTTATTTCTTTTTTATCACTTCACTTCGCACGACTAATGCATAATAAAAAAAAGCATTTGTTTTACTCGGAACTGCATTGGCAGAGGAACGCTTTGTCCTCAAAGCTAACAAATTAAATGTATTCTCTTGCAGTCCGCTACGAGGCTACGGGACTACGGCGATACTACGATGCTACACTGCTACAAAGGATCTCAAAAGTATTTTTTCCACTGCATTAAAAATACGTTTTGTACGAACTCATAAATGTAGGTAAGTATTTTTTTATCTTTATATATATAATTCTACTGTACGTGTATATGTCACTTCTCCTATTATTATAAACTCCGCCTAAACGGCTGGACCGATTTGAATGAAGTTTTTGTATGCGTTTGGGTGGCGCTGCAGTCGGCACAGCAACGCATGACCAAGTCGGCTAGTATTTTATATATTTACTAGTGGACCCGACAGACGTTGTCCTGCCTGTTATTTTTGCAGTATAGATAAATAACCTAGATACCGTCTGCAGCGCCATCTGCCGGGCTGATTTGTGAATCTAAACCATTCTCAGATCCCCTTGAACACACACAAAAAATTTCATCAAAATCGGTCCAGTCGTTTAAGAGGAGTTCAGTGACATACACACTCACAGAAGAATTATATATATAAAGATAAACAATAAGGTGGCCGTAGCCCATAGGTTGTGATATCACTTGTTTACTTTTGTTTGAAATAGGCTGATCGCTCTCACCAAAGCGGCATCAAGCACTTCGTATGTTCTACAGGGACATCATTAACGTCGTGCTATATACGTTTTTGATGAAATCTGTGATCGAGAGGCCGATGTCAGTTAATAAAGAAACCTAATCTCTCTAAACTACCTCAGATCTGTTATAACGGCAAGGACAATCTTACAAGTTTACACATTAACTAGAGTTTTATCTACTTGTGCTGCAGTCCGTACCTATTCAGCGAGATGTGCTATTTTATTTAATGTTTATTCAGTTTTTGTTTCCAGATCACTCAGAGCTCATTTCTTAATAGTTTTCACCGAAGACTTGGGGCGAGCTACCATCGGCGTCCCGAAGACAATCCTCGCTTTCAATTTAAATGTAAATGCTTCCTTCATAAAACTGTCATCAGTGAGTTCACAGCTCACTATGCCAATAAGGTTGGCAGACATATTTTTTATTAACTGTATTAAATAAATAAAGTCTCTTAACTGTCCACTTTGAAAATTGCGTCCCTGTGGCTGTGGAGATTAGTCCAAATACAGTGTTCAACCCATTTATATTATTAATACTGGTCAAATCCAATAAGGGGAATTTTTTCCCATAAATTCCTGTTTTATTTCATCCCAATGGTTTATTTGGAACACCTAAAGTAAAAATACATCTTATGGGCACAAATGTTCGTTAATAATAGTTTATTGAATAATAAGTCAACAATATCAGACGAGACTCAAGACAATCCTAAAAATCCGTAAATTCAAAATACTGTAAATGATCGCAAGTGCGGTTCTACGTTCCATAAAATGTTTTGATTATTTTTTGAAGTGATAACTTCTTTTGAGAGGGTAAACCGCGTTACGGTGCCAGTCTGTCTGGCTTCCCTTTTTAAATGTAGAATAGGTTAAGAATCTATGCAGAAAAAATAAACTGCCGATATCTTTGAATTTAAAAATTAAAACTTTTTTAAAATCCAAAAAGTTTTTATTTCTAAATTTAAAGATATTGGCTACTTGTTTATTTCTGAGTCGATTTATAACCTTTTTTTTTATTTAAAAAGTAATCGCTAATTTTATTGGTTGACTTTATCACTTCTGTCGGCACTCGGATATTTACATGTTGTCTTCATTATAGTCTCAATTTACGATGTTTATGTATAATTTCTGAAAAGGTTTACTTTTTATACATGTCTCTTAATGACTACATGATATTTCGTTACAAAGTTTTGTATATTTCACGGGTCGTTTCCTAGGAACGTACAGCAAAAATAAGTGTGGAAAAAGACTGAATGTTAAAAAAGTTACAAAGTATCCAGGCGTAAATTCTGCGAATTTGAAAGTCATAATTAATGTTATTTGCAATCTCAATACAATTTTAATAACAGGATTTTCTTGGAAATATATTTAAAAAATATGATCTGATTTAGATACACAGACTGAAGTTACTATTACATTACGGAACTGATTAAGGTGTTGGTATTTTCTTGTTACTAAATATATTAATAAATAATTAATAATAAGATATGAGCACAATGAAATACAGAAAGGATAGCAGGTCTTAGTTGGTTTTTTGAAAGTTAAACAAAATGTTTAATAATGTGTAAAATGCTTAATAACGTACGTGATATATAGATAGATATTTTTTTTGTTTCTAATAACTTCATGAAAATGTAAATTTTATTAAAATATTTAATTGAATTAAAACACTTGCGTGCCGACAGCCCTACTGCAGCCCACCACCGCCAGTTCTACGGAATATAAAACAATTTGTTGAGAGCACAAAAGGGCTATTCATCCGGACTTGTGCTCACTATACCCTCGAATTTGCATAACATTACGGCTGAGGAGGATTTCGTTAAGATCTGGTGGTAGCCAGATACAGTCTTTATGGCTTTCAATCTGGAGTGACCGTTTTTTAAAACGAGAAGGATTTTCATACCGGCTGCAAAAAGGAAATTATTTTTCCATTTTATTTATTGTAAATTTAAATCGAAATTGTCAGAGAATGTAGAAAATATTGCAAATGCTTATAATACGCATTCTAGGAGACTTAACAGACATTAAGATAAAAATAAAGTCTGATGCCAAGATTATGAAAAATGTACTTATGCGATTGTTATACCATTTATTTCAGTTTTCTATCTTATCGACCGCTTTTTGATGCAACGGTAGCTAGTTTGCGTGATGAATACGACCATTTGCACCTGAGTCATGGTTGTTCATATACGTACTTTTCTATGGATATTACATCATATATGTATGTATATCCGTTATCCTAGTATCCATAACACAAGCGTTACAGAGTTTACTTGGGGGTGGGTTTATTGGTGTGAAGGTAAGAAATATTATTATTTATTTAAAAAACCTTACATTCTTGTGAACTATTAAACGTCCTTTACATAACACAACGCCGTGTTAATCCTATCGTTTTAGTCATCCTGTGATCACAGCTCCTGTAAAGAATTTGAAATGCTAGGAATAAATAAAAGAATGAATGAAAAAAAAATGGTTTAAATTGGATTATTTTCGATTTTTCAAGATTGAGTTGCAAATTATGTGATTTCAGCCAGATCATAATTTTTTCAAGATATGTGTTTAGTTTAGATTTAAGTTCTGAGGTGGTGGAACAATTGATTAGGACGGAAATGTCATCAGCAAATAGCACACATATATCATTCAGCTACTTAGGCAGACTATTGATATTAATGAAAAAGTGGACACACCCCAAAACGCTACCCTTTGGGATAGAGCAAGTCACACGAACTGCATCTGATCTAGTTTAAGTTATTTTACCCGTTTCTTAATCAATATTCTCAATTTCTACCAGTGTAAAGCGGTTACTTAGGTATGACTTAAAGCATTTATGAGCCAGACCCCTAATTCCTGTTTGGTAGAGTTTATCCAGAAGAGTTGTATAACAAACTCTATGGTACGCTTCACACATGTCGAGAAGAAGTTGGGCGATTTTCTTTTTGTCAATTATTTCTAATATGTTTTTATAAATTGATAAACAGTCAATGTGGTGGAGTGTTTTTTACTAAAACCACTGTGGTTTTCGTGCTTGCTCATGCACATTTGCCTCATAAACTTGTTTATCTACTCTGATACTATAATACAAAGATTCTAAAACTGAAAACAAAATGCTTATGACAAACATTACGTACAGGCCAAAAATAATAAAAAAAAAAGTTTAATTACGATACAGGTCTTGTATGGACACCTGTATCATAATATAACTTTTTAATCATAACGATACACCTATACAACCTCCAGCTGGACCAAGGAGGTTGAACCTCTACTTTAAAAAGGTTTCAATGAACGAGTCCGCGACGACGCAACACGCATTCACAATCGATGTTTGCACCTTGGCGCCAACATTTGACATTTAAAAAATCTTTTCAATATTTAAACAAAGTTTGGTTTTGTTTGCAACATTGTTTTACGTAATATAGTATGAGAGTAGATAAAGTAGTGTATGACACTGTACATAACTTGGTCTTATAACACTCGTGTGATACTATAAAAAAAATCGCCTACGGCTCGTTTTTTTAAAACACACTCATGTTATAAGAACCCTTATTATGCAACAGTATCATAAACTACTATTTGTCAATTTTCTTTCGTCCATCCATTCTACATGTCCCAACCATATTAGCATCCCATTTTCAATCTTTGTCACTATATCTTCTTCCAGAACACACCACTTTCTTATAATTACTTTTACAACACATATGACTAACAAACATACAACATAATATTTATTTTTAGGTATACATTACTTACTAATTGCAAGTATTTAAAATTAAAGTTTTAGACTACTTGGAATAAAATTATCGATATAAACATATTACTTTGTTTTAATAATGTGTTGGCACCATGGAAGATCAACGTTACAAATAAATGTTTGTAACATATTCTGAGTGGAGACCTTTTCGGTATATGTTATACTTATCTTATTTAAGGAGAATTGGATGTGAGAACATTCTTTATATGTCTATATTATAAAACTTTTAATTTGCAAAGTAATTTATTAGGAATTATTGTTGTTATGGAGTTGGATTAACAAACGTGTATTAATGTAGAAACGAAGCAAGTACTGGGTGATAAACATTTAATCTACATCTGTTAATAATAAATCACAAATTGCTCATATTCTTCACTTATCTAGTAATTTAATATTATTCTTAGTTAAAAAATGTTTCTAATTTCTGTTTAGATACAAATCAATACTATGATTTTCGTATGTTAGCCATATGAGTTGTGTTATGTGAAGTACGTTGCAAGCGCATAGCTCAAAAATCAAAAGATAAAGGTGAAAACAAAAATAAGTAAATTTAAATAATGAAATATGCAAATACGTTTATTTTTTACTTGTCATAAAAGATTGTTAAGCAGTCGGATTTTATTCTTTGTAATATAACACTTTATATATTGCTTAGCTTAATACGCATGTAAAAACCAACTAGACCTCCGACCCCTCCGGTGGGATTTGAACCCACGACTACGTCCAACCACGCGGTAGTTTCACCGAATGATATGACCTTCTACGTAGCAAAATATAGGGGTTGGATGCGAACCACTTGACACTGGTGATGTATACAACCGGCTTTTTTGAAGGTGGATATCTATGCCAACAATTATTTTTAGTATCAACTTATGTTATGAGGTTACACCCATATCCCCATCAAGTACTTCGTTTCAGGCGGCAAGAGGTTTGGGAGATGCGGAGAGACATATATTGCCTCTAATATTAGGCAGTTCGGTCACACAACTTAAGCTATATATAAACTACTACTTTATACCCGCGGCTTCGCCCGCATTATTTTTATTTTTTTGAATAAAAGGTATCCTATGTCACTTTTGATAACTCCAAGAATATATGTACGAAGTTTCATGATGATTGGTTTTGTAGTTTTTGCGTGAAAGCATAACAAACAAACTTACATTCACATTTATAATATTAGTAAGGATGTACGTACTACGTAAGTTTTATAACTAAAGCCCGACAGATGAATGCTGAGATTCTTATCGGTATAGAATAAAAGTTAGCGCGTCGTAAATCCATAAAAATGGCACAGTTTATTCACCCTTTAATCAGCAGGCGACATCAAATAAAAAAAAAGTTTTTTCATGAAATCACATTTAAATGAAGTTATTTCGCGATATATTGCTACTCAATTTATAACTCATACTGACAGTTTTATAGATAAATACGTTATGCAACCATGATTTCTATTAATTATTTTTAGTATTCCTACGTAGTTTCGGGTTCACAATTTATATATCGCAAGCTCGTGAGTTAGAAAATAATAATTTAAGAATCAAATATTTAAAATATTTATAACCTCAAACTAATTCATACATATCAAACATAAAAGTTGTGAATTCCGTAAAAACAAACTTGCATCATTCGCCGCACCACCGTTCCTGATTTGCACAAGTCTTAAAGCAAGAAAAATATCTCGGGAGAACTCGGGATTTGTGAATTCGAATCGTCCGCGGATGCGGCCTGCGACAAATATGCAGAAAAAGCACACACCCACATCCGACGTCGGGTATGGCGCTTGATTTACATACCGACTGACGGATGCAACCGTGGGAACACCACGACTTCATTTTGGGATGGAGACTTTAATTTCACATATACTTAACATACGTCTTTATTGCTTTCTTAAAGTCGTTTATTCCCTGTACATTACTGCAATGTTTAAGGTCCTTACTTAAAACAGATACTTTTAGACTTTGTTGTGATCAACGATGTAATAATACTAGAACACTACTATTATTGTGATAACAGAACAATTCTGTTTTTATTTTGTAGATTATGTATGGTGACGACGTAAAATATTGTAAATGTCGTTACTTCTGTTAAAGCTAACGAGTTTCTTACGCCCATTCCTCTTGTCAGTTAAAAGCCGTCCTGAATGGTAGGTAAAATGTTGGACTATTCAAAACAACCTATTTTAAATGCATTTGAATGAAGTTATTTTTCATTTATTCATTTGTCTGCAAAAGCCTACTAACAAACATTGTTTAAGGTACCTACTAACATTTCTCTGGATCATTATGTTAACTATTATTTTTACTATTTGCAGTTACATATGATATGATTGTAAAAGATTTTTATGAATTTGATTTAAGTAAATAAATTTTAATGGTTTTATAATTTTACCGCCATCTCCCTTTTTCCATCGGACATCCAGACGCACTGCGGGCTACCACCCTTTCTTGGTTGCTATTCCTACCTGTCGCACCAAGCGCTTCACAACATCTTTTATAAGGCGTACTGCAAAGGAGTAAAACTTCCTCCCTGTGTCTGTATTTCTGAGTACTTATAACTCATCCGTTTTTGAAGCCAGGGTGAATAGGCACCTTCTGGTTTAGTTTGTTCCATCGTGGATTCTGTCATGGCCTTCGGGCTTGATTGGGATCAAGAGCGAACCCACTCAAAATATATATATGTCTAGAGTTTGGTAAATACATCTATACACTGCATCGCTAAAGAGAGTCCCACTCTGTATCACAGATGGCGTTAGCTCCAAACTGTATACACAATAATGCGAAATATAACGAAAGCTTACATCTCGCTAACCAAAATTCCCAATAAATATCAACTATATATATTTTCCTTCAGACCTTCCAATAGTTGCATAAATATATAATTAGCTTTTATGTTGAAAATTATTCTGTCTTTAATCTTTCATGTCAAATGTCTGTGGGCACGTGTCAATGTTGTAAATAAAGAAAACTAATTATTCTGTATTTTCTCGTATCTGGGTGTTGTGATACCGTCGTTGTTTCTAAATTCCATAATACAAGTACTTCAGCTTCCTAATTTGGATTCAAAACAATATACCTATATGATAATTTTAAATATTATTATTTATTTAAAAAGCAATCTAAATATCGTGATGAATGTGAAATTGGCTTTAAACGTGTTTGATTTAAACTTAATTTAATTTAAATTTAATATAGAAAAGGGCCAAGTAAACCTCACAGATCTATACTAATATTATAAAGAGAGAGATCGGATTTTATATGTTTGTGTAAATGTGAAAAGTAATATCCGGACTGCTGAATCTGTTTGATAAAGTCTTTCACGAGATTGACATGACGTTTATTACAAATACATTATGTTACATTCGGGCGAAGTAAGGGTCGTTAGAACACATATAGTATTATTTACATAAGTAAAAAGCGTCGTTTTTATTTTGACTTTCAATTTGAATAACCATTATTTGATATTTATTTACATATTGTTATAAACCCATTAGGATTAATATTAAGGCATAAAAATTGCATAAATAAAATTTATATTCAATATTTTTTTAATAGAAAAATACTGGAAAAAATGGGCTCGGCTTACAATTTATTCTGAAGTGGGACTCTCGGGGTCGACTTATTAAAAAAGTATCATAGAAAAAAGTATTGAGAATGAAAAAATAATAATTAACTTAAATATTTGATACTCATATATTTTTAAGGTAGAGTAATTTCCTAGTCCTTTAGGCCTGAGAATGTCTACCTCAATGGTGTCCCTACGCTTAAGCAAACAGTGCGAACAAAAAACGGAGAGCGGGTACGTGCGGCGAGAACTGCTCAAGTGGTTAAAAAACTTACACAACTCCATTTTAATCTTGATTTCATTGTGGACACGCTCTGGCGAAGTTTATGACTTATTTGTCGCACCAAATGTTAAAGAAAACGGTTACATGAAGTAAATTTTTAACTGTCAATGGGATTCATATGAATAATTGTACATATGTATAAGAATTTAGTTTATGATTTATCCTTACCCGTTTCTTAGTTAATTTTGGATTTGAACTCAGTCACTCACTCACCTTGGAATCTGCCGGTCGTCTTCTTGAAGGTACCTCCGTATCCTTGATCCAGCTGTATTTTTCTACGATGGTCTCCTGGCCTAATTCACGATTTTTGCACTGATTGCACTGTAGATTTAGTTTTATGAGAAATATAATTTATTGGGCTGCGCGCCGCGGCGAACGGTTCGATCGAAGTGTAAAGTTCAAGTGAGAATGTTCAAGATGGCAGCACTGATGGATGGCTTTGTTACGGCTTTGAGCCAAAGGGATTGTGCCTCTGATATTAAATTAAAAAAAAAGATTGGATGTAGTATGTTTGTGCTATGATAAACTAAATTATAACGAAAGTACGGAACAATATACTTTTGTATTTAAATAAAGAAAATTTTACTCTTTTCGCGAATACTTTTAGTCAATAAAGGTCTATATATCTTTGGAAACATATTAGACTTATGTACTATTTTAGTTCCTAAGTTCATTGTGTATTATAACATGCTGTTTGTTTCATAAAATAAATAATAAAAAGTTGGTATTATCAACACGATTACTTAAATTAATTTTATTTGAATTGAACACTTTTGACAATTTTAGAGAATATTAGCAATCCGTCAATCATAAATATTCTTCGTTGACGCCCTATAAGCCAAGTACTTATTGTTGTAATCTGTCATTCGTTCTCGTTCCAGGTCTAGTAGGTTTGAAAGTTAAGGTTTTTATTTTGATCCGTAAGTTTAAATACAAAGTGATATAAAAACAAGATTTTAATCAACACGGTATTATTAATTTATTAGTCTGTGCCACAAATACGAAGATATAATACTTATGTAATGAGTGGATCCACGTTCCGAGTTCAAGGCCAGGATCGAACTTGCTCTATTCGGTTCAAATCCAACATCCCAGGCGAAGTTCTATGGCAGCCTAAAGTTTATATTCATATTTTTATTTAATCTTGTGTCGACACTCTTTCAAAATCTGTGCTCATAGGATAAGTAAGGTAATCCTCTTAGGACTTTATTCAGTAAACATTACCTTGTATAGAAATATATATATATACGTTATCAACGGATGAATTTTCAATCTTTATATAAAAGCTTTCAGTCAGAGGATTTTTTTTTAAAAGAATAATAACAATACGTTGAATACATTATTAATATACTCACTGTTCCCTCGTGGTAAGCTTGTAACGAGGCGCCATAGCTATATTGGCGACTCGTTGCTTTCATTGCGCTCTTCTCTGGCCATTTCTCATATTTTCTTTTCTCTTGGTTTCCTATTTTAAATTTACTGTCTGTCTCTTTTTATTTGTTTTGTTCGAAGTTTATTCTTACCAGAGTCAGCGCGTAGAGCGGTTGACTTACCGATAACAATTATTTAAATATATTTATAGTGCTGAGCAGTTATAATAAGCTCACAAGTATAATAAGCTCATAAGCATAACTCACAAGATTTCCTGTATCTGTATTCTGTACCACCAGTTCCTGTTATATAAAAGTCTATAAGTTTTTTTTAAGGCACTATTGTAAGTAGCCCTACCTTTTATAATATGTTTTTAGTGATAAATGTGAAATTGTTTTTGTATTCAGTGTAATTTACCTTTTTTTTATATAATTGTTTCAGTTGTGCCTTAATTCCTTAAATACAAAAAACAAGTGACCTTGAGTGCTTTTATTTCTCCCGACTGCACCCGTCACAAGCTAAACGTTTGTGTTACGAGTAAATCCACGATCATAGTACATCAGCGAGGATCAAATTAGATCCGCTTGGATTAAAGTTGACATCTCAACCGATGAGCTGCCTTAATCTAAATATAAACAATGCAATCAGGGTTTCCAAAAGACTATTAAGTCCTTTTTTTACTAAATAGGCAATCGCTTGACCACAATATCACCTGATGGTAAGCGACGATGCGATCTAGAATGTGACGCGCTTGCCTAGAAGATACCTATCCACTCGTGACTTGAAGACCCCTAAATTGTATTTATCTGGAAACACGGACTCAAACAAAGAGTTCCACTCTTTAGCGGTACGTTACACAAAATTGGAACCAAAATGCTTAGTGCTACTCTTTGGTATATCAATATTTGGTTAAAATTTGGTTAAAATTACATGCAAAAAGTGATACATGTAATGTAGAAATGTAATTATTATAATAATATTAATTCCCCTTTAATGAATATTATTCGCAATGTAATACACAATTAATGCATATCGTCAGGTATTTAGGTGTTGATCGTCAATAATATCACTAAAATATGATTTTCTTTAATTGTAAATGACGAGGAAGGTTTGTATTTTCATTAATGTTCGTGTGTAATGTTGTTTTATATTTGATATTTCTCGACTAGCATAGCTAATATAACATAACCAAGAAATGTAGTAGTAAAATACTGAGTCGTGTTTATTTTATGAATATTACTTATCTATGTTTCATACATGTATGGCTATCCATAAAACTAATCTCACAAAAAATACTTTAGGCAAGGGTAATCGGTGTCAATGATATAATATAAGATAATATTATTATTATTTATATAACCAAAATTGACTCAATTGTGATGATATTTGTTGACCACGCTACGCAACTGTGCATTATTTAAATAAGATATTAAAGCCATAGTTACTGTACTTCGTATATTTTTAAATTTTTGCAAATACAATCACGTTCATAAAATTTTAATAATGTGTGTGTTGATGGTAACGTAATTAAAATCAGGTAAATTAACTTTTGTAATGTTTTTAATAATCTTAAAAACACAGTTCGTGTTAATGTCGGGCTTGTACCTGTCGTTGTAATAGCAAAATTTCCATCTGGTTATTAAACTATACTTATAAATTCTACTCATCTACTACTTTCCAAAAGCCATGTTCAGAAGGTGAATGATTTGTTTCACCAACTTTATTTTCTTCAGATTAATTTATATGAAATAAATAATTAATATTATTTTTTTACTTTCACACCAATTAATTTAGCCTTAAGTAAGCACTGCACAGCTTTTGTTATAGATACTAGGATAACGGAGAGACATACACGTTATATTCATATAAATAACCCTATGATAAAAATATACCTATTATGTAAACAGAAAATAAAAAATATAGTGACAAAATAGAGACCACGATATTGATAAGCATCAGAAGTGTCTAAAAGCTAACAGAAATAACAATTATATCATTCTCACCCACACCAATTAGCCTAGCTCAAAGTAAGTACCTACTATAAGATTTGTGTTCGGATAATAGGGTAACAGATAGACATACATATAGATATGTAATATTCATAGAAATATATATAAATAGCCATGGTACAAATGCTAATATTTATTACACAAACATCTGCCCCTTCTCGGATTCAAACCCAGGATCGTTGGTGTGTAAAAAAGGAAAGCCACATGATCGAAGTTATAAATCAAAACCTCAAAAAGATCTTTATACTGCTTTTGTTGTGTATTTGTATCCATTTTAGCAATAGATTATTTATTTTATTTTATTTTTTGCATTCAGAATGCAATATTTCTATAAGGTATAAAATACGCATGTAAAAAACAATTACGCCTCCGAGCCCGAGCTCCGAGCTCCGAGGCGAGTTGTTTTTTACACGCCTATTTTATATCTCATAGAGGATTGACTTACATAAACGTCCCCAATTTGATAATACGATACCCCAAAAATAGAGGAAAACATGTAGCAATCTATAAAGTAATAAAATCACACATTATGCCGTAACAATCGCGTCAAATCGCCGAAATACACGCATCCATTCCACACACAAAAAACAACCTTGCAGATAAAACGGTGGAACACAATTGAACAGTTCCGACCAATTTGCGTAATGTGATATGACCCACCCGAACGATATTACCATAAAGACTGATAAATATCGGCGCTGCGAATGTATTATATCGATGCTTTCAATGGGGGTTAGTTTTGTAAGAGCACGCAGCCCTGCTTCGAGGAGTTGCTGGTAGAATGTTGTTGGAATGGCAGGGCTTCACTGACAGAGGGTACGCACTGGCTGAAAAAAGAGATTCATTTATTTATTTATGTTCAAAAAAAAGAATAATGTCACTTGCCATAAATTGACATACATTGCAGGTTAGGTTAGGTTATTTCTTATTCATTACCAGCCAGCAAGCTATTTCAAATTATGCCAAATGATTAGTATGGGCTCTAAAATTATGCTTTTTAAATTAATGCAACCCAATATGGACCCTTAAAAATAAAATACAATGAAAATAGCTTTATTAAATTACACTTAAATTAAGTTGTTTTGAATCGTCCAACATTTTTACCTACCACCCATTCAAGACGTCTTTTAACTGACAATAAGAATGGGTGCAAAAAAACTCGTCAGATTTAACAGATGTAACGATATTTACAATATTATACGTCGTCACCATACATAATCCACAATTAATTATGATCGTGTAGTGCACTCTATCGTGCGCACCTTTCATTTTTATTTTGAAGTTTTGTTTTATTATTTTCTGTGCCTGTTCAAAGCCAATCGTTATTAAAGAGTAAACTTCAGTCGTGTTGAGTTAACACTCACACTTTTTTCTTTTTAATCCATACCAAAGATAATGTTTTAAAAGGAGGTTTATTTTCAAATTCATTTCTTTTAACTAATCTCCTTCACCGTAACCTCCCCTTTCTAAGTCTTTCTCTAGGTCCTACGAGATCTTATATAAAAACAACTTTGATGGAACAAGTAGTGGAACTCCCTCTCTGCGTTTGTATTTCCGTGTACTTATAACCCGTCTGTTTTTAAAGCCAGGATGAATACGCACCTTCTGAGTTTGCTCATTCCATCGTAGACTCTGTCTTTGCCCCAGGGCTTGATTGGGATCATGAGCGAACTAAAAACTAAGAAAAATATTTTTCACCCTTTTTTTCGGTCAACCGTAATCGCTGACAATGAGGCGCCTCCCCTCTAAAGTCATTAGTATAAGACTTTCGCTGGAAGCGATATGGCATGAATTTATGGTGGAACTACGCTCGGTTCCGTCACGTTTTATGAGTTTACGATGTCGTTGAATTTTGATACGCGCCGCGACGTCGGCTCTTGCCACTTCCACATGGAATAAAACTGCTCGTGTGTACAAGCGCGTTTACGGTCGGTTTCTCATTACTGGATGCCAATGTGAAGCCACCCTAACTCATAAACAATATGGCGTACAAAACTTTGTGTTTACTACACTTCCAAAACCAAACGGGCTCGAGTCCTGAAATGGGCTGATGTAAGTATGATGAATATTGACATTATCACATAATTCATAGGTACCAACTGTACCCATGGGTACAACCATAATATATATAAAAATTCTCTGTCACAGTGTTTGACCGCGGTGAACTCCGAAACTACTCAACCTATTTTGATGATTCTTTTTTCATTTTGCTGAATTTATTTTGACTTAGGACATAGAACAAATTTCATCTTAATTAAAAAAATAGAAACGCGTATCGGGGTCAACTAGTAGTTCTATAGTTATTTCCTACTAGCTGACCCGGTAACGCGTTGCTATGATAACGCGTTGCTATGGTAATCTAAGATCACAGTGGTTTGTGTGTTTGTCTGTCCGCTTTATTCCCGCTGTTTTTCCAATGTATCAATAACGTTACCATAGCAACGCGTTAACCGCAAGTTATTAAGTAGTTCATCTACCGGACTCTAGATGGCGCTAACGGACAAATATTTAATAATAGAAAAAATTTAAAGAAATTTGTCCACCCGTGCGAAGCCGGGACGGGCCGCTAGTTGATACAATGGAAAAAGAGCAGGAAAAAGAGAAGACAGACAAACTCACAAACAACAAATTTGTGTTCTTAGATTATAGATTTATCTTTGATATGTGTACATCTATCCGTTACCCTAGTATCCATAACACAAGCCTTTATAGTGCTTACTTTGGGCTAAGTTAATTTGTGAGAATCCCGTACCCCTTAGTTAATTAACCTCAGACTCCAAAGCTTTTTAATTATTAATTGGATTGTTATTCCTAATAGATGGGGATCTATTATATTTATTAAATATTTTGTTATAAATATGTTCTGGAGTTTCGGTATGAATAAAGACGTCACGTAAAATTTTGCATCTCTAAAAAAGTTACGACGTATTATTCTTATGGTTTTGTCAGCAATGGAGAAGCTTTATTTTCATCGCTTAGAACAAAGGTTTTTTTTATCTTAAATAAATAATGGAGTAAATAGGACTGTTTTTAAATAGCTATGACAAGATAAAAAAGATTAAATGCTACGCTTGGCTTTGTA
Source organism: Calamotropha paludella (assembly GCA_927399485.1). Lineage (NCBI taxonomy): Eukaryota > Metazoa > Arthropoda > Insecta > Lepidoptera > Crambidae > Calamotropha > Calamotropha paludella. The sequence goes on from OV656828.1 coordinate 16,269,376, forward strand.
AGTCCTACGTCGGGAGACTTCGTACCGCAAAAAGCTACAAAAAACTCGGCAAGAGCTGTTTTTTCTTCTTTTATGTGTTACATTACAAAATCTTTCTTAATAAACAGATTAACTCCACGCATTCTCGTCTTTCAAATAATCTACGATATGGTAATGACCCCTGTTCATGAGAGTATTTTTAAAATCATTTTTACACTTTTCAATAGGTAGTTCAGCTAGGTTGTGTGGAATTTCGCTATAAAAAGTAAAACCTCTACCCTCTACCCTGAGCCTCTTGTTTTTTAAGCCTGAAGAAACTTGGAGTAACAATTTTATTTTTGTTTCTAGTATTAACTGTATGAACATCATTATTTTTTGTAAAAGTGTACATTTCAGTACATATGGAATGCGTAATTAAAGTAGGAGATTTTTCAACTACGAAATAAAATAGATGGATGAAAAGTTATATATACTTTTTTTGCGCATAATTTATTTCATATTATTTTGAAAATTCAAAAATAAACGGAACGTGCCCGATTAAAATATTGTGAAGGTAGTTTTTTTATTTATTTATATAGAATGGCTTCGCTCTTGAACTTAAAACATATGACAACCATTGCCTTAGTCATTCTGTGATCGATCACGGCTCCTGTAAAGGTGTCGAAACGGCAGGATTCAATATAAAATAAATTATGAACAAAATCTGTAAATTAGTTATTTATTTAAATATATATATACTCATGTTTGTTTGCATATGTTTTAATAATATATAACAATAACAAAATACATAGGCACAGAATTCTGAAATCTGTACGAAGTTGGACTCGAAAACTATTACCTAATATATTCTGTTATTATTTTGATAGTACAATATTTCTCGATATTATGGGCTGAGTAATTATTGGCTGTAGAGCATTTTCCTTCGCCCAGCTAACACTGTGCCCGTATTACCCCCGCGCCTGTTAAGCGTAATTGTTTTATTGTGTTTCGCGATACAGACTCAGCCGGGAGGAGTGTAACACGCCAATCACTAATGAAAACACGTACAGTACATTTCACTTTTTATATAAACAGATGTAGAATAATGTTGATTGAAATTATAAATTATATTTTATTGCACAAAAAAACTAAAATACACGTTTTTACGGTAGAACGAACTAAATAGTAATGTCATTGGAAGAAAAGCGTGGTTTGCTACATACCAATAATTGTATTTTTGAAATGAAAACTTTTTTAGCGGCGTTTTCCACTTTTTGGGATGGGTAAAAAGTGTTAAACTCGCGTCAGGACACTTGACCTGATCGAAAATTCGTAAGACGGAGGGAGAGGAGAGGAAGTCCCTTCTCTTTCTACCGCACTGTGAAAATGTATGCATGCTCCTGCTGTTTCGTTTAAGCGGTGCAGGGCGCTTGCACGAGTGTGCGTGTGTGTTTGTTGTCATGTAAAGCAATAAAGCAATTCGTGCGAAATTATTCCCTGACCATTCCAAAATATCAAAAATGCACAACGTCAATGTTCATGTTTTTACTTCTGCCGGCACTCCCGGAGTGCAACCCGTTGTTTTTTTTTATTGATTACCTTAATAACTTACCACGATGCCTTACTATTTTTATTTCGAAAAGCAGAGTTAGTGTAAGAAGAATTTCGTACTAGGAACCCTCGCTTTTCTTACAATGACAGTAGTTTTCACGTTAAATACTTAATTGTTATATTGAAATTTATTTTTTACTTTTTGGTTCGGTTTACCACATAAGCTGGCTTTTTTGTGTAGTATATTTTTTTATAATAATTGATGATTGTGAGAATTTCAAATTGATTTGACGTTTTGAAGTGGGTAAAAATCACGTTAGAAGATTCCATTACAAACAAACATTCAGGTAAAGTTAATTGGATTGAACGGATTAGCTTCAATGGCGCAATGTCTGTTACGCCATAACTTCCCGAGTTCTTAACAGATTTTCATATTTTTTGTGTGGAATCGAATCAACAGGTTTAGGATAAGATTATGACGGAGCCCGAATTTTTGAATTCGCAAAAATTCCCATCGATATAAAAAAAACTTTTATTTAGATATTACACTCCGCTCCAATATATGGTGCCAGCGTAGCTTTATGCTTAGCGACTGCATCGCCTAGTCAATTTTGTAGTTTATTAAGCTGTGTGAATCGAGAGAGGTGATTTGTTACTTTCAATGACAACGCAAACCATACTAGTTTTACGTTATGACATTGGTTCTTCGCGGCAAATTCGCGGTCATCAAGCGTCACTCAGCACATCACAGCATGCATATTTCCTGACTCTGACAGACAGACAAGACTTTTTTTTGTTTTTATTTCATACTAGCTTTCCGCCCGCGGCTTCGCCCGCGTGGAATTCGGTTATATTGCGGTATAAAGCACAACTATAAGAAAACTTCTCATTCCCACGGAAAAATCTAAGAAGCGCGATGTAACGCTGGATACAGCGCCATCTATCGCATACCTCAAGAACTAAATAACGTAACTAATACTTATACCAATTAGTAATTCGTTGACTTTAGTGATTTCAGGATAAGTAGATGTAAAAAAAAACAATTTAGACGATAAAACAAATTGTACGTCATCCCTCGAGAATTCCTCATTTTCGAGGATTCATTTTCGTATCATTTAGCTTCAAAATTTGCATGTTCATATTCGTTTGCAACATATAAGTAGATGTAAAAAAAACAGTTTAGACGATAAAACAAATTGTACGTCATCCCTCGGGAATTCCTCATTTGCGGGGATTCATTATCGTATCATTTAGCTTCTAAATTTACATGTTGATATTCGTTTGCAATATTTTACCTTGTTTTAAACGACACACAGCGCCATCTACAATCCATCCATCAAGCAAACAATATTTTTGTTTTTCCTCGGGAATATCAATTTTTTCCAGGATAAAAAGTACCCTATTATTTAATCCGGACTTTTATCTTTACGTCTGCAAAATTTCAAAGCAATCGGTTCAGTAGTTACGGCGTGAAAGCGGAACAAACAAACAAACAAACTCACTTTCCGATTTATAATATTAGTAAGGATTGCTGCACCGACCCTGCTAGTAAGGTTGGGTATTCATTTTTATGCAGGCTTGTGTTTTTATGTTTACTTTATGTTCATCTTCTTTTTTTACTATGTTTTGTTTTGTTCTTTTTGTGTTATATAAGACTTCTGTGTGTTATTCGTTGTTTTTAATTTATATTACTATTTGTTTAATTTGCTTATTCGTATATATATATATATATATACCTATATTCTTTAATTTTCCGCCTTCCGCGCACCATACAGGCCCCGTCAGAATACCAGCGTTGCTACGACACGCATTCGTGTCGTAGCCTGGTTGACTTTGTGCTTTTACACTGTAACTTCTATTTGTAAAATTTATTTCTATTTTGTGTTGGTCAATAAATGTTTCTCTCTCTCTCTCTCTCTCTCTCTCATAACAATAAACTTTTATTGTTGTTTCTTTATTTACAGGTTAGATTGTGTTAGTTATGTGAAGATTATATGATTGTGTGACCTACTCGATAAATAAAATTGCATTCTTTATTTACAGAGAAATAAATTGAAGTTTTATTTTACTACTTGGAATTGAATTACAATTAATTGTCTTATACATATATACATAAAATAAGCAAAGATCACAGATTTCCACTAACTACGAGCCCGTCATACATCTCTCGCTTCTTCAGCTCTCATCTGCCTTTTCATACAAGCTCGTCGTTAAGGATACTTTTGACCTGGCCTTTTTTCAGGATATCCTCTATTTGATCCCTGAAAGTTCGCCTTGGTATGCTGTTACTTTACTTTAAAGCAAACTACATAAAAATATATATAAGACAACACATACATTGTTCTGAAGCCAAGTAGCTAAAACACATAAAAATCAAAAAATCTACAACCGTACCACAACACGAAATTGAGATATTTTACCTTAATTCTTTATAATTATTTATATATGGGTATTAATCTTTGGTTTTGATGTATTGTATGTCAACTGATATTTATTGAATTTGATTGTTAATATGCATAAATATATTTTTTCTGTACTGTTATAAAACATATAATAAGTATAATGTGTAGACTGTAAAAACTATGCAAAATATTGTAAATGCTTTGTACTCCTATAATAGATATAAATTTAAGATATGTTATTATGTATCGTTTTTTTTAAGCAATGTAAATATATATACATAAACTGTTAGTGTACCTATTCCATAAATAAATAAATAAACACCCAGACTAATGACAATAATACTTCTGCAGTCTTTTTTATTACTTAATAATGATAGCGTTCTTATATAGAAAGCTATCATTATTTGTACTGTAATGTAACTCAAGTAACAACGTGTTAATTGAACAGTTCTCTATAACTCGCTACCAAGTACAAATCCCATCGAAACATAAACGTGAAAATGGAAGCAAAATTCAAAATTATAATTAGTTGTTGTTGTTGACTTCACTCAGAAAAGAATTTAGAACCGTTGGAGCTGTGTTTTAATTAAATTAAAAAATTTGACGTACTTGGTTTTCTAGGGTCTAGATTAAGCGGATATATTAAATATATTTTAAGTAAAGAATGGGTCAAATTGTCCCGAAATTCGTTCGTGTAATATTAAACACGGATGCTGCTAGCCAGAGTTATTTTTTCTTGATTTGAATTTAGCCTGAAACGCTCCCACGAGTTTAGATACCCATTTATAATATTAAATAATAGCTTTTAACTGCAGCTTCGCTGGCGTTAGTGTAACCTACCGAGGTTAAATATTTTATCTCGCATTCGTTTTTTTGGATAATTATGCTCTTTGTTATACACCTGACGAAGTGTATTTTTTATTTATTGAAGTTATACTTCTTTAGGCGCGTTATGAAAATATGATGAGAGTGAAATTTTGAAATGTGACACAAAATTATCATGTTGAAGTTGGCCGCAAAAGCGACATAGAATAAACCAGCAGGATGAAGTTGGCCGCTAATTGTGAATGTGTGATTTTAAATTATATATGGTAGTTACCAATAATTGATATAGAATTATAATAACAATTTTATTTAAAAGTGGTTTTATTTTATAATTTTTTTATTGATTTGAGGTTTTTTTCGGTATGCATTCTTTTTATTTGTTTATAATATAAATTATTATTTATTTTACATTAGTTTTGGCTAGACAATTTTTTTAATGGTTTTTGGTATATTATTTGATTCTGTTTACAGATATATAGAAAATCTGTTAATCTTTTGATGCTTCTTACTGATCGCTATATAATTTATAAATTTATCTTTCTTTTCACATACAAAGAATACGAGCACACGGGTGGAAATTTTTAGTGATCTTTGTTTAATAACGATAGATTACATGCTTGTTTACAGAGTAGCCTCCGTCACACAAGCAAGTCATAAAATTACATTACACTACAAGCACACACACACACACACACACACAAGCACACACAAACACACACACGCGCGCGCACACGCACACACACACACACACACACACACACACACACACACGCGCGCATGCACGACACAGCCGACTTGAATATTATCTTCTTTTTTTTTAATCAAGCCCGGGGGTAAGGCAGGATCCAATATGGAACGAGTGAGTGAAATTCGCCCTGGCCTTGAAAACGGACGGATTATAAGTACTAGGAAATACAGACTCGGGGAGTAATTATAAGGGATGTAAAGTATGATCTCATTTGGCTGTTTGAGTCACTAAATGAAATTTTGTTATAGTCTTTAAGGGCTGTGGTCATTTTAATTATAAATAAATAAACTCACTATCGTATTAATAATATTAGCAAGATGTATAAAAGTATAACAAGACAACTAGAAATAGTGCGGCTCGTGGAAAGGTGAATTTCAAATTTGTCTCGGCCTCGCAAATGAGCTTTGAATTATTCAAACGCATACAACTGTGTCGCGACTTTTTAATGAGGACTACCTCATTCTATTTGAGCTGATTGTTGACTCAAATAATACTAGTAACGAAACCGTGCTTTTCTATTGAAAATTGTTGGCAAATAAACAGTGTTAGTATCAAAGATTTCGCTAAGACGGTAGACATTATTAGAAGCTTGAGGTTACCGAGGTATTCGCTGCTCGCTGCGTGATTGGAATTGCTCTCTGCATAGTTCGCTATCCAGATGGTAAATGTTTACTCAACGAACATTCGGTTGCATTTTTAAGAGTCAAGTCCTCTTTGCTTTCAATATTTCTATAAAAGCTGCAAAATTAGATTTAATGTCTTCTAGTTATGTTATATAAAGATGATTAGCTTATACCTCGTATGGTTTAACAGCAAAAACCAAATAACCCATATCATCTGTCTCTACTGAGCTAAAATGCTGAAGGCGAAGAGTTAATCCAATACAAAAACTGATACAATCTAAAAAGATGTCTACATAACGCACAGTGAAAACCTTAACTTGATATAGATAAACTAAAATATTTCTATATGAATGCTCATTCAGCGAGATGAAGCACAGTGGGCTAAAATCATACGTACGCAGACTTAAATAATATTATTGTTATTAAATATAATAAAAAAATGGAAATATTATTATTTTTTATTTTAAGTTTAAAATATAACAAAAATCCTTTTGATTTAGAAAGAAATATTTTAAAATAACCAAGTTGAACTCGTGCCCTTATCCAGTCTTATGTAGTTTACTGGAAAAGACCTTGGTTTCTAAGGCTTTTTTTCTTATTTTTAAATAAATTAAATATATGCCGTCTTACTGTACCCTGTAACAGTCTTACAGTCCAATTAGAGGACGGTACCAATTTTAATACTGATAGTTTGCGAGTTTTGTATAATCAAGATGCCAACAGTTATCTCTCCCTCTCTCTCTCTCTCTTCTACTGTCCTTAAAAACCGTAGTTTCAATATTCGAGAGACAACCACAATGCTTATTACATCATAAAAAAGGCTCTGTAGCAACGCAGTTTAATGAATCAGCAAAAATTTTCGTAGCTGTATACTGTAGCCCCATCAAACAGTCGTATCGCTACACGCGTCTTGTTAATTATCAGAGATAGAGATCAAATTGACATTATTTTATGTAACCCTGTGTGACGTTATTTAATAGATTTATACTAAATTTTATCCTGTTTTATTTTGGACACGCAATAAATCCTTCTGATAAGAACTTTAAACTTCATACAACAAAGTAATCTACAGTCTCCATGAAGTCAATTAAAAAGATCTGTTTTTTTACGTAGTCTTTTAAAAATAGCTATTAAAAGTATTTAGTACCTATAATACTCCTAATAATATTTTTCTCATATTACATTACTTGTATCTACGAATAAAGTATCATTTTCTGGTAAAAAAATGAACCCAGACTCTTAATCTTTACTAAATCTCACGTTGACATTTAAGTCTGCGTCGATTCATATCCATCCCACTGTGCAGCATCTCCGGGAAGAGATGAAATTAATACAATCCCTATGTCACAAAAACTTATTGTACAACTTTATTTGGAGGCCGGCCAAAGGGAAAACGAACCTCAACCCTTACGTAACAAAGTCGGATCGAACCGTAATATAGTTTCTCGTAAATAATACTGAGAGTATATATAAATTCAAAGTAATTTGAATAACAAAAGAATAGAAGGAACATTTTGATTCCTATAATATTGCCGCCTTGTCCCCTGTTATTGTAATTTCTTTGTGCTGAAATTGGAACGTTCCTTATAAATATGAATATAAGGTTGGTTTTGCTTTAGCTTGTTATTATACTAAATATATGGCGTCCACAATATATTCTTACTGCGATTGTGAGTACACTGTTTGACTGGGCTACATTGGTTTGTTGATATCCTGGCTGTTAGGACCTTCTCAATTAATGAAAAACTACGCCTAAACTACACACCACGCGGGTTCACTATGGTATGACTGTTAACCGGCCCATGGTTATAAAATCGCCGACGTTTACTCTGTTTTTTACCGAAAGTTTAGTCAAAGCTCAATAAAACGCCGGCGTTCTAACGCGCCCAGACAACTTTAAACTCCAATTTCCCCTCTTCCATTATATTTTTCTATAAACAAATTTAGTTTTAAAGGCAATATTTTTTTTACTATCATTACATAGAAAATATAAACGTCTTTTGGACTTCTTCGCTATTTTATATATTCGCCGGTTAATGAGGCACTTGACATTTGACATATTACTTCCTGACCGAGTTTTGAGCGGTTAAAGATGCAGTGAGTTCTAAGTGACTCCGATATATGGTTTCCAGTAAAGCGAACATGTATTATCTGCAGACGCGATAATATTGTTTATAATATTCTTTCTTTACATTTTTCGCAAGCTCCCATTTGATATGGTAGCAATAAATGAACGGCAGAAATAGTTTAACATGAAATCATGTCAAAATTACTGCCCTAGCTATTATATGTATAGATGAGTAGTAAAAATATGTCGTTTTTACATTTACCACTTATTGAAACCAAAATTGTTTAGGGAAACCGAACACAACACCTGAATAGGAGTCAAAACACAAATATTAGAATAAATATGTCTTTTATCTCCATAAAATGCGTTTCATTTTATTGTAACAACGATGATTTGAGGACCGTTTGGTGCAACGGTAGCGATCCTACCTTGCACTGACGGTCTTGGATTCGAGATCCGAAAGGAGCAAATGTCTGTGTGATGAATACGAGCGTTTGTACATTAGTCTTTGGTATTAATATATATTTCTACAAGTGTAACATATTATAACACAAGCCTTACAGTGCTTACTTTGGGCTGGGGTAAAATAAGAAATATTATTGAGCGAAGCTTTGAAAGAGTGAAGCTCTCTTTTAGGCAACTCACAAATTTCGCTTATCTCCCTCCTGCTACTTAGCGGTTCGATAACCTGACGGACATAGGCTATATAAAAAAATATAGACTTAACCATGGAGGAATAATCACCGAAAGAAAAAATCAAAAGCTGATCACAGCCAAACCGCTGAGACTACATTGATTAAGTTGCCTACCTATCTTTAGGTAAGGTCAGGTGGTGAGGTTAAGTAAGGTAGTGCTTCGCTCAGTATTTGCAAACAGCAGCATGCATTGCAGACCTAGTTATTATGTAACATCAGACAACATTACAAACATTGTTCTGAACCCAAGTAGCTAAAACACTTGTAGGAATCAAACAATGAAAGAACAACATCTATACCCGATACAATATAGAATATTGTGTCTTCTACATCGGCTCAAACGAGTATCGAACCCGGAACCTCGGAGTGGCGTCACTGCGAAAACTGAAAATACAAGTCATTCGAGCACGAAGGCCAATCAGGCTTTTTGGTATTACCTATAAAATCCTAAAAATGATAGATGGGGTACCATGCATGTAACTGCCTTAACAAATATTTCTGTTCATACTTTTAAGCTAGAGTGCAACAGTTTTGTTGCGCACTGAAATGAATATATAAAAAAAACTTCATTTACAAACTGTACACAAAAATACACATACGAGCAATATGATATATTTGTAAAAAAAAAGAAATTAATAAGTCAAAAAAGGACCACTGGACTCCCGCTTGACCTTATTAAACCGTATAACTGTCACTTTTTAAATACAAACCGGCTTATACGAATTTCTTAATAAAACTATTAGCATACTACATCCCTTCATTCCGTATGTCAATCTTTAACCATAATAACGGTCGAACTCGAAAACGATAGCGAACCTTTCGCTGTTTTTACAATACACGACTGTACCTTCTTTTGTTTTTATAGTTTACTCCTCAAGAATTGATTTTCATATCAGGCGCCCGGTATGAAAAAAATATGAAGAGTATTTTGTGATCGAATGAGAGCGTTATGTTTTTTGTACGCACCTTTCACTTTTATTTTGAAGTTTTGTTTTATAATTTTCTGTGCCTGTTCAATGATCGTTCTTGAAGAGTAAACTCCAGTGATGCATCGGAGCTGATACACAAACTTTGTAAGTTATACTTCCTTTGGCTCGTTTGAGAAAAATTATGAGAGTGAATTTTTAGATGCGCGCACACACCGACACCCAAAGGCGACATGGAATAAAGCAACCGGTTGAAGTTGGCCGCTAATTGTCTCAAGTTTTATGAGAACTGATAACTATGTTTAAGGTAGTTACTCAAATATTAATGAATGTCTGTTTGTGTGATTATATATGGTGAGTAAAATTAAAAAAATATATAGAATAATCGCGATAGAGTTTTATTTCATAAACTATTTTAAGTGCGTTTATTGATTTAAGGTTAATTGTCGGTATGTATATATTTGTTTACAATTAAAATTATTATTATTTTTACATTATTATTGGATATACTATATTTTATTGGTTTTTGATATATTACTTTATTCTGTATACAAATATATAGAAAATCAAATAATAATTTGATGCTTTCTTACTGATCACCATATAATTTATACATTTATCGTTCTTTTCACAAACAAAAAGTACTGGCACGGGGCAGAAATTTTTTATTTAATTACGCTAAAGAAGTTTAACTGCTTACGTGCGTAGATAAGTACTGTAGTGACGCATCACGCAACCTGCTTGGTTAAAGGAAGAATTAGTTTTGTTTTAAAAAAAAACGAGAGAAGCTTTTGTCTTGGCGTTGGCCGTCATGCATATTGATTGTAATTTTTAATATAGATGGCTTGTAGTAATAAATAAATATAGTTTGTGCATCAAAGCATTCTTTATTGGCGTTTTAATGATCGATCCCGACGTATTGGTGGAGGCGCCGGGTATTTATTAATGCATAACGTAATCGAATTATTGCCTTGGATAAAATGGCTAGCAAATTCGATGGAATAGACGGGGATGTGAATGAATTCATAGCGGAATTCGAAGTTTTGACGTCGATGAGCAGTTGGAGTGTCGAACAGAAAAAGATAATTGTTGCCGGATATTTACAGGGAGCAGCGAGATATTTTTATGAAGAAGTGAAGTTGCAATGTGCTACATATGAGGAATTCATTACAAAACTAAAAGCAGAATTTCCCCCAACAGCAGATTATCTTAGTCTTTTTTTTGGCAAGAGGCAGCAAGGTGAGAATTTGTTGGAATATTTTTATGCTTTGAAGGATTTAGCGAGGAAGGCGAAGGTTGTGGAGGACGCTGTTTTTGTTGAAAGGTTTTTGAAATCTATTAACGACAGAGAAAGAGTCAGACTGAGTACAAAAGTATATAAGGATAAACAAGATTTAAGGGACACTATTATCCAATTGAATAAAATTTATGGTACGCCACGCACTGTTTCATTCAAACTTGAGGAGAATCAAGGACATATCGTTTCACGTGGTCAGCCCGCAAGAGCACTGGATTCCCGGGTTGCTGGGTCTTATGGAAGAACGTTCCAAGGCACCGACACCAGAGGTGGTAAGAGATACATCACCTTACACTAATGTATCAAATTATAATTTAAGGAGCCGACGTTATCCGGTTCAAAGTTTTGAAGGAGAGCAGTACCCAAACGAGAGTGGGCGACCGATGAGACAGTAAGGGTAGCATCGATGCCGTCTAGTAAAGGAACATCCTCTACACATCAGAACTATGGTCAGTGTTCACCTTTTATTTTAGTTGAAATTGGCGATAAAAGGGGTGTGGCATTACTTGACTCAGGAGCTTCAATATCCTGTATGTCTGAGAAATATTTGATTACTTTAGGTAAAACATATCGCGCTTTGAATGATCCGCGTAATGAAGATGGTAATTATTTAACTGTATTAGGTACAGTCGAATTGAATATTTTAATAAATAAATATCTGTATGTTTGTAATTTCTTTTTTAATTAAGGATATTGCCCAAGACATTGTTTTAGGTCAGGAATTCTTTTATAAAAACCGAGTAGTGCTTAATTTTTTTAAAAATATAATGTCATTTGATAGTAAAAATATTGTTCAGTTTTGTTCTGGAAAAGATATCCCGATTTGTGCATCATATAGCAATTCTATCTCATGCGAGAGAGAGGATATAGTTTTAACGAAGGGACATTATTTGCACTTCTTAGATTTAGTTGAAGTTAACGAGAAATATTTATATTCAAGCAACTCGCCTGTGTTAGATTTCAATATTAACCCTTCCTTACCTGAGAATGAAAAGAATAGTTTGCAAAGTTTATTAATTGGTTTTAAAGATCGTTTCGCGTTTGACAATAAAAACTTGGGGCGATGTTATTTAGTGAACGTAAAAATTGAGACAATTGACGATATTCCGATTCATAGACCACCGTACAGAGTTTCTCCGATGCAACGTAAAATTATTGAGGAACAGATTCAACTTATGTTACAGAATGATGTCATACGAGAATCAAAGAGTTCTTATGCTTCTCCGGTTGTTTTAGTTCAGAAACCTGATCAAAGTTGGCGTTTCTGTGTCGACTATAGGAAGTTGAACAAGAAGGTGAAAACTGATAGTTACCCTTTACCAGTTATAGATGACATTATTCATTATTTGTCTGCAGCTAAATACTTCGCAGAGTTAGACTTAAATTCGGGGTATTGGCAATTATGTTTATCAGAGGAGGATAAACAAAAAACTGCTTTTATTTCCACGTCTGGATTGTTTGAATTCAATGTGTTACCTTTTGGATTAAAGATGAGTCAAGCTGTTTTTCAAAGAACCATGGATACCGTCTTGGCAGGTCTAAAGTACAAAAATGTCATAGTGTACGTTGATAATGTGATTGTCTATGGTAAGGATTTTGCCGATTTCCTTAACGCTTTACAAGAAGTTTTTGTACGGCTGAAAAATGCTAACCTCACACTTAAACCGAGTAAGTGCAGTTTTGGTTATAATAAGTTGACAGTGTTGGGGTATGACATATCAAGTTTTGGTGTTTTGCCAGACAAAAAGAAGATTGAAGCTATAGAATCGATTAAGACTCCTACGTGCACAAAAGAGGTAAAGTCAGTGTTAGGATTATTCTCCTATTATCGGAAATTTGTAAATAATTTCGCTAAAATAGCATTACCATTATGTAAATTATTGAGGAAAGATGTAAAATTTCTTTGGTTGGAGGAACATCAGGTGGCTTTTGATTTATTGAAACAGCGCATGTGTTATCCACCGGTTTTGAATTATTATTCCAACGAAGAAGGCATAACAACACGTTTACATGTTGATGCCAGTAACGATGCGTTGGGAGCGTGTCTTATGCAGAGGACCAAAGAGATGAAACCGGTGTCGTATGCTTCAAGAAAACTAAGTAACGCAGAAAAGAGGTATTCCACGACTGAGAAGGAATGCCTGAGTCTAGTTTGGGCATTGAATCTTTTTAGGCATTATTTATGGGGTATGAAATTTGAGGTTGCTACAGATCATAAGGCATTATGTTGGTTAAGGGAGAAAAGAGATATGAATGGTCGTTTGGCTAGGTGGGCGTTGTGTATACAAGGCTATGACTTCGGTATTGTTCATTGTATGGGGAAGCAAAATGTTGTTGCTGATTTTTTGAGTAGGAATCCTTTAAATATTGACGTTCCGGCTATGGAGGATGGTTTGCAGGTTTACAGTATTGAGCGGGATTTGGTTGTGAATCAACAAAGAGCGGATGAATTTTGTAATTCATGGGAGCAAGCAGTACGTCAACGTGAACAGGATCAGGAGCAAACGGTGCAGCGTAGTTTCAAGGGATACTTTATTGATCAAGGGATTTTATATAGGAAGGTTAGGAATATGGATGGCTATCGCCATTTACTGGTTGTTACGAAGCGTTTATTTGTAGAGGTAATGAAGGAATTACACGACAGGCCTTGGTCGGGCGGTCACTTAGGGTTGTCAAAGACTTTGGCGAAATTCAGGGATAGATATTATATGAAAAATTCGGCTAAGGAAATAGAAAAGTATTAAGCAAGTTGTCTACTTTGTCAACAGCGTAAGAAGGTTAATTGTATTGCTGAGTTACAACCGATATCGATAAACGGTTTACTGGAAGAAGGTTGGGATAGATATTGTTGGTCCATTGAGAAAGTCGGTGAGTGGCTGTAAGTATATCGTTGTAAGCTTAGAACATGTATCGAAATATGCTATATGCAAGGCAATTTCAAGGTGTACAGCAATAGAAATTCAAAAGTTTTTGGTAGAGGAAATTTTTTGCAGATTCGGTGGGGTGAAAGAGGCTGTCTCAGATAGAGGATCGGTTTTTAGGTCTCGCATAGTCAAGGAAACAGTAACTTATTTTGGGGCCGTATCCCGTTTCTCTTATGCGTTTCATCCTCAGACTAATGGTTTAGTGGAAAGATTTAATAGGACTTTATTGCAAATGTTATCCATGTACGTTTCAAATAATCAACGGGATTGGTGTATTTTTTTGCCGTTAGTTTGTCACGCATATAATACTAGTTGCCAGTCATCTACTAGAGTTACACCTTATAAACTTATTTTGGTAGGGAACCTCAGTTTCAAGCTGATTTAATTTTGAATCGCAATAGTGTCAATATCTCCAAAGATCTGGGAGAAAGGGTTAATGTTTTAAATAGTTTAACTCAAAGAGCGATAGCAAATATTCGTCGCGCACAAATAAAACAAAAGCAATACTATGATAGGAAAGTGAAGAGTAATGTATATCGTGAAGGAGATTTGGTAATAGTTTATACGCCCAGAAGGCTGGTAAATAGATGTATGAAATTATCGCGGTTGTATCGTGGGCCATTTAAGGTTGTTCGTCGGATTGGTAATGTGAATTATTTAGTCAAGAAGTTAGGGATTAGTAGAGGTAAAGATGTTATGTAAACAGATTAAATAAATTGAATATGCGTATGGTTTAGTTATCGGGATTATATATTTTATGTATCGGGATATCTTTTGAGTTCTTTCGTATAAATTTTTATATGCTCATGTGTGAAAAGTATATTAATTTGTATAGTTTTTAAGCTAGTGTAACAAGGGGATTTGAAGTGTAAAGCCTGGATATGGGGAATGATGGTACATTATTTGGGATTGGAAGTTGGTTATGGGATTTGTAGTACCATAAGATAATTATTCACAATGGGTCATAGACTCGTGAAGATGATAGTTTTGTCATCATAGTAGTCTTATGGAGGGGAATTGTAAATCTTTCATGTTGGGGATTAGGAAATGATTTGTTGTTTAGTTGGGATGGGAATAGTGTGGGTTAGGATATTTGCGCGGAGAGTATATTTGCGGAGATAAAATTGTGTTTCTTTTGATAAACAAAATTTAATTTTATTGGGAAGGGGAAGAGTGTAGTGACGCATCACGCAACCTGCTTGGTTATAAGAAGAATTAGTTTTGTTTTAAAAAAAAACGAGAGAAGCTTTTGTCTTGGCGTTGGCCGTCATGCATATTGATTGTAATTTTTAATATAGATGGCTTGTAGTAATTAAATATAGTTTAAAATAAGTATAGTTTGTGCATCAAAGCATTCTTTATTGGCGTTTTAATGATCGATCCCGACAGTACACACACACGTTTTTTTTTCATAAGTAACCTTGTAAACTACGCAGTGTATAACAAGTTAAGCGATGTTTTGATTATTCTTCGCTTTTAGGAGTCGTATGTGGGTGAAGAAGGTCGGCTCGTACTTATATCAGCAATAAACGTCCTATCCATTGGCTTGTACGATCGACAACAAAGCAAATTAGACATTATTAATACAAAATTATCCCTATAACAACGGCATAAGATAGGTTTAAACGTAAAAGTACATATCCTGATGTGCTGTGAAATTTACAAAAATATTGTTGTATTTAGTAAGTCACATTATTATGACCGGTTTGACCGAGCGAGACTAATACTACCTTCAAAACCAAACAGTCCCAGGTTCGAGTCGATGTTCGTATGACTTATTTATGTATCATATAAAATGTAGGTATACTTCGAGCAAGGCTGATTGGCGTGAATGTAACTAATATTGTTATTATTCTTTTAATGGTTCGTTAACCAACTAAGCAATAGTTTTACTTAAGATATAAAATGAAAATGCAAAAGATAAAAAAAACAACTTCGCCTCCGAGCCCTCAGGTGGGAGAGTCGAAACCACGACCTTTCACTATCCTGGCGAGTATTCTGACGGCTGAGCTACCGAGACGCTGGCAAACGTGTCAAAATTTACAAACGTATTTCAACTTCTACTATGAGCTGTTATCGTTTTTTAATAACGTTTTTTGCACACGTATTTTATACCTTATACAAATATTGCATTGTGAATGCAAAAAAAATAATAAAAACAATAGTTTTACTTTTTAAATAATTGTCTCAAAACAGAGAGCACAACAAGTGAGATAGAAACGTGATACGATTTTACAGTAAATTCAACTTTTTGGTCGTTTTAAGCACATATTGGTAGCCAGATAGCGGAAGGTTGTGGGTTTAAACCTTAGACTAATTATTATTATTTTCAAAGTTCCTCTTCTTGTTCTTTTATTATTTTGTGCTTCATGTATTAAATGTTTCTTAGCTATGTTATTATTTTTTGATTATGTATTTTTTAATATTATTATCGTTTGTCTTGTCTTGTGTACATTATTAAGGTGAAACCCTTAATTTAGAATTTATTTCAGAATTTTATGTTATAGTTTGTGTTTATTATTATAATTTTCTGTTCTGTTTATTTACCTTAACAAAAAAATAAGTACTTATATGTATAACTTTATTATTAACTTCATGTTGCGTGTAACTTACTAAACTAAATAACAAGCATAAATAGTAGAAATGCTGTAGATAGAAACTGCAATGAGCGTGGAAACAGATGAAGCAAAAAACCTGCAATTATTGTTTAGCTAGATTAGCATTTAGCATTTAAATCCTACGTGCTATACATTCCATACGTGTGTTTTCCAATAATACTATTCCGTGAATTTTTTTATTTTTTTTTGAAGTGAAAACTTCTTTAGCATCCTTGTGATTTGAAAGTCGATGAAACGAAAAAGCGACAGTAAAGAGACAGACCATAAATTCGTAAGATTTAACGTAGGAGAAAATGATAAAGGAAGCAATATGTACGTGTGTTAATACATGTTTGCGTGCGCATGCGTAGTACAATGCTTGAGAGAAGGCATCACAACAACCGTGTTTTGTATACGTGCGCATGTATTATTTTTGAAGGTTTCACTTCTAACACGTGTGAATTGTACATATACTTTTTTTTTAATTTATTTTATTTTACTTTTGATGTCCGGTCCAAAGCTCTCCCGATTGCGGGTTGGATTCTCACCTGAGAATTCACTTGTGACCCGAGTCGATTTTTTCTAGTATTTTTCTATTAAAATAATTTATCTAATAAGATAGTATTTAAAAATGCAAATAACATAATAACTATTCCGTGTTTAGTGTATAACAGTATTTTTTCTCTTCCTCTAATATTTTTTTGTATATTTTCCAAAAAGGCAAAAGCAGTTAGTATCGATTGGACCCATTTTGTATTTTATCAATAAGCTCTTCATACAAACGTATTAATGGTTTCCGAACAATACCGATGTTATTGTTAATTACGATCGTGGAACTATAGTTTTCATAACTAATGGTGCTCATACATAACTGAGTGTGTAAAAGTTTGTCTCTATCAATTCAATGCAAGCGAAAATAAAAAGATAAAATTCATTTTAATATGACAAATTTCAATGCATTTATTGCAAATCAACTATGCTATGGCTTCGTAAGTCCTACGAAGGCCTTGTACCGAGAAGAAAATCAGCAAGGTATATTTACTTTCCATTTAATGTATTATAGTTTTTTTTTTAATTAACAAAACTTTTCTAGCGCTTATAAAAATGCACAGTTACTGACACGAACTACGACACGACATTGTGAAGACATTATATTACGTTCTGTATATTGTGACGACCAAGTGAGTTTCAATTTCAACGAGTGAAATGAGGAGAGTAATCCTGTCTTGTTCAACGAAACGGCGCCGATAACGAACTGGGCGTCATGTCTTTTGGAAAGTTGCAAAGGCGAGGATGGAGCTATTTGCTTTGTGTTTTTCTTCTTTTGCGCTTTTCGTTTACAATGTGGTGGAACACGTATTAAGGTCTTAGTAAACGTGACGTATTTTTTCTCGTGCCGGAAGGAACGTGACGATTTCTTGACATTATTGCATGCAAAAATATAGCAACAATATAAACGTACCGAGAAACACGGACGGGACGGGACGACATTAGAAATAAAGGTCTCAGCATGGCACCTTCCCGCAGGAGAAAAAACACGTCACGTAAGACCTTAAGTCTTTGTTTTTTGCCATAAATAACAATATTTTGTTCCCATTTAAAGCGCCCTCTGAATACTAGCGTTTCTTCTTCTAGAGTGTTTCTTTTAAAAGGCCCATAAATGTTTTTAATTATATAGGAAATGAATTTAACAAGGTTTAAATGTAATATTTGAATACCAATATAACAACTTTATATCTTTTTCAATAATATGTTATCTTTCTAGTTTTTTTTACATTCACTCCAATTAGGCTAGCCCAAAGTAAGCACTACAAGACTTTGGTTATGGATACTAAGGTAACGGATTGACATACATACATGGCACATAGATATGTAATATTCACAAAAATATATTTATATAAATACTCATGACTCAGGTACAAATTCGTATTCATAATACAAACATCTACCCCTTCCGGGATTCGAACCCAGGACCGTCGGTGCGAAAGGTAGGATCACTACCGTTGCACCAAACTGTCGTCAAATTATATAGGAAATTGTATTGGATATTAATTCTGTTTAAATGTAATCTTTGAAGAAAAATATATCAAAATCATATCTTTTAATAGGGTTCTCTATTTATGAATATTTTAACTTAACAAAATATAAAATTTAATAAAATATATTATGCATCAATATCGGTAAAGTTTTACATTGCATTTTGTCGCCAGCAACATCTGGCCTGCAGTACGTTGTTATTATATCGAGTCGCGTGCTTCGACACAATATCGGTGCTTGCGCCTTGTACATGTTAAAATTAAAGCGGTGTTATGGTAAAAGGATCTTATCGAAATGAATTTAAAATGCAATTCATAAGGTGCTTTATAAACCTTAATAATACTGCAATGTGGAAATGCGTTTAAATCAAAACAACGCAAAGTGGACGGTGGCAATTTTTAAAGTTTGGGGTTTCTACTAAACAGTTTTTTTGTGAATAATGATATCGTTTCTTTGCATGGTGTTGTTATGAATGAATTAATTAAAATAATTTATTGCTACACAGAATATTAATCGCAATAAAAATGAACATTATGAGGTAACAGGTGGTCTCATTGCTTTGAGCGATCTCTACCATACAACTTTTGCATAGAAAGAGACAATGCATTAAAATGCATTAAAAAGAAGCATGCTTCAATAATAAAACTTATTTTAGACCACCCATCCCATAAACGGACGTTAAATAAGCTACTGAACCTTCGCGATCGCAAACCAAACGCGATTACCGCTACGCCAGACTAAAGAGTTCCTAAAAATAATTTCAAAAAATTATCTGAGTCTTCGTACTCTGTAAAAATGGTTCATTCACTTGAAATCATTTTAAAAGCATCCGAGCTGATTAGCTATCTCAATTCTCACTTGCATTTTGATTTGATGCGCTCCTCATTTGTGACATACAGACAGGAAGTTTAACTAGCCAATAAACTTGTTTATTAAAATTACATTATTATTTTCTATAACGTGATTTAATTAATAATTTTATTTTAAAGTTTTATATTAAAAGAATTCTATTACGTCCCAGATATATAGAATATGTACTTAAGTTATGGCTTTTTAGTGCAACGGTAGTGATCCTGCCTTGCGCACCGACGGTCCTAGGTTCGAATCCCGGAAGAGGCAGATGCTTGTGTGATGAATACGAGCTTGTACCTTTGTCATGGTTATTTATATATATATTTCTATAAATATTAAATACCTATGTATCATATATGTATCTTTCCGTTACCCTAGTATCTATAACACAAGATTGAAGGTGCTTACTTTGGGCTAGGCTAATTGGTGTGAATGTAAGAAATATTATTATTATTACTCCTTAGAAACCACTCATTCGGTAAGGCTTTTTAGCTTTAATAAGCACTAATGAATGTCGAGAAGCTACGCTATTGGTTCATAAATTTAAGGCTAAAGAGGTGAATAAAAATCCTATTTGCCTATTTGTTTTATTTATAGACGTAGTAACCAGATGAGCTCGTCCAAGTGGTAAGCTGGATATGAAGCAACTTCTGAGCAAGACTGGGATGGGTGACCAAAAGATTATTTTCTCGAGTCCAGAAGGAGAGTTTGTTATCGCACCCAGCGATGCGCATTGACTGGACCTGTTTGCCTGTTACGGCCCGTTCTAACTTAACTGCCTTTAGCTAAATTTAAAAAAGTTGTTAAAAACCCTTATGAGGTAAGGCTTTTATAGAATCGATCGACGAAGGCGAAGAGTTAAAGACCTTTGCTGCTGCTTTAGAAACGCTATAAGTTTCCTCTTTTAAAATATTCTGTATCACATTAAAGGGAGAAAAAAACAGCAATTGCCGTGTTTCTTGCGGCTTTATTCTCTGTACAAGGTCTCCTGTGATGACTTACAAAGCCTTGGCATAGTTGACTTGCAATAAATGCATTGTAAATGCTCATATTGAATAAAAAGCATTTTAACTTTTATCTTATCTTATCCTCTTTGACTGAAATAGAACCCCGTATTCCTCGTGAGAACAAACTACGACAGTTTGATATTGGAAAACTTTCTCGCAAACCAGCTATTTTTAGTGCAAAAATATACAATATAACAACGCCCTCAGCGAGATATGATTTTCTTCTTGTTACTCATTCTTTGTGACAGTAACTGTCTCATTAATATAAGCATGGTGCATCTAGCTTTGCAATTATAACGCATACTTTGTACTCCAATGTTTGCTCCACAGTCAATGTCGCAATTCAGTAACTTCACATTAAAAACGCTGATGCGACCACCACTCCCAAGTTCGATCGGGCATGGAGTACTGTTCTCAGCTTTGGGTCGGTTGACTATTGAGAGGAGGGCCAAAAACTCATCGGCAATGACGATCTTTTTGATAATAAGCTAAAAAGCCTTAAAATTTTTTTCTTTTTTTATAGGATACATTTCGGAGATTGTGCAGGAGAATTGCACAACCTTGTTCCGTCATCCCCATTTATTCAATGGACAACCAGACTTACAAATAGGCGCCACCATTATATGTTTGATATACCAAAGAGTCGCGCTAAGCGTTTTTGTTCCAATTTTGTAATACGTACCGCTCAAGAGTGGAACTCTTTGCCTGAGTCTATGTTTCCTGATAAATAAAATTTAGGGGTCTTCAAGTCACGAGTGAGTATGTATCTTCTTGGCAAACGCGTCACATCCTAGATCGCATCGTCGCTTACCATCATGCAAGAAAGCGGTCAAGAGCTTACCTTTTCATGACAAAAATCCCAGTCTGGAACAAAGATAACTAAAATAATGACCTCCTCAAACAAATAGCGTATAAAATAAACTGGAATTTTAAAACTTTTGCTGTTTTTAGTACTACATAAATATATTTACATGAGAGAATCATATTACGAGTTTGCAACTCATAAAGATAGAACATGATGGTACATATACCAGAACAACAGAAGTGGAAATAAAACGCTAACAAGGTAAAAACAAAAATAAAAGAAGACAAGGATAAATGATTTTTTATATTTTATACTCGATATTTTTAATCCTCATACTAATACTTATAAATCTATATTAGATATTTATCTATATCTTACATATATACCCATATTTTCGATATTAGTTAAAGGACAATGGGCAAATTTGTATGGCGCTTGGTCTATCGGCGGCCATCGATCGATAATAAGAATACAAAAGCTTATTTTTGTGGTGTATTTAGAAAAAAAGTTATAGAAGGTTGAAAAGTATTAGAAAATATATACTTTGCTAGCTTCTGCTCGCGGTTTCACCCGCTTTGTTCCCGTTCCTGTGGGAATATCGGGATAAAATATAGACTCTGTGTTATTCTGATATCTATGCTTCATTACTGGAACGTTTCATCAAAATCCATTAAGTAGTTTTTGCGTGAAAGAGTAACAGATATCCATTCACACAGCCCTCCAATTTTTTCACATTTATAATATTAGTAGGATTTTATGTATCTTAAACGAAAAAATATTATGTAAGTTATTATTTTTAGAATCTTATAGCATGTTAAATGGTACATAAATAAAACAAAAATGCCATTCTAATGATTTATTAAAAAAAACTTATATTTAGACATTATCATCAATGATAACTTCATTTAAAAAGTCTGCTGGTAAAATAATATCATTATCTTGGTTTCTTGCCCAACCTTAGTACCATACGACACTCATTACATGGGCGCAACATCCTAATGTGCGCTTACCACTGAGACAACTACAATAATAATTATTTATTGATTCTCTACCATTTCTTCCCTATCTACAAGAATATACGAGTAGTATGTCTTGGCTCGAGCGTGTCTTGACTGTATTCGACAGCGCAAAAGCCAAATATTATTTGCATTTGCAATTCCGTGTTCAGCTAAGCCTCTAATGCCTGGGTCTCGGTACACTTCAATATTATAAAGGCCTTGTCGCACATGTTCCGCGTAATAACTACGTGCTAACTTCACCTGGTATGTACCCAGGGCGAATAAAATTATATCTTCCTCACTTAAAGCCGGAAAATGACTTGGGTTGGGTTGGTTATCAGTTATGCTGTTAAATGTAGCTCATCTGCGATTTAAGTTGTTACTTATAACAAAATCTGCCAGTTAGTAGGTTGATTTAAGCGTTCATTTATAATGTTAATAAACATTGCAGCGTGTTTATTGTCACGCAATGGTGTCCGATATGCATTTAGCAATGCAGCTGCTATTTTAAAATCAATCATCATATGACAAAGTGCACGATTAAAAAAATCTTGTCTAAAGAGTTTGAAGTCCCGTTTGAACCAACCGTTTATAACCTCTACAACCCAGCGGCATACGGTAACCAATCTTGAATTATTAGCTTGGTTAGTTGTTAACTGGGCCTCGTTTCCAGCCTTTGTCTCGGGAAAATGTGCCTCATAACCACAGCCTTGAAGGTTTTCAATTGCATCCCGGAATCCGCGGTCCAAGATGAAAACATCGCCCGCTTGTAAAAACCAGTGTATAGTATCATCTTCATTTTCAATCATGTTATTCAGTATTGTGGCATCAGACTCAGCAGCTGCATACGGTTCAAAAACGTCAATGATGTGCCCATCGCAACATACCATCAGAAAAGGCTTTAACAAGTTTGTAAGTTTATGTAAACTGTAGGTCTTCCTTTGAAATAAGTGATTGGTTGATTTTTGAATATAGATATACGTAGCGTCACATACAACAATTGCCTTTTTCTGCGATGGATCTGCTGTTGGGTTTCCAAATATGTTGTCAGGTACTAACAGGTTACGGTCTGCTACCTCTCTTCTGTTAATGTGATCGTAGCCCAAATGTTGGGGAACAAATTCAGCATAGAGGGAATTTCTTGCAGTATTAAGGTGCCTTTCGAGGGTCGCCGGCTCATATTTAAAAAAGTTGCTTATCTTTCATTCGCTTCCCCACTTCGAAGTTTCATCAAATATGCAGCCAATGCTGTTTTTGGGCGAGATGATGCGTTTGATAATGTTGGTGTTTGTTCCAATATTGTTCACGACTAACACCCAATCGTATGTATATTTCATTGATGTCCATATCATCTATGTGATCAAAATCTAATATGGATCCTCAAAGCGCTGCGATTTTCATTAAGCTCATCATATGCAAAAAGTGCCTAGCATTAAAATCGTGCAGTAAGTTAGGACTGTCAATTATTTGGTCCCAATCATTTGACTCCAAATGATGAACACACACCCTTGCGTTCTCGGGAATGTATGATTAATGTATGATTTTCAAATCGAGCATGTGTTATTTGATATCTTCTTCTGTTTATCACTGATCGATTACACAAAACACACAGTTGACGGTTTTCAGCTATAGTTAACAAAATCCAAAATTCACATAGACTTATGTGAATCTTCGCTAAGTCCAAAAAACGAGCGCAGGTTATCAAGTTAAACAATTCAACAAATCCGGAATGCAAGCGTAGGTCGTAGATTTCAGAAAATAAAAGTAATGATCGCACAGTACACAACAAAACGAGCGTAAAAGAAGGACTGCAATACAAACCAGCCCTCCCCGCCCCACCCCAACAATGACTAGCGACAGTTTCGGGATCGCAGGCGCACTGCTTTGATTGGTCCGTTGCGTCTTATCTATGGAAAGACAGGTAGAAACCTGTTCTAAAAACCTTTTAAGCAATCTTTATTTACGCAAATAAATAGGTACTATTAAAATGTCATATGGTTTTCAATAATGTATACTATTGATAACATTTTATTATTATTTTATTATTTTGTATGATAGACTTGATATCTGTTAGCAATTTTTGATGTTTTTATTCATAGTGTATAACCCAAAACATCTGTTTTTAGTCGTAATTAAAAGTAAAGCGAATTATATTTAAAATACCTACATATATATGTCTATAACTAGAAATCTAAACCTTATTTCATAGTACTTCTTGAACTAAAGTTATTGTATTTTGACTCCCCTTTCAAGTTTCTTCATAGACCAGAATGCCCATTGTCCTTTATTTAATTATATTTATTTGTTTTGTTTAATAAGGAATTGGTTGTCTGTAAAATCGGTTTACGGAGTCGGTCATAAGAAAACATTGATGAAAAATTGCACACATTTATGAATTAAATTTAATTATTATCACTGAATTATCTTTATTTTGTATAATACAAAGGAGTTAATTCACTTCACTTTATAAATAGTTGACAAAACAGTTCACGTGTAGGTTGTGTGCTGCTTCTGTCTCTCTTCTACTCGGGCGCATCAGCCGATGGAGTACAAAAGAGATAGATGAGTCACAAGCCGAACGCTTGGGCCGATTGTAACTCTCTATCGCTTGTTCCACGCTTTCGCTTGCGCGCTCAGCTCAGGTGGAAGGGTCAATGACAAAACCTGACAATGACGGAACGTGACACCGAGTCATCCTTTTTTGTTCGTGCTGCCGACGTTCATAGATTTATAAGACATTATCACGTCTAAAAATCTATGACTTAAATTACAATAGAAAGATTTACTAAGTTGAATGTAATTTTATCTCTATTAGTTTTTTTTGTTAAGTTGGATGTTATAAAGACAACCTTAAGAGAAGACCTACTGTCAGTGTTTCTCTTTATTCTCGCGTTCGTATGAATTTCGTGTGCATTTCATGAAAGGAAGATCCGGTTCCTAATCTCTATTCATATATGACTTAATGTGTCACTGCAATGTGATTAGTGTAGTACCTTCACCAGTTCATCACTGCACTTGGTGGCAAGCCTATCCCCGCTGTGTTTCGAAGTGTGTAATCTCCATTCACATATATATTTTTTTAAATAATTATGACTTTCTGGATCAACGACACTTTTTGGAGTGTTATTTACTTTTAAATTCAATACTTTAACAGTGTTTTAAAAATTTTCGTGGCGAAATTCCATTGCCAGCATGGTGTGAGTGGTCGAATCGTTCTTAGATTTTTAAGCAATTTTCAGTAGGAAATATTTTACTTGCCGAAGGTGTCAAATGGTATATAAAGCTAAAACCTTTTAAGAGGTTCTAATAAAATTTAATATATTAATGACTAAATTAAAGAAAAGAAGAACAAAAAATATTTATTGGCACACACACACACACACACACACACGCACGCACGCACACACACACATATACACAGAATATAAGAGTAGGAAAAGAAAATAAGGGACGTAACAATGTGAAAAATATGAAGGAATTAAAACTTAAAACTACTGAGTTGGGTTAACAAATAGCCTACCTCCGTATTTTGCCTCTGTGTCATTCACAGCAGGCGCTATTGTTCTGACTTAATATCTCCACGGTTTTCCGACAAAATAAATTGAAATATAATGAAAAAATAAGTGTGATTTAGACCACACGACTGAAGTAAAACTTGTTTAGCTCCACCTATAAATATAAAGATATCTATTAGATATAGGAAACATACCTAGCTATTAGAGAAAGAGAGAAAGAAAATGTGTGCTCGCACCTCTCTCTCTTGCCCCACAGTAATATACGAAACGTAACTCTCTCTTTCTATCTTCACTAACTTATATCTCCCTCTCAACTTTCGTTCGCCTCGCCCGATTACACTTTTCGTAACTCTTTCGTCACGTATTCACCAGTTTACTCCCCAAGTCAAACGTACGTAAAGATGTTTTACTTCAAAAGCTGAATGGCAATGCAGTATTAAGGATTCCCTTTATCCATTTAATATACGGAAGCCTTAAAAATGTCTTAGACGGTTTTTAATAGAACTGTATCAATATGAGGAGCATTATTACAGCGCAGTAACAAAGCTTTATCAAATTATAAGCTCTTCAATTCTCAGAGGATAGAAATTAACGGTGCCTATACAAGCCCAGTCGGTGGGTCGCACAATGGCCGCCGGAAGTGCTTCCTGCATTGTTAATAGGCGCGCTTGTACCGTTTCACTCGATATCACTGACAAGTTATTCTAATTTACTCTATTAAACGAACTCTCTCCGACAGAGGGAACAGACATCATAAACAATTGGACAATGTTTTATTCGTTTTAATTTTAGCACTATACTTTGTCCAATGTAGAATGATACTTTTGACAGGTGTCACTTCCTTATTGCTACGTACTAAGGTTGCGTTTGTTTCCTTATGTTTGGCTTGACATTGTAATAGCAACTTTATACCTTCTATATAGGTGTCAACAGTATCATCATACATTGGACAAAGTATAACTAATAATTATTAGCCATTCTAAACCTAAAAAATTGGAAAAACTACGTTTATTGTATGGGAGCCCCCTTAAGTATTCATTTGATTCTGTTTTTTAGCATTCTTTATTATAGCGGCAACAGAAATACATCATATTTGAAAATTTCAACTGTCTAACTATCACGATTCATGAGATACAGCCTGGTGACAGACCGTCCGGACAGCGGAGTCTTAGTATAGGATTTTACCTTTTGGGTACGGAACCTTAAAAATGCCTAAGCGGAAACATCGCTTAAGAATCTGAATAAATCTGAACTACGTTATTAAATCCAAACAGACTGTATGTTCTGTGATCGTTCTTATATATTTTTGTGAATACATTAATATTATGAAAACTCTAACGTATAAGTACAGCTTGATTTAGAATGAATAGTAGCGCCATCTTGATACGTTTTTACAATGACAGAAATGACAGCTGTGTCACTTGCACAGAATCAAGTTAAATAATTTTTGTGCATTTTTTTCATAATTCGCTTGTATTTATAAAATAATGTATATAACGTAGTATTTAATCCAGTTGGATTATTAGAAAAAGTGACGCCAGCAATGCTGACGTCACTATTGCTATCACTAGGCTCGCTCATTGCAAATAATGAACACCGAAGTTGATTTCAAATAATAAGCTTTAATTTACTTTTACAAAAGTCAAACCAAACGTCATAAATCGGTTTAACAATATCCTTAGGTACTCACAGTTTTTGAAGTCCAAGATTTTCACACTCTTTCCTCTACCAAAGCTGATTCAGTAATGAATCATCTCTCGCCTTACCGTGTTACTTAATACCAATCAAAAATGGCGTCAGGCGGAAACATCGAGTAGTCAAAACATGATTTTAATAATAACAATTTAACATGTAGATTTTTCACAGTAACAAAATAATTTGTAAAGTAATTAATTAATATTACGATTTAATTTTAGTCCTTAACTATTAATTAGTTAAAGGACATCATTCAGGCTTCATACAAATTTGGGCTAATTTTTTTTTAGCCGACCAACAAAAAATAATTAAATTTTATCATAGGCATAATTATAATAAACATTTCGTATTATGACAGTAAAGCTCGAAACCTATTGGTTGAGATGATAATCGGTCTCAAAGTATTTATTTTATTACCTACGGCTGGCACCCGGCTTGCGGGGTGAGCTCGTGATTTCCAGGTAATCAGTTATTGTTAATGGTGTGCGAGCGAGAATACGTTACAAGTACATTTACCTGCCGAGAAGTGTGAACAAGAGGCATAATAGGTATGCGAGCGAGAAGACGTTACAAGTACCTACATTTACCTGCCGAGCTGCAAGTGTGAGCAAGAGGCAAAATACACCTACTTAGTCCTTTTCGTACTTTCGTTCGTTAGTTTTCCATGCAACTCTCGTTACATCGGACGGCTACTTTCACTGTTTTCGTGGTTTTTAACATTGATTTTGTTTTGTTTGTTGTTTTAATTATCGTTGAGTTTTTGTTTTTGTTATACTGTTTTTGTTAATCATGGCACATATGTTGTGTATTAACTGTCGTGAACCATGTGAAGGTCGAAGGACTTACACGTGGATTTCTCGGGAAGAACAGCACATCGACATAGCTCAGATTATTATGGAGGAGCTAATCGCGAGACAGGTATGTAATACAACCTTTTTTACATTTAAGTCATAACTAGGTACCTACTCTGTGATAATAACAGATCGTCGATATGACATCATGATCAGGACTAGGTGTCGCGTTTTTTTTTTTTTTAGAACGAACCTACCGACGTCATTTGCCGACCTTGCTGGCAAAGAGCTGAGAGGACGTTTCATCGGCGTATACGCGAGGCGCGTCAAGATGATGACGTGTTGCCCGATGAGCCTATTCAGCAACAAAGCCGTAATCATCCAACAATGACCTTAGCAGGATTTGTACGTACTCCAAACTCAACAGTGCACTGCATTTTTGAGCATTGTCAAAATATTACCAGGCTTAGAATACCTAACGATATCATAATTCGTATGATTGGGCGGTACAATCTACTAATACCAGAAAATGCTCGCGTTTGCGAAGAACACTTAGCCCAGAACCTTTGGTATACTCTACCTTTACAAGACAATCTCATAGAAGATTTTACTGCATCTGAAATAGTGAATGCTCTGACGATTATGAGAAATCATATTACAACAGACGTGTTAAACTTCGAGACATACGAAGTCATTAATACAAACGAGTTTCATACTTGGACGGGACTTACTCACGAACAGTTTTCCGATCTACTCGTAAACACATCCAGCCTAAATAATAATCGTCAAAAGAAGACAATACTGGCCGCTGTATTGGCAAAACTAAGAACAGGAGACTCTAATGCCAGACTTGCTTTAGTGTTTAGAACGAGCGAATCCCGTTTTCAACGAATGTTAGCTCTAGGTCGTGATGCATTGTTGCGTGATTTTGTTCCCTTGCATGTTGGGTTTGACCACATAAACAGGGAACAAGTGGCTCAAAGGAATTTATTAGTACCTGAAAATCTATTTGGCAATCCAGAAAGCCCTTTGCCACAAAGAAATGCTATAATAATAGTCGATGGTACATATATATACAACCAAAAGAGCTCGAACTATTTTTTTCAACGACAAACATATAGTCTTCACAAATATCGAAATCTGACAAAGCCGTTCTTGTTTGTTTGCTGTGACGGTCATATAATTGACGTAACGGGCCCGCACGCCGCTTCAACTTCCGATGCAACAATAATGAATGCAATTATTGAAAATGAGGAGAGCATATTTCATTGGTTTTTCAGACCGGGTGACGTATTTATCTTAGATCGTGGCTTTAGAGACGCGGCCTATCCTTTACAATCACATGGATATACAGTACATATGCCAGAAACGAAAAATGCAAACGAAACGCAACTTACGACGGAACAAGCGAATAAATCCAGACTTGTGACTATATGCCGCTGGGTAGTAGAAATAATCAATGGACGATTCAAAAGAGATTTTCGCTTGTTAAGAATTGTACACAGCAATCGCGCCTTGCATCATATGATGGAATATTTTAAAATCAGTGCAGCTTTATTAAATGCCTATCATGTGTTGATTGTGGACAATGTAAGGGCTCCAATGTATTTAGAAATAATACGGGAAAGGGTTAATGTACCGAATACATTGGCGGATCTGGTGAACAGATACAATTATAACCGAAGACGTGCTCCGTTTCGTTCAATTAACGTTGATGCGCTTGAGGTTCAATTCCCCACATTGACACAAGAAGATCTTATCCTTTTTGCACTTGGTGTATACCAAATAAAGCAAGCTAGGAGTTACTATGCGGAGCATTTGCAGCCAAATGGTATGTTCATCGTTGAACTTGGCGACCAATTACCCACAGAACACATACGAGAGCTAGAAGGAACAGACCTTTACTTTACGTATTGCGCGGTAGAATCCAGTCCCGACATGTCCGTTCACGTTCGTATAACGTTTATATTGGCATAGATAGGGCTCTCGAAGGGCTACAGGCTATAAAACACTATTACTGTACATGTAACATTGGCCGAAGAACCATTGGCTGCTGCTCACACGTCATGTGCATTGTGTGGTACATGGGGTTTGCCAGGCACGAGCCAACGATACACATTCCCGCCGAAGGTTTAGAAGATATTATTGTAAGGCCAGGAGAGTTGTAAATATTGAATAAAAATATATGAAATGAAAATAATATGCATTATAATTAATAAAAAACCTGTACATAAACGCCTGCATGGAGAACTAACGAACGAAAGTACCTACGAAAAGGATTAAGTGGGTGTATTTTGCCTCTTGTTAACACTTGTAACTCGGCAGGTAAATGTACTTGCAACGTCCTCTCGCTCGCACACCATTAACAATAACTGTTTACCTGCAAATCACGAGCTCACCCCGCAAACCGTAGGTAATAAAATAAATACTTTGAGACTGATTATCATCTTAACCAATAGGTTTCGAGCTTTACTGTCATAATACAAAACGTTCATTATAATTATGCCTATGATAAAATTTAGTTATTTTTTGTTGGCCAGCTAAAAAAAAAATAGCCCAAAATGGGTGATGTCCTTTTAAATCATAAATTGATTTCTCAGTTGAAACATCCGTGGCGCCAAAATGGCGGCGCACGTTTCGATTGGTAAACCAGTTCAAATAAGTTTATTCGTTTTAAGTTTATGACCAAACGTTACACAAAACCTACTGTTTGCTATTTAAAAATCACGATAAGAATTTAGAATGAATTAAATAAATAAAAATAGGCCAAAGTAATTATCACGAACTTAAATTAACCAAAGTAATTTCTTAATTAAGTCTTGCGTCGACACGGCCATTCTGCGAGACGGTGCGTGCTCTGCACTAGTCTCGGTTCTGGAAAAGAAATAAATAGGCTCTCTCAGATAGGTATCCGTTGCCAGGTATACTGGCTCATAATTTGGTAGCAGCTACATTTGCTTAAGATGATGACGTTATGAATCTTAATGATCATGACCGCAGCAATCATTTATTATTGTCAACTACACATAAAGTTAATATATTAAGCAGGCAAAGTATGTTGTAGGCGATGTATTTAATAAGCATTAATCTCAAAGTTTGTCAATTTGAATAAAACAACCTAGTATAAGTTTAAGAAATAGGATGTACATATGCTGTACAAGGAAGTGAGCGAAGTTTATATTATTACAACACGGAAACTATTCAGATACCGTAGTTTTTTTTTTTTTTTTTGTTATACCAATGCAAATGCTCCACGCATACTTGCATGTTTATCTTACTTAGGAATGATGCTGTGGTGCTAAGCGGTCTCGTACGCCGTGGTCCACAGAGGCTCTAAGGAATATGGAAAGGTCGATGCTGGGGCCTAGGTCTTATTTTATGACCGTGGTCCCCAGGGGCTCTGAAAAACGTTGTTGTTGTCTTGTTGCTTAAAGCTCACAGGGTATTGTTGCTGTGGTGCTGAGCGGTCTTGTACGCCGTGGTCCACAGGGGCTCTAAAGGATATGGAAAGGACGATGCTGAGGCCTGGGCCTTATTTTTATGACCGTGGTCCTCAGAGGCTCTTAAAATGACATAGAAATAGGAAAGGAACCCGGGAATTAGTAATTTGTACAGTCTATTACTAAGTGAAATATTGGTCATTAGTATTGACTTAAATTTCAAGTTTTTTTTTTTTTTTTTAATTTATCGTGTATCGGGTTAATAAAATGTATTAAGATTGATACCAGAACACTAACCTGATTAATTAGGCAACCAGCAACTAGACAGTTTGGGACGTGGACGGCAGTGGTTCTTTTGGTTCATCAGCGAGATGAGCTGTTGTCTGCTGTTGGTTTTCGTCATCAAAACCCGTCGACACGGTTTCTTGCTCTCCAGGTTGAGGTGCTCGGCGCAGTTGATCGTGAGCAACCTTGCGTGGCCGTCCTTTGCCTGTCACACGCTTTACCATGTAGCGGTCATTGTCCAATATTTTGTAGACCTCGTATGGTTCACTATATTTCAGATCCAGGGACGTTTGGTTTCGCGGGTTATTCTTGATAAGCACATAGTCACCTCTTTGGAATGGGCGTAGTTTGGCTTTATTTCTATCAAAACGCTTTTTGTCATATACAGCCGCAGCTGCCATTTTCTGCTGCACATGCTGATCAAGCATGTCAAAATCGATCAATTCACTCTCTATGTTCACCAATCTTAAAAGTTCTGGTGGTACACTGTGTTGACGGCGTGTCAGAAGAGTTAGTGGTGAAACCCCTGTTATCCTGTGTGGGGTACAGTTAAATGCCAGTTGAAGGGCTTCTAAAGATGTATGCCAGTTTTCGGTGTCATAGTTTTTTATCATAGTTAACGCTTTTTTCAGAGTGCTCATCACTCTTTCGACGTGTCCATTTGCTCGGCTTACTCCTGGCGCTATGGCATGTATATTAATACCATACCGATCGCAGTATACTTTAAAGTCACCTAGAAATTCACGACCGCCATCAACTACAACTTGGACTGGTGTTCCAAATAAGTGCACAACTCGTTTCAGCGCAGCTAGGCTGCTGCTTTGACTTTTGTCGTTAGAGTAACTGAGTAGTATGTACTTAGTGAATGCATCGATGATGACTATCACGTACTCATTCTGACCTTCAACATTTCTTGTACCAGGCTTACCGGTAAAGTCCACATGAATGACTTGAAATGCTGTAGTGGGTTTCTGAATTGGGTGAAGCTGCGCTTGAATTGCACCCGAAGGCCCCTTTGAAGTTCTGCATATTACGCAAATGTCGACAAACCTCCTGACAATTGTGTTAATATTAGCAAACCAGTAAGTTTCTTTTAGTTTTTGGAGAGTTTTTTCCCATCCGGGGTGGTGCAGCGATGTGTGAAAGGAATTTATCAAACTCCACTGGAATGACTTTGGTGCTACTATTGGTTTGTACGTACCGAGTATAGGAACCGTAAGTATTTTTTTTAACACACCCTCTTCTAAAACAAATCCTGTAGCTGGATTGTCCGTAGACATGCTGTCAATTAACGGACGAAGAACATCATCGCGTCGTTGCTCTATCTGCAGCCACTCAGTATCTCTGGTCATGAAGTTGAATGATTTTTCAGCTATATGGTTTCTGCTAAAAAAATCAGCGTGCTGTAGTCGCTCACCTTTTCTATACTCGACTTCAAAATCGTAGTTCTGCAGAGAGGCCCACCAACGATGGATTCGTGGAAGCAAATCCTTTTTGTGCTTTGATGCTTTCAAGGCGTTACAGTCTGTAATGACTTTGAATTTGCGGCCATATAAATAGTGCCGAAAATGTTTCACAGCCCTTACCACCGCCAAAGTTTCCAGTTCGTACGAATGGTAACGGCTCTCGGCATCCGTGGTACGTTGGCTCATGTACGCAACTGGATGCCGGCGGTCCCCGATGATCTGGACCAGGACTGCTCCATAGCCAAGGCTTCTTGCGTCCGTATAGAGTTCGATTGGTGAGTCTTCCTGGAAAAGTGCAAGGGTGGGCGCAGTAGACAAGTATTGTTTAACTTGGTTACGAGCCTCGTCGTGTCTGTCACTCCATTCCCATTTGGAATCTTTCTTCGTTAATTCATAAAGTGGTACCATTAAACGTGAAAAATTGGGAATGAAGTGTCTAAAGTACCCAGCGAGACCATTAAATTGCCGAACTTGCTTTGCCGTTTGTGGAATAGTTGCCTTCGTTAAAGCCTCTACCTTTCTTGGACTAGGGCTGACTTGCCCATTTGTGACTATATTGCCCAAGTACTCAATAGAGCGTTTAAAGAAGGCAGTTTTGTCTACATTAATTGAGAAACCAGCTTTCTCTAGGGATATCAGTATTCGTATCAGTATACTCATACATGCCGTCTGGGGTAACAAAAGCAGTTTTCTCAACAGACCTCTCAGCAATAGGAATTTGGTGAAATCCAGCTGCCATATCGAACGTAGAGAAATAGAGACCCCCCGCCAAATGATCTATTTGATCAGAAATTATCGGCAGCGGGTAGTGATCTCTTAGGGTATTTCTGTTCAGTTCACGGTAGTCCACATACATGCGATCTTTACCATTTTTTTTTTTCTTGACTAGTATGATTGGACTAGCGAAAGGTGATTTGCTCTCACGAATGATTTTGTGCTCGAGAAGTTCATTAACAATATCACGCACCTTTTCTCTTTCAACCGGACTTAACCTGTATGGCCTACGCTCTACACACTTGTTTGGATCTTTTAAGCGTATCTCTAATACGCCAGTATTGACGCGTGTGCGAGGATAACCGCGGATGAACAGGTGTTCGAACTTGTTGAGCAATATTTTGAGTTGGCTTATTTGATCAACGTCAGTCAAATCACAATCTAAATCATCGAATTTTATGCTGTGTGATTGCATATGGTAGACCACCGGTTGATGAACCAATTTTGCACCCCAAGAGCTCACCACTACACTCAGATTAGTATTTTTGACAAGATTCATACCTATTAGTATATCTGAGCACACTTCGTAGTCCGGGACCACGTGAAACTGTAGTTCTACTTGCAAATTATCTATTATGCAAACAGTTACTAACGTTGATAGTGACACTACCGTAAACTGCCCTATTCCTTTCAAATAATTGACAGCATCTATTCTTTTACCGGGCAATTTTGCAGCCAGTGATTCACGTATTAAAGAACATTCCGCCCCACTATCGAAAACCGCTGACAACTTTAAATCTCCAATTACCACTGGCATAGAATTTAATATCGTTATGCCCACACAATTCACATTTGAGATTATCGCACGTTCACGTTTATAACAAGTCTCGTATGTGTGACCTACTCTCGAACAAAACGTACATGTCGGTTTGTTATCTTTTTGAGACACGGATTTATTATCCAGATGAGGCAGCTGAATATTACCGGTTTTATTCCGAAAGTAACAATCTCGCGTATCATGTCCGGGCTTTTTACAAAGTTGGCAGAATGATGATGATTTGTCAGAGAATCGCTGTCGCTTGACAGGGCCTTGTTGTACGTTTGATGTACTCGGGTAAGAACGCTTAGTGCGTCGTATGGTCGAAGCTACTGGAATCAATTCGGGTACAGAAGTGGCCCTAGCATTCAACAATTCGATTCTCAATTTCTCACGCAGGGAGGTTGTCACGCCGTCTCGGGGATCACCACGTTTTTCATCCATTGAAATCTCTTGCATCATTTGCGATTTTAGACTGCAAGTGGTTTTAAATAATAAAGAAGTCTATCCTACATCCATACACGTTATTATTTTAAAAATCGCTGCTACTCTTTTTGGATAATAAAGAGCATTCTGATGACCGGCGTGAGGCCTCGCCGTCATATATGTAAAAAAATCTTGTATACAAGTTAAAAGTTATCGAATTACAGTCAATCTAGATGATTTAATGTTATCGGCAAATTATGTAATTTGGAAATGGTATAAAATGAATATTCGCTGGTTAATTTATTTCTGAATACACTCTTAACCGGGTACGGGGTAAGGGACTAGACATGCGTAAGGTGACTCCGGAAAAAGATCGGAGTTATCCTATATTCTTCCTAAAAAAGATATAGATCCAGTTAGTATATCCATATCCACCAAATATATCCGGACTAGTAGTTTAATTCTTTCAAACCATATCAATATCCGCATCTGTTTATTAAATCCGGACTAATAAGATTTCGCAAAATAAGAGCACATGAAGCGCTTCAAATTTGCTACCGTTTATAGAAACAAAACTTTATGCAGCACTTGTTTCGCTAATAATGACGCTTGCCACCTCAGTCAGAGCGAACGCAGCATCAGCAGTATTGCGTTTTTAAGAATTTTACCGTTCATCGGAAAACAAAGAAAACACAAAAAGCGTTTTCGGCGCTCTAAGTCTTTCGATCGACGCTTTCACTGTCGATATCTGTTATGTAGTTAGCCAGACTGTATTTGACCAAATGATTTGAAATTGATCCATGTGATTGGATTGGATATACTGGATATGCTAAGAATTTTGAACGGAATGAAATATCCGGAGTGGCATATAGCTACAGGATATAACTGAGTTACACAAGTCTATAAGAGACAATAAATCAACAAAAATACCAATACAGTTTATTTATTAGCATCAGACATCATTATTAATAAAATAATTTCCAGTAGCAAACATACATAAAATAAAATAAAGGCAACTTTTACCAAATATTGTTTTTATGTGGCTCCAAAAATATGTTAATTTATTGAAAAAATTACATACAAGGTGAATTTATACGCTATACAATATTTGGAATTTATAAGAAGTAGGTACAAGAAGGAAAAAGAGTTAATGGTGTTAGATGACATTTGTTATAGTAAAATAGGTCTCTTGTTGTGAAACACAAAACCAAACAATAAATAATACAATACCAGTATGCATAGAAGTCAAGTTATAAGTACAGACTGCTGATAACATGTTAAAAAGAAACTTGGGCTTGTTACCGTTAAATTTGTTATAATGCATAGGTATAAATGTGACACACCTCATTCAATGGCGCCAAGGGCGCAAAATAAAGGCGTACAGACATTGTTCTGGATCGCCTAAAATGTTCAGCCTGCCATCGTAGAACCATTGCAATGCGATGACAATTCGATGTCACTAGGGTTACGCTGGGACAAATGGATGACGACCCTGGGAATATATCTTTTGACAACGGGGTAGATACAACAGTCAAGAAAAGAGCTACTCTTCTCTTTATGGGATGATAATAAGTAACAGCTACTTTTGATGTTTATAAAATAGTAAGCAATAAGCTTGACGAGTTTCTGTTATCGAAACAAAGTAAGGCACCATACCTACCATTTTGTTAGTGAGATACAACACCTTCATCTCACTGATCATGAAACTATGGTTAGCTTCGATGTTCAATATCTATTCACAAGCTTACCTGTACATGATTGCATTGATGTCACTATGGAATTAATGACAGACAATAAAATAGCCTTCCTAAATGTTCAAATCAGCAGCAATCTAAATCAAATCCTTAGTCATACAGTGTATAGAAAGGCAACTCATACAGATAGATATTTAAATGGTGACTCTCACCACCATCCTATACAGTTGGCTACCGTAGGGAAATCTTTGTTTCAGAGAACTCGCGGCATCTGTGCCTAACAATATCTGACTGCTGAGCTTCAGCATGACAAGCGAGTACTACAAGATAAAAAGTTGCGAGTACCAAATCTACGACACAGAAGCCGCACCAACCAGCCACAGTAGAACGTCAACCTGCTGTCCTTCCCTACATAAAGGGGGTCACTGACAAGATTGGGAACATTCTGAAGCGGGTTTCCATTATTACTTCCTTTGTACCAGCCAGGAAGATTAACCAATTCTTACGACCGGTCAAATGCAATATACCCCTCCAGGCAGCAGGTGTCTACAAAATCGATTGTGACTGTGTTCTCCCATACTTCGGACAAACAAAGACAAGTATAGGGACGCGCATTATAGAACACGTAGCTGACATAAAACATAGGCGCGATAATAGGTCTGCAGTGTGTGAGTGTGAGCATGCTTTTTAGGGGCCAAACTACTACATTCGTATCGATAAACCTTAAATTCTCGCTAGAAAACAAAGACTTGTTCCTAGGACACTACGCGAGGCTTTTGAAATCAGGAATCATCCAAATTTCAATAGAGACGAAGGTTGGAGTGTTCCACCTGCTTGGGATCCAATAATTAATAAATTAATACCTACAAAACACACATTGCAAGACCTGATGATGTAATTAGCTCTCTTTGCAAATAATAACAGTAAGATTGAGGTCGGTCCCCCTGACCGAGTTTCTTCCGCCAGTTCTTCTCGGAAGGGCCTCCCAATTCCCGAACTGGTAGTAGACTCAGTAGTGTACAATGTCATCGTAGTGACAATTTAATAACTAAATAAAAATATAGAAGTGACGGTTTGGATGAACTACGCTCACATTTGATTGAGAATTTGCGGTCGAACTTACCTTCTCTTTCACTGTCAATCAATCTTTGCAAGTAGAAGTTTATCCTGACTCATTAAAAAACAACAGTGATTACCATTACATGAGAATAACCAAAAGAGTGACCTAAATAATTACAGTCGGTCAACTTTATTAGCTTTTCTCAAATACATTCAAAAGAGAATAAGTAATTGGACATTAAAAATATGCTATAAGAATATTGCTACATATGTATGTACAAGGCGTATTGACCGTGTGCAACATAAAATATTAATAAACTGGTTGTATCCCAAATACAGCTCACAAATGGTTTATCTCTTATTTAAAAGTTAGACAGCAATATGTCCAAATCGAATATTATAATCATATGAGTAGAAAAGTTTAAAGAGTTCGATTTGATATTAAAAAAAAATTATGCCTTAACACCACAAGGGAGTGCCTAAGACTCTCTTGTTTATAGTTTATATAATAGAGATGAATGAACCGTGTATTTTGTTCGTTGATGACGTAACAATATATTGAATAAAACTCTTAATTGGTTAATTGA
Organism: Calamotropha paludella; assembly: GCA_927399485.1. Taxonomy (NCBI): domain Eukaryota; kingdom Metazoa; phylum Arthropoda; class Insecta; order Lepidoptera; family Crambidae; genus Calamotropha; species Calamotropha paludella. Next base: position 16,308,178 of record OV656828.1, read on the forward strand.
ACATAACTTGGAGAGAAACTTAAATAAAACCAAATTGTCATCTCCTACATATTCACTGCATGATGCTATAAATATATAATTGTATATATTGTTTTATTAATTTGTGACTCCCTAATTAGGAGATAGCCGAATAAAACTACATTTTATCATTCACAATCATTTATCTTAATAGGGAAGTTGGCATTCAGATACTACAATAGGGGTTCGTGGGTTCACCCACTGAGTGAGCCCACTTTAGTAATACCTAGACCAATTTTTCCGTGTGAATCCTTTATTAGCTTTTTAAGTTATATAGCTCGTAATTAAACAATATTGTAAGGTGATGATTCGTCGGAAACTAAATAAATTAAAATAAAAAAAAAACTGATACACCTAAAAAAAGGTAAAAGGAGAGTGGCGTATTGAAAGAAAAATAGAGGACACGTAAGATTAGAGTATTTGGCTGCAAGTAACAAAACATAATTTAAAAAAAAAATACTTTGTTAGTTAAATAACAAATCAAGATATACTACCCAAGTAACACAGGAAGCACTTCAAGAAACGAATAGTTAACTTAGGTAGAACTTAAGCTCCTTAAAAACTCTTATATAAGCTCACCGAGCATCTTGACGCTTTATATTAACATTTCAAAACCATTATGATGCTTTACAGTGTATAATGGTTGGATAATAGCATATCTAAATGCATTTGCAAAGCCTGTAGTTTTAGAGCAGTAAAACACAACGCAACTGTACAGCTTTCAGCTGTTTTTAGTGCATTTGGATCTATAATAGCATTTGAAAGTATTAAATAACCACTTAATGCTGTTTAGTAGCCTAAACACGAACCATTATAATGCCACGTAAATCCGTTAGACAGCTTTCAGCAGTTTTTAGTGCCGTTAGTTGTTCAAAAACACTTTTAAGTGGTTACTAAATGGCTAGCACTGCTGGGTAGCATAAACGTGAATCCATGTAGTGCTTGCATTTTTAAAGATTAACTGAGTTCTGTTGTACAGCTAACAGCTATTTAATCCAACACACCTGAATTGTTGTAATGCGTAAAGCTGTATATGGATTTGTACGAGTTACGTACAAATCATTCAACTCGTCGTCATTGAACTCCAGCGCGCTGCGTATGAATTGCACTATAAGCACTTTATGCATCGCGCGGCATTTAACCTAATTATAGTTTTTTCACCAGTCATTTACACATTAACCATCTTACCAATTACGTGTGATCCATTACCATCCCAAAACCGTACCATTTTAGTTTAACGTCTCTATTTTAATATTACCATAGTTTACCACGGTTTATTACATAAGTGATTTGTTAATAAACTTTAGTGTTCTTTAGATTCCTCTTGACTTTTATAGATTTATCGATCCCTCCTTTACTTTACTTAAGTGTTCGCGGCCATCCCGTACATTAATGGTCCTTCGAGTTAAAACGGGGCCTATCGCGAGTTTTAATAAGTGTCCTTTCGCGTGAACCAAAGTGAAAAGTGACAAACATTAACTTTCTGCATACCATACGTGGATTGAAGTGACTCGCGGAACGGTTCCTGTACTGTACCAGCGCGGTGGACGTTACCAGTCCATTGCTAAACCAACCAAAAACCAAAGCTAAGAGTCACCACAGCCAGACTTGAGCTTCACCATAGGCTCGAGTCATCAGCGTTTGCAGCTTACAACCAAGTAAGATCTTTCCTTTTTGTACCACTCTTTCCAATCTTTATTTACCATGGAAGCTTTATTAGAGACGCAAAACCAAATTATGCAGGGCTTGGATCAACTTCTTAGAAATTTTAAGAAGGACAGTCACGACCGAAAGACACCAGATTACGTTAGGAGGAAGCTAGAGACCTTAGAGTCTTACTGGCAAGAGTTCCATAACAACCATTGGCAGTTATGTAACTACGGTGAGGTAGACAATGCTTACTTCACGGGCAAGGAATATGAACGTACCTTAGCGTTCTATAATCAAGCTAAGCAAGTCATGCAGAATTACAGACAAGAAGGCTGTAGTAGGTCATCAACTCCGCTCCTGAAACCAGCAACACCACTACCAGTGCCATTGAACCCAGCTCCCCTGGCGCCACCAAGAAAATCTGAAGGTACCAATAGTAAGTTAGATGAGATGTAGACATCAATGAGCTCTCCGACAAGTGGGAGTTTGAAGACGCACTTTCCCTTTTAAAGTCCAGATGGGGTGTCATTGATACTTTACATTGGGAGATCGATAGCGAATTAAATGGTGACTACCCGGAATATGACCTAGAATTTGCTAAATATGAGAAATCTTATATGAACATTAAAAAGACTATTAACACCAAAATGTGGTCAGCTTCACACCGAGAAAAATCCACCCCACAAATGGAGATTCCAGTTGCCAGAACGGCAACTATCAACAGTGGACTTCGTTTAAAGACCTATTTCAAGAGGCCATCATAAAAATCCATCCTTGCCTAGCGCTCAAAAACTTCAGTTTCTAAAAAGTAAATTAAGGGGTGAGGCTGAAAAATTAATTCAACATTTATGCATTAGCTCAGAAAATTATCAAGTTTCATGGGAAATTCTAAACCACCGTTACAATAATAAGAAAATTATTTTTACATCTCATGTTAGTACTTTATTGAGCATACCAATAATGCAATCACAAAGTTCCACATTAATTAAGAGGCTGCACGACACAACCAATGAATGTCTGCATGCTATTCAAAAGTTGGGAATTAATACTTCCACTTGGGACCCACTAATCGTACATCTTCTATCCCAAAAACTAGATGTTGATTCTCACAATGAGTATATACAGTCATTACAAAATCCGAGAAAAATACTTACACTCAAGGAATTTTTGTCCTTTCTAGAAACCAAATTTACCTCTTTGGAGTCATTTAGGCAAAAACAAGATTCTAACAGGGTCCAACGCCAAGATGATTCTCGTTACAAAAAACCATTTCTTCAACATGAAACCAGTAATCAATTTTACAAATCTGGCAATATCAAACCAACTTCATATAAAGCATTACACGTGGAAGCAGTTAACTCTTGTTCTCATTGCAAAAAACCTCATGCAATTTACTTGTGCAAATTGTTCCGTGAATCGAGGCCAGAGGTCAAACGGAAAACTATTGCGACAAATAAACTTTGTAAAAATTGCCTAATCGATCACAATGGCAAAGAATGCTTATCCACTAAAACATGCCGATTTTGTAATGCCAACCATAATTCGCTAATTCATGACATGTTCACGAAGTCAACCGATATTGCGACACCTAGCAACTCGGCGACAGTGAACGACTGTAAAACATGTCACGTGTTTCAAGAAAATGTGGCTGAATTATTGTTAGCGACCGCAAAAATCAACGTTCAGGCAGCTGATGGTACTTTCCACACCATGCGTGCGCTCATTGACCAGGGCTCACAAACATCTTTGATAAATGAAAATGCAGCACAGAAGCTTCGGTTACCACGCGAGCGCTGTAAGGTGTAATGAAAATCCACATACAGTCGCTACATAATGATTTCACCATTGATACTAACGCATACATTATCAATAGTCTTGTCAACAAATTACCAAACAAATCATTTGAAAAACCAACGTGGAGTTATTTAGATACCATCGAGTTAGCGGATCCAGAATTTTATCAAAATCGACAAGTAGATATTTTATTGGGAGCTGATATTTATACGTCTATAATATTAAGCGGAATCATCAAAATTAACCATTCCATACCAGTAGCGCAAGAAACCCAACTCGGTTGGATTCTATGCGGTAATACCAGCAACGTCCCGTCATTTCACTGTAATGTTGTTATCAACCAAACCGACAACTTACAAAAATTTTGGGAAATTGAAGATATAACACACCAACAATCTTTATCTGAAGCAGACGACTACTGTGTTAAGCTTTACCAATCTACAACCATGAGAGACAGGGAAGGCAGATACCACGTACGGCTACCCTTGAAACCAAAATTAGTCGAAAAATTAGGAAAATCAAAATCAATGGCTATGACTCAGTTTCGTCAATTAGAAAAAAGATTTTCTAAAAATAGAATTCATGCACAAGACTACATATCATTTATGAATGAATATCACTCGCTACGTCATATGAAACCGGCCAGGCGTGCCTACGGCGCCGGTAACATGACGCTTGGCTGTTATTTGCCCCATCATGGAGTATTGCGTTCTGAGTCTACAACCACTGCACTTAGAGTCGTTTTTAACGCATCCGCAAATACATCCACAGGTTATGGTCTTAATGATGTAATGGAGGTCGGCCCAAACTTACAACAAGATTTACAGACTTTAATTCTGAAATGGCGTCAATACCAATTTGCATTTACTGCAGATATAGAAAAGATGTTTAGGCATATAAGAGTGCAAGAATGTGACCAAAAAAACCAAAAAATTATTTGGCGAGATTCACCAATAAATATGTATCAAGATTACCAACTTACCACAGTTACTTACGGCACCAAGGCAGCTCCATTTTTAGCTATGATGACGTTGAAGCAACTCGCTATAGACGAAAGGGCGAACTATCAAAATTCAGCCGCGCCAAGCGCTCTCGAAAATTCTTTTTATATGGATGACATCTTATATGGAGCTTTCAGCCTTTCGGAGGGGGTACAGGTACAATCAGATCTCATCAAATTGCTCAAATCAGGTGGTTTCAATCTACGTAAGTGGAAGTCGAATGTAAAGGAATTATTACCAAATGAAATCGACAACCATGAACTTTTCGACTTCAAAAGCTCTGAGTCAACCAAAACTTTAGGCCTTCGCTGGATACCACAGGAAGACTCATTTACATTCGATTCTAAAATAGACGATAATACCAACCATCCTACCAAGAGATCACTTTTGTCGGACATATCTAAGATTTTTAAGCTTTCACCACTTACGACTAAATTAAAAGTACTTTTCCAAGCGGTCTGGAAATTGCAGATCGAATGGGACGACCATTTACCAGAAAGTATCCTTGCTGACTGGACAAAGATTAAGGCTGAAATACACCAAATAAATAAAATTAAAGTTCCAAGGTGGTTAAGCACGAGACGTGACGACTCTATCGAGTTACACGGATTTTGCGACGCGTCTACCAAAGCATATGCAGCCGTAATCTATTGCAAGATTCACAGAGGTAACACAACATCAGTCGTACTAGTTGTCGGTAAAGCGAGATTAGTTCCAGCGAGTAAAATCATCAGCTTACCAAAATTAGAACTTTGCGGCGCTCATTTATTAGCCAAATTGATGGAGAAGGTAAAAGACAGTCTTCTCGATTACAACATCATAGTCTATGGCTAGACCGATTCCATGGTCGTCCTTGGCTGGCTGCACGGAGACCCGAGCCGCTGGAAACCATTCGTCGCAAATAGAGTTCGCCAAACCACAAATGTGATCCCCGCCACCCGCTGGAACTATGTGAAGTCGGAAGAAAACCCGGCGGATTGCGCCAGTCGTGGTTTAAGTGCCACCCAACTAAAAGAACATCCCCTGTGGTGGCAGGGACCATCCTGGTTATTAAAAACCAATTATTACAACAACCAAGAATCGAACCGACTATATACCACTGAGCAAGAAGTAAGAAAAAGGCCGCAAAAATTAATTAATGTTATAACCCGAGCGGACGATTGCATGATACAGTGTTTAATTACAAAACATAGTACAATGACTCGCGCCGTTCGCATTTTAGCCTGGATAACGCGATTACGTCACCATCAGAATGTACCATATTTAACTACACAGGAATTAAATACTGCAAGGTTAATAATTATTAAAAATATCCAGATGCGAGAATTTTCAAAAGAATTCGCGATATTAAATAATCACCACACATTGGATAAAAAGAACGTTATACATAAATTAAATCCGTATATTGATCAGAGTGGATTATTAAGGGTCGGTGGTAGGCTCGAAAATGCATATATTAACGAGGCCATGAAACACCCACTTATAATTCCACATAACCATAGATTAACCACGCTCTTGATAGAACACGCTCACAAACAAACCCTTCACGGTGGATCCAGATTGACTTTAGCTTACCTAAGAAAAAATTATTGGATCATTGGAGGAAATAGGATAACCAAGAAACATCTTCGTCTATGTGTCGACTGCAAGAAACACGATCCTATTAAAAACCATCAATTAATGGGAGACCTACCCGAACCTCGCTGCAACCCATCGCGACCATTTTACCATACCGGCGTTGATTTTACTGGCAGTGTCCTAACAAAGGCCAATAAAGGCCGAAGAGTCACTATAAAAACCAAGAATGGTGTTATAAAAAGGCCTACCATCAAGCTGTCGGTTCTACCAGTACATAGTAACGTGGAGGAGACAAAACCTGTGCGCAAAATCTTTCCTGAAACCAATCAGTCCGACCCACATATTCAAACACGACCTACCACAAGAAAAAATAAGACCAAATTGACCTTGACCAGTTATATTTCAATATTGCTAATGTTGTTTTCATTTTTATTTACACCAGTATTTAGTTCATATAATATATTACCATTGAACAACGACCAAAACATGTATTTTGATAAAATATCTTCCTTGTATTTAATCCATGATGAATGGAAGCTCGTAGTTTATTACGACTTAGATCCATATTGGCAAGGCACAGAGTTGCTGAATAAGTATGTCACTCACCTCGGAACCATATGTCCGAGCCTGAAACCTGAGACACAATGCGACGTACTACTATTGCAATTAGGTCATGGGTACGAGGAATACAACTACTATAATCGAATATTACTCGGTCAGCAAAAAGCGCACGGGACAGCCCGCCGCCGCCGCCGTGGATTAATCAACGGTGTCGGATATGTGGCTAATACATAGTTTATTCGGTATCCTGGATTCAAACTTCACCGATCAATATACCAAAGATATTGATTTAATTAGGAATAACGAAAAACATCTTGAAAGTTTGTGGCGAAATCAAACTTCCATAGTAGAAGCAGAATATAATTTATTAAAAAGGACCGAGAATACCATGGACCAGCAACATAAAAGGTTTAATCAACATTTAATAAGCGTTGAAAATACTGCCAAAGCCTTAAATACAGAAATAAACCATGTCGCCAGTATCAATGATTTTACAATGTCATCAGTAATCGCTAACAATATTCTCACTAACTTACGCTATATTCAAGACACATTATTACATACCATTACAAATGTTTATTATGGTAACTTTAATATACATCTATTAAAACCAGAGCAGCTCCTGTAAGAATTGCATCTCATTGCAGGACGCATTTCCAAGGATTTGTCTTTACCAGTCGACAGCATTCCAAACGAGTTACCAAAATTATACCACCTAGTAAAGGTCAAGGCCACAGTTACCAAATCATATTTATTATTTGAAATAAAAATCCCACTGGTGAGCCGAGACATGTACGATATTTATAAAATTATACCTATACCTAAGAAAATCGACAAAAGCATTGTCACCCTACTACCAGTCGCTACGCATGTTGCTATCAACTTAAAGAAGGATTTATATTTACCAATCTCCGACAACGTTCTACAAACATGTACACTTTATGACATAGATACGCAATTATGCCCAGTCTATACACCAATTTATTAATTTAAAAGCGACGAAAGCCTGTGTCTAAAAGATGCAAGTACCAACAGCTGCAAAACCAGTACCACCCCGTGTGCCCACTAATGGTCTCAGCTTCAAAAGATAAATACGTACCTTTTATCGTGTTGTGGCGAATGTCCTATAAGAATAATGTGCAATCAACTCATATCGGCAGAGCGACTTACCGGGTCCGGTATCATTACGCTCGGAAACGGTTGCGTCATGAAAAGCGAGTCCATCACCATCGTATCGCATAAACAGCTCTCAAATAACATAAACCTTCAACCAGACATTTTGACGCCAGATATACCACCTATAAACAATATAATTAATATAACGCTTCCTAACTCCACCTTGTTAATGGGATCGAGTGGTTTAGAGGAAGATCTTAAACTTCTTGGAAACCAGATCAAGGAGATGAAATCCCAAGAAGGAATAGCTGACGTCATTTCATACCATGACGTCCACCATTACGTCGCCATCTACGTGCTGATGGGTGCAGCAGTCGTCGCAGGGCTCGCCTGGGCTTACCTAGTCCTTACTTTGGGCTAGGCTAATGAAAATGTATTATTATTATTATTACAAACAAAATGTTCAAACTTAACTTAGTTGTACGCGTTCTATTATTTCTGTTAAGCGTGTAATATTGGATCAGTTACTAATCTATAATCTAAGATCACAGTGGTTTGTGTGTTTGTCTGTCCGCTCTTTTACCGCTCTTTTTCCATTGTATCAATAACGTTACCATAGCAACACGTTATCCGCAAGTAGTTCGTCTACCGGACGCTAGATGGCGCTAATGGAAAAATATTTAATAATAGAAAAAAAATTAAGAATTTTGTCCACCCGTGCGAAGCCGGGACGGGCCGCTAGTCTATAATCTAACACAAATTTGTTGTTTGTGTGTTTGTCTGTCCGCTCTCTTTCCCACTCTTTTAACGTTACCATAGCAACGCGTTACCGGGTCAGCTAGTAGTCCTAAAGAAATTAATGAATAAAAAGCAGTTGGTGCAACGATAGCAACCCCACTTTGTGAGCCAATAGTTCCAGGTTCGAGACCTGGTAGGGGCATATGATACTTACTTGATGTGTTTTCAGATTTTATGTTACATATATACATACATACATAAAATCACGCCTTTTTCTCTTAGGGGTAAGCAGAGATCACAGACTTCCACTTTCAACGATCCTGACATACATCTCTCGTTTCTTCAATTCTCATCAGACCTTTCATATAAGCTCATCCGTTAAGGGTATTTTTGAGCTGGCCTTTTTTCAGGACATTAAATATTATTATTTTATTATTATACTATTTAAATCAATCTTAAAAATTAATAAAATGAGCAGAGCAATACCGCATTCTATTACACAGCAATATCTTCTTGGAAAAATATAAAGCGAAATATAGACTTTAACAACACTAAATATAACGAGCTACCACCACACTTTGACAAACCTAACGAGATTAATGATCACTTTCTTAAAGTTGCTTCTAAAGACGACGTTGACCTTTCTACTCTAACATATTTCGAGTTTCATCGTTTCGGTTCCACAACTTTCACTCTGACGCCTGTAAGTGAAATAACTATCCTTAACATTATAAAGTCTATATCGAGCAATGCTCAGGGTGTTGATGGTATAACCAAAGACATGTTAATGTTAACCCTTCCTCAAACTTTGAGCATAATTACAACAATCATTAATAGGTCTATAGAAACAAGTGTTTTTCCAGATGCCTGGAAGGCTGCAATAGTCAAGCCAATTCCTAAAAAACCGGATCCGATCAGTCTAGATGATTTAAGGCCGATTAGTATTTTGCCTACCATGTCTAAGATCTTGGAAAAAATAGTATGTAAACAGATGATGAACTATCTGGAAGCAAATAATATACTCCCTCTAAAACAGTCTGGTTTTAGAAAATCACACAGCACAACAACGGCTTTACTAGACGTGATTGATGATGTCTTGTCTGCACAAGATGTAGGAGAAGGAACTGTACTCGTGCTATTAGACTTCTCTCGTGCTTTTGACACAATAAACATAAATCTTCTGCTGTCAAAGCTTGCCTATTATGGATTTGATTCTTGCACTGTGAAGTGGTTTGCAAGTTATTTTCGTGGGCGCTCACAGAGAGTTGAAGTGTGTAATCATGTGGGTTCAACGATGGCAACTTCTGAAATATCACTCTTAAACCGTGGCGTTCCCCAGGGCTCCATTTTAGGTCCTATTTTGTTTGTATTATATGTCGCCGATATGACTAAGTGTTTTCTCAACTGTAAGTTTCATCTATATGCAGATGACCTGCAGTTATACTTATCTTTCAAACCTGAAAACACTGCTTCTGCGGTAAACTTGATTAATCAGGATCTAAAACGGCTAACAGAATGGTCCAAACAGAACTCCTTGCTTCTCAATCCTCTCAAATCAAAGTTTCTTGTACTTGGCTCTAAGGTGAAGGCAAGTAGAATTCTGGGCCAAAATCCATGTGTTATATTAGGCGGTAACTGTTTACAAAATGTTGAGGTGGCGCGAAACTTAGGCATAGTGATGGATAGTCAATTACGATTCGAACAACATGTGGTAGATACTGTTAGAGGGTGTTTTTATAGGTTAAAGGTCCTATACAAAATTCGTGAGCATCTCAGTGTGGAAGTAAGAACTAAGCTTTGCGATGCATTAATATTATCTAAGTTAAACTATGCAGATGCTGTGATGGGTAACTGTTTGCTGTCAAGGACGAAGTTTCTTATCCAGCGTGTACAGAACGCCTGCGCGCGGTTTTGCTTCCCAATACCACGTCGAGCACATGTGACGCCATTCCTGAACAATGGAAACCAAAAATGGAGGCGCGGCGAACGCTTCATTTTGCTACATTGCTTTTTGGTATTATTCAGTCCCGTCGGCCGCAGTATCTCTTCGAAAAGCTAATTTTCTCTCGGCGAGAAATCAGATTTGCCTCTAGACTTACCTGTCCGAGACACAGTTCATCTGCCTTTCGTGGTAGCTTTCGCTATGCTGCCACGAAATGCTGGAATAATATTCCACCCCCAATAAAACTTTCAGTATCAGTTTGTTCTTTTAAACTTAAATTTAAAAAATATTTACTTAGTCGCCAAATCTTAACATGACAGATAACTGTGTTCAACAATAGTTTTTATTAATATAATTTGCCATTTTTTAAATAATTATTATATATTGAGATCGTTGTATGGTTTTCAATGCAATAAATAGATAAAAAGTCTGTGATTGGGTAAAATGGGAACTGTTTTTTATTTATGTAGAGGTATATATTTTGCTTTTAATTGTTGTCCCTTTTGGTCTGCACACGCACGCATCTAGGTTGCCACGTAATACCAGCGTTGGCGGTGATGTCCATGCTGCAACAAATGCTGAGTGGTTGCCTTTTTGGTTTCACCGTATATCTGTTTTTTTTTTATTAATATATATATATTTTTTTATATGATTTAGTTACGAAAACAAATAAAAAAAAGATTTGAATTTGAATTTGAATTTCTTTATTTGTTTGACACTTGCTAAAGTATTACATTTCATTAGCAGGTTACGTGGGATATGAAGAGACAGCGCTGATTAGCATGAGAAACTATTGATTGCTTTAATAGTTTCTCAGGTCTATTAGCGGTCTCGGGTGCTCAATTGGAAGACAATTGCTCGTATAAATGAGCTACCGAGCCATTTCATATCTTAAATCGAGCGGTAAAAGGTTGAGAGTTTGGATTCTTATTCTGAAATAAGATGATTTTAGTTAAACATTATTTTGATATAATGTCTACTAAATAAAATTTTATATTTATATTCTTATAATCAATTTGTTAAAGGTCGCGGGAAGAACCCGGATGCGGGCAACGTAGGACTGGTCGTAAAGCAGCGGACGTCATTTGCCTGAGGCGATGAAATTTTTATAAACTACTAGCTGACCCGGTAACGTTGCTATGGTAACGTTAACGAAAAAAGAGCGGACAGACAAACACACAAACAACAAATTTGTGTTCTTAGATTATGACTAGCGGCCCGTCCCGGCTTCGCACGGTTGGACAAAATTCTTTAAAGTTTTTCTTTTATTAAATATGTTTCCGTTAGCGCCTTCTAGCGTTCGGTAGACGTAATACTTGCGGTTAACGCGTTGCTATGGTAACATTATTGATACAATAGAAAAAGAGCGGGAAGAAGAGCGGACAGACAAACAAACAAACAACTTTGATCTTAGATTATAGATTTACCACAATTTATGAAAAATAGATCATAGAATATTTTTTTAGCATTAACAATGCGAAAAAACCCTAATAAAAAATCATATGACAAACATATCTTCAGACGAATTCTAACCCACGTCTTTTTACTGATTTGGTCAAGGTTTGGCAGTCCAACAAGTCTGCAGCAATATTCTGATTCTGTATATATTGTTAAACATAGTCAAGCTTTGTAAATTTCCAAACCAAAATACTGCGAGACGCCTCAAATATACAGCCACGTTCCCACACAATAAGTCTGTGTTAAGCTCACTTATAATTCAGGCGGCGCCGGACGCGCAGCTAGTTCGCGAATGATTAAATTGTTCACCCGGATTTGTTCGAGAAGTTTCCACTCCGATGTTTTTATTATTCACGGGGCAAACTTTTTGAAAGCGCGCCGAGTTTCAAACGGTTACGTAATTAAGCTTTTGTGTATTGAGAAGGGAAGAATGGCGTTTAACCCTTGGCATCGTGGGACCGATATAGTTATCCTGCCTTTAACACTAACGATTCTGGACTCTAATTCTGGTAGGGGCAGATGTTTGTGTGATAAATACGAGCATTTGTACGTGAATAATGGGTATTTACATATATATATATATATATATATATATATATATATATATAATATATATATACACACACATATATATTTCTATGAATAATCTTTCAATGCTGTTCACCTCACTTTGCCAACGATACTTCTTTACTAACCATACTACTTTACTAACCACAATACTAAGCAAACCATAATACCTTGCAAACCATACTATTTTGCAAACTACATTACTTTGGAAACCACACTACTCTTCCAATTGCATTACTTTGCTAACCATACTACTCTGCTAATTTCATTACTTTGCTAACCATACTACTCCGTGAAACATATCACTTTACCAACTCCGAGAATCTTGACTTATGTCAAAATAAAAAGAAAAAAAGTCGGTTTTTTTTTTTTTTTTTTTTTTTTTTTTTTTTTTTTTGCCTGTAAAGTCGGTTTTACGGGCGAAGATTTTACGTGACAACGTCTTTTTCTCGGTAGAATATTTATTGATATGAATATAATTAAATTGCACAATGCGCGCGGCAGACCGATCATAGTTGAGTGGGAGAGAGACGCAAGGCATTCGGCGGGCCTCTCTCTCGTTCGGTGACTCATCGTAACGTTACCGAGCGTTACACTTTTTCATAAGTGACTCCCAGCCGCAACCAATTTATAAGACGTTATCACGTCAAAATTGAACACTGGCTACATCTTTAGTCTTACACTTCCGCGCTCGTACATACTACGGCTGCGATGTCTGCTGTGATGAAGTCGTGATGCAGAGCGGCTATGCCGCCTGCTGCTCCGTGGCTGGTGACGAGGCGATCGTAATATGCGATGCCTGGTGGTTTCACGATGCTATCTTCGTTAGAGGCTTCGGCTACGGTGTCTGGTCTTGGTGCTGTGAGACGTAATGGCATGACTGCACTGGTAGAACGTTGACCATCACTTTCACGAGAGTTCTGAACCGAAGATTTAATCATCTATAGTGCAGTCCATTATTCTAAAACAGTTTGTTTGATACGAGTTTATTTTCTACAATCAAAAGATTTTATAGAATTGTTTTATTTTCTACCAAACTTGAAAAAAACTGGTGGTAGAAGATGAAAAAAAAGTTATACTAAAGATTATTTTCATTTCATTTCATACGAAAAAGTACACAAAAGGCAGCTACAATAAAACGTATTTGTAAAAAAAACGTATTTCCTTTGATATTAAGATTTATAATACATTTTCTGACTTAAAAAAATGGTTGCCTGTAAAGTCGGTTTTACGGGCGAAGATTTTACGTGACAACGTCTTTTTCTCGGTAGAATATTTATTGATATGAATATAATTAAATTGCACAATAGGAACAAGGAATTGAATGAAAATAAGAATTGCACAAATTTTAACTATAGAAATATATTTTGTTTACTAAAACATTGTACATGTAAACTTAAACTTAACTAATTCCTATTTGAGTGATTTTGTTGAGGATAAAAAAAACTATAAATCATTATGTAACAGGATGTTTAAATATAAATGCCTGTAATATATTTCGAAAATTAATAAATGAATAATTTGGGTTATATAGGAAATATATCTACTACTATTAAATATTTATATTATAAGTGATTTATACATTAATGATTTAAATGGAACAATCTTGGATGGTTATCAAAATTTATCGATATAAACAATTTTTTTGTATTATATATATCATAAAGAGTTTACAATTTCATATATATACTTATAATATTAAAAATCAATAAACTTTTAAATATTGAGAAAACATTCGGCGGGCCTCTCTCTCGTTCGGTGACTCATCGTAACGTTACCGAGCGTTACACTTTTTCATAAGTGACTCCCAGCCGCAACCAATTTATAAGACGTTGTCACGTCAAAAAATTAACTATTTTTGTGTTTTTCAATTTGAGAATCAGCAAAAGTAAGGAAAAAAAAATTGAAAAATCATAAAAGTATATCTTATCTTAAACGGTGGGCGGTGATCTCACTTCTGAAGTTGTAAGCACGTACTAAGTCAAACTAGCAAAATAACAGCAAGAGGTTATTTCTCGTCGACAGACCGAAGTATAAAGGGCTCAATTGACAGCAAGGCAAACCTTTTATAACATCAAATAGTGGAGGGGGAAACCATTACTTTGACAAATAGCCAATCACAGCACACGACCAATCACCGCAATCTGCCAATTACACGTAATCGTTTAGTGACTTTCAAACATCGTGATACTCATTTAATAATTGTACTCACATTCATAATTTCGTTTTGATAATAATAATTACTGAACAATTACTAGCATGGCTTACACTGGGGATAGAATCCATATGTGTGTTTACCAAAGACAATATTTTGTATTTACGGCAAAGGAGTTATAAATAATAAATGTTTGGTTACCCATCCCATCACTGACCTTTGTAAAATTTGATTTTACTTAGGGTTAACGTTGTTTTTGTAATAGTTTTGTACTTAAAACTGCTTATAATCTATACATATAAATAAAATTGGAGTGTCTGTTTGTAATATTGAAATAACCGTTTTTTACTACATGCATATGAATATATATACGGAACATACACCAAAATAACATTTTTTACAATTTTTGTCTGTCTGTCATACATCGGGCGGCCGAGAGGTTATGTCAGACTCGTTCTGACTAAACACCACCTAGTAAGCGCCATAGCCTAGGAAGGCTGTATAGGCTTTTTATTTAGAATCAAATATATTTGGTTATATATTCACGAAAATACCTTTTCAGCCAGCGGAGTACAGCGCCATCTTTTATTACGTTTTGGTACTAATAATTATAAATATTTTCAAAACAGTTAGTAACACTCCTATTATTTATTATTAATATTATATATTATGGCTTGTACATATAGTGACGTACATCGCTTTAACACGAGAAAAAAAGATAGTTCTTACCGTTCCAAATTTTATACTTTAACAGGCAGGAGGCTCATTCTTGGCGGAAAGGAATAGCACTATTTGATAAAGCTCCACAAAGAATAGTTGATTTGCGTTTGCATAAATTAAAAAAGTAAGTGAAAAATAAGCTCATTTCCTAAGGTTATTACAAGGTCAACGACTATTTAATAGATCGCGATGCCTGGTAGTAATAGTGTTGAAAGTAATATGTGTATATTTATAATAGGTTGTGTCATACAGCTATTAGCATTTGTTAATTTTAACACTATTTTATTACTGGTAGTTTGAATATGACATGCTCTCCTAAAACATCTCTTGGGTGGTGGCATGTGGTGCAGGTTGGTGCGTTCCCTAAGATATGGTTGAGCGACACGATGGCTGAATCATACGTCATGCTCGTAAACGGTAGCCGCCTTGGGAGATGGGTTTGCTTTAAACTATAGTATTATTGACATATACTTACGATACATCTCTATGTTGATTTCCTAAATTTGTTGTTTATTCTCTGTATATCATAGCAGATATTTGTTGACTTTGTTGTAATCAACGATATAATGAAATACCGACACAACTTCTATTGTGATAATAGAATAATATTGTTATTTTTGGATCATGTATGGTGAAGACATATATTATTGTAAATGTCTTTACTTCTGTTAAAGTTGACGAATTTCATGCGCCCATTCTTCTTGTCAGTTAAAAGACGTCTTTAATGGGCATTAGGTAATATTTTTTGTACGTATTATCAAAACATCTTATTTGAAGTGCATTTAAATAAAGTTATTTTTATTTCACTTTTATTCATTGTGTATAACGAAGTTATATACAATAATTAGGAGAGGAAATTCCTAAGGCTAAAGGAAAACCTAGACTAAGATATTATTATGTAATATAATGATTCTGACCCAGATGGAGGAGACCTATGTTCGGACAAACCAAGGCCAACAAAATAAAGCGGACAAACCAAGGGCTGCAATGATGAATGATTCTGTTTGTTCTTCAGCAAATAAATAAATACAATATTCATTCGTAGGTCAGGCTTTCTTTAGTTTTTGAAGGGAGAAAGTAGGAAGCAATTTTAAAAATTTTAACTTATCTTGTGTGATGAATAAGACAAAATCATCTGGGCATCTGCAGTGGTAAATAGGGAAAGTATCAAAAAATAAAATTCTGCAGCATGCGAAGTCGCGCTGGTAAGCCAGTAAAAATTAAATAGCAGTCACTAAGCCCTCTGTCGTAACAAGCAAATGGTAACCCCAAAAATATTAATACTTGTCGCAGCGCGCTTATGGCCACAATTGCAACAGATTTCCTCTATTGCTATGGTAATGGTATAGGCGGACAGCTATATCCCATGGCTTAATAAGTCCAGCAAAACTAAATTAAATATACTCCAATATACAGCAGACATAAAACCAGTTGTAAAACATGCGTTAATTACTTGTAGTCACCAGAAGCAGTTGGTTGATACACCACCATTTCACATTCACTTTAGTCATCTAGTGGAATCATGTCTTGAAACAGAGTCGTAACGCACAATGAGTAATAAAGTTTAATCTAATAAAGTAATAAAGCCTAAACGAAACGGCCATTTATTTTGATTAAAGTGTAGAGTTTGTGAAATTAGGGCTTGTAGAATTAGGGCGTATAGAATCAAAAGCTTGGCTTAACATGAAATCTGATTACATATAGTCTCGTCTTGACAACATTTTACATGAAAGTGTTTTTGATGGGATATGTCTGTTCCCAAAAAAAATCTATGTATAGGCGTAATTTATATACCCAACTATTATTTATTTATTTTATTGCTTTGCTTTATATAACACATATTCTTTTTTATAATGATAATAAAGAAAACATGTATTCATAATTATAAAGTTACATAAATGGCAAACATGGCCATTCTTACAAACTATTTCAGTAAACATTAACAACCAAGTCAGACATTAATTTAACTACACACAATTAAAAAAGAAAACAAAACCTATACTACAGATAAAAATAATTATTAATTTACAATTAAATTTACTACGGGTGCACAAATATAAAAAAAAAATAACATATTGTGATAGGTAGCAAAATAACTACTACATGATAAGTGCACAAAACAATATATTTGGGATACATGTATTAGTAAAATTTTCAACGTTGTCGCCCAATTAGATCCCGGCCCACTACTGTCCTGGAAGTCCTTTGGGGTCTTGACGCCCAGTTCTGATGTCCTGGTAATAGAAATCGAAGTCCTTAACATTAGGTAGGCTTATGTTAAGTTAATATATGAAGGGTCACTTAAATAAACAATCATACCGTTTGGCATATTATTATATAAATAAATAAAAACAAACACCAAGGTACCAAATCGAGAGGCGCAGCGGCGATGCAGTTGTATTATTCCCGATAAGTCATACTAATACTAGCGTGTATACTACATTTCTCAAGAATATAATGGGTTTATACTAAACTTAGATATAAGCTAACCTTACCCAGTTCCATAATGACTATTGAATTAAGGTTAGACAATATTATAATAGAAAAAAGAGCATGAATTTTCTCAAATTATAAAATTCTTGCAAATATTTCATTCTATTCTATTCATTTCGTGAAATAATATTTCTTTAAATACTTATTCAAGCATTTGATTTGACGAAAATCTTTTCATACTTTTGTTAAAAGCTGTTGTACAAGAAAACATTTTCTAATTTAAAAATAATCCGTTAATTACTCGTAGCACAAATCCCATTCCGCTGTCGTAGCCTGCTTCGACCGTAGCACTACGATGCTACGTAATCACTACGGCTCGTAGCACAAATTGAATTTGTCGCCTTTAGAAACTCCTTGTTAAATGGTTGTTTACTCGAAATAACAATTTACAAGTTTTGTTTTACACTGGCCTTACTTTAAACTGCCTTAAATAGCATTTCCGACATAGAGTTTAGAGTGCCTTCTATAATTGTAGTAATGAAATTGGTGATATTTTTATTTATATATTTTATTTTTAAATATAAAAATTAGTAATAATAACTTTTATAATATTATTTAGGTAATAACTCTTATGAGTTTATGGTTATTCAAATATACAAAAAAGCGTGGAGTTTCTTGCCTTTATTTTAAAAGCTAAACTGCAAATTAAAATATTGTATAGTTAAGTTTCTAATGCATTTTTATTAGTGCTAGAAAAGTAAACTTAATTAAAAATTGTAACTCATCGGTCATTGCTAAGTTTCTTCCGGCTTCTTCTTGATACAAAGTCTCCCAACGCGGGATTTAAGAAGCCATGGCATATTGATTGACTTTTAATTAAGAGATTTTAATGCTTATATTTTATAAAAAACACAATTTCATACACTAGAAAGTGAATAAAAATTTATTAAATCTTCGTTAAAAGCTGTCTCATTCTAAATCCAGTGGTCAATTTTATTTGAATACATATTTCATTTAAATCTTCAGATGTGTAAAGTTCTAATGATTTGTTTAAACAATTTAAGTAATGATAATTAAGTAACTTCGTTTTGGTAGTGCATGGGACGTTGCAACCGCCCAAATAGTGAAACACGTAAGTTTCTTTTACATTTCACTTGGCTTCATCATCATCATCATCATATCAGCCGTACGACGCCCACTGCTGGACATAGGCCTCCCCCAAGGATCTCCACAACGATCGGTCCTGTGCTGCCGGCATCCAGCGTTTTCCCGCGACCTTGACCAGATCGTCGGTCCACCTCGTAGCGGGCCTACCCACTGAGCGTCGTCCGGACGACGCTCACTTGGCTTACGTAAAATTATTATGAGCTTCTTAATTATAGAAAAATATCAAAGTTGAAATACAAAATGTTATATGAGGCTTCATATAAATATTTATTATTTGGTATGTCACCGCTAGTGCAGCGAGCTTTTGCCATATTATAACAAGTGGTGCTGCTGGAGGGCCTCGACTAAGCTTTATACTTTTATAACTCGATATATGTAATCTTGTTGATCTTCGAATCAAACAACTTTATACGTATTTTGCTTTTTTACATAATTTATTTTATATTTAATCCTGACGTTTCGATTCCTTTACAGGAGTCGTGATCACATGATGACTAAGATAATGGCTGTCATGTATTTTCTACTATCTTCACAATATTTTAATCGGGCACGTTCTTAACTGTTAAAATTTAAATATATCAAATTGTTTTATTTTGCATTTTATTTAGGTATTGAATTCTTACTACTGTTATGTTATATTTAATTATTTAGTACGTTCTTATTCAGCTCCTACTTCATATGTCTTAAAATATCACACACACTGATGTTGCTAGTCATCGCTTTTTTTAGTCACTTGTAGTTGGAGCTGAATTTAGCAATTTACTCGCGAGTAAATACGATGCTGAGCTGCGACCCTTGCGTACTGCTGCGGTACCCACACATTTTTGTTAAGGACGACTCTGTTGTATTCTACGTTAACATATGAGTATGGTACTTTTTGTTAATCATGTATATGTGTGTGTGGAGTAAGAAATAAAGATTTTATATATCTATCTACCTATCTAATATACCTGGCGTCAATAGAAATAGTTCACTTCATTCAACAAGCAAGCTCATATAGGTTTTACACCGCTTTAGATTAGCGACGCTCAAGCATACTTGATAGTGCCCCCGTATCGCGCTCCCAGCAGCCAGAACTCACACGGCGTGTGTGTTAATAATTTAGATCTATTTCCCCCGCGCCCTCTTTACACGGCTTTATACTCAACTCATAGTGAATTCCTTGCTGCTGCTCGCATAATAGCTCGGCTGGAGCTGGTAGCTGTTATGCTTTATGCGCCCTCCGGCTACTTAATTTGAGATTAACGATAAGCCAGGTAAGCATTTTATGCTTACTTCATACTGAACACAACAAGACGCGGCTTTTAAAAATAATAAAGAGTGAAATAAAATAACTTTAGCAATCTTACTGCTGTGATAAATAGATTTTAGCGTTTGAAGGACATTTTGTCGGTAAGTACTGTAACGCTAGTATAAGACAGTCTTTAAATTAAAAAAAACATATATAAACTAGCTAACCCGGCCACGCATTGCTGTGTTGTAAATTTAAATGAGACTTATCGTATGTGTTAAGTCGAAACAAATCCAGCAAATTAAAAAAAATCATCAAAATCAGTTGAGCAGTTTCGAAGTTCTGTAACACGGAATTTTTAACTTGATCCCAATCAAGGCAAGGGGCCAAGACAGAATCCACGATGGAACGAGCTAACCGAGCAGGTATATAAAGATTGTACAACTTGCACAATTTGTATGTATAGTCCCAAATTAAGTACAACTTATATTGTTTTATTTATTTGGACAACCAAAAAGGACATACACCTTAACAGATAAATTAACAAAGTTGGTGGCTGCCTCATAGGTTGCCACGAAGAGCAAATAATAAAAGTAGTTGGAACTTATGCTTTCATGAAGTTATACCTAAAATCTTAATAAACAAACCGCTAAATAAATACTTATATATACAAAAAAATGTATATATGAAAGCTTTGCTAAAACGACTCGACAAATTTTAGAAACAAACAAAACAAACACAAAAAACAGACAAAATTATAGAAAATGGAAGATGTGGTATCCTTAAGGAACCGCGACATCTTTTAAGGCTTATGTAAAGCAGAGTAGCCTCATAAAAGCTTGCACAAGTGTTCCGGAAGAACCGTTACTACTTAATCCGTAAGCTAATTGTCTATGCACTTTGTGCGATACACACCGTTTACTTGTACAGTATTCAGTGGGACAGCCGCCACAGACTGGCGCGATTCTATTATAATAGTTTGTGTCTTTCTATCTAAAAATGTTAAAGTTGAAAAAAATCCAGTGTGTGATTTGAACGGAAATGCTGTAATCGCATTGTATGGACGCATGTTTGAACGCGATGAACTTCGAAACTACTCAAATGATTTTGATGTTTTTTTTTCATTTTGCTGGATCTAATTCTACTTAGGACATAGGGTTGGTTTCATTTTAATTTATAATAAAAAATGCAAATTATAATATATATACGTATAACAATTCCCCGTTACAGCGTTTAACCGCGATAAATTTCAAAACTACTGAACCGATTATAATGTTTGTTTTTTTTTCATTTAGCTAGGTCTGATCCTACTGAGGACATAGGATAGGTTCCATTTTATTTTATAATAAAAAAAATATTGCAAATTGTAATAAAGGAGCCACAGTAACGCGTGGCAGTGCCAGCTACCGATATGTCTTAAGCTATCCTATAAACTGTCCCGACATCCAAAAATATTTTTGGATGTCGGGATAGCTTTTAATTAAGGTAACACTATGAAATGTATTGTTATAATGTAAATCAATCATGTATGGTGTGTGCTTTGTTGGCTGCCCTCGATAAAAATAAATTAATTTATATAGGCATCACATGACATTTTTGTTTAGGAATTATCAAAGCAAAGAGAGTTGCGAAGTGTTAGTTGTATGCTCATACACTGTGACCGCTCCAATAGCCCACGTCCAAGCTAATCCCCATATAATGGGTCGTGCATATACAAAGTGCCGGTCGCCTGCACTTATAATTGTCCGCACATCATGCACACAGGTTGCGAGCTTAACTGGGATACAGAGATAAAAACTACAATACTTTGTACTACAATACTTTACACTACTTTTTGAAAAAAAAAAAAGAACGCCGAGCTGTGCACATACTCTGCTTATTTGTTTTCAATTTTAATTGCTAAGACTTGTTATTTCGTGCTGAAACTATTCTTAGTCGTAGGCTAATGTGACAGTGAAAGTGTCCAAGTGTTTGCAGTGTCGGGGTCGACTGCTTTAGTGAAATAATTGATTATATCTTCTCACTGATTTACTATAACTCTTATACAGAGAGGGTAAACTGTTTTTTAATAAAACACATTCTGCCCTCTTTCTCGATATTTATTTGCGATATCTCGCGGTGAGAAACAAAACTACATATTTGTGGGGCAAGCGACGCCATCTAGTTGCTAGTCAATAAACTATTTGTCCTAAAAGCACACTACACGCCTTAGCAGATTTGTACGCCATCTAGTGTCTTTTAGTCGAACCTCGAACATAAACGTCGAACAGAGCCATTATAATGCAGAACTGCGGAGGATGCGGCAAGTTTGTTTCGGCGACAGGGGCCGCCACTTGTAGCATCTGTCTTGCTAAATTTCATAAAGCCTGTTTAGCGCTAGGAAACAAAGCACAAATAAGTAAGGACTGGGTATGCCCTAACTGTAAAAAAACCCACGAAAGGGCGACGAAACTCCCGTAAAGGGCATCTCCGTTGACACCGCGGAGCAACATGACGCCGGCGAGCGCTCCCCGGGCTCTCATCGGGTTGCGATGGAGGCCCGAACCAACGTTCGCGAGAACCCGGATTCCTCCGGTATGGGTGAATTCCGGCAGGAATTTCTTCTTGGCATGGCCGAGATGCGAGAGTTCCGGAAGGAGATGGCCTTGCTGCACGACTCTTTGGCTGCCATCACGTCGCGCCTCGATTCCGTCGAGCGGAGATTGGACGTACTAGAGCAGCGTCAATCGGAAAGCAGTACCGAGAGCATCCTAGAGCTGGAGCGCACCATCTCGCAGCTGAAGCAGGAGCTCAACGACCGAGACCAAGAGGCGTTGCTTGCGGACCTCGAGATCGGCCACTTGCCCGAGGAGAGGGGGGAGAACGTCGTGCACGCCGTCGTGGCGCTCGCGGGGCGCATTGGACTGACGCTGGACGCGCGCGACGTGGTGTTTGCCGAGCGTGTGGGCCCGCCCCCAGCGGAGGCGGGGGGCCGCCCGCGCCGCGTCGTGGTGCGCCTGGCACGACGCTACCTGCGCGACGAGATGCTGCGCGCTGCTCGCGTCCGCCGCACGCTCACGGCCGCCGACGGGGCTCGCATTTTCCTCAACGAGCGGTTGTCACGCCGAAATCGTCAGCTCTTCCATAGACTCCGCGAGGAGTGTCAGCGATACCAGTGGCGTTACTCGTGGACGAAGCGTGGTCGGATCTTCGCTCGTCAGGGTGAGGGGAGGCCTATTTTTCAATTTCGTTCAGAAGAGGACTTCGCCCGCGCTTTTGGCCGCCCGGTATCGGGTACATGATGACCTAAAATGCATGCATTTTAATAAAAAACTTATTCTGCTTATTGTATACTCGACACATATCTCTTTGCCCATCTTTCGATATTTACCTAAGTGCCCCAATGTTCTTTTTCTTATATCTGCCAAATGTCAAATGTTTCACTATTATGTTAGTTTCTCTATATGTTATAGGTTTATGTGTGCGGGGCCCACAAAGAAAAAATTAACATTTTTATTGAATATTTATTTCATGACAACCATAGCCAAACAAAAAGGCAATTTTCAATATCAATTTATCGCCACATTTATATTATTACTTATCTACAAGTATGCAATGTATATATTTACTATTAATTTCCATATACATCACTATGTTTATCACATAACATCAATATTTCATATCAATAATCTGTGTATAAATCATTACTATAATAATACAAAATCAATATTATATATTAAAACTGTATTAGAATCATATAAATATCAAATGCACTCACTAACTAATTATAATAACAATGCTCTCAATTCATTAATAAGTTTATGTAAGAAATATTTTATAACTTTTTATTTTTGTCTGTTTTTTAGAATATTACTTAAAAACAATTTATAGTCATGGGTTCTAGAAATTTAAAAGTTGGAATTTTCAATGCTGGTTCATTAGGCACAAAACATGAAGAATTTATAGTAGCTATGCAGGACCTGGTTCCCGATATTATGGCAATTAATGAGACATGGTTGAGGTTTGGACAGGATGACATTGCACCTGGGCTGCCGGGCTACCGCTTGCTGCATACGCCAAGGTCTGACGGCCGCCGTGGCGGTGGGGTTGGTTTTTACATTCGTGGAGGTATGTACGTTCGGGTGTGTCACCACCCCATAGCTGCAGCGATTGAGCAGATGTGGTTAAGTCTGCGCGTGAACAATAAAAATGTAGCCGTTGGGACCGCTTACAAACCACCAAATCAGGACGTAAATACCTTTCTTGATGCTATTACTAATTCTGTCATCTCTATGGCCAAGCATGACAGTGTAATTTTACTAGGCGATTTTAACATAGATCTCCTTACTCCTAGCTGTGGTAAGGTTAAGCTGTTTACTAAATTCTTACACAGTGTTAACTTGACACAATTGGTTAATGAACCGACACATTTCACGGATCATAGTCAAAGCCTGATAGATGTGATATGTACAGATGCGCAAGCTACTCATGTAAACGTCACATATTCTCCAGATTTAGGACATCATGCAATAGTTCTGGCAGAGTTTAAATTTAAAAAAGACAAACTGACCCCACAGTGGGTAACTTACAGGCCAATGAGAGATATTATTGTAGAGCAATTTGACAGGGACCTTAGCTGTTTTCAGTGGACAGACCTCTGCAAGATAGAGGATGTTGACGCCCTAGCCGAGGCGTTCACGAACTGTGTGAGAATGCTGTTTGATCTCCATGCGCCTCTCAGAAAGAAAAAATTCAAACATTCCTCTTACCCATGGATAACAGACACTATTAAGGATATGATGCGTATCAGGGACAAGTACTACAAAGAAGCCAAAATTAGCAACTCATCAGCTAAGAGAGAAAGTTACAAGGTAATGAAATCCATAGTAATCACGGCTATAGAAAATGAAAAAAAATACTTCTTCAATAATGAAATTAACAAAAATTTACACAACACCAAAAGATTATGGAGAAATTTAAAAGACACTGTTGTTCCATGTAAGAAGAGCAAATTAGAACTGCCTTCTTTTTTAAATGACCCACACAGTATAAACACGCATTTTCTGAATGTCCCAGGTGACAACAGGGTGTCCATCTCGCAATTGACTTTCTTTGAACATCACAGATTCTGTGCCTCAGCTTACTCTCTGCATAGGGTGGATGAAGACACTGTTTTGAAAATTATAAAAAGTTTTAAGTCAAACGCTCAAGGTGACGATGGAATATCACTGGAAATGCTACAATTGACCCTGCCGCAGTCTTTGTCAACCATCACAGCCTTGATTAATAAATCCATTGAGGAGGGTACCTTCCCTAAGAATTGGAAGATTGCTGTCGTCAAGCCGCTTCCAAAGAATAGCCAGCCTGAATCTGTTCATGACCTTCGGCCTATCAGTTTATTTTCCTGTGTCTCCAAGGTCCTAGAAAAAGTGGTCTATGAACAGCTCACCAAATACATTGAGGACAACCACATCCTGCCCCACACTCAATCTGGATTTCGCAGAGGCTTTGGTACTGCTACGGCCCTAGCAGATGTGGTGGATAACCTTTTGGCAGGTCAGGACCAGGGAATGATCAGCGCTATGGTATTACTTGATTTTTCACGCGCTTTTGATTCAATAAATACAACACTTTTGTTATCAAAGCTATCGTATTATGGAATTGACTCGAAAGCAATCAAATGGTTCGATAGTTACCTTTCAAATAGGCGACAGTATGTTGAGCTTCCTGGAGCAAATGGGGACAAAATACAATCTAGTCCACTTCCGGTCACCCGTGGAGTTCCCCAGGGGTCCATTTTGGGGCCAATTCTCTACATTTTGTACAGCACAGATATAACTGAAATCATAATTCACAGTCAACATCACTTGTACGCTGACGACCTGCAGCTGTATATCTCCTTCCCTTTATCAGACCATGCTGAAGCTGAAGCTAAATTAAATGAGGACATTGCTCGGGTGGCTGCTTGGTGTGAGTCAAACTGTCTAACCCTCAACCCCAAAAAGTCAAAACTAATATTGTTTGGTAGTAAGTATAATTTAATTAGCTTTAATGAAAACGGTAATTGTTTTGACATTTCACTGAAAGGGGAAAACATCAAACGTGTGGAGAAGATTAGAAATCTGGGGCTGGTCCTGGATGATTCCCTCAATTTTGAGACTCACATAGGTGAATGTGTGCGCAACTGTTTTTATCGGCTCAAGTTATTATACAAAATAAGACCATACTTGTGTGAGAAACTTAGAATCAGACTATGTGAATCGCTGGTCCTGTCCAGGCTGAACTACTGTGACACGGTGTATGGGCCATGTCTATTGGCCCGGACTAAAAAACTTATACAACGTGTACAAAACTCCTGTGCTAGATTTAGTTTTCAAGTACCGCCTAGATCACATGTGACCCCTTTTTTAAACTCTGCAAATCTACTCAAGATGGAGAAGTCTCCATCTCGCGTCATTGTTATTTGAAGTACTTAATACAGAAAAGCCGCAATACCTCTTAGATAAACTCATATGGGCGCAAGAGCGTAGGCATTATCCAAAAAGAAAATGTAAATATATATTCTGCACTCCGAAGCATCGTACGATGGCTTTCCGGGGATCGTTTAGGTACGCCGCCTCTCGGTGCTGGAATGACCTTCCGCCGCCGATGCGTGAACTGAAAACAAAATACGCTTTTAAAAAACAGCTCAAGAAGCATTTACTAATGAAGCAGAAATGTCACACAAATATATAAACCAGCTTACCTCTGTTTTCTTCACGTCAAGCTCAACGTAGGTATGTGCAATGGATTGCGTCCGGCTACCGATGAGGCGAGTTGCCTATCACACCCTTGGCGGACATTGAGTAGTATGGAGTCTTATTCATTGCACTCGAAATATATAACACAGCACTGACCCCGCTTCATTTTAATCGCTTATATGTACCAACCATTCGACTAATCACCATGCGGTACTTGCGTGGCATTTTTGACGTGGCAATTGAGCCCTTTTTAGTCATGTCAAAATGACATCACAGATTAGGTATCGGTTGCTACGTAGAGTAACGGCAAATGAATCGGGCCATGCTGCCGCTTGGCCGCTTTTACTTTTTAATTCTTTAATGATGTATGTGAACATTTATTATTAATATTTTAAATTTGTGTGTGTGTATATATTATATATGATTGCTAGTTTTATTAGTTTTGATATTATTTTATAAGGCGCTTTTTTATTTTTTTGTCACTGGTTTTTAACCCTGTCAGAATAACAGCGCCTCTGTGTCTATTCTGCCCATCTGTGAAGGACACAGAGGCAAAAATGCTGAGGCAGGGTATTTTGTTGACCCCGCACATTAGTTTTAATCTTTTTTTATTTTTTTATTTCATTTTTACTTTTGTATTTTTTTTTTCCATTGTTTTTTCCCTTATTTTGTTTTTCTCTGTTTCTTTAAGTGCGCGTGTGTCAATAAATGTTTTTTCTTTCTTTCTTTCAATACTTTTATTGATGTTCTCTGTACAACTGTATGTTCACATGAGGCAATATCGATGCATTCAAAACTTGCATTTATTAGCACAATGTGATTTTTTTTTTATTTTGTATTTAGCAAATCGTTCAACAAAAAGACTTTGATAACTCAAACGATCATCATTTAATTATGCATACACTTTACCAGAGGTACAGGAATGTATATAGGATACTCTTTATCTACAAAAATACGGTTTCCTACGGATAGAAATGTAACTTTTAATCTGTAGTAGTGCAAAGGCGCGGGTAAAAGCTAGACTAAACTAAATGTATCGGGCTAATCATAGCTTTTCTTTAGTAAAAACACAAGTCTTAAGATAACGCTTAGATGGCACTAAAATCATCTATGTATGAATCCATATTTCATCAATTATTATGTTTTTTTTATTCCTTGATTTATTTTTTACTAAATAAGCAGGCGTTTGACCACCATCTCGCCTGATGGTAAGCGACGATTCGATCTAGGATCTAACACGCTAGCCTAGAAGATACCTATTTACTCGTGACTTGAAGACCCTTAAATTCTATCTGTCAGGAAACACAGATACAGACTCTGGTACGTATCAGAAAGTCGGAACCAAAACGCTTGGTGAGAATTAACCATATAATGGTGGCGCCTATTTGTAAATCTGATTGTCCGATGAAAAAAAGGGGGCGGCACAACAAGGTTGCGCGATTCTGCTTCACACTCTCCGAAATGTATCCTATAAAAAACGCTACCTACCTTTCGTTGTAGAAGCTCAGCAGCTTTTTATAAAAAGATCGTCATTGCCGATAATCCTCTTGGCCCTCCTCTCAGGAGTCTCAAGCGTCTGGAGCTGGAGCAGTCCCAAAAATGAGAACAGTAATCCATACACGATCGAACTTGAGCTTGGTAAGGGATGATTAAAGTCATACAAATATTAAATAGTGCTGACAACGTATTTCCCAGGTGAGTCGTGAACCTTATCAGCTCACCTGAGACCTTACACTCAAAAGATGTAATTATAATAATACCAATTCAATCGGTTCAGTGCATAATATATAAACTTCCGTCTGATGCACCAGTATTGTGCAAAATTAAGTTTGAATAAAATACCAATTTGAAAGAGGTATAAATTAAAACGAATGTCTGACGTCTGACCCGATTCTCTAATTGGTCGGGTGAGAATAGACTCGTTATTGTTGCGCGGAACGGGGTCAATATTGCTAATTAGTTGTTAATAAAACATTAACAGACTCGCCAACCCCGATCGGAGACCGTGGCCCGTCCATTTGGGACACACCGTATTTGTGTTCAGCGATATTTCCAATATCTGTATCATTTTAGGAATTTTAACCCTCATTATTGGGTCATGTTGGGTCAGCAATACCAAAATTAAAAAATAGGGTTGTATGTGGAAGGTAATCTTCGGAATCTTTATATTAATTTGAAAAATTATTTCAACATTTGAAAAGTACATTAACCCTGGGGAAGTCGAATCGCTGATTGTTATAAGGCTGTGATAACACAGTTATTGAGACCGTAAAAGTAATACCATTTAAAGCATTTGGCCAATCATTTTACACATGTGATCTAAGTACCAACTATACGCAACACGCAGTAAGCATCCATATAACAATGTTTTCAGTAGTGTAGGGAACGACTCGAGTCTTTCACGTCCTTTCAAAAGAGACTACGTTCGTTTTTTATTGACTTTACTCGAAAATTGCTCTAGCCTTTGTGTTATTAATAAACTCAGTCACCACTATACGACTTTACAACTCTAGTCTTTCGATGACAAACACAAGATTGTGAGACTCAAGTTCTTAGTTTAATAAGAAGTCTTTTGGAAGTTCTTTTTATTTGGTACCAATGCGAAAAACTCATTCAAAAGAATAATAAGGACCTGATTTTAGTAAGTTTATCATTTGGAAGAATTCTGACTGACTTTCTACTACTAATTAGTTAGTTATGAACTAAAACTTCATAATATAGTGTCGAGCTTATTTCAAGAACTTTTTATATATGTATTTAAATTTATTTATTTATTTAATTAGTAATCTACAAGATGACACGTACATCTTTTACTTTGACAGCTGTACTAGTAAAAACTGTGTCACAGCTGTCAGCACCCGCCCTCCTCAGACTCTTATCAAGTTAAGGTAAAATTTCCTTAAAAAAAATAAACTGGTAGTATTTTAGTGCTATCTCTAACTCACTTGGCAAATTAAACTTAACCAAAGAAGATCAACGCCTTATTATAAGTGTCTCTCTTATAGAAGTATCATTATCAATAAAAAATTAGTTAAGACTATAAAGTCTAACAGATTTAATTCTATAAGTATCACTTACCTTAACAATCGATAATTCGCCAGACATATACCGTGAAGCATATTAAATTAAAAAGGCCATAACATATGATTATATTTTTATAGTAAAACATATTTCACTTTTATGCCTTAAAACTTTGGTCCTTCATAAAACATCTCTCATTGCCCCGGCCAGCGCAATTGTTTGTCGCGCCATTCCGTGTGTATTGCATTGAATTTCACGTTTGGTACGTACTCCACAGAAATACTCATCGCATCGCGTGTGGGGAACAGCTCCCATTACTTGCGCCGCCTGAGTGCTGTGGGAACTTCCAAATTAATTCTTAGGGTTATGAACATCTGCTTATAAAACTAAATTTAATGAGGGAGTTGTGAAAAAATATGTAATCCCTCATTTTGTAGCAACGGCCATCTTGGATCTATAGTCATCAAACGTAGCTAAAAACACTCGCAACTAATTCAGCTTTCAAATCAAAATCCATTTATCCGTTCGAAAGCTACGATGCCACAGACAGACACACACAGACACGTCAAACTTATAACACCCCGTCGTTTTTACGTCGTGGGTAATAAAACCAAGTTCTGCACAACCAAGGTCCAGTGGCGATTTTGATCTCCGATTACATCAGATCGATTTCACCAGCTACATTTTGATCGAGTTTAAGAAAACGGCGATTGATCTAAAATGCTCATTTTTTTCTTGGACGATAAATAACAAAATATTCATCATAGTTATTTTCGTGCTAACGCTCTTATCATTATCATACAGTGAAAATATTGAAACATTTACGGGGAGGCACTCTGGAGTGCGGCCAAGCGTGTCCTTAGGTATTTGAAAGCCACCAGAGATCTCGCTCTTACCTTTACTAGGGACGAAAGTCAGCTTGTAGCTTTTGCTGATGCTGACTATGGCAGTAACAAAGTTGACAGGCGTTCCTACACGGGCTACAGCTTCCAGCTAAGTGGAGCAGCTATTTCGTGGGAATCCCGCAATCAACACACAGTTGCACTATCCACCACCGAAGCTGAGTATATGGCTCTTGGCGAATCCTGTAAGGAAGCCATATACTTATGTTCCCTAGTTACAGAAGTCTTCAACATCAATCATGCCATCACCATTTACACAGATAACCAGAGTGCATTAAAGCTTATGAAGAATTACACATTTCACGCTCGCACCAAACATATCTACATTAGACATCATTTCATTCGCGATGCTTTGTCACAACACCATTTCAACCTGAAGTACATTCCCACTAAGAACATAACAGCAGATATATTGACCAAACCATAAGCTAGGCCTTCCCATTGTAAATGTGTACAATCTTTAGGCTTAACTTAGATAGGTTCATTTCTGTTCTGAGTTTCAAGGGTTGTACAGATAGGTTGAGTTATGTTAAGGTGAATAGACATGTGTATAGTGAGTAGTGTTGTTACGATTTTTATGTCGTGTGTAAATGAGTGTATACAGTACAGGGTATTCATGTTACGGGGAGGTGTTGAACCTGCATGTTTTCTTCTACCATAAACACTCTACTACTGGCCAATGCATATTCTTTTAGTTTAAATTAAGCATAGCAACTGTACTCTGTAACCAAGTTTATGTAAATAAACACTGTCAGCTATTACAAAAGATAACTTTGAACCAGCTGGGTTATGTCGACTGCACTTCAGATCAAACGTCTAAGCTTATAGCTTTCAACCACTTTTAACTGAATTACGCGCCGTAAAGGGTAATGTGTTTATCAGTCCATATACGTTCTTTTGTGACACTGCAGACACCAAAAGCGAGGGTCCATTTTCATGATTATGTTTTATCTTAATCTAGTAAGAAATATGTCATACTCTCATTGCTTTAATTTCTATGTATTATTGATACCATTTATGTGATTCCAGCCCCACCGGATCCAATTGTGAACCTAAAGTATGCAAAACCCAACCAAACACGAGAAAAAAAACATCAAAATCAGTCTCGACCTTTAGGGGGAGTTCAGTAACATACACACATATAAAACAATAAAGATTTATTTATTGATTTATTTGGGATAACAAACATTTGACCTATGTATGTTGCTTAAACAAACAAAAGCATTGAGGAATATTAATAGAACAATCAATACCAGCCGCTATCCACAGCTCAATTTACCGAAAGAGTGGGCACTATTTTAATATAAGAAAGAGTAATGAAATATATATAAAGATAAAGCAATACTATTATTGAATAATGATGATAAATTATTGAAGTACTCCATCTCAGCATAGCGCATTTGGCCTAAGATTGTAGAAATTAAACAACATTCATAATGTCTCTTCCTTGGATGGGTGACCGAGAAAATAATTATCTCGTGCTCTTCTATGCGATCTTGTGAGTAATATAGTTTTAAACTGCCAATTCGTAGCACTACTGGTGAAATACAAAGAAATGCTGTGTCGATAATAAAATGATAACCTGGAACGCGATAGCAAAGTTATTATGCCGGCTGACATAAATACATGTTCCAACGCAGATTAGTCGGATCGCGGTATCCGAGCACAGACAATTCACTCGGCGGAAGTACTTCCCTTTACGCTAAGGCAATGGCCACTATATACTTCTCTACAATAATGTTAATCAGTAAATTATACAGATATAACCCAATATCAGCTCCAGATACTTAAGTCCATTGAGTGGAGGGCCAAAAGGCTTATCGGCAATGACGATCTTTTTTTATAAAAAGCATAGACATAGACAAAAGGTAGCTAGCCTTTCTAGTTTTTATAGGATACCTTTCGGAGAGTGTGCAGCAGAATGGTACAACCTTGTTCCGCCGGTCCCATTTTTTCATCGGACAACCAGATTTACAAATAGGTGCCACCTTTATATGGTTGATATATCAAAGGGTAGCTTTAAGGGTTTTGGTTCCAATTTTGTCATACGTACCGGAGTCTGTGTCTGTGTTTCCTGATAAATACAATATCTTCTTCTTCAATTCACGAGTGAATAGGTATCTTCTAAACAAGCGTGTCAGATCCTAGATCGCATTGTCGCTTACCATCAGGCAAGATAATGCTCAAGCGCCTGCCATTGGACTATAAAAAAAAACAAGATGTAAAGGTGCAATGGACGCAACATATTTAAAAGTTGACGACCTTTGTATATCGCAAATCTGAGGTCCCGGCTCGATCTCCAGCTGTGTTATTTTGAAAACGAAAACGAAAAGTTTTCTATATTGCATCGGCTCTAGGTATTGTGGTACCATCGCCGTTTCTAATTTCTATAACACAAGTGTTTTAGCTACTTAATTTGGGTTCAAAACAATGTATGCAATGTTGTCTTATATTTTTTGAAGGGTTTACAACTCTTAGAATCTCTGACCGACCTGCCTGGCCTTATGAAATTCTAACCTTTTGGTTGAGCAATTAATGCAGTTTTTGTTTCTTGAACTTTTCTTTTATTAACAATATTCTTACTACACGGATAAAGGTTGTCCAGGAATAAAATTCTGGGTTCCACCTCAACGAGGTCTTGCTACTAACTTGTCAAGCAAATGCTCAATTATAGAAGTGTAAATATAATATTTTAGTTATATAACTTGAAACGACAGTTAATTGTTACAAAGCAAGTGCTTTCCTGCGGATAAACAAAGTAAAATTAATTAAAAATCTCAAAAGAACAGAAAATGTAGTACTGATACGAAATTGGAAAGCGAGCAATTAAAAAAAAATAAAAAACGAAGCGAAACACGTTCAATTTTAGTGTTATATCACAAAATGAATTTTTTTTATTATTTTTTTACATACATACAATAACGCCTTCTCTCCGAAGTGTTTGGTAGATATTACATATTTCCACTTTCTGCAATCCTGACATATATATCTAGCTTCTTCGACTCCCATCAGACCTTTCATACAAGCTCGTCGGTTATGGGTCTTTTCATCGTTATTATTCATTAAATTGCTAGAAATTTTATTAAAAAAATACCATTTGTCCTAGGTGTCTGATGAACTGGGGTGCTGGGTCGAGTTACCTCCTCGTAGAGGTGGCTGACAATCCGACGGGAAGTAACGGTTCCCTCACATTCCAATGATTAAACAGGCCTGCCACGCAGGTTTTGCATGAAATCTTCTTTAAACTACTGCTTGAATTCAGAAGCTTAAAAGGTAAAACGACCGTTTTGATTGCTACCGTTTAGGGAGGTACGCTCGAAGTATCAGGAGATAGCGCTGAGGACGCATATGTCTCTTGAAAACTCAATCGGTCGTTGCAGTGGCCTGCCCACAGGTATAATGCCAAAAGGTAACATAAGTCTGTATTTTAAGGTTATTCGCAAGACACTCCTAGGAGACTTAGGCGACACAACAGCAAGCGTAATGTATTTGTCACTCATGTAAAACAATAAAAAAGGCGTCAGACTGACTCCAATCTGCACTTGCATCAATTATTTAGTATCTATATGTATATCTTTATATTGTGTATTTATGTTTGGGTAAAAGGTTTTATTTAATAAATATGTATATATTTGAAATCTAAAATGAGATCTGTAGGAATTATCGGTCGAGGCGCAGCGTAATATCGCATTTCATATTGCATCGCGGAGGAGTAGTGTGCGATGCGAGACGTTTATTGACAGCGCCAACTTTATGCTGGGAGTGGGAAAAATTGCTATGATCTAGCAGGAAATACTTCTTATAAAAGTTTTATTTATTTTGTACGTCTATATATTAACAAAAATGTTTTAATATAAAAAGATTTTTATCAAATTCAGTAGAAATTAGTTATAGGGAAGAAATGTTTTAGCATTTAAGTGTCAGGTTTTTAAATCTAATGAAATTGTCACAATTTCTTTTTGTTTGTAATGAAAGTGTATTTTTAAATTTATATTTCAATGAATGGTACATTTCCGTGAAATAGTTTAATATGATAAATACTGCAGTAATTTGATTTTTCTATGAGTTTACTTGTAACGATTGTGCCCATGACTGTGTATGTACTATGGGCATTGCTTGAGCATTGTTACCGAGTCATATTTTTAGCTAGCGAAGCTCCAATGGATCAGTTTCAATGACGAAATTTATGTGACGCCATATAACTATGAATTCTCAGCCGATTTTCATTTTTTTTATTAAATCGAACCAACAGGTTTAGGACCAGATAGTGATGGATTTTCCGAATTTTGAAATCTGCCTAAATAGAAAAATTATGACAAATAAACGTTGATCCAATAAGATTTCGCATTGAAACAAAAGGCGCAAGCTTTTTGAAAGTTTTCATTCTTATGGAATTTTAAAATTTGCCGAACATTATTGTTTTTGTATTTTGTTTAATTTTTTTTTTAGTATCACACTTCGCTCCAATATATGGAGCCAAGCTTTATGCTTAGCGGCTGCATCGACCTAGTTTATATTATATTTATTTATATTATATATTTATTGTTTAGTGTCCATAGTGGTATTCACAATTTAATTTTGAACTAAACAGTGCATACGCTTTATGTAACAACTATAATACCATGTTATATAATAACCATTATAGCTGGTTCGATCTTAATCCAATGTTAGATATTTGTGAAAATATTACCTTCGATATTGATGACACGATAATAGCTAATAGCAGGAGTCGACGCGTCTGCCAGCGTCAGAGCACTCGATCGGATAGCGGAAGGTCGTAGATTCGTATCCTAGGGCTCGGGAATGTGGTTGTTTTTATAGGCATATTTTACATCTTATAAAAATATGGCATTGTAAATGAAATAAATAAATAAATACAAAACTAAGAGCTTGCTATTGAACACAAATATAAACATATTTTAATCATATAGTTTATAAAAACACACACAAAAGTCACACGCCAACACTTCGTATTGGAATAAAAAACCTTTCCCAAAAAACCTTTAGTATGACGCAAAAAAACAGCGTATCCCAAACTCACAAAGCCGCCCAAAAATAAAGGCGTCACAATCAACGCCGGTGACAAATTCACTGGCACCCAAACTTTTTTCATTTAGCAAATTTTGCTAACAGCCAGGGTTTATTGGCTTTCATTAATACGGCTCCTTCACTCCGCAAAGCTCTAAGAAAGAATCGCTCTATAGCTATTGGTTGGGAAAGTTCGGCACACTGTCACACCGATGCGTTATTTTTATTTGATTTTAATCGGCTACACGGTCATTTTTAAAGATATAATAGAATTTTTGGAGAACTTATTCACGCAGTGGATAGTGCGGTGCCCAGAAAATACCATTTTAATTATCACTATACTTCGAAAGACACGTTATGTCATCGTTAACATGTACCAATTCTCGAATTCCTTTTAGTATTTCCATTCATAGTGAAGGTCTGTCCCGCAGCAGGGGAGATACTAATATTCTGAATTGACTTAAGATAGAGACAGAAAATAGTGTGAAGATAATAAACAGACACAAAACACACATACAAATATTGTAAAAATAAAATGATTGAAAAAACATCGTGTAACCGGTGTGCAGCAGAAAATATGATCAAATTTGAATGGAAGAACACTGATTTTTGGCTATCGCCTTGCAAATGAACGCGGGTATTAGCACAATCCAATTATGATCTGTGTAGCGCGAGGTTAAAAATATTGAAAAAGAAAATAGCTTCTATTTAATCTTTAAACTATACTATATGCAACTCTTCGCTAGACCCAATAAACAACGAAGGTTTATTAAAAATTATACACAGATTCAGAGCCTCCTCTGCAATTTTCAATTTTTAATTCTGCCCTAATGCGCGTGGCTCAACTATGTCCCTGAGGAATAATATACTTTTTAAATAATTCTGGTGATTACCCTTCACATATAAAGGAATATCCTACTCTCTTTTAATAAGTGTAAACGACCACAACCTTATATGCCTACGTTAACTATCATAAGGTTTTACCATCTAAACTATCTAATACGAAACTATAAAGTAGTCTGGCTGCATCGCTTATGGGAGAAGACAGAATACCACGGAACATACTTACATTTCTAGAAACTATGTTCGATTCTGCCAATAATCATCGTCTGATACTTTCGTTCTGAGCACAGTCCACTAGCAAATAGTGGATATCTTCGATTACTCTGCATGTATTACAATTTGGCGACTCTAACATTTTCATAAGGAAAGCAAATTTGTTTCGCAGAATATGTCCAGAACGCAGTCTTAGAGCTATTTTCACATGGAGTTTATATTGTGGCAAATTCCTTTTTCTTGTAATCGTAAATAACTAGGCCATATATTGGAGCGGAGCGTAATATCTAAAAAAAGAAAAAAAAAATTCGATGGGAATTTTTGCGAATTTCAAAATTCGGGCTCCGTCACAATCTGGTCCTAAGCCTGTTGATTCGATTGCACACAAAAAATATTAAAATCGGTTAAGAACTCTGGAAGTTATGGCGTAACAGACATTTCGCCATTGAAGCTGATCCATGGGAGCTTCGCTCACTTCGTTCGCTCCGCTCCAAAAATATTCTTTCCATCTGCTATTTACATTTTCTGTACCTTTATTTAAATTTCAGTGTAGTGAGTTCTAACATATATTTTGATACCATCAGTAAATCCGTTTTCTTGCTAAAATCAAAAGTTTAGGTGCCCACTACATCGAAATTGACCTTATATAGTTTTGACATCTCAGTAGAATGACGTCTACTGCTGGAAAAAAAACCTCACTAAGAAGTAATAATAATAATGTTTCTTACATTAACACCAATTAGCCTAGTCCAAAGTAGGCACTATAAGGCTTGTGTTATTTATACTAGGGTAATGGATAGACAAAAAAGAGATATAATGCCATAATCTTTACTCTTGTCTTAGTGGTAGTAGTAAAAAAACATTATTCGAAAACGTCTATTTTGTGGTCCAAGGGTGGTGCACACTGATACCTCTAATATTATTAGTTCTAGACACAACGTGCGTTATTAACATAAATGATTATTAAAAAATGTTTAACTACAAATACTTCGAGACTTTTCCTTTCTTTAATTTTGCTTCATTGCTATTAAGCAAATGAATCTGCGAAAGCTTGAACAATGACGTAGTCGAATTATAGGAACAATCTTAATCTATCGAGTGAGAAACCCTTTACGACTGTGTGACAGGCAACCGTTTAATACAGTCACGACGGAGTTGGTCGGATTAGCGACACAGTCGCTACATCCTTACAACTGGGGCACCGGAGTAATGTATTACGAGGGAGCGGGAAAAAATGCCGCTGAATAAATGTTCAGACAGGCGACATTCGCTACCTGCGCCGATGTCGGGGAAATAATCTCGTGATCTCCGATAATCTATACCTAAAAAGGTGCCTTGCATTCTGTCTGATCTAATTTAGGGTTTTAGGTAGTTAACCTCTCCGTTTTTTATAAGAGACATTTCGAAGATTGTGAAGCAGAATTGTATAGGTTTGTTCAGCCGTACCCATTTTTTCATCGGACAAAAATACTGTCAAATAGGTGCTACCATTATATGGCTGATATACAAAAAAGTCGCATTAAACGTTCTGGTTTTAATTTTGTAAACCACCGAAGTGAAAGTTTTTGCCTGAGGCTGTGTTTTCTAACAAATACTATTTAAAGGTCTGTTCTAGACAGGCGCGTCTCATCCTAGATCGCGTAATTGTTTATCATCAGGCGAGATAGCAGTCAAGTGCTTTCCTATTCACAATAAAAAGTGTTAGGGACAAGAGGTTGACCTTTCTATCATCATTATTACCTCACTTGTAATTTCCGTTTTCCCATTTTTTGTTCTAATGGTGGTGTGTTGTAATTACCTTCAGAATTACAGTGTCATTAGTCGCTACTTACGACCCCCTTAAGTGTGTGAAGAATTGTAAGTGAATCAGAACGTTTATCTCTCCATATAGGTATACTAGCCGTCACCCGCCAGCTTCGCTGGGCTTATAATTATTTCTTTTGATAGATATATGTTTACTTGAATAGTAGATTTGTCATTAACTAACCTACTTATTTCAGAAACTTTTGCAATAAATTACGCCCAGAGAATTAGGCGGGTGACGGCTAGTCAGCATATAAACATAAAGTGTCTACTCTTAACTGTGCAACCCACCGAATAAAATGAATCCAGGAAAAAGTTTTTAAAAGTAAATCGATAAAAAGGTAAAGGATCCATCGAATCCAAAAATAAGTAGCATTGAACCATCTACAGATTTTCCCGTGACAATTGGTCATCCCATACAGCAGTTTCATCGTGGTTAAGTGACGAAGAAAAACACATTCATTATATTTGAGTTAGTTCCACAAAAATTCTGAGAGTAGTCAATGGATTGAGAATTGCTGTACGTAAGCTTTACGTATGACCTGCAAATAAATGGTCAACAAAAAACGAAACAAAATACTCCGGACACAAAAATACATATTAAAATCGGTAAAAGCAAAAAAACTTTGATGCAAAAAAGCGAAATTTCGCAAAGCAATAATATCAAAACGTACCGTAAACAGGTTGGGTTCGCAGCCGAATAGTTGTACAAGC
This sequence comes from Calamotropha paludella, assembly GCA_927399485.1. Lineage (NCBI taxonomy): Eukaryota > Metazoa > Arthropoda > Insecta > Lepidoptera > Crambidae > Calamotropha > Calamotropha paludella. The sequence goes on from OV656828.1 coordinate 16,347,550, forward strand.
GGAGTGCAGTTGAACAGCGCTGCAAACAAAGCGACCGCTTCGGTGGGTGCGATGCAAATAGTTTGAGATACTACGTCGCCCGCCGCCCCCTTAGTTAGCGCTCATTTACAAGATATACCCGACTAATTGTGAGAGGCGCGACTCACGAGGCGACCGGAGTGTGGGCCACGGCATTAGATGTAGCGAAGTTGTCTTAAGTTTTTACATAACATTATGATATTAATTTCCTCACCGCAATGCAGGTGCCTTCATTGTGGATAGAAACACGGTTACCTCCATAGAAGCGGTTAACTGGAAGTAAATAAATAAATACAGGGCAATTCATTCTGATTAATTTAATTCCGAATTTAGGTTTTAAATATGGACAGTATATAACAATCTATACACGTATGTATAAAAAATTCCTGTCACAGTGTTTGACCGCGATGAACTCCGAAACTACTCAATCGATTATGATGATTTCTTTTTTATTTTGCTATATTTGTTTCAACTTAGGACATAGGATTAGTTTTACTTTAATTTATAATGAAAACAATATTGCAAATGATAATAAATGAGCCACAGCAATGCGTGGCTGGGTCAGCTGGTATAATATATAAATGAGTACCTATATAACAATCATTATATTGATCAAAATGCTTAAGCTCATCTCACAAATACCCTACCAGGATTCAAATCCAAGTTGATTGACGCATACATAAGCGTGATCGCTACTGTTGTACCAATCAGCCGTCAAGATGTGCAAGTGGAAATATGGTCGCCTCAGTATTTAATTTTTCAACGTTACCTACTTGTAAATATATTATTTACGATTCCCACTTTCGTAACTTCTAATTTGTTATTTAGGAGTTCGATGGAGCAGTGATTAATGAATTCGATTTGCGCTTGCAGAGGTTAGCCCCGCGGCTAAGTTAATAATAATTATAAAATTTACGTATTCAACTAAAAGGTGGTCATTTATAAAATTAAAAAGAATTATAAAAATGAAATGATAATTGACAGTAGAGCCTTTGCATACCACGTTTCGTTTAACGCGCCGTAAACGCGCGTTTGCATGGATACAAACACGATCAGACGCAGCTTGATTTTTGAGCTTATGTAGGTGTTCGAAATTCTACCTGCAAAATTCAGTCTCAATCTCAATTCAGTTTATTATATTGAAGGCATGTCCCTGATCGATAAAGATGATCTCATTTCAAGTACCTTCATTGTAAAATCGCCATCTCTTATGACTTGTTCGTCCTTAGTTTATAATTATGCAGCTTATGAAGCTTCAACTTTTTCTTGACAGCGACGATGGTGGGTAGTTTGTTGGCAAATAGCGTTACGCATGTGATGCCCGCACTATGTGCTATTTAGTCATTGTAAGCGTGTACAAAATCCAACTAACAGAATAACAGCAAAAGTTTATTTCTCGTCCACAAACCGAAGTATAATGTTTCAATTGACAGCAAGAAAACCCTTTTATAGTATGAAATGGTGGGAAGAAAAACCCCACTTTGACTATCAACCAAATATCTAAAGAAATGATTGCTAGAAAAATTCAACTGGTCTTAGGTGTTTGATAGGATTCACATTCACATTGCGTCGCTACCCGGTTGAATACTCTTCCAAATTATTTACCGAAACCTTGGCAGACCGATCGAATTTTTGCTGTCAATTTTTTTTTAATCCAATAATTATATGACTGTTTCTTCTTTATAACTTGTTAGATATTTGCAAAAGTATTACATACGATGTTGAAGGACGTAACTAGAACGTAGAGGGGAGGCACTGGTGTCAGCTTAAAAAACACTTGGGAAAAAATCTGGTTTGTCAAGGTCTCGGAAGCACACTTGGAAGAGTACTAGCCCTGATAGCGAAGGGATGTATTAGATATCAAAATCCAATTACATATTATTATAATAGAAATAAAATCCGACGATCTGGTGAAAGTCACGGGAAGCACCTGGATGCGAGCAGCGCAGGACCGGTCCTCGTGGAGATTCTTGAAGGCCTTTATCCAGCAGTGAACGTCATTTCGCTAAGACTAACGACGACGAAATAAAAATTGCAACTTTGACGAGTTCTTGTTCAAATGAAGAATAAGGTAAGAAGGTACCATGCAAAAGACAAGTAATAAACCAAAAGCATTAGCAGCTCTTCGAAAGCTTTTGTGTATTTGTCAATCGTACGCTGAAGTTCATGGGCAGCACGCAGATACAAGTCGAAAAAGTGAGTTCTTGGTATTCAAAGCAAGAAACAAATGCTACTCTCACGTACCACATATAACTCTGTGCGGCACGCGTCTTAACAAAGTAAGTTCATATTTGATAAAATCAGGCGTTGCTTGGCGGAAGTCCATATCCATGAGTAAAACAAAAATATGTAGCCTACTTCCGCAAAAGTAGACTACATATTTTATTTACTTATAAAGTCAGTTCATTTAAGTATCTGGAATATTGGATTACTGATGACTTGTATGTGTGATAATAAAGACATTGAGAGGAAACGTAGGGAGCTGTCCGTTCGTTCGTAGTATGTTGGCTCGCAGATTTGCACGTTGTACTTTATTCAAGGCATATTGCCAGTCCTTCTACACGTGCAGTCTGTGAACGATGCGGGAGTACGGCGCGCTGCGTGTCCAGTATAATAATGCGTTTAGGGCTGCTGGGGCTACCACGCTTTTGTGGCGCCTCCGCTATGTTTGCTGAGGCACTGACCGATGATTTTGATGCATAAATCCGGAAAAGATGTGCCTTGCTATTAAAGCGCATGCGTGGTAGCCCGAACAGTATCCTAAGCGCACTGTTTGAGCAGTGGAACTCGCCGATACTAAAAGCGTGGGTAAAGCTATGGCCCCTCTTATTTATAGATAGTTATTTTGACATTGTTTTATTTGAATTTTATGTCAACTGTTATTCTATATATGTATGTTTATGATAGTGACATTTCTTATTATTTCACATTCTTTATAATGCTCACAGCAAAGGAGTGGAACTCTCTCCTTGCGTCTGTATTTCCTGTATTTCCGAGTACTTATAGCTCGTCCATTTTCAAAGTCAGGGAGAATAGGCACCTTCTGGGTTAGCTCGTTCCATTGTGGACCCATTCAAAATACTGGCATTTTTTAAATATGTTTAACTTTCATAATCGTTAGCAGATTGTTGAGTTTTCTTCAATAGTCTGCCTTTGTATACACCTCAAAGGTGAGAAGTTTAATATCGTTTCTGTATAAACATCCCAGATTCCCCTATGAAAGAATATATGTACTACAGTGTGGCTCAACGCATGCTTTCTGCTATCTAGTGTAAGGAGCACTCAAGTGTAAGGGATGCCTCCTTCAGTAAATAATAAATGTAACTCAGCGATGAATATGCCCGCATTACATATGTACATAGTTATGCGACGCTGATACATTCAATCAACATACAAATACATCGCGTTGCGTCATCCATCTCGGTTTATTTACGAGCCGGCGAACAGGGCGGCGCGTTTACAACATACGAGGTAGAACCCACCTAAATAAAACCTCTAACTGTACAAGTAGGAAAGTGTTAGTATTAAGTGCACATTTGAAGGTGTTGAAAACGGAAAAGTAAATACCCTAAATATAAAAGTTACTGAGAGAATAAGATAAGAGAATATAAGACCCAGAGAATAAGATTCTAGGTTCTTTTTTGTTTATTATTTGTAAACTAATTTATTGTTTTGATATTTTAGCTTTTTTGAAGTGAAAACTTCTTTACCATCGTTGTGATTTCGGTGACGATGAAACGAAAAAGCGACAGTAATAAGAGACAGACACATAAATTCTTAAGATTGACCGTAGGAGAAAATGAGGTAGGAAGCGTTATACAGTGTCTCTTTGAAACGAAAAAGCAACATTAAAAAGAGAAAGAAACATAAATTCATAAGATTTAACGTAGGAGAAAATGAGATAGGAAGCATTATGTACGTGTGTTAGTACATGTTTGTGTGCGCATGCGAAGTACAAAGCTTGGGAGAAGGCATCACAACAACCATGGTATTTTGTATACGTGTACGTATTATTTTTGAAGATTTCACTTCTACCACGTGTGAATCGCACACATGCTTTTTTAAATTATTTTTTGTGGCTTGCATGTGAGTTAGAGAAATCTGTAAACTTGCATTGTTTTTGATTAATAAATAAATTAATTACAAGCAAGACTTGCAAGCAAAGATTTTGGGATTATTTTAGTGCCTAGAGTATTATTCTTGAGTTTATCAACATTTTCTTTTTTATTTCCTACGGAATGGTTGCGGAATCTTATATTCACATATTTGGAAATAACAGCAATTGTCACCTATCAAGCTAGAAATGACGTACGTGACCTAGTTACAATCGAAGCAGAATATGTGTATGTTCCTTAACTGTTATCGTTACATTTAAAACCAATTTCACAAGAAAAAAAATTACTTGTCTCGAATATTTTGATCTCGAACGTTTTAGATATAAAATTAATCAAGTATTTTAGAAAACGATCAATTTCAGAAAAGTGTTTATTTAAAGCTTTTTAAAATGATTCAAAAGCATCGATTGTGAACGGAAGCCTGATCACCAAACAACAACATCAACTGTCGTTATTTTACCAACACAAAACTGTTCCGCACAGTGGTCTTATTGTAATGCAAATTAAAGTGAGGGGGTTCCTTTAGAAACACTTTCACCTAGCCATCTCGCATGTCATCCCCATGTCTTTTTATTTCCATTCCAGTCCGTGTGTATTTTTGTGGATAATATTTATTTTTTTACACAATATATTCCATACAAACGTTCACGTTCAAATTAAATGACTTTAATTTGAACGTAAAGATCTTTTTTATCGAATAACTTACTTTTTTAATATATTCTATTTTAATATCTAAGTGGCAAAAAGAAGGAAAAATATACTTAAAAGTAGTTGAAGATACTTCTGGAGAGGTACTGGAGACGAGATCGTGCTCAAATGCCTACCTATTTATAATTAAAAAAAATCTAGATGTATCCATTGACCATGAAATCCAACGGATATATTATAATTGTAAGAATTTTTAATAATAGATAGACCACCAAAAGACTAAAAGAAGGCTTTTTTTTACTTTTTTATAATTTAATTTTCTGTTAAAAAATTCGGTGACTATAAAATCAAACCCATAATTCTATATTTTTCTGATACGTATTCATATAGTGTTTTACTAACCAAGTTTTAAGTTTATTTGTCAGATCTATTAAAACTCGGCGTTCTGTCTAGAATTCCATGAAACCCAATTACCCGACTGAGTCCCCGTTTAGAGAAACTGTTTACGGAACCAATTCTCCTGTGCACCGGAAGTGCAAACGTATAAATAGCTCCACTAGTTTAATTGATTTGCACTGTGATTTCTACAACTCATACCGAGAATCTATGTATTAATAATTTCTGACTTTTAATTTTATCATGTCTGTTTTACTTGTATTACGTAGAAGTCCGTAGAACTGAAGAGTCGAAAAAGTTTGACGACCGTTTGGTGCAATGATAGCTATCCTGCCTTTCGCAACGACGGTCCTGGGATCGAGTTCTGAAAGATGTTTATAAGATGAATACGAGCATTTGTACCTGAGTTATGGGTATAAAGTATTATGACGGGACATTGTCGAGTTGACTTTGTATTGTACACTTGTAATGTCAGTATCAAAATTATAAAATTCATGGATTCATAGAGTAATGTCTGTTTTTTCACAGACGAGCCGCAGACAAATACTTGGATATTAAATTCGCCGAATAGTGGTTATACTTATTTTTTAATCTTCTTTTTCCATTTTATTTGTGTCTAATTTTTTGGTTTGCGTAAATTTATTGTAAACTTTTATTATATCTCTTTTAGGCCTTGCCAGAATACCAGCGCACTGTGACGTGTCACAGTGTAAGGCATTATGCTGCGGCAGAGTCCTGATTGGCCCTCACGTTTTTTTAATATTATTATGGGTATTTTTTAACTCAGCTTTTAATAGTGGGATTGATAGTCACTGTGGGGCTAATAATAATAATAATTTATTATTATTATATTTTTTATGTTTTGTTTAAAATGTATGCTATGGGCCGATAAAATCTTTCTTTCTTTCTTAAATGCTGTACTAGCCGTCGCCGCCGCCCGTCTTTCCATCACTGGCGACGTAATTACGGGCTTCCTAGTACCAGTCTCTGGAGGGCAGTGATTAAGTGTATCTACATGAATATAATATTTTTATATTGTGCATAATTATAATAGTTAGACAAATTATCTATAAAATAATAATTTATATATATTTGTTTCGATTAGAGTAATTTATACTTGAGTTTATATACATAATTATTTATAAAAACTTGTATCGACGATTTATTTACAACTAAATACAATAATATGTACAGTATAGGTAAATTTTGCATTTAATAAACATAATTTTTTAATATTGTTCGTAGAACAATGTTGGTAGGTTTATAAAAACTAGCCAAGACAGACCTTAGGCTACAATACATTATCTTATGTTATGGAGCCTGTCCGTAGTGGTAGTTCCTTGCGAAGATTCGGAGATGAGTGAAACTCGAGGTCAGGATTTAGAATGGTTTATTCTCCTTTTTTTTTTTTATGCAAAATGCACCCTCCGGCCACGGGGGAGGGAGGTGGTGAATCCTCTATGGATACTTCGGGCCGGCCCGATAGTTATGTCAGACTCGTACTGACTAAACACCACCTGGGATTGGCTTGCACCCGGAGAAGGTCATAAGCCGTCATCTGAGGCGACCACCCCTCTAGAGAGGGGTGGCGCAAACCGTTTATTCTCCAGAAAACACACGTATTTATAGGCGGACAGTGACGTACGACGGTGCGGCTCGTAGCTCCTGCGGCGGTGTGCGAGTGAGACGGCAACATCGGACCTCTCGAGCGGACCTTATAAATATAAGTCGGTTCCTCGACGGTCGCTCTCCAGTAGTCTTGGGCATAGTAGTTCGCAACTGAGATCGCTCAGTTTAGTTCGCCGCCCCTAAACGAACTAGTTCGCTCTTCTAGTTCGTCAGCTCCCCTCGAATCAGTAAAGGGCAGATCGTTTTGATACTACTCTGGCTGCATGTGATAACATTATGGAATGCTGTGCCTTTACGTACAAATTTTGTAGTCTAAAAACAGCAAAAACCTCCAAATGAATAGAAGTAGTGATTAAAATATCATTGTATAGTTAGCATTTTTCGAATATGTATGTACCCTATACGTAAATTATTTTTAAAATGTATTTATTACAGAAATTAATTAATTGTTAAAAGTAATTGTTGTTATACATCGGAAACATAAGTTAAATGATGACAATAGTGTTTTATTATTTAAAATTAACAATTCATTTTCACTCAATAACCAAAGACCCACTGATTGACAGGCCAAGGAACTAAAAGAGCATGTGCAGTGAGCGAGCGACAGTATTAGTGTAGTGCCGTCCCGTTCGCCACGCTCGCTCATTCGGTTACGAACTAATGAACTATTGAACGGGGAATGAGGGAACTAGTTCGAGTAGTTCATCTGTGGGAGCGCTCTTAAGACCTAGTTCGTTCGCGAACTACACAAGACTACTCTCCAGTATACGCGCGGCGCCCGTAGATGCGACGACTCCCACAGCACTCCCCTTCAAGAGAAGCGTACGTTTCTCCTCACCGATCGTCCGCTTCTCGTAACGTATGGTTTGCTTGCTGATGTGGGTGTCGTCGTGTCTTGATGTGGCGTCGGCGCTGCGTTGATGTTAGGAACACTTGATATCGCTTCTGTTGGTTCTTGAATGACGTAGGCTGGTTTTAGCCTGTCCAACGATACAACTGCAGTACGTAACGGTAATTGAATCTTGAAGTACTTCTCATACCGCTTCAATACTTCGTAGGGACCATCATAGGGTGGTGTTAGCGGCGCCCTTACGGCGTCATTTCTGATGAAAACATGCGTACACGTAGCTAGGTCCTTGTACACAAATGGCTGGCACGATGGGTGTGATGCTTGCGGGGCTGGAGTTAGTGACGTCATCGTGTGAGAGAGACGGCGTACTAACTCAGCGTCTTCTATTTTGCTCTCAGTAGGTATGAAGAAATCTGATGGTATGCGAAGCGTAGTCCCATAAGTCATTAGGGCTGGACTTAGGTTGTTGTTTTGACGAAGTGCGGTGCGTAGGCCCAGAAGGACCGTAGGTAGTTCGTCTGCCCATTGAGTAGTGGTGCCGCGCGCCATCAGGGCGGCCTTCATAGTGCGGTGCCATCTCTCCACTTGACCATTTGATTGTGGATGGTAGGCCGTAGTACGCAGTCTTGAGATGCCAAATTTCTTCATCAGCCCGTTGAATAGCGCGGATTCGAACTGTCGGCCCTGGTCTGTGGTTATGCGAAGTGGACAGCCGAATCGCACTATCCAGTTGTTGTACAGTGCTTGTGCGACAATCTCTGCAGTGATGTTTCTCACGGGTATTGCTTCGGGCCATTTGGTGCAGCGATCGATGATCGTCACGCAGTATCGATATTCATTCGATAGTCACAGTGGGCCGACTATATCGATATGAATATGTTCAAACCGTTGCGAAGGCGGGAACTGATTCGGAGTGGTGGTCACGTGACGATTCACTTTGGCTCGCTGGCAGCTAACGCAGGCTTGTGTCCACTGACCCACTTCTTTATTCATTGATGGCCAGAAGAACTTGCTTGAAATCTGCTTCCGTGTCGTCCGCACGCCCGGGTGGCATAAACCGTGTTGCGCTTTGTAGGCTGCGTAACGGTATGCAACTAGAAGGTAAGGACGTGGCGTTGCGGTCGATAACTCGCAAGTGATGGGTTTATCGAGTCCTGGTAGAGATACTTGTCCGAACTTGAGGTTAGCTTGTTTCTTCAGTTGTTTCAATTCTTCGTCGTTTTCTTGGTCGATACTCAGTTGTCTGTAGTCTATGGACGTCGGGCATTGGATTTCTTCGAGCCTTGACAACGCGTCTGCAACAATGTTTTCTTCTCCTTTAACGTACGATATTCTTGAGCAAAATTGACTGATGAAATGAAGTTGGCGTTCTCTTCGTGGTGTATCACTGCTACTCGCCGATCTTGTGAGTGCATAAGCGAGCGGTTTGTGGTCGGTGTATATTACCACATCGCATCCCTCGATCAGTCGGCGGAAGTGCTTGACAGCTGTGTACATAGCGAGTAATTCGCGATCGTACACACTGTATCGGCGTTGCGTGTCACTCATCGCTTTCGAAAAGAATGCGATAGGTTTCCAGTGGTTGTCAATCTTTTGTTGCAGTATTGCGCCGAGGCTGTGGTCGGATGCGTCTGACATGATGGCGAGGTCGCTGCCTGGGACTGGATGACTGAGTATGGTTGCTTCGGAAATGCTTTGTCGGCACTTTTCGAAGGCTTCTTCAGCTTTAGGTGTCCAGTCGATTGGCGTCTTGTCGTTCTTTTTTCTGTTGTGGAGATATTTGTTTAGTTCGACTTGTAGTTCGGCTTGACAGGGCAGGCAGTCGCGGTAGAAGTTAATCATGCCGAGAAAGCGACGGAGTTCGATTATGGTCTTCGGTTTCGGGTAGGTCGCGATGGCTTCAGTGCGTTCTTGGCTTGGTTTAATGCCTTCCGCGGAAACTTCGTAGCCCAAAAAGGTTATTGACTCCTTTTCGAACTCGCATTTGTCGATGTTCAGCGTAACTCCGTACTTATCCAGACGTTGAAGTACTTGATGAAGAAGTTGTTTGCTCTGTTCCTTGTCTTCAGTACACAAAAGAATATCGTCGACGAAACAGAAACAGCCTTCTATCCCTCTCAGCACTTGATGCATGAAACGTTGGAATTGGTTTGACGACCGTTTGGTGCAACGGTAGTGATCCTGCTTTTCGCACCAACGGTCCTGGGTTCAAATCCCGGAAGGGGCAGATGTTTTTATGATGAATACGAACATTTGTACCTGAGTCATGGGTGTTTTTATATATTTCTATGAATATTACATATCTATGTATCAAATATGTATGTCTATCCGTTACCCTAGTATCCATAACACAAGCCTTACAGTGCTTACTTTGGGCTAGGCTAATTGGTGTGAATGTAAGAAATATTTATATTTTTATTTATTTAATGTTTGACTGGAATTTCGGAGTCCAAAGGTCATGCACGTAAATTCAAACATTCCGAACGGCGTGATTATTGCTGTTTTCGGTGCGTCTTCTTTGGCGATAGGTATCCAGTAGAATGCCATTTTTAGATCGAGCTTCGAGAAGATCTTCTTGTTGTGAAGTTGGTAAGTGAAGTCTTGTATGCGGGGGATCGGGTAGCGGTCGGGTTGCGTAACCGCGTTGAGTCGCCTGTAGTCCCCGCATACACGTAATCCTCCGTCCTTTTTCTTCACGACGTGCAGTGGACTGGCCCATGGACTGTTTGACGGTTTGCAGATTCCCATTTCGAGCATGCGCTCGAATTCAGCTTTGGCGGCCTTGTACTTCTCGGGTGGCAACGAGCGGGCACGGCCGTAGAGGGGAGGGCCCGTTGTTTCTATGTGGTGTATGACGTCATGCTTGCTCGGTTCCTTGAGTGACATCGGGCGAAGTACATCGGGGTATTGTTTGATAATATCGTGATAGATTTGATCGCTGCTAACGACGTGGATCGACTCGGAGTTAATATTTGTTTTGAGTGCGTCGATCGATAATTCGGTGACCTTGTCGACTAGTTTTTTCTTATCCAGGTCCACAAGGAGTTTGAAATGCCGAAGAAAATCCGCGCCCAGGATGGAAGTCTTCACGTCCGCTACGATGAACGTCCAGGTAAAGTCGCGGCGTAGTCCAAAGTTGAGCCTTATCGTTTTGTTGCCATACGTCTTGATTGGTGAATTGTTTGCCGCGTAGAGTTTGTAGGCGTTTACTATGTTGTTGTGTTTCTTGTGCGTGGCGGCCAATACTGAGATGTCAGCACCCGTGTCTACGAGGAAACGTTCGTGAGTGTTGCGATCGTAGACACAAAGGCGATGACTCGTGCTTGGGACACCGACGTCCGCCACAGTCGGTGTCGGCGTTAGTTTTCCGTCTGTTTCTTCCTCCTGCAGCACGGTGATTCACATCGCTTTGCTTTGCCACCAAAGCGATAATGGTATCTGCATTCCCACGTCGAATCTCCAGGCTTCGGTCCAGATGTACGTTGCGTTGATTGCGAACGGGAGCGAGAGCGCGCGCGAAAGGGACGGCGATATCTGGACGTCGAAGATTGGCCGCGCCGTAGTTCCGCGATTTCCAGTGATAACTTCTCAACTTGCTTCGCCAGGGCATCGATTTGTGAGGGAGCCCCGGTCGTAGTTGAAGATGACACGACGGCGATTCTGGATCCTTGAGTGTACTCAGACATCTTGTCCGCCATGGCGGCCAAAGTGTCTAGCGACGATTCGGTGTTTATAGACAGCACATCTCGAACTTGCTGAGGAAAGTGGTTTAACCATTCTATCTTTAAGCCTTCTTCGGTAATCATCCCGCTGCCAAGTTCTCGCATTTTCCGAAGTAACTGGGATGGCTTTTGGTCTCCCAGCTCGAGTCCGCTGATTAGCTTCTGGAAGTTCTTGACATCGGAGATTTCATACGCTGCGAGGAGGCGGTTCTTCACTGCGAGATACTTGTCGGTTGCGGGCGGGTTATACAAAATGTCGGTGAGATGTTGCAGGTCTATTGATTGCAGCTGTTGCAGCAGGTACCGGAACTTCTGGTCGTCTGAAGTCTTCAGTGGGTCTATGACGGCTTCAAATTGTATGAACCAAGCGCGAGGGATGTCGCGCCAAAAGGGTAAGAGCCCGACTGTATCGAGACTGCGTTGACATCGTAGTTCGCCTGTGCAGGTATTCTCTTCTCTTGTTCTTCAGCCATGGTAAGCATCATCACGTCGGGGTCACCAGATATGGAGCCTGTCCGTAGTGGTAGTTCCTTGCGAAGATTCGGAGATGAGTGAAACTCGAGGTCAGGATTTAGAATGGTTTATTCTCCAGAAAACACACGTATTTATAGGCGGACAGTGACGTACGACGGTGCGGCTCGTAGCTCCTGCGGCGGTGTGCGAGTGAGACGGCAACATCGGACCTCTCGAGCGGACCTTATAAATATAAGTCGGTTCCTCGACGGTCGCTCTCCAGTATGCGCGCGGCGCCCGTAGATGCGACGACTCCCACAATGTGATAAGAAGATTATGATATGTTATACTGTTACTTATAAATACATTTCAGGACTGACCATTGAACTTGGCACCCATTAAGACCTCACTTCTTTTGTCGTTGAAGTCACCAACCAAGGCATTTATCATAATGTTGAACTTGGCTCTCATTTCACATTTATGTTTTTGATTGGGATCTAACTTTCTCCTTCTGTAAATGTACTGCTTTAACTTGTGTGGCATAAACTGTGAATTAAAGTTATTCACCGGCTTTTATTTCCTGTCGCCTTCTACATACCACCGCTTCAATAGCATTAAAAAATGCAAAATATATACATATTCTTGACATCTGTGAAAACAAACTATATATTCACTTGTGGCGTTACTAAATACGCCGCTGGGCGCAGATGCGAAGCGAGAGCCGCGTATTTTTCAGAGGCATCTCTTAATTCAAGCAGCTGATGAAATGCACTTTATTGCATATTTTATTGACGCTGTTTATTTGCGCCATTGAGATTCCGATTCTCATTTTCTTTTTCATGGTTTTCGACATGGTGATCTAGTTGTAGCTAATAGTAGTAAAAACTTTTTGTTACATTTTTATTTATTGTTTATCAAGAAACAACAGCTTTTAACATAAAACATTAAAACCAAATTCAGAAAATAGTTTTGGCACATTAGCCTAACAGTTTCCACCTCTAGTTGGTACCGATAAAGTTATCTTGAGTGACAAAAGTGCGAATAAAGTAAACATTATTTAGTGAAAATTATTTAACACATTTGATCAATAATAAAAATAACGATTATATATTTATAAATGAAATGTACAAAAAGCAATTAAATTAGAGTAATCAATGCCTTTTATATCTAAAAAATTATTACAATTACAAAATCAACTTGTCTCAGGATTCAGGTGGGACTCGAACCAGCATCCCTCGCAATCCGCTATACTTGTACAAACATCAATTATCGGTACTTGTAAAAGTGTTATCAATATTACAGCTTAAAATACCTTGAACATGAAGAGACGCCGCTGGGGTTAGCTTAAGAAATTATTTAAAAAATGTTTTCTCAAAAGTTTAAAATAACTCACACCAATTGTTTGACGACCGTTTGGTGCAAAGGTAGCCTACCTTTCGCGCCGACTGTCCTGAATTCGAGACCCGGAAGGGGCAGATGTTTGTGTAATGTATCTTAGTCATGGGTATTTGTATTTATTACTATAAAATATTATTTATTTATGTTAACTTTACATGTATTTTGTTTTGTATCCGTTACGCTAGTATCCATAACACAAGCCTTACAATGCTCACTTTGGGCTGTGCTGATTGGTGTGAATGTAAGAAATATTATTATATTAATATTATTTAGCTTCGTCCGTACTCTCGCCAGATTAAACTTCATTTAAAAATAACAACATTCAACGTTAAAAAATGTACACGCTTTCTATCAGTGGAATGAACGCCATTTTGTATTCACCCCATTTATTTGCAAGGCTCTTGGTTCGTTCCACTGATGTAGATTCGTATATTCTTCAGTACTAATAAGCGTATATGAAGTGGCATTCACGGCCGATGCGCGTCTATTTCAGGTGAATTAAAGTCAGTCGACACCCTCTGGCGAGGTGGCGTCAAAAGCCATTGCGTGTGAATGGCTTGTATGTGGGGTACAAGTAAAAAGCTGTAGCATTTTATTAACTTTTAATAGTTTTTTTTTGCTAGGTGGAGTTCATAAATTTATCCTAAGTAAAATAAATAACCGTGAAAATGTGTTCCCTTATTTTAGTAAATATTTTTAAATCGTTTTAATATTTTTATTTGTTCCTACATAATACGTTTATAGCCACACCCAATAACTTTTCTTAAGTAAAAATTGGTTAACCGTAGTTGTAACTTGTTGGCAGATGTTAATTGGCTAGTAACTGAACTAAAGTACGCCTATTTTTACTGAGGTTATGCTTTGGTAACAGAACTGTAATAACCTTATATGTATTTTATTTTGTCTACATCAATTTTGACGACCGTTTGGTGCAACGGTAACGATCCTGCCCTTCGCACCGATGATCCTGGGTTCGAATCCCGGCAAGGGCAGATGTTTTTGTGAGGAATACGAACATTTGTATCCAAGTCATGGGAATTTATAAATGTTTCCATAAATATTATTTATTTATGTATAATATATGTATGTCTATCCGTTACTTACTTAAGTTAAGTATACAAATTATTCAGTAGCTATTAGGAAGACAATTTTGATTTAGATTTTTTTTAAATACGTTTACCTACACATGTATACATATATGTACCTCTTGTATGTTTGTATATACAGTATGTTATTTATTATTGAACCAAGAATTAAGTTAATAAATTGTATACCTTGCTTTGTTACTTGATAATTAAAAATGCTTTCATAAAGTTATTTTGGATAGTTTTATGTTCAATCACATTATGTTGCTAAATGATTAAATAAATATTATTTCATGGCATTCTTTTTATTTGCTTGATCATTTGAAGGTTATTTGTTAGGGATATTAATAATACTTTTTAGTCTCGGCCTTTTAACTTTAATCCTTACAAAGCATCAACAAAATCCTACCCAACCCTAAAAAACCTTCCCTTTATTTGCATTTAAAAATATAATATCTACTATAATAAATTGTAATAGTCACTAAAGTAAACAGTTTGATCTACAAAAATTAGAGGTTCTTCAGGATTTCATAATTTGAATAATAAAAGTGTGCAAAATGCATAATAACTAAATATAATAATAACTCCTCTAGAAATATTTTTGTTCTTACAAATGAATAATGATAACCACAATTTTCTCTGAGATCGAAACACGAAAATAAAACTTTTCTTTTGAAATTTACACACGTCGTTTGTTCTAATAAAAAACTATTCATGTTATATTTCAAACGAGTTCTCTTCATTCGGAGTGCACTTTTTAAATTAAAATCTATCATTAGCTTTTTCGCAATAACGCTATTGCGTCAATAGACGCGAGCGTATCGGGGTAGTTTGTGGTGCAAGTCAAAAGATACCGCACTTTGTCGCCTTGTACTAAAAAATAATAATAATAATTCAAATTATTTATTCGTTATCGTGAATAGGTAAGCGCTTAACCACTATCTCTAATCTATCTAATATAAGATGTGACGCTTTGCCTAGAAGATATACCTATTCACTTGTGACTTGAAGACCCCTAAATTGTATTTATCAGGAAACACAGACACAGGCAAAGAGTTCCACATCACTTAATCGGAACCAAAACGCTTAGTGCAACTCTTTGGTATACCAAGCATAATGATAATTTGGTATATCACCAGTTGAATCAGCGAGAGATGTTGTCAGGTTCGTGCTATATTGAAATCTGTGATCTCTGCCTACCCCTGCTGGAAAAAGGCGTAATTGTCTATATTTATGTAACAGTTAGGTTAGGTTAGGTTAGAAATATAAAAATAAATACCGAGGACTAGTTGCCATAAGTAGAAATTGTAAGAATATAACCATTATATAAAATCGTCTAATTAATGTCTCTAATTAAAGAATTAATGGAGTCTCTCTAACATAATCCACATAAAAAAACAAAATTATTCTGTTATTGATCGAATAATTAATCGGGATCGAGCTATTAACAGTATGTTAATAGCTCGTTTCGATCAGTATACATATAATAAAAAACAACAAAAGTGCCTCAATTACCGATACTCAAAAATGTTGCAACATCTAGAAGGCGACTTTACCACGAAGTTCTTCAAATAATGATAAATTCTTGGCGCAAACTTGTTCAAAATGCACATGCTAAAACCACTTGCGCACAATCTATTCACTTAATCTTGTCAAACTGAACTCATAACTGAACTTATATCTGTGACAGTCAATCAGCATTTTGAGGAACTATTGTTGTTGTTCCAGCATCGCACACAACTTGCCATCACTTAGCGAAGTGTCGCAAACTTCCACGGAATTCCCGGGAGTGTCTGCTTTGTATAAGTTACTATTTATAAGTTACCTTCACCGTACACGATTTCTTTAGGCCGCGTTCACATTAATCAAAATATTGTAAACTTTCGATTTTTAAATAATGTTTTTGATATTTAAAGAGCCAAGAGGCTCATCGGCAATGAGGATCTTTTCTATAGAAAGCTCAAAAGCCTTGAACAAAGACTAAAGGTGGCTAGCTTATCCATTTTTTAAAGCATACATTTCACAATCAGTGTGTGCAGCAGAATTGCACAATCTTGTTCCGCCGTCCCCATTTTTTCATCGTACAACCAGACTTACAAATAGGCGACACCACTATATGGTAGATAGTTATAGTTCCAATTTTGTGATACGTAGAGTGGAACTTTTTGCCTGAGTCTGTGTTTCCTGACAAATACAATTTAGGGGTCTTCAAGTCATGAGTGAATGGGTAACTCCTAGGCAGGCGAGTCACATCCTAGATCGCATCGTCGCTTACCATCAGGCGAAATACTGGTCAAGCGCATGCCTATTTTCTATAGAAAAAAAAACTTATTTAGGGTTTTTGCGCATAATTTATATTTAATCCTGACGTTTCGATTCCTTTGCACAAGCCGTGATCATAGGATGACTAAGGTAATGGTCGTCATATATTGCCTACTGCCTTTACACTATTTTAATCGGGCACGTTCCAAACTGTTAATATTCATAAAAATTCTGATTGTTTTATTTTGTATTCATTTTAGTTATTCAATTTTCTCTACGATTACTGAATCTACCACCAGTGCGGAAATTGGGAGGCCCTTCCGAGAAGAACTGGCGAAAAAAACTTGTGTAGTAGGCAAAAAATTTGTTGAATTTAAATGTGAAATGTACGCGGAAGTGTAAGAACAAAATTATGTTTTTATAATTAAACAACATTTTCAGTTTGTTGAACATTTAAGAAAACTGAAAAGTCTGGTCATATTAACTTGTCCTATTTTGTAAACAATCTTGGCACAACTTTGAACAAAATCACCCATTTGAAAATAAAATAATAAGAAAGTCAATAATCTATTACAATAAATCGTTATTATAGACTGAAACCTATTGAATCTAGTTATCAGTTGATTTTTAATGCTGCATTTTCAATACAAAGAAGTGCCAAGATTGTTTACCAAATAGGACAAGTTAGGATGAATAAACTGTAGCAATATTCTTACTAATACTTGCGGATAAACAAACGTTACATTTTTTACGATTTCTATATGTTTTGCATTATTCAATGCCACCTTATATGATGAATTATTTTAATAGAAAAAATTCTTAGCGGCCTAAGATTAACTTATGGGCCAAGTTCTTCTTTGTATTATTTTTCTATTAAAACTATTTGTCAAATGTTACAATTGTTATACCGTTTATATGAGAAACAAAAACACAATACGGTAAAAGTAAATTATTTTAATAAAAAAGTATTAAAAAAGTCGACTCGACTCACAAGCTATTCTCAGAATAACTCGCTTGAGACTGACTTTTGAGACGAATCCATATTTTCTAGTATAAAAAAAAATATATAAGATAGCATTGAAAAATGCAAGACAAAAATATATAAAATCATAAAACTTGTAAACGTAGGTTTATTATAATAGAAAAATACTAGAAAAATCAACTCGATTGAGCTACCGAGCCTTGTCAAGGGAGAGCATTTCTTCCGGACTTTCAAAGGTTGCGGGCTCGATTCCCGCCTGAGAATTCACTTGTGAGCTGAGTCGATTTTTTCTAGTATTGTTCTATTAAAATATGTTATCTTATGAGACAACATTGAAAAAAGAATATAAAAAAATATAAAACGTAGTTATATTTAAAATATATTTTGTTTATTTTTAAAAGAAAACCAAACTAAAATTGGAGTTGTGGTTTTCCAACAGCACTGGTGATTGCGTTAATGACCTATTATTATATTGGTAAAGTGAATAAATCCATTCGTTAATTTTTAATAGAATAATACAAAAAAAATGATTCGGCACACAAGTTATTCACAGGCGGGGCTCGAACTCAAAACATTTGGATGCCCGTCTCACTGCTTTTCCAATTGAGGAAATCCCACTGCTCTCCGAATGTGAGGGTATTTCTCTCATTGATATCCCAACGCTATCCTATAGGGTAAAAAAGTGAAAAGTAATAGAATATTGTGACAGATGCTCACAAGGTTCGGTAGCTCAATTTGGAGAGGAGTGGACCATACATCCAAAGGTTGCTGGTTCGAGTCCCACCTGAAATTAGCTTGTAAGCCGAATCGATTTATTCTATTATATTTCTATAAAAATATCACCCACAATATTAAATGTTCGTTAAACAAAACAAGAAAGGCGACGATTAATTAAAAGCTAATGTTCCTTATTTTCTCGGTACGATATCTAAGGTTTTCTTTGTAAAAAGAATTGAAAACAATCTTCAGTGATACGTTTAACGAGAACGGAGCAAACGCTCGCGACGATCCATTATGAAAGCACAACAAATCTCGAGTCGCATTACAAGTACAGGGAGCGACAAATCAGATGTGACTCTATAAAATCAACACAAAACTGAAGCGGAGCGAGCAAAGCTCCTATGGATCAGCTTCAATGATGAATTGTATGTGACGCCATAAGTCTATGAGTTCTTAGACGTTTTCGTATTTATTGTAATGAGGTTTAGGACTAGATCGTGATTTTGAATTTTAAAATTCGAAAAAATAAAAAGGAATGTGTACAATTAAATATTGTACATAAAATTATTAATTATGTGGTTATTTATATTTGGCTATAGTTTCCCTAATTTAAGTAAAACTAATTAAGAGTTCTCACGAATATCATCAAGAATATCAATCTCACTTCCCTTTAAGAAATGTGCATGTGTTCATTACTTTTATGTCTCAAAGATTAAAAATTGTGGAAATACAGTTTAGACAAAAAACCAGTTTGTTTTATTAAACAGTATGACTAAAAACATTGGCCCCATGGGATTAGCAAAAATTTAAGCTTCAGCATATATATGTTACCGGCCAAACCCAATTTCAGGACAAACTAGTTTTGCCTAGGCTAAACTAGTTCTTCCTATACGCGATAGGATTAACTAGTTAGCCTAGTCCAAACTAATTTATCCTAAGCCCGATAGGATAAACCAGTTTAGCCTAGGCCAAACTAGGTGATCCTGATATAAATACGCACGCTCTAGGATAAACTAGTATGGCCTAGTCTAAATCCATTTAGCAGAGTCGAAAGTAATTGAGCAAACATGCCAGGACTTGTACATGCGGGAGTTCCCAAATCACACGCTCGCTCGCCATTCGTTGGTGAGGCCAAGGCCTCGTTCGTCAAGACTTGAGATATGTTCAGTCATAAAAAACCGCGCCTACCATTCAGGGAAAAGACAATCGCCATACAAGGCATTATTTGGAATAGAACCCAGAGTAGGACTTTCGACTGAATGAAGATGATTTAAGGAAGGTAATAGAAGATGATTGCAATATTAACCTGACAGAAGACAGTGATGATAACGTTGCTGAAGTTAGTAACCAAGAAAAAGTTTCTTCATCTGAAAATGACATTCATAAAGCTAGAACAACTGCAACAGAAAATCTTGTGAAATAGGCAAAATGAAAGCTATTTCTGACAAGTCTCATCCACCTGCCAACATTGGAGATAATGTGACTACCGATTCCAGATGTTGACAAAGGTAAAGGTGATCTCAGAAACATGATTGGAGTTATTCTTTAGAAAAATGACGAAGGTTTTTACAAAGTTGGCACCAAACACGGTGTACTTAAGAAACTATATTGCAGGTTTTATAGTAGTTTAGTAGATAGTTTGGCCTGGGCTAAACTGGTTTATCCTATCGGGCTTGGGACAAATTAGTTTGGACTAGGCTATACTAGTTAATCCTATCACGTATAGGAAGAACTCGTTTAGCCTAGGCAAAACTAGTTTGTCCTGAAATCGGGTTTGGCCGATAACATATATACCGAACTCTAGATGTTATATTTTTGAAACCACCAATCCGCTCCACTCCAATATATGGTGCTAGCGAAGCTTTATGCTTAGCGACTGCATCGACCTAATATAAAAGGAAATTTATATTTAACACCATCGAAAGCATCCAAGTTTCAGGCTTCAAAAAACATGAGGCTCATTTTTGGGTAGAGGTTTGACTTTTTATAATAATGTTCCACACAACCTGATCGAACTACCCTTTGAAAAGCCTAAAACAGTTGTTAAAAACGCACTCATTAATAAAAGCTATTACAATATCAGTGATTTATTTATTTATTTATTGATCACCAACATAATAAACATTGACAAACACAATTACATTTACAGGTAAGTTTAGTTGAGCTTAATGTTATTACAATTATAGGTGACGACAACAGTCATTATTGAAGCAAAATCAAACATTTTAGATTTAATTAAATTTATATGAAAAAAGATTAACACTGAAGTAGAATATCTTTTCTGTTAATAATAGAAAAAATATAATCAAGTAAGTGACTTTTGGAACTTGCGAATGCCATCAGTGAAGATGTACAAGTCTTTGGTCTTGGCTAAGCTGTTGAACTCTCTGATGAAGCGGTTTAAAGGTGCGTTTTGACCAAGATTGGTTCTACTCCTACAAGAAACAAGAAGGTTGAACCTCGAAGCGCGAGGGAGTTTCAAGGGTGTTGAAATAGTCATAGTTCTTAGTAGTTCGGGAGCCTCAAGGATGCCATTCGCCAGCTTGTACAAAAACAATAAGTCATGCAAGCGTCTACGATCCGAGAGAGATGCAATTCTGAAATGATTTAGTCTTTCATCATATTTTTGAATACTCTTGCCTAAATTGATATGATTATTTAAAAGACAAAAATGCGTGGAGTTAATACCCTTGCTTCTATTTATTTATTATTATTTTTTGGGATAAAAATGATAACTGTATAAAATCCGTTCAATGTAATAGTAAATTTTTCTTATACATCTTGATAGTACAAGAAAAGTTAACTTAAATGTATTAATGTAATGTGAAAAACAGCCCTTGCTGAGTTTCTTGCGGCTTCTTCTCGGTACAAGGTCTCCCGACGTAAGATTTACAAAGCCATGGCGTAGCTTTGACGTTCAATACAAATGTATGCTCAAATTGAATAAAAATTATTTTACTTATTTCAAATAGTACCAAAAGCAAAAAGCGACACCTACACATTGCCGTACAAACCGTCGCTATGCGAAGCACTTTAGATACTTCGTATCACAGATGGCGCTAGCTCCAAGAAAAAACCAATTATATTGAAAGTTACATCGCGCTATATTTTGAGACATATGTTTAGACGACCATTTACTCATTGAATATTGTAAGAGCATTTGAATAAAGTTATTTTCATTTCATTACTATAAACTATAGAGTCTTCGATAAGTTCAAAAATCGAAAGGCCTATCCTAAAAAACGGGCGAAATAACCTCAGATAGGAGACCGACCTCAATCAATCCAAACCTCTATCATCAGCAAACAATCATAAATGTCATCGTCGATTCAATTAAATGGTTTTATTTAAATGTATTGCTTTTTCACATTTTTATAATGCACACAGCAAAGGAGTGGAACTCCCTCCCTGCGTCTTTAATTCCGACTACTTATAACCCGTCTGTTTTCAAAGCCAGGCTGCATAGGCACCTTCTGGGTTAGCTCGCTCCATCGTAGATCCTGTCTTGGCCCCTGGACTTGATTGGGATTAAGAACGAACCCATTCAAAACAATAAATGTATGCATGCAATGCAATGCATACACTTTTAAATGATGATGATTATGATAAAAACACTGATGAAACTAATAGTTGTTTATTTATTTTAACGAAGGTATAATAATCTGGCTAGGAGAACTACAGCGAACTGACTTAAATCAAGTTGAATATTTTAAAACTGTTTACTAAAGCAAAATAAATTTAATGCAATTTTATTAGTTATAACTGCTGATGCGGGAAATGTGCGATGTGTATCGTACACTTGCATTTATAACTTAAATGTGTTGAGATTGTCTTTGAAGGATACAAATCAATTGTGTACGATAAACCACAGATCTTTGTTAAAGAACGGTTCGTTCCCAGAACACTATTTCTATAGAGACGATGTTTAGAACAAACAGCCTAATTAGGATCCATTATACGTCAAATCATATCTGAAAATGTACAAATAGGACGATTCCTTCACATGTCCTTCTGGGAAGGTCCTCCCGATCTTGCCAAATAAATCATTATTTATTTCACACTTAAATAAATCTGGTCATCAGGAACGCGTCCAACAAATATCGAAAGGTGATAACGTGCACAAGACAGCTGTCACTTTAATAATCCTGCGAATATAGCCCCGGAAAGAGAGTCGAGACATCATCAGGAGTAAGATAAATTATTATAATAGAAAAATACTAGAAAAAATCGACCGAATTTCCAAAAGTTGCGGGTTCGATTCCCGTCTGAGAATTTACTTGTGACCCGAGTCGATTTTTTCTAATATTTTTCTATAATAATAATTTATCTTATAAGAGAGCATTGAAAAATGCATAAAATATATAAAAATTATGAAATCATCAGGTATATTTTTTATAGTGAATAAGTAAAGTCTTGACCATTATCTCGCCTGACGATAAGCGACGATGCGATCTAGGATGTGACGCGCCTGCCTAGAAGACATCTATTCACTGGTGACTTAAAGACCCCTAAATTGAATTCATCAGGAAACACAGACTGAGGCAAAGAGTTCCACTCTTTAGCGGTACGGATAACAAAATTGGAACCAAAACGCTTAGTGCCACTCTTTGGTATCTCAACCATGTAACGGTGGCGCCTCTTTCTAAGTCTAGTTGACCGATGCGGAACAAGGATGTGCAATTCCGAAATGTAAACAATAAAAAAGATCGACATTGCCGATGAGCTTGTTGGCCCTCCTCTCAATGGACTCAAGCGGCTGGAGCTAGTATTGAGCGGAACGCCCAATGATGACAACAGTACTCTATACATGAGCGAACTTGCGTTTGGTAAAGATTGAGCAACTGTTTCTGGGTGAAATACCTTCTCATCTTCGCCAGAATACCAAGTTTTTTTTTAAGCTAATTGAGCCTTCCTCTCAATGAAAGAGCCAAAATTGAGAGTTGGTGACTATGAGATGCCGAGAAGCTCAAGATGGTTAATGGTCGGCACGAATACACCTTGGAAAGTATTAGTCAAGTTGAAAGGATTCCTTTTAGCAGAGAAAAGACACGCTTGGGTCTTTGATGCATTGAAAGAAAGAAAGAAAGAAAGAAAGAGTTTATTGACCCATTATTATACATTAACAAAAGTAAAAATATAAAAATAAAAACAAATTAATAATAATAGAAAAAAAAACATGGGGGCCAATCAGGACCCTGCCTCAGCATAATGCCATTGCTCTGTGACATGTCACAGTGCAACGGCGCTGATATTCTGGCAAGGCCTGTGAGAGGTACTACATTATAATTAAAATGACAATTTTACACAAACAAAAAATAGGACACAGTTAAATCAAATCAAATCAAAATCATTTATTTATCGGACATCAACGATCCATTGTTAGTAATTACAAACTTACAACCTATGTTAGTACTTAATAACTAAACAGGAATTGGTAATAACGGAAATGTGTGTCAACAGAGGACAGTCCCCACTGTCGGCAATGCTTTTTAAAACCTGGTTACGGCTGCCACGGACCCGACGCAACAAGGATCCTGCCTTTTTGCGCAAAATGGCCGGGAAACTGTCGACCCGCGCATCTGCAAACATCCCTGACGCACTACAGAAACGCGACAGCCGCAAGAGTGCCCTAAACGCATTATTGTATTGGACACGAATGGCGTTGTACGACTTTTGGGTATATTTGACCCACAGGCTACTCGCATAAAAAGACGTACAGTAAGCTTTAAAAAGCGTTATTTTTACTGAGTTAGAACAGCGATAAAATCTGCGAGCCAACATGTTCGCCCGAATCGACAGCGCCCTTCGCTCTCTTTCCATATCAGCATCATCCTTTAGGTCATCAGTGACAATGTGACCAAGGTATTTAAATCTCTTCACCCTGCAAAGTAGTGAGTCAGACAGTTTTACAGGAGGCACAGTATCGGGTGATTTATTACCGGACTTAAATACCATGTACTCACTCTTTTTGGTATTGTAAAGTAGACCGTGAGTTTTTGCATACATTTCACAAACACCAAGCAGTTTTCTCAAAGCACTGACCGAGGGAGCCAGCAGCACCATGTCGTCCGCGTAGCTTAAGTTATTGACGCATACGTTTCGCACATGACAACCTACATGAGTATTACAGAGTCCCTCAATCAGTGCATCGATGTACAGATTGAATAAAGTCGGTGATGTAAGCCCACCCTGTCTCACACCACATTCCATTTTGTATGCCTCAGAGTACACACCTGCCCATCTAACACAATTTAATTGGTTCTCGTACCAAAATTTTAATAAATTGACTTTGTCAGGTGGCAAACCCGACCGCCTAACCTTTTTCCACAGGATATCATAGGCGACCATATCGAACGCCTTAGAAAGGTCCAAGAAACATGCATACACGGGTGTACGCCTGTTTGTATAATAGCTGACGGTATGCTTCAGGCTCAATATAGCACTTTCGGTCGATAGCTTTCGTTTAAAACCAAACTGAAGATCATGAATTTTTAAATGGCAATCCAGCTGAGCATTCAGCACACCATCAAGGACTTTAGCCACGACAGTCGCCAACGAAATAGGTCTATAATTCGACCCAGCAGATACGTCACCTGTTTTATTTTTAACAATCGGGACGACTACCGTCTTCATTAGGTCATGCGGCAAGTAAGAATGCACCAAACATACATTAAAAAGCATACATAGTACTCTGGGAAGATGTGGACCCGCATTTTGAAGATGCTCAATGCTAAGACTGTCATGACCCGGCGATTTTCCTTTAGTCATGGAAGTAATAACATTAGAGACTGTTTTAACCGATATAACAGTAAAAGACCCAAAACCTTCGCGACATGTCGAATCATCAGCCAACTTGGAAGATGCCAAAGGAGATCGCACAGTAAAAAGATCCTTAAACCGGTCCGCAATGTTCTGCGGACCACTTACACCGTCAATACTCACAGGAAGGCTAGATACAGGGTTGACTTTATTAGTGGATTTCCAGAACTTATTGAAATCACCTTTTGCATGTAGGGAGGCGAGAATGTCCATACGAATTTGTTCTGTATGGTTTTGACACCATTTTAATCTAGCTTTGAATATTTTGCGACTAAAAACCATCTTATCGTAAAAAGGACCGCACTTAGGCTTACCGTATTGTACCCATGTATCAAATCTGGATCTAGCCTCTCCGTAAGCATCTTTGACATGTTTGTTCCAACCTATTATCTTCCTAGTCTTAGGCCTACGCTGATCACAAAAGTCAGACGTTTCAGCCGCTGCGGATGATAAAACTGATAATATTTCTTTATAGAGGTTATCAATTACAATATGATGTTTATCATTATTACAATAACTTTTACAACAATTTTGCAATACAACTAGAAAATCCAAATATTTCAGTTTATCATTACATATTTTGAAATACTTTTTGATTTGACAAGTTGATCGGTCACCCCATTTTATTTTGTTAGGTACAAACTTACTCTGAACAGTTCTAGGTATAACGGTTTTAAAATTGCAATAAATAAACAATGGAAAGTGATCAGACCAGTACATATCGTAATTAACTTTAGCGCTAATAAAACATCTCCAGGCTGCTTCGGTGACAAGACAGTGGTCCAACCAACTACTTGTACCGTGAGCCTCACTTATGTAAGTATAAGTCTTTGAAGTAATTCCCAAATTACTTACATCAGCACACGTCCACGTTTGGTCCACACAGAAGTTTTGCAATTCTCTATAAAATAATTCCTGCGGGTCCGCATTAAAATCACCAACAACAAAAGCTGTGTCAGCACCACTTTCCTCAATAATAGCATTAATCGAGCTAAGACAATCAGTAAATTCGGCTAAATTCTCGCGGCTGTTAGTAGGCATATAGACATTACATACTATCACAGACCGAACCGATGTAAGCGCTATTTTAAGTGCACAGATACGTGGATTAGAACACTGTATAACTGACACGCACGGAAACACACTTTTCCTCCACAGTAATGCTACTCCCCCATACGGCCGTCCAGTCATTATACCGGTGGCGGTATCCATTGCAGTTGTGCCGGTACTGCCAAACCTGTCATCCACAGTACAGAGGTATTGCAGGTCATGCTGAAAAAGCCACGTTTCCTGGAGCGCAATGATGTCTGCAGACTCACATAATGATCGTACATCATCTATAGATCTTTTAATTGATTTACAATTAAATGTCACAATTGTACACGGTATACTATCGTTGATATTAGCCATCTTAATTTTAATCCCTTAACACTTTTGAAGACTTACTGCTTTGACGGACGTCTGTTTCTTTGTACTGAAAATGTACAAATCTTCTAAATATAATTCCCTTAGGCCACAGTGTATTATCTAAAAAGATATGTAGTTTTACTCTAGGCACAAAGAGTTTGAAAGCATTGTGCCCCTTATCTCTCTTCATTAAAAAGAACACAAAAAAAAACAGAGTTAAAAAAATGAAATAAAATATATATATGTACATAACAACTATTTGACAAACATTTATATCCATAGAGTAATATTCGTCCGTGCCTAGTCTGTGACACAAACAGACATCACTCTATGGATCCATGGACAATTTTGACACTGACATTACACGTGTGCAATACCAAGCCAACTCGACAATGTCCCGTCATGAATTGCCACGTCTACAATCATAAAATTATGTATTATCATTATCATATGTTTGGGGATTCATCAAAAAGTACACACAAACCCTTACATTCATTTCACAGTGAAGTTTCATTATGTGTATCCGTCTTGTCCATACGCCTAAGGAATGTGATTAAGCAACCAAGATAGCGATTTCAAGCCCCGATAACCCGGCACCATCCACGCGACGTGAAAAACCATACAGTAAGTAAGACAGTTTGGTATCCAAGGAACGGCATTAGGAGTAGAGGCCGCAAACCAAGAAGATGGGAGGACGACTTTAAAGTGATCTTAGGACCCCTTTGGATAAGAATAGCAGCAGATAGGGAACAGTGGAAAGAGTTAAAGGAGGCCTTTGCCGTAAGGCATACCGAAATTAGAGAAATTTTATGACCTAAGTGCAGTTTTGTTAAATTAATGTTTCAACTTCTTATTTGGTTTAAATACAATCATTACCATTTAAAATGAAAACAGTGTAATTTTTGGAAATAAAGGGATTTAATTATTATTATAAAGTAATTTGATTCAAGTTGACATAAGAGCAAATGGTTTTTTACATGTTTCTTAAAAGTTTTTAATGTTTTTAGGTCACGCACCGGCGGCGGGATGTCATTCCAGCAACGCGAGGCAGCAAACCGGAAAGACCCACGGAATGCTCTGGTGCGGTGTTTTGGCGTCTTAAAGACATTCCTACAAGCTCTCATTTGTGATATATTTCCACCGTGAACCCATGTGAGTTTACTAAGCATATAATTTGGCTTCCCCGTCCTAATAACACCAAACATAAGAGTGGCCAAGTGAAGTTTTCTGCGTGCCGCCATCTTTAGCATATTTGAATTATTTAAGAAAGGAGTCACATGTGATCGTGGAGGCACGTGGAAACAATAACGAGTGCAGGCATTCTGAACCCTCTGGACCAGATTAGCTGTTTTATTCCAAAGACAAGGACAATCCTGTCAATTGTATATTCTTACTAATAGATTATATGCATATGAAAGACTGTATATAAAACTGAAAGATTTAAAAATATTATTCAATTTCAATGAGTGGTTGTAGCATTGTGTAGAACATAGATCAAACATTAAAAATATATTTATTTTTTGGATAATATAAATTCTGTTATAATGATAATGCATTATGACTAATTTAATATAAAAATTCATTGATAACCTGTAGAGTATTACTGATTGGTTTATATTCAACAAGTAAAAAAATAAATGACTCTGACATAATTTAATCTTTCTTTGTGGGTCTTCAAAGAAAGGATGAAAGTAAAAGAAAGCTTGGGTATGTTTGTAGAGTGAATCAACGATATCAGAGAAATATGTTTTTAGACACGGTACAAAAGTGAAAAGAGAGAAAGAGGCAGGACGCTGGCGAGTCTCACGTGTGATTAGTATGTTCAATACAACAAATATTGTAAAATTTAGATAACAAATAGTTATACAAAAGAAACACTGAAAAATGCTATCCTTTAACAGTTGGCAGTAATGATTTATATAGTATAATATATTTATTATGAATAAGATATTCACCATTTGATTTGTCAAAAAATTGGTATAATGAAACTGTGCTAAGACTAGTGTAAAATGGATATGTATTGACGAATTGCAAAATATGAACAGTAAATAAACTAGTACATAACACAAATTTATGTTGTCTTTTTTTGTAAATAGGTTAATTTATAGAATGACAAACACAATATGGGGCAATGTAGATACAAAGACAACACAAGAGTATAAGCAAAGACAGAGGCATGACATTGGCAATTTTTACATGTGAGTACATTAAATATGGATATAATATTTATATTTAAATTATTTTTTAGTGGATTTCGATGACATAATATATAATAATAGCCTAACTTTTTGAGAAACAGTAAACCCAGGAACCATACAACCGTGTACCCAACATTAGTGTGATAAGTACCTAAATAAAAATTGTATTTATTTCTGCACAGGTCATAGTGAGATTACGATGGAAATGCCCCCCGCTTCGGAGGGCGGCGGGCCCACTCGCTCCGCGAACACCACGTCACGCTCCTCCAGTGTGACGCCAAGGCGCGCGGCCAGCATCGCCACCGACTGCACGACGCTCACGCCCGGCTCCTCCGGCAGCTGCCCGATGTCCAGGTCGGATAGGAGCGCCTCTTGGTCACGGTCATTGAGCTCCTGTTTGAGGCCCTCGATGGTGCGCTCCAGCTCATCGGTGGCGCATGACACGCCCTCCGAGACTCGCTTCTCCAACGCGTTCAGGCGGCACTCGAAATCATTCATCCGATGCATAAGGGACTCGCGCAATAGGCTCATCTCCCTCCTAAACTCACGCATCTCTCCCATGAAGATCGCGAGCTCATTGTCCTGCTGGTCGACACCCAGACTGACACCTCCAGCGAGTGACTCACGATGCGGAGATTCAGAACTTATTTCGCATTTAGGTGGCGTGTCACATATACCTTTTATCGGGGTCTGACTGTTGTCGCCCTTCTTAACATTTTTTTTACAACTAGGACAGACCCATTCCAAAGTAAATACAGAACAGTAGGTTATCTAAGGCCGCCCGCCGAGTTATTAGCCTACTCTTGCGTTGATCCCTGTTGTACATTGAAAAATGTAGGTTTTTAGTATAATGTAGTTAACACCTGGTTATGGTATTTGATGATGGCAACACTGCTTGCCGCTCTCTGGATCTTGTGTCTCGTTTGGATAAGCACTCTCTCTAGTTAAAAATAAAGTGATTTTTAATTAATCTCTCACTTTTATTAAATATACAACAAACTGGCGACGAGGATGGGATGAAGACGCGAAAAACATTACGGTATAAATGTCGTTACTAGAAAAATATTACAGTGACATACTTGAAAAAAGAACGTCATTCATACAAAACCTAAGCAAAGAAAAATTACTAAGTTTGTGTACAGAATTTAACATTGCAGTGAAAATTGATACTGTGGACGAATTACGAAAAATTCTTCGAGAACATATAAAGTCTGCTATAATTTTGAAAAACACAATCTACAAGACAAACATGTCGCAAATGTACAGCATAGAATCATTTGATGGCAAAGATTACGAAACATTCGAAACGCAATTACATTGTCTAATAACATTGAATGACATAAGTGAAGATAAAAAAGTAGCATTGCTGATAACTAAATTGACGCCAAAAGTTTATGATACCCTAAGCCACATCTGCGCACCGTGTAAACCCACGTCCAAAACCTTTAAAGATCTTATGAAAATTCTGGAAGATCGATATACAAAATCAGTTTCGTCTGCCTTAGACAGAGTAGATTTCCGTAAATGCAATCAGACTTCAGGCGAAACCATCGAAAATTACATTATCAGATTGAAAAGAGCAGCAAAAAAGTGCAACTTTAAAGATTTTGAAGATCAAGTCAAAGAAAAGTTTATTGATGGAGTTTCATCACCACAGATCAAATTCGAGCTACTGAAAACCAACAACCAACCCCTGGACCAGTTAATTAATTTGGCTAGGACTGTGGAAAGTGCTTTACTACATTCAACATCTGGTGAAAGTCAAAATAACATGTATCAAGTAAAGAGCAGGTATGTTCCCGAAGGTAGGAGACTACAGTACAACAATGATAAACAAGTGGTTAAGCCATCACGGGAGGCTAAAGTGTTGTGTTTCTGTTGTGGAAAGAACAATCATGTGAAATCGCAGTGTAGGCTGAAAAATAAATATTGTTCTGAGTGTGGGCAACAGGGACATATTTTCAAGATGTGTTCAAGAAACCGAAAAATGCGTTTAGTTGATGTTGTAACTGAGTCTTGTGAAACCTATAGCTCTGACACAGATGTAGAATCAAATAATGTAGAAAATTGTATTCAAAAATTATTCCCTGAGTCTGAAGATGTTTATAATATGTATATGTGTATGTCAAACAAAAATAAAGTACCACCTTGCATTTTAACTGTTAAAATTGAAAATTTTTTAATGAACTATGAGCTAGACACGGGTTCAGAAGCTACAACTATCAAGTTAAAAGATGTAGAATTGTTAAACTTATGTAATAAAATTCAAAATTGTAATGTCTGTTTCACAAACTATGATCAAAGTACATCAAAGCCATTAGGCATGTTAAAAAATGTTAAAATGAGTTTAAATGAAGTTGAACATTATGTACATTTATTTGTAGTAGAAAACAATAAACCAAGAATATTAGGTAGGGATGTTCTGAACAAATTTGGTATGTGGCCATTGCAATTAAAGTCAAATGTAATCCAAGACCCAGTTAGCATGATAACACATAAATATTCAGAAGTGTTCAGTCCGGGGTGGGGAAATTTCAAAGGTCAATGTATAACCTTAAAGTTAAAAGAGAATGCTAAACCAAAATTTCTACCTGTGAGACAAGTCCCATTTGCATTAAAGGGAAAAATAAATCTTGAAATAAAAAGATTAATTGACAATAAGCGAATTGAACCAATAAATTATAGTGCTTGGGGTACTCCAGTTGTACCAATACTTAAAAGTGATGGGTCTGTCCGGCTGTGTGGAGACTACAAAGTCACTTTGAATCCTCACCTAGAGATTGATCATTTTCCATTGCCACATGTAGAGGATATATTTAATGTGTTAAAAGGTTGTGAATTTTATTGTGAACTAGATTTAAAAGAAGCATACTTACAAGCACCCTTGGATGAAGCTTCACAGGAACTAA
Source organism: Calamotropha paludella (assembly GCA_927399485.1). Classification (NCBI taxonomy): domain Eukaryota; kingdom Metazoa; phylum Arthropoda; class Insecta; order Lepidoptera; family Crambidae; genus Calamotropha; species Calamotropha paludella. The sequence goes on from OV656828.1 coordinate 16,379,161, forward strand.
CAGTTATTGTAACAGAAATAGGTACATTCAAATATAAATACTTACCTTTTGGTGTCAATACGGGTCCTGGCTCCTTTCAGCGTTTGATGTCACAAGAGCTAACAGACATACCTAATGTGATAGTGTTTATTGATAATATTTATTTATGTGGAAAAAACTATTCAGAAATGTTAAATACTCTTGAACAGGTATTGTCAAGGTTAAAAAAATGTGAATTTAAATTAAAAGCAGAAAAATGCAAATTTTTTAGGAAAAGTTTAGATGTTTTTGGATATAATGTAAGTAAAAATGGCATTCAAATTATAAAAGAAAATATTACACCTATAATAAACTTACCACCACCACAAAATATTACAATGTTAAGATCATTTCTTGGAAAAATTACTTATTATGCCAGATTTCTGAAAGATTTAGCTACAATTCTGTACCCTTTGTATGAATGTACTAAGAAAGGAAAGTTTGTATGGACAGAAAAGTGTCAAGAGGCATTTAATTTGGTAAAAGAAAAGTTGGCTCATGCTGATAACTTAAGTCATTACAACCCAAAATTACCACTGATCCTTTCCTGTGATGCTTCAGCTTATGGTGTGGCTGCGGTGATATCTAATAGGCATTCTGATGGTACGGTCAAACCCATAGCATTTGCGAGTAAAAAATTAAGTATAAGAGAACAAAAGTATTGTACTTTAGATAAGGAAGCATTGGCAGTAGTTTTTGGTGTTACTAAATTCTATAACTATACATATGGCAGACAATTTGAGTTGGAAACAGACAATGCTGCTTTAGTCAGAATATTTGGACCTAATAAAGCAATACCAAAAATGGCTGCCAAGCGTCTACAACATTATGCTATATTCCTGTCAGCATTTACTTACACTATTAAGCATATAAAAACCGATGTAAATCCAGCAGATTATCTCTCTCGTTCACCCATGATGGATAACACAGATATAAATCATTTTTGTCATAACAATTTATTAAATATAAATGTTAACTATATTAACAGTTCAGAAATGGAAGCATTAAACTGGAAAACTATACAAAGTGAAACTAAGAAAGATAAAATTTTGTCAAAAATATTAATGTACTCCCATGATGGGTGGCCGGAGAAGATGCCTGTTTGTAATGAAATTGATATTAGACCTTTTTATTTAAGAAGACATGAGATAAGTGTAGATAGAGATTGTGTATTGTGGGGCCACAGGATTATTATACCGAGTAGTTTAAGAGAGTCAGTATTGAATGAATTACATGCTACACATTTTGGAAGTTCTAGAATGATTGAGTTGGCAAAATCATATTTTTGGTGGCCAAAGCTGAATGAAGCTATTGAAAATTTAACTAAAACTTGCACCATATGCCTGACCAACAAAAACAATCCTCCAAGAGCTATACCAAAGTGTTGGCCAATCCCACCAGGACCATGGTTCAGAATACATGCAGATTTTCTTGGACCATTGTTTGGAAAAATGTATTTAATTGTAGTAGACAGTTTTTCAAAATGGCCTGAGGTTTTTCTGATGAACAATATTGGCACAACTTTGACAATTTCTAAATTTAAACAACTTTATGTTCGCTTTGGGTTTCCAGTACACTTAGTTACAGATAATGGCACATCCTTTACTAGCTTAGAATTTCAGAAATTTTGCAGTGTCACAGGGGTAAAACATACATTTACACCACCACATTTTCCTGCAACCAATGGGGCTGCAGAGAGATTTGTGGAGACTTTTAAAAGTCACATAAAAAAAATGGTGGAAAGTGGTAAATCACAAGACTATGCTCTTAGCCTATTTTTGATAGATTACAGAACCACTCCACATCGTAGTACTGGAACCACACCTGCCAAGTTAATGTTGGGGAGAGATTTAAGAACTAGATTATCTTTACTAAGGCCAGCTCCAATCTATCAGAATTTGGTGGAATCTCAGACCAAACAAATAAAAAATACTGTTGGTAACAGAAATATAAATATTGTGAGTGGTAGTAAAGTCTTGGTTAAGGACTTTAGGAAAAATCACAAGCCATGGTCTAAGGGAATTGTGCAGCAGGTATTAGTGCCAGGCACAACCTATCTGGTAGAGGTGGAAGGTCAAGTATGGAAGCGCCATGCCAACCAATTGCATGTTTTAAATAATATAAGTTTATAGAAAGATATACTTTAAAAATGTATATTATATGAATTGATTAAACTAATATAAAACAAAAAAAATATATATATATAAAACAAAAAAAAAAGTTAAATCTTTTTAGTATGTAATAAACGTTATAAATTAAAACAAATATTGGGGGGAAGAGTGTTGTACATTGAAAAATGTAGGTTTTTAGTATAATGTAGTTAACACCTGGTTATGGTATTTGATGATGGCAACACTGCTTGCCGCTCTCTGGATCTTGTGTCTCGTTTGGATAAGCACTCTCTCTAGTTAAAAATAAAGTGATTTTTAATTAATCTCTCACTTTTATTAAATATACAACAATCCCCAAGGTTGTCACTTTTACTTTTAGTTAATATTTTCGAACAAGCAGCACTTTATCTAAATTTATGTAATAAAAAGCATATTATGATTAAATATTTGTTTGCGAAATCGTTATTGAGGCACCCGAAAACACTACAATATTTTTTTCCCTTTTTGAAGTCATGATACTCCTAATAATTAATATTATGGTAAGTGGCTGGCGAGAGTTGACGATCGCGAGCGGTCATGTGACGTACGCGCATGCGCAGTCGCGCGGCACAGCCCGTACTGCCGCCACCTTATTCCCCCATATATTATGCTAGCGTGTGGGTGAAATCGCGTGCCGACACGGCACGCGGCGCGCACGCACACATTCAAACCGAGAGCGGCACGTTTGTATGAAGATATTTTACTGTTCTTTACTGTGCCCATTCTCTGCTAATCTGAGCCTTATCCGGTAATGCTAGACATCCTTTGTGATACCTAAGCGGACACGAAGAGCACGCAGCGCCACCTGTCGCCGAAAGAAATTTGCCGCAAGCTCCGCAGTTGACCATTATCAGATTATTTATAGGCCCTAAGTAGTCCCAAAGTATCACGCTAGATGGCGTTTGGTGAGAAGTCGTTAAGCAGAAGGTACTTTTTATGCGTGAGCTTTTGTTACCGGGCAATAGATGTCGCTCTACTAGTCACAATTTTGGGGGTACAAGTAAAAAGATTTAAAAAGAGTACCTTTCACGTAAATCCAAAAAATAGTTTTTCCAATATTATTTTGAAAAATAAAAGAAAAACATGAAATGATTTGCCACCAATACACTAACACTTTCACAGCTCCACTGTTATCACTTGCGGCAGTGTATCAGGAGTTTATTTAGTAGATTACCCTTCACGTAAATCCATAGAAATTTTTCTAGTCTTATTTTGGAAAATATAAAAAAAAAGCATGAAATGATCTGCCACCAAGAAAATAACACTTGCACAGCTTCACTGGTATCTCTTGCGGCCGTGTAACAGGAAATTTTATGGTAAACTTGCTCAAAATATTTTTTTTTGCTATTAAAATAGGATACAGCAACTTCGCGCAATCACGTTCGTGACGTACCTCAAATTTTAATTCATTGAACCTTACCAGATTGGCATCTCCCCTTTCGGAGACTGACTGAAAGGATAGGTTCATGCGGCTGAACATTGCCTCCCTATGACGCTGGATCGTTTTAGCACTGACTCATGCATCAGACAGATAGCTGTCTACAACCGAGCTGATAACGCAGATAACTGTGTACCTCAAAATACTGGGCATAAGGAGGTCCTTAATATGAAGCAGCAAAAGTGTTGCAGAGAGTACGGAACCCTGAGGGATGCCGGCATTGTAGCCAAATACAAGTATCATTGATGGTAGCTCGTCCGACGAGCTACCATCAATGATAACTTGTATCGACCGATCTTTCAGGAAGTCCGATATCCAGTCACACAAACCAGTGGAAAAACCATATGACGGAAGCTTGTTAAAAAGGCCTTCGTGCCACACCCCGTCAAAAGCCTCACCATACCTCTTAACGGCTTCTCTCCATAAGTAAGTGGCGTATGCTAGAAGATCTCCAGTCGACCGTTTTCGGTGAAACTTATATTGTCGGTCACTAAGGAGGTCATTTTCCTCTAGATACGACAGGAGCCTATGGTTCAGGACACGTTCCATTATCTTACAGACAATGGATGTGACCGAGATGGGCCTGTAGTTGGCAGGATCGGCAGGACTGCCCTTTTTAGGCACAGGTTGCACATTAACCAGCTTCCAGGACTTGTCTTTTAGCCAACGACAAGCGATATAGACGTGTCAGTACCGGAGCTTACTCAGGAGCATAAACCCTAAGAACTATGGCAGGTATACCATCCGGACCACTGGCTTTATTCACGTCTAGTTCACGCAAAGCTTTTCTTACTTCGATTTATCTAAAACGAATTTTAGAAAAACAAGTCTCACAATTTGGCAAACCGGAAGTACATCATTGCCATGATCCAAGCGCTGATTTTCGGCATATTCATCAGCTCTTTTTTTGCGACGTGTGCAAACGTTCCGTCAGGTTTCTGCTAAGGAGGCACTGATGAACGGCAAAAGTTACCCTCAACCAATTGAGCCAGGGACCAAAACGCTTTACTAGATAAATCAAGTTGTCAGGAACGAGCCCGACAAAACATTGAGCGGAGATACCATACACACGATAACCGTTACTTAATAATCCTGTGAATACTGTGAGTGGATAGCTCACTACTTGGGCGAGCAGAAGAACCGTCCCTCGGACCCCGCTGCTCTCCGAATTTGGATATCCAATGCGTTGCCGTAACGCGTCTCAAAAAACCAGCACAACTGCTCTGAGCCGTCTTCCAATGTGGTTTCACCAGACTTCAACATTGGAACGCTATCAACTTGAGTCAAATCAATTAATAATCCCATAAAAGCATCGCGTAGAATTATTACATTCAACATTGTACTTAGTACATAAAGAGATGGCGCTGGCTTCAACTTAAAAAATACTTCGAAGAATTCCACGGATCTATTGAAACCTCGGTGTTTCATTGGGAAGAGTACTGGCTACATGATTGCTAAGTGAAGGGGGTTCGTGTCCTGCATGATACCTGAGATAAGTTGATTTTTTAGTACCTAATAAGTTCTTTAGATATATCATATGTATGATGACGACGTATAATATTGTAAATAATTTTTTTGTTCCCATTCTTCTTGTCAGTTAAAAAACGTCCTGAATAAGTGGAAAAAGTAATAATAATACTAATATTTCATACATTCACATCAACTAATCTTGCCCGAAGTAAGCACTATAAGGCTTATTCTATGGATACTAGGATAACGGAGAGACATACATCTATGGTACATTAACTCAAGTATGGACTCAAGTACAAATACTCGTGTTTATCGCACAAACATCTGACCCTTCCGGGACTTATACTTCCGGAACGGTTACGATTGGAACGTAGAGTCCCCTAGGGTTAATCAAATCATAACTTCAGTAAAAAAATACCTTAAATTACGATATTATTAAATATTTTTTGCAATTCGCTTGAATCTATGTCATTTTAAATATTGTCTTCAATTTATTATCAATTTAATATCAATCAATGTAGTATTTAATTTACATTATTAGTCAAAAATCAAAATGAAATACGCAATTTATCCGGTAAAAGTAGTTTTCTTCATATAAAAATTACATGTTTTTTATCTATATATACGTGGTTAATAGGTTATTAAACATCCCTACAGTCTGAGAGATGGGAGCCCTGGCTAATGACCGCAAAAACAGTGATTGACAAACAGACAGTTACAAAGCATTCAAGCAAATCTCTTTAAGCCATTACACTTCAGTTTGTGTACGAGTAAATGTAGTATGAACATTTACTCTTTAGAATATAGAAAATATGCTCATATCCCCGTATTTTGTTATTTATCACTATTATTATTTACTTTTAAAATTATTATTGAACTCATATTTGAGGCAAATATTCGTGGGCAAGTCGGTAACGGCAAACCAAAGCGAACTTTCAGGAACCAAATAGAGGTGTCCTAAAAAAGGCCAGAGGCCCTACCATCACGTCTTATAGCGATTCAAGATTAGCTGTTGAAAAGAGACGTCACTATGGACCGCATATAGCAGTGTCTCACTTTGACAATCGAACTTGAATCGCGCTAAAAATGATGGTAGTCTCGCAGGTCAAAAGTATGCTTAACCGGTGAGCTTGTATGAAAAAGCTCATCAGAGTTGAAGAAACGAGACATGTATGTCAGAATCGTGGTAAGTGGAAATTTGTGATCTTTATCTACCCCTTAAGACTCGCGATGCGAGTAAATACGATGCTAAGCTGCGACCCTTGTGTACTGCTGCGACACACACATTTTAAAGTGTGCGTGAACTTAGCAGATCATTGTCCAGCAGATCAAAATTAAATGAGAGTTCTTTTCGCATGCAGCTGAGTTCTATAGTTCCTGATACTTTTTAGAAATAGTTCTGGCGTTTTTACCTCGAAAAATGTCAATTGAAAAAATGATCTGCTAACTTCCCGTAGCAGATCATTTTGCAGCAAATCGAAAACAAATGCGATTTATTTACGCATGCAGCTGAGTTCTATAGTTCCTGATACATTTTAGAAATAGTTCTGGCGTTTTTACCGAGAAAAACGACAAATTACGAAATGATCTGCTAACTTCCCATTTCTCGTAGCAGATCAATTTGCAGTAGATCAAAAAACAAATGTGAGTTCTTTTCGCATGCAGCTGAGTTCTATATTTCCTGATACTTTTAAGAAATAGTTCTGGCGTTTTTACCGAGAAAAATGACAATTTACGAAATGATCTGCTAACTTCCCATTTCCCGTAGCAGGTCAATTTGCAGCAGATCAGAAAAAAAATGTGAGTTCTTTTCGCATGCAGCTGAGTTCTATAGATCCTGATACTTTTTAGAAATAGTTCTGGCGTTTTTACCTCGAAAAATGACGATTAAATAATGATCTGCTAACTTCCCGTAGCAGATCATTTTGCAGCAGATCAAAAACAAATACTATTAATTTACGCATGCAGCTGAGTTCTATAGTTCCTGATATTTTAAAAAAATAGTTCTGGCGTTTTTACCTTGAAAAATGACAATTTTCGAAATGATCTGCTAACTTCCCATTTCCCGTAGCAGGTCAATTTGCAGCAGATCAGATTGTTTCAGATTTTCGATCTGCTGCAAAATGATCTGCTACGGGAAGTAAGCAGATCATTTTTTTAATTGACATTTTTCGAGGTAAAAACGCCAGATCTATTTCTAAAAAGTATCAGGAACTATAGAACTCAGCTGCATGCGTAAATAAATCGCATTTGTTTTGGATTTGCTGCAAAATGATCTGCTACGGGAAGTTAGCAGATCATTTTTTCAATTGACATTTTTCGAGGTAAAAACGCCAGAACTATTTCTAAAAAGTATCAGGAACTATAGAACTCAGCTGCATGCGAAACGAACTCACATTTGTTTTTTGATCTACTGCAAATTGATCTGCTACGAGAAATGGGAAGTTAGCAGATCATTTCGTAAATTGTCATTTTTCTCGGTAAAAACGCCAGAACTATTTCTAAAAAGTATCAGGAACTATAGAACTCAGCTGCATGCGTAAATAAATCGCATTTGTTTTCGATTTGCTGCAAAATGATCTGCTACGGGAAGTTAGCAGATCATTTTTTTAATTGACATTTTCCGAGGTAAAAACGCCAGAACTATTTCTAAAAAGTATCAGGAACTATAGAACTCAGCTGCACGCGAAAAGAACTCTCATTTAATTTTGATCTGCTGGACAATGATCTGCTAAGTTCAAACACACCATTTTAAAGACCTGATTGTCTAATTTGCTCTAAAATATGGTTATTGTATTTTTATTATTAATGTATGTGTGGTTGTGTGTGTATGGGGGGGGAGTTAGAAATAAATCAATATTTATCTATTTATCATCATTATTAATAGAGTTCACAAAGCAGGCGTCAAAGGCCTTTACTATGGATGAACATAACCTACCATGTGAATTGATGGGTTTTAACGACTACAGATGTAACGAAACCAAAGGCTTAACCTGTCTTTCGAAACACTAGAACTTTAGGACAGATCTCTCAATTGGTCTTTGTTAAAGGTGCTTAAAATCCTCAATCGCAAGCTGAATGCACTAACCATTTCACAATCTAGCTTCTCAAGTGTGTTTGTCTAATAAGGATTTCAATTGGGTATTGTTATCGTCGAATCGCTTTTAGCCCTATTTGTTATTCGGCAGACAACCTCTCGGCATAATTGATATAATTTGCTAGCTCTTAATAGTAATAAAATATCTTACCTAAACTTACCTGCATTGTATAACAAACTATGCCGACTGATTAGTTTGTCAAAAGAAATTAGGACCAATTATCATCTGAGTCGAACGGGAAGGCAAGCGTTTCAATTTCTTATAATAGATATAAATGCAGGTTATATTTAATAATTACATACTAAAATATGCATTGAACTCTACCGCCATGTTAAACATGAAAGGGGTTTTTATCGGTGTTTCGTACAATGCACTTGTATTTTGTTTTTTGTTATCAGTTCTTATTTTCTTATCACATACAATAGGATAAGACGTAATTTGTAATTTATTTTATAAATTAAAAGTTAAGATTTTCTTTGCAATGTTAATAATTAAATACATCTAATTGAACAGTTAAATTAATAAATCTAATTACAAAGGAAAAACTTATTAGTCTACCATTAGTCTACTACATTAGCTCATCCAGACAGCTGCGGTTAAAGATTAAAGCAAAAGAATAGGATTAAGCAGCAGTCATCATTATCATCTCAGCCAAAAACTCTTGACAAAAACCACCTATAAAATTGGAGGGTTTTGAAATTTTATCTAGGCTTGGCAGGCGGGTTGGAATGCACAATTAAAGACCACTTTTGTAAAAATATTTGAGCCCATTTTGTGATCTACAAGGGATGTATGGTGATTGCCCCATCTTTTACGATACATTTAAGTGTAAGGTGTTGGTGCCTTTCTACTCTGTTGGACACATAGCAAGACAGCAGTGTGTGTAAAGAAAGAACAGTGTATAAATTTGCGTCAATATTTAAAGAAAACATTGGCGATATGCATATCCCTCTCAACAGCTTTTCAGGAGACATATTCATCGGATGAGTAATGATATAATGTTATGATAAACGCGCTTTATTCATCCCATAAAAATGTTTCATTTATTTTTTAACTAGCTCCTGCCTGCGATTTCTTCCACGTTGACTTAAGTATATTCAAGTAAATACATCCTGTGAGTCGTTCGAATAATTTAAAAGGATCCTCCCATTTATCTCGAATGATAGTATCATTACGTGTTAATCAGGGTAAAAAACTATATGTGTATCAAATTTCATCCAAATCCGTCCAGTCGTTGTTGCGTGATTAAGTAACAGACATTAAACCCTTTACACTTATGACATTAGATTTTTTTTTGACGACCGTTTAGTGCAACGGTAGCGATCCTGCCTTTCGCACCGATGGTCCTGGGTTCGAATCCTGGTAGGGGCAGATATTTGTATGATGAATACGTGCATTTGTACCTGAGTCATGGGTGTTTATATATATTTTTATAAATATTACATATCTATGTATCATATATGTATGTTTATCCGTTACCCTAGTATCCATAACACAAGCCTTACTGTGCTTACTTTGGGCTAGACTAATTGGTGTGAATGTAGGGAATATTTATTTATTATTATTTATTATTATTAGATCGAATTTTTGACTGCATCTAACTTTAAAACGTATACAAACCGAATAAATAAAAATGAAAATTCCATTTACATCTTCCTGGCACATCAAATACCTAATCCGTGGAAAGAACCCGCTGTTCTCTTTGAAAACTAAAAAGCGTGCCATAAACATCTCAAAAGATGGAGGAACAGTGCGATATAAATTTTAACAGAATGCTGTATGAGAACGGCATCAACTAGTTTATGACAGACACTCTTGTTTCTCGCAAATCACTCGCAGCACGTTGAGGGGCGCCACTGGCGGCGGGCACATACATTTATTCCATGATTTATTTCAATTGGTACTTATATAGATAAAAGCTTTATTTCCCACTCCACACACGCACACATACATGATTAACAACTAGGTTGATCCAGTCGCTAAGCATTAAGCTTCGTTAGCACCATATATAGGAACGAATTGCTTTTTGTCCAAATCCAATAGAGGCAATATCTTTTCATAACTTTTTTATTTATGCGAATTCCAAAATTCGGACTCCGTCACGATATTTTCCAAAACCTGTTGGTTCCATTCATTCAAATGGAAGGTTTGTTTGTTCAGTTGGTTCAAAAAATACGAAAATCGGCTAAGAGCTTATAGTTATGGCGTCACATGCATTTCGTCATTGAAACTGATCCATTATCTTCTAAAGTCTGAAGACCCTATATATATAATACAATAATAAATATATATCCATTCTTGACCTCCTCCATGTTAAGGTATGTTCATCATGCTGGATGAATGACCCTATGTTCACGGTGATTTGCTTTTGAGCGGGATAGAATAAAGATAACCATCAGTTATAGTACCATATTCTCTATTCTAATAATATTGAAAATGTTGAAGCTGCCAGCTCGCTCAAGTTGTGTCCCCACGCCGAGTCGCTTCTCCGCTGTCATACCGTATTCATGGGGTTTAGAGATATTGCATTGTGTGGCCCGCGCGAGCGTGTTCCAACATTATTGAGATTTTTTTCGCTTCGTAATTTCGCTTCGCAAAGCTGTTTTGTCAAAGATTTCATTTGGAGAGATGTATATTGTGTTTTTTTGTCTATCTTACAGTATTCCTTAAAATGGTTGGACGTGATAATGGGTGCATTTGTGTATGATGCTGGAAATTGGTTTCACTTTGTATGTAAGCGATGTTTGTTTATTGTGTAAACAAAAATTGTATATATAATTGCAGGGTCCAATATATGTATATAATATATACATATAAGATCCAAATGACACTTAAACACACACATCTATCGTGGAGTCTGTCTTGGCCCCGGGGCTTGATTGGGATCAAGATCGAACCCATTCTAAATGAAAAAAATGCTGAAAATAATTAGATAGGCACCAGATAGTAGTGTCCACACTAGTCTTCTCATCCATCTAGAGCATTGGTTAGACTAAAATAAAATCCTGGGGCGTAACGCAACGTAAGTGATGTAAATGATAGCTTTGTGATGTCGTACGATCATAAGGACGGCGTTACTTTTTACATTTTGCATAAATTGTCTATTGAGAAGATGCATCCAAAGCATATACAGCACGGATTTACTATGTCACTTTAATAAAAAAAACTCGCTATAACAAGTTTTAGGCTTCAAAAAACGAAAACCCATTTTGGGTGGAGGTTTTACTTTTTAAAACAGTTCTAAAGCTCTAACTGAACTACCCGTTATAGTAGTTTATGATACTGTTGCATAATAAGGGTTCTTATAACATGAGTGTGTTTTAAAAAAACGAGCCGTAGGCGAGTTTTTTTATAGTATCACACGAGTGTTATAAGACCAAGTTATGTACAGTGTCATACACTACTTTATCTACTCTCATACTATATTACGTAAAACAATGTTGCAAACAAAACCAAACTTTGTTTCTCTTCTTAGAATCTTTGTATTATAGTATCAGAGTAGATAAAATGTTTAAAAATGTTGTCAAAATACACTTATTAACAAAGGCTATTACTAAATCGGAGATTATTTGATATGAAATTAATTGAAATTTCTTTATTCACACAAAATAGAACCCATTAAAAAAAATGAAACAATATAAAAAATAGGTATTATCCTAAGCTGTTATGAAATGCAATTTATAGTTTTATAATGAGAACTGAAATATCATCAGCAAACAAGTTACATTGGTGAGGGGTCATATTGGGTAAGTCATTAATATAAATTATGAAGAGTAATGGTCCCAGAATTGTATTTGTGAGGACTGTACTTCTACGCCTAAAGTAGTACAAGAAAAGTTTTCTTAAATAATTTTACAATTATATTATGTAACACCTAATAAAATGGAGAAAAAGCAGCCCTGAAGAAGAAGCAGCAGTTTCTTGCTGCTTCTTCTCGGTACAAGGTCTCCCGAACTTACGAAGCCATAGCGGAGCTTTCACGTTCAATACACGCATTGTAAATGCTCAAATCCAATAAATTATTTTATCTTTATCTCTTAACTTTATAATAATATGAGCGGTTGGCTGTATGCCTTTCGCGCCAATGGTCCTGAGTTCGAGTCTAATTGGTGTGAATGTAAGATTATTTTATTTCCTTGATTTATTTAGGTAACAGCAGTCATGTAAAGTTATTCTTAAACATAACATTTGGAAACAAACAGAACGTAAACTTAATACAAGCAATATATGTAATTGTGCAAAATTGGGTCAGTTGCTATCATTACAAGCACCAGAAATAATAAAAATAAGAAATAATGCACAAAACCACAAAAAATAAAAGCCTTAATTTATATCTACCTTTATGCAATCTGCATCATATTATACAGTTTAGAAGATGCCTGAAAAATGATTTGTAATGGAAAATAAATGCACGAAACAAACCCAATGATAGTCGTTCTTAGACTGTTTTTAATACTTAGAAACTGTAAAGTTGATGTTTAAGCAGCCGTACGGATATTAGGTATAATAATTAAATAGAACAATAAATTAAAGATAACTTAAAGTGTCTTAAATAGCAAGTCATTGACATTACATGAACCTACAACATAATATGCACCTGCACAGAAGGGAAACAAGTAAGACATATAAAATATTATAATAACTATTCAAATGGAAAGAAACAATTTAATATAAAAGAATAAAATAGAGTTCTTATATTTATTTCATAAATTCCTTAAACATAACTATTTATCCTTAATTATCTAGAATAAAAGTATCCCTACTTTTTCTTAAACAAATTCAACGAATTTGAAAAGATATCTACCTTATTCAACAGCTTGTTATAAGGATCACAAGAACGTCTGAAAAAAGTTATCCTTAGCATAATTAGTATGACAAGAAGATATATAAAAAGATTGCTTTTACATGTACCTCTTTGGGAACCTGTACGATAATCAAGAGATTTTATGAATTTATGATGTTTTTGAAATAATAAGAGATCTTTTATAATAAATTCTCATTTGAGTTACAACCATTTCATTGAACGAACGAATACACAGGAAAAAAAAATATATACCAACATTGACATATGAAAGACACGTTCACTCTTTACATTGCAGCCAACTTAAATATATGTAAAACATTGTCATATTAATAACAGTACTCCTTCTAATCTGTCTTCTACTATGTATCTTTACAATAAAACATATATATCAATTAATCTTCGATTTACATCTCAGAATGGCAGATTTGGCATAAGTAATAGTTAAAGTTATTGTATGTAAGTAGTTCACATAAAAATTTACAAAATTTTGCACTTAGTTCGCCCACATCTCATTCCAGCAGATAAAGATTGTAGCACAGCAATTAATTTTTAGGATATTATTAGTGCTGCCCCTCGCATTGCGTACCAGAGGGGCGCACCATTTCCGCAATGTTGTTTGAAAGCAGACTTCTCCCGACGCGGTCGCTGATATAAAGCCTATATAGCCTTCCCAGGTTACGGTACTTCCTAGATTGAGTTTAGTCAGTACAAGTCTGACATAACTTCGAAGCGCGGCTTGAGTATCCATGAGGATTAACCACTTCCCTCCCCTGCCGGAGGGTGCCCACGTTGACAGGATGATGGGTCAAGATGTTCGCGCCATCTTTAAAGCAGCTAAAAAGCGTTGGCGATTTCAGCCCGCCGCTGCCTCACCCCATTTACGACCGTGACAGCTACACATCACATCGCACGAAGTCGACCTGGCTTCCGTACTAAAATTTGAACATGTTCGAGGTTTTTTAATTATTTTATTTTAAAGTTTTTTTTTTAATGATTAGGACTTCTTTTCTGAGTTGGTTTACTTTTTCTGCCCTTTCATTATATTTCCATTTTGAAAGAATCATCAAACTAAAAGTGTGTATATTTTAGATCAATATGTTAACAGGAAGGAAGTAAAATTTGAATAACTAAAATATATCTACGCAAGATACAATGAAAAATAAATAAAATCAATTTAACATGAAAGAAAATTTACATATTTGCTCATACCACCATATCCCTTTTTCCGCCGGATATCCAGACGCACTGCGGGCACTTTCATGGTTGCTATTCCTACCTATCGCACCAAGCGCCTCTCAATGTCTTTCATAATGTTTTTTCAAAGCCAGGGTGAATTCCACCGTCTGAGTTATCTCGTTCCATCGTGGAATCTGTCTCGCTTGATTGGAATCAACAGCGAATCTACTCTAAATTAAACAAAAACCATATTATATCTAAAACAAATTGCACTAGAAAGAATTCTACTAAAGTGCTACTATCTCTGTAGTTGAGCTACAGATACCATACCCGACCTGTTGAGTCTTTTCAAGCGTTTTTTATTATGAGTACCAGCGCCATCTCTTCATATTATATGTAACATCCAACGTAACTTTTACAAGTATCAAACATTTGCGTCCCGTCGACACCTGAGAAAAGTATTTTTTTTTATAATAAAACGCTTGAGATATACAAATCCAGCAGATATATAGTTAAATAATAAAAAAACAAATTAGTTTTGTATTTCGACTTATTGCTTAATTTCATGTTCGATGCGGAAATCATATGAGTAATTTGATTTAAAAAAGGCATTGACACAGAACACTCAATACGTGGCGTGTTCAATCACCGCCACGCCGCGCGCCGGGGCGTCGCGCGTTTCCGAGTATCGACAGCATCGTTTGTAGCCGACAACCGGGCCGGCCCCAAAGGGCAGATGCAATCAACATGTTGGTCGCTACGGGGCGGCTGTTTATGACCATTCGCTACGATGTAGCACTACGACAATTCGAACCGCTACAGGCCCATTATTTAATATCAAGTCTTTTTAAAATGTTAATGCATAATATATGAAATGACTTTTAAATGGTTATAGATTTTCTTTTAGTAAGGACGTCGGAAATTTCTATCTTTTTAGTTGGTAAACTTTACTGTTTATAATGATAAAGGTTTTCTGAAAGCTGAATACTCTTAACTAAGTCAGTAGCGTTACGAAATCGCTTCCCGAGTCTGTGCAGAAGCGCTAATATTAGTTACTTAGTTAAAAAACTGGTTGGTTGCCTGTAAAGTCGGTATACGGGCGAAAGTTTTACGTGACAACGACTTTGAGTGGTAAAATAATTTTAATGTGAATATTCATTCGTATAGTAGGAAGAAGGATGAAATAATAGTAAAAATTTAAAACATTTATTTATACAAAGAATTATACTTAAAACATTAATTTATAGGCACGCGTCCCTTCCACTTTTTATGTCTGTCTCTCTCGCTCTTAGGCGGGCTAACCATGCCCGAGTGGAAGGGACGCGTGCCTCTCACTCGCTCTCATTGTAAGCGCATAACGTGAGCGGAGCGTAACGCAGTTTCTTGAAGTGTCACCCGGCAAACCAATTTATAAGACGTTGTCACGTCAAAAATGCTCGGCGTCGCCTGCCAGTTGGCGGCCAAGTTTTGATTGTGAAACTTCTATGATTCGCGGGCTCGCGCGTCTAATCTCATCTACACTAATTACCCCCACCGTCTCCCGAGCCATCATAATGTCGGCTTTACGACGCACCAACGCATCCCACTCGAGACATTTTTATAGAAGCTGATAAGTTAAATTAAATTATTATCTTGATGAAGATAATTGAATTTGACTGTTTAACGATCCAGTGTGGACGCTATCAGCACAGTCTGTTAAAACTTTAAGACGTTCAATGCAGTGGCTTTGATCCTGCCTTTTGAGAAAAAAATACTGAGATTATAAAAAAATGTAAGTTAATTTTATTTTTGACCTGAACGTATTAATACCACCTAAATAATAACATTAATATACAAAAAACATGATAACTTATACTGTCATTGTGAGTTATTAAAACGAGAGACTTTTTGACATATTTTTGAAATGAAAACAAAGGAACAAAAAGTTAAGAAAGAGTAATTGAAAGCATAGAGTTTACAAAGAATATATACAAACTATGTGAATCTACAACAGTCATCGATATATTATTAGTCCATATGTAGAAAACTAGATGGAACGAGTCGCCTGAATAACGCTATCATTGTAATGTATGTAAATCAAAAATTCCTTTATTTCAACCATAAAAAAACCCCTTAATGCAAAGTAACACTTTAACAGTTATAATTTATTTTTCTTTAAAACGCCTACAATTTTGGATCTGCAAATGCAAATTTATACTTTTGCCAAAAGAATTTTAGTAGGCGTATTTCCAATTTAGCGAATCCGGTTAAATCAGTTTCTTGTCGCTAGACTCAATTGTTTTTTGTTCTTTTCCACTGTAGACGAATAAAGGAACTCAAAGGCTCTTTGTAGACAAATGGGGATGATAATCAGGTGCGGGGCATACGGGCCGACTCGGACTAATCGTAATAAGCGCGGGTGGGGGTGTTTGTGCTCAATCAGGCCCTCGCCCGTATTTGCATATCGCCCGTCGCATCGCGCTATCGTCTCCATGTCGCGTTGCTATCTACGTCGGCAACATTTTATTTTCGTGAGGTGATGAGCCCACGATGACGTGTATTATATTCAAATGTTGCGCAACTTGTGAGCTCATCAGAAATATTATATGGACACGGGCCAAGTGAAAATATTATATTAGAATATGGGCTGAGTTTTCCTCAATAATACTAAGTTTAATAATTATAAATAAAGAAAGGTAAAATAATAATATTTGTTATAATCACACCAATTAGCCTTGCCCGAAGTAAGCACTATAAGGCTTGCGTTATAGATACCATGGTAACGGATAGACACACATATATAATACATAGATATTTATTTATTTATCATATTTATAGAAATAATATATAATTACCCATGACTCATACAGATGCTAGTATTCCCACTCAAACATCTGCCCCTTCCGGGATACGAACCCAGGACCGTCGGTGCGGAAGGCAGGATCGCTACCGTTGCTCTAAACAGTTGTCAAAGGACCTACCTTTTTATAAAATAAATATAAATATCAAAGCACATATTAATGAACGGTCGTACAGTACGTACATGGAACAAGATTACTGATGGTATTTTGGAGTGATAATGCAACAAACATCAGATGAACTATAGTCTATAAATGTTTGATTTTTTTGCTTTTGATTAACAATTAACCTCTGTCTTTTCATATCATTGTAAGCTGTGCGGTACCAATTTCAATAATCACTGACAAGGAAACGTACAGATAGGTGAGAGTGAAACATAAAAGTTTAAATTTCGCCTCAAGTTTGTTGCCAAGACGGTGTAATTCTATCGTAGGATAAGTGTGTGAACAAGTATTTGTGACCACGACGAGAGTCTAACGTGGGCAACTTAGGAAGACTGGCAAGTCCACTGCGAGTGCTCTCTTCGTCCAATTACTTTAAACTCCGCCGCAAATTGCTTAATTCAGCTATATTTCTCCGTTTGCTTGAGTGTCGCGTTCGCCGCAAGTCATATACGCTTGCTAAGAACTGCTATTATGGCTTTTAGTGATTCCAGATCGGATGGTTGCGTGTCCATACTCATAGTCATATAATTTATTGCCACATTTTAATTACATAAGCTGTTACAAAATAAAATAGCATTTAATATGACCCTGTAAGGGTCATATTATATGTAAACCTATAATAACTTTTAACTGAATAAATTTGGATTTACCTTGTAACTAACACTATAATATTCACTTAACATGTAACATAATTAAGTAACAACAACAAAAAAACTGGAAAAAAATACAAAAACATTGTTTATCTACTCTGATACTATAATACAAAGATTCTAAAACTGAAAACAAAATGCTTATGACAAACATTACGTACAGGTCAAAAATAATAAAAAAAAAAGTTTAATTACGATACAGGTCTTGTATGGACACCTGTAACATAATATAACTTTTTAATCATAACGATACACCTATACAACCTCCAGCTGGACCAAGGAGGTTGAACCTCTACTTTAAAAAGGTTTCAATGAACGAATCCGCAACACGCATGCGCAATCGATGTTTGCACCTTGGTGCCAACATTTGACATTTAAATAAATTTGTTGTTATATTCAGCGTTTTATTTGCAATATTGTTTTACGTATTATAGTATGAGATTAGATAAAGTAGTGTATGACACTGTACATAACTTGGTCTTATAACACTCGTGTGATACTATAAAAAAACTCGCCTACGGCTCGTTTTTTTAAAACACACTCATGTTATAAGAACCCTTATTATGCAACAGTATCATAAACTACTATTATATGAGATCATAGAGCCCTTAACTTAGATCAATTAAAAAGCGAAACTTTCCAGTATGGAGTTGGAACTAAATGTAACTTAAAGGATGAACGAAACAGCCGATCGCAACGGATATTCAAAAATTACTGACGTGGATGCATAGAGTTAAAAAAGAGATAGAAAGCCATACTAGCCACGCTAGCCACGCAGATTGACATGAGTGAAAGCGAGACAGAAAGCCACGCTCACCGGGGTAGGGAGGCAGCGGGCTCCTATATATATCGTGTAATAGACGCTCTCGTGTAACGAAGAAATCTGACGCTTAGCACGGACTGTGTAGCCACGCAGCGAACACCTTTATGCGAACGGCCCTAACGTCCGTATAGAAGCTTCGCTCCAATAATCTTTTATTGTATAGAAACACTTTTCTAATAAATATTATTTTATATCACGTCTAATGACAGAAATCATAGTTTTATTATATTCGCGATGTATATTGAACACTGCACTAGTACAAATATAAATATTAAACAAATTGCGAGGTCTCGTTCCTCAGACAACTGACAGGTTAAGCTAGTATGGCCTACGCATCGTAGTCTGCTGAATTGACACTTGCAACAATGTATGAACGCTACATCTGTCTGTTAGCTTAAAGGTCGCTCAAGGGGTTCGTTTTGAGTTTTAAATACTAGCATATGTAAAGAAATATCTCCATGTCTGTCTAGGAATCATATTTCTATTACTTGTGGTCTTTGAAATATTTCTATCAAAAACAATTGCTCTTGTGGCCAAGCGACGTTTTAGCTAACGGACGGTTATACGTGGCTAACATTTGTCTCAAAAAGCTTATTTCTATATTAAGGATTAATAAATAGATACGTTCACATCATAACTGAGAGGTTTGTATTACTTATGTAATTTTATGAGGACAACTTCGATTTTTAACAATTTGCTTACTTCAAATTGACTGCATGTTTCTGAAATCAAATAATAACTGCATTAAATTCATTGTGGGATTTCAGACGTTGCTATACTAAGTTATGTGTATCTACTAGATTGTACTACTTCGAAACCCAATATTTCTTAAAGTTAAACACCACAGTCTTGGGCAAGGATCTATCACGATTGACACCATCCAAGCAATTGACGACAGTTTGGTGATGGTGAATTGACAACCGTTGGTCCTGTGTTCGAACCCCGGAAGGGGCAAATGTTTGTACGATGAATACGAAAGGTACAAATGGTACCTTTTAATATTTCTAAAAATATTACATATCTATGTATCATATATGTGTCTATCCGTTATCCTAGTATCCATAACACAAACCCTACAGTGCTTAATACAGGCTGGGTTAATCGGCGTGAATGTAACAAATATAATTATATTATATATTTATTTAAGGTTACCAACAGAGAATACACGGTACATACTTAGAATTAAGATTTTTAATGATCACTAAACAAATGAAAGGATAAATGTTGCATATTCCCGCAACCGCCTGTAACTTGAGCTAGCTGTCCCCATAATATCATTGCTTTGGCGCCACACCAACCGCGATCAGACGCTCAGCGATATTGGACGATAACTTACGGCGGTGTTACAAGCCAAACGATTCTTTTCTGCTTCTGCGTTCAAAATAACATAATAAAGTATTCCACGGAAAACTACGTTGCAATTGTTTCACTATTACTGCGGGGATTATTCACCTCGAAAATAAATTCCAAAGAGACAACGACCGAGATTAATGTTTTATGGAATAAACGGAACCGATGTCACAACTTGCGTTTGGTTTCTCATTTTTCTTCAGTTTAATTGAGCTGCTTGACTAACTTATATGTAGCCTCTAACATTCTACAATTATGTACGTACTTGCTATCGAGTATATAAGAATAATAATATTTTTTACATTCACACTTATAAGCCTAGCCCAAAGTAGGAACTGTAAGGCCTGGGAAATGGATACTAGGGTATCGGATAGACATACATAGTATATGATACATAGTATGTTATACTAATAGAAATATACATATATAAATGCCTATGACGCAGGCACAATTGCTTGTATTCATCACACAAACATCTGCTCTTTCCGGGATTTGAACCCAGGATCGTAGGTGTGAAAGGCAGGATCGCTACCGTCGTCGCACCAAACGGTCCTCGTCGATCTATAAAACTGTAACTTAGTTGAAAATCATTAGAGAATTAAAATAATTATTAAGTGTATCGCAAATGAACAGTTCAAGCAATTCACGGGTGAATGAATTGGAAATTTAATATCTGTGTAAAATTTCATTTCATTGAATTACCGAGTGAACCAAAGTGATTCGCTCGTCGCGAATTAACATTAGCAATGCGCGATGGAGACGCTTTTGCCGCAACAATTAGCACAGGCGCTGGCTCGGAAGTCCGCTGATACTCCGTTGGGTGATACGTGCTCTTGCCGGAGTCATTCTACATGTTAACGGGTAGACAATTCAGTATATTCAATAACGTAATCAAGTATAATATAATATAATATTTGTTTGCAATGAATAGGCTCTGAAGCTACTGGACCGATTTGAAAAATTCTTTTATACAATATGTTAAGAAAACCCTGTCCGACCCGAAAGGGGCATATAGGCACTTCAACAACATAACAAAAAAAAAAAAAAAATTATATTATTTGTAAGTATATATAAATTATATTTTTTTTAACTGCGTGTTTTTAGTATCATCATATTTTAAATTACAGCAAATTTTCAAAAACTGACAACACCTTTGTTGCCATGCGGCGACGAGTGTATGTTATATCAAAAGAAGGCCTTTGACGATGCCGACAACAAAGCACCGCGCGGTCAAAAGTAGAGATGAAATTGTTTTTTCTTTTAGTCGATGTTTTGGTTCCTAATTTAAGTTTATGTTATTTTTCCTAATGCGCATAAGTCGATATCGTAAAAATAATTTCGTTTGTATGAAGCAGATTAAATAACTCGAGTATTTACTAATCACAATAATAAGTCACGACATGAAATTAATAAAATTAATGAGTAAAGTTACAAATAAAAAGCAGTAAAAACTGTGAATTATAACAACAATATTAACATGAACAATGCAGACGAGATAAAAGTTTCAGTTTTTGTTGTTGTACGGTTTACCAACCGCACAATTTAGGTCATATCAAAGTACACTGTCTTGCGTGTCAGCATTTTCCGCGACAATGCAATTTTAATTAATATTATATTTAGTTAAGCGTAAGCCACCTCCTAACTAACATTAAACTATTATTTTTTATAATTTGTGAACTCTAATAAAACTATTAACCAGTGACGTCGTTTAACTCAACTATTAACTATTATAAGAGTGTGGGACAACAAACCCTACATCTTAATGGTCCTTCGAGCCGGATTTGAACCAGCGACCTATGGATCTACAGTCCAGTACTTAATGGTCCTTCGAGGAAAAACTGGTAGGTACCTTTGTTTTTCTTTTTCTTTGCACGGTAGCAATCGGTCTGTCTGGCCTCCCACAAGCTGGTCTCACCGGGCAGATTGAGAAGGTGCATATATCGTGTGAGGGAAGAGTGAGCATTGTGTGCTTAGCAGCGACTGCACCATTTTAATTGTGTTACGTCGCAAATAACTGTACACGTGGACCTTTGCGCGCTTCCCAAGTAAAATTGCGAAAAGTGCGTAAGTGTTTCGACGAGTGCGAACAAAGAACCTTTGGAAAACAACCATTGAACTTTTTGTCGTTATACTTAAGAAGACATAAGCGACTTACCATCATGAGCAACATCGAAGATCTATTAGCAACCCAAAATCAAATAATTGAGGCGATACAGCAACAACTTCGGAACTTCAAGAAAGACCCAGCTGATCGCAAAACTTCAACATACATAAAAAAACGACTAGAAACGCTTGATTCATATTGGACTGAATTTCAAGCTAACCATGTACAACTGTGCTCGTTTGAGGAGCAGAACTATACCTATTTTTCAGAAAACTATTATCAAAAAACTAAAAACCTTTACAACGAAGCGCGAACACTTATACAAGAAACAAAATTAGGCGGACTACAGCCGAGAGGAAGGTCACCCATGGGTCCGAAAATTCAACCACCTGAACCTGCAGCGTCCGGTGAATATTTTACCTCCTATCAAAAACAAACTATTTCTCAGGGTAACGCTAGCAAGGCGGAAGAGTTATTACGGCGACAACGTAGTAACTTTAAGGCATTTTCAAGGACACTCTCTGCTATCGACTTGGAAGAAATTAACGAAAAGTGGGAATTTGAAGACGTTTTAAAGAATATAGAATCAAGGTGGAAAACGATCGATTCCATGCATTGGGAGCTTGACAGTGAAGTAATAGGAGACCAAGAAGAATACGAAAAATTGTTTGAAAAATATGAAAAGCAGTATAACTCTATGAAGAAAGCCCTTAATACAAAAATGTGGTCTGCATCACATAAAGAAAAGTCAACGCCCGTAATGGAGCTACCGGTTTTCAGTGGTGCCTATCAGCACTGGACCTCCTTCAAGGACTTATTCATCGAAACTATTCATACAAACCCATCGTTATCAAAAGCACAGAAAATGCAGTTCTTGAAGTCAAAGGTCAAGGGCGAAGCTGAAAAACTTATTCAACATCTAGCAATCAGTTCAGATAACTACAACGTTTGCTGGGACATACTAAATAATAGATACAACAACAAAAAGATTATTTTCTCTTCGCATCTCAATACTATGTTAAACTTGCCAACTATACAGTACCAAACAGCTATATCTATTAAAAGATTACACGATACAACAAACGAATGTCTCAACGCCATCAAAAACCTTGGGGTTGATATTTCCACTTGGGATCCAATTCTAGTGCATCTCTTATCGCAAAAATTGGACACAGATACCTACAACGACTATATTGAAAGCCTTAAACAACCAAGAGAGCTGCCAAGTCTTACGGAGTTTTTACAATTCTTAGAAATAAAATTTACATCTTTGGAGTCTGCACGACGAAAACAAGAGCGACCTTCAGCTGATCAGCAAAGAAGTTCATCGAACTACAAGTTTCAACCTACATACAAAACATTCAGCGCTAACCAAAATCTTAACTCAAAACCAAAAAGTTTTAATAAGCCAATAAAAGATAATTATTTAACAATTAACAAAACGACGTCGAAAAACATTCCAAGCCACGTAAAGTGCCCACTCTGCAGTAACGAACATGGACTATTTCACTGCAACGAGTTTATCAAATTACAGTTATACGATCGCAGGAAATTGATTGCGAAATATAACTTGTGTAAAAATTGTTTGTTCGACCACAAGGGCAAGCAATGCAAATCGGAAAAAAGGTGTAGGCAATGTAATGAACAGCATCATACATTGCTTCATCAAGATATGACTGCAAACACGGTGCCAAAAAACAATATGGAGAAAACTTACCACGAAAGTGCAACGACTTCAAGCAGTCATGCTTCGATGGAAGACATATCTGAAACACTTTTGGCTACTGCACAGGTCAAGGTCAGGATCAACGACGGCTCGGAGATCGTTTTACGAGCGCTAATTGACCAGGGCTCGCAAGTTTCTCTTATTACGGAAAACGCCGCTCAGAGACTCGAATTACCACGACAGAAATGCTAAGGAGTAATATTCGGAGTCGGAGCGAGAGAAAATAATTGTAAAGGTGCTATAACTATCACATGTACATCCATGCTCGGTAACCATACTTTCAACTCTAATGTTTACATAATGCGAAATCTAATTAACAATCTACCAAACCGATCCTTTGCATCAACATGGACACATCTGGAAGGGCTTCAATTAGCGGACCCGGACTTTAACATCAGTCGACCCGTCGACATCCTTTTCGGGGCCGATATTTATTCTAATATTATACTAGGAGGTATAATAAAGGGAGAAGAAACGCACCCCATAGCACAACAATCCCTTCTTGGCTGGATACTGTGTGGTAATATGAAGTCATTTCAATGCAACGTCATTCTAAACAATTTGGACGAAATCAGCAGATTTTGGACAATAGAAGATATTGCAGACAGCTCTCAAATGTCTACAGAAGATCTTAATTGTATACAACAATATCAAACAACCACAAAACGACAAGAGGATGGTCGTTATGTCGTACGGCTGCCTTTACATCATGATATTGAAGAAAAATTAGGAGAATCAAAAACTAAAGCTACGGCACAACTTCGCCAGTTGGAACAAAAATTCAGAAAATTCGAAAACTTAGAGAAAGATTATAAATTATTTGTAAAAGAGTATGAAAAACTAAACCACATGCAACCTTGTAATGAGCACTCAAAACTAAGCTATTATTTACCACATCACTGTGTGCAACGTGCTGACTCATCAACCACAGCCCTACGTGTCGTTTTTAACGCATCTGCCAAGACAACTTCCGGAAAAAGTCTAAACGATTTGATGTACCGTGGTCCTAACTTACAGACGGACCTACAATCTTTAATATTAAAATGGAGACTCTACAGAATTGCAATTACTGCGGATATTGAAAAAATGTTCCGGCAAGTTTTAGTAAACAAGGAAGACCAAAAGTATCAAAAAATTCTATGGAGGGAATCACCTGATCAGCAAATTAACGAGTACGCATTGACAACCGTTACATATGGCACTAAAGCCGCTCCGTTTTTAGCAATGATGACTATTAAACAACTAGCAAATGACGAGAGAAGTAACTACCCTGAAGCTGCAGCCATAATAGAGTCATCATTTTATATGGACGACCTTCTATATTCTTGCGATGACCTTGAAACTACAACACGCATTAAAAATGACCTTCAAAACCTACTTATCTCCGGTGGGTTCAACTTACGGAAATGGATGTCGAACAACCCTTAACTCTTAGATGACAACCCTAGAAACAACGAACAAGATACTTACCATTTTCGCCACCAGGAGTCAACAAAAACATTAGGCCTAAGATGGAATCCTAACGAAGACAACTTTACTTTCCAAATAACAATTGATGTAAATTCAACCAAACGCATAACAAAAAGATTTTTATTGTCGGAAATTTCGAAAATTTTTGACCCCCTGGGATGGTTGTGTCCTGTTACTACAAAATTAAAACTTATTTTTCAACGAGTTTGGCAAGAAAACTTACTCTGGGATGATGAAATAACTGAAAACATTAAAAAAGAATGGATTAAAATTAAAAGTCAATTAACCGAAATTAACCAACTACAAATACCAAGATGGTTACAAGTGAAAAAACAAGATACAATAGAATTGCATGGGTTTTGCGATTCATCCGAAAACGCTTACGCCTGTATTATTTATTGTAAAGCGGATCAAAATTCACCGGTAATAGTAGCCGCAAAGTCAAGACTTGTACCGTCCAAGAAAACTATTTCACTCCCGAGACTCGAACTTTGTGCTGCCTTACTGCTCGCCACACTAATGAAAAAGGTTCAAGAATGCTTATCTAATCACAAAGTTACTTTATATGGCTGGTCAGACTCCACGGCTGTGCTAGGCTGGCTTCATGGAGATCATAGTCGTTGGAAGACATTTGTATCAAACAAAGTAAAGAAAATCGTGACTACGATGCCTTCAAACTGCTGGCGATATGTCAAATCGTTGGAGAACCCAGCTGACTGCGCTAGCCGAGGTATAACTCCTATTCAGCTAAAAGAACATCAGCTATGGTGGCATGGACCCCACTGGCTGCAAACATTTCAACCTGAAACAGAAAATGACAAGATTAGTTATGAAACGACCGAAGATATTAAAATAAACAAGCAATTAAAAACAAACGTCACTACTATACGTCACAGTTCTGACGTAATTGCCGATATACTTACGCGAAACAGCTGTCTGGGTCGAGTGACACGAGTCGTCGCATGGATACTAAGAACGGTGTCGCGTAACAAACATCGACCGCACTACCTAACTATACCGGAACTTAAAAGAGCAAGAAACATTATTATTAAACATATTCAACTTACCTCAGTTGAAGATGAAATTTTAAACTAAGAAAAGAAAAAAGAAATTGACAGAAAAAGCAGACTTATACCATTAAACCCATTTTTGGATCAAGATGGTATTCTCCGAGTGGGAGGTCGTATCAGCAACGCTTACATTCATGAAGATCAAAAACACCCCATAATTATTCCACACAAAGGTCATTATACCAATCTTTTAATTGATCAAGCTCATCATATCACATTCCACGGAGGAGCCCGCCTGACGACAGCGCACTTAAGAAAACAATACTGGATTATCGGCAGTATTAGGGCTGTCTGTATTTGTCGAAAACAAAATCCAATAAAACAACTGCAACTGATGGGTGACTTACCTGCGGCACGATGCAACCCTACAAGACCGTTTTATCACACCGGTGTCGATTACACGGGGTACATCGATGTGAAAACCAATAAAGGCCGAGGCGTGAAAACATCAAGAGGTTACGTAGCTGTCTTCGTATGTATGGTGACGAAGGCAGTTCACCTTGAGTTAGTATCAGACCTCAGCTCGTCAGCATTCCTATCAGCTCTAAAAAGATTCAGTGCCCGACGAGGGGCTCCACAACACATGTACAGCGATAATGGTACCAATTTCGTCGGAGCCAACAATGTTCTGAAACAAGAATATATAAACCTGAAAGAACTACTTGATCCTCGATTCTTCACAACGATTACAGACATGCAAATAGAATGGCACTTTAATGCCCCATCATGGCCGAGCGCAGGGGGCTTTGGGAAGCTGCAGTGAAGAGCCTAAAATACCACCTCCGCCGTGTCATTGGTGAACAAAAGCTCACATTTGAAGAGCATTCAACGCTTCTAGCACAACTCGAAGCCTGTCTTAATAGCCGCCCACTATTACCACTCAACGAAGATCCTGACGATTTGGACTACTTGACACCGTCACATTTTCTTTCAAGTGGCCCTACATTAACTATAATCGAAACCGAAACTGATGAGCGTACGCGATGGCAACTTATACAGAAAATCTATAAAGATATTTGGAAGAGATGGCAATCGGAGTATTTGTGCCAGTTATCACCACGCAGTAAGTGGCGGCAAGCGCGAGAAAACATGAACATCAACGATGTCGTCATTATTCAAGATGTCAACTTACCGCCTGGAAAATGGGCCTTAGGAAGAGTTATTGAACTGCACCCTGGAAAGGATGGCCACGTTCGAGTGGTCACGATAAAAACAAAAAACGGAATAAGTAAGCGACCAATTACCAAACTATCAAAACTACCTGTATCAAACACTAAAAACAAAGAAGAACAAGTCATATCAAAAGAAGAAATTATGAGCAGTGGAACCAAACAGCAAAAACCCGCAACTAATAAATCTACGAGCAAGAAAAAGACCCAAGGGTTATGTTATTTTATATGGGTCATCTTGTCACATTTAACAATTATAACACCCGCTCAGTGTAACTACAGCCTTACCAACATAAATAGTAACCAGAGCCTTTATTTTGACAAGATTACGGACATGCATGTCATGCGCGACGAATGGAAACTGATTGTATTCTACAATATGGAACCCTATTGGCACGGCATACAAACTTTTAAACACTACATTGCAAGTTTAGAAAATATATGTGCTACGTCCGAGAAACGTCACCAGTGCGACGTCATCATGTTGCAACTACGTCACGGTTACACCGAGTTAAACTACTACAGTGATATGCTCCTTAGTCAGCAAGTAACGGACTCGAGGCGGCGACGACGACGGGGGCTTATCAACGGCATCGGCACTGTAGCGAACAGTTTATTTGGTTTACTCGATCAACAATTTGCCGAAAAATACGAAAACGATATTAGATTAATTAAAGAAAATGAAAAACACATAGTCCAACTCTGGAAAAACCAAACCTCGCTCGTGGAAGCTGAAAACAACTTATTGAAAAGAGTAGAACAAACTATCGAACGACAACATAAAATGTATAATCAGCACACCGTCGAGCTAGATAAGGCCGTGAACACAATTGCATCTGAAATGAAGGATATGAAGAAAATTAGTGACTTTACCCTGACATCGATTATTGCTAACAACATTTTAGAAAATTTGAAAGGACTTCAGGAAACACTTTTGGATACGATAACAGAAATTCACTATGGAAAATTTGACATTCATCTTTTAAGTCCGAAACAATTAGCAAAGGAGCTCAACATTATTTCAGGACATCTTTCGAGCGATCTAACCTTGCCAATCGAAAATATACAAACTGATTTGAGAACACTCTACCATTTGTTAAAAGTAAAAGCTAGAATGACTATGAATTACTTCATTTTTGAGATCAAAATTCCGCTCGTATCTCGTGATAATTACGAGATATACCGCTTAATAGCCATTCCTCACGAAATTCAGGATAATATGATAAAGACACGGCCGCTCGCTGATCATATCGCCATTAACTTAAAGAAAGATGCTTACATACCATTATCAGAAACCGAATTACAATCATGTATACCATATAATTACAGAACACTGATGTGCCCTCTACAACAGCCAATTTATCATCTAAAGTCAGACGAGAATCTATGCATCAAATTAAAAGATACAGATCAATGTGAAACTTCGCATACAATGTGTACTGATATGTGGATACAGCTTAACAAAATAAATACATATTTATTTTTCTGTTGTGGACAGCGAACAATAAGAATCATATGCGAGCATCATATTGCAGCCGAGCGCGTCAGCAAGACCGGTGTTATCGCACTCGGGGAAGGATGCATCATCAAGGGCGAAACCTTCACGATATATTCTCATACGCAGCAATCTAATACTATGACAATACAATCACCTGTTCTCAAGGTTGACATACATCCAATCAACAACATATTTAACACAAGTATACCATTGTTCAAAGGGCTGAATGGATCAGACTTTAAAAATTTTGAAAAAGAATTTGATTTTATTGGCAATCGAATTCAACAAATGAAGAGCAAGGAGGTCAGTGAACTAATAACGGACATAGATAACATCAGCACCCATGATGTTCACCAGTACATAGTGCTGTACATATTGGCCGGCGTAACGCTAATTGCAGCGGGTGTTTACCTTTGGCGGCGCGCACGGGCGCGATGCTCCACGATTATCTCATCCGCGGCACGCCGCGGTGATCAGCCACCTAACGAGCCACCGATTCCACTGACACAGCGACCGCAAGGGGAGTTCAAACAAATTCGTCATCCAACAGAAATAGGGCGAGAATCAAATGCGGGCCCAGCTCATCTCTATGGCCGTATAAACAGAGCGACGTCCCCTGTGATAAGAAAACTATTCAGTGACAGTGATAGTGCTTAGTGTAGTGTGTGCTGTGTAAAATATTTTATCTACTCTAATACTATAATACAAAGATTCTAAAACTGAAAACAAAATGCTTATGACAAACATTACGTACAGGCCAAAAATAATAAAAAAAAAGTTTCATTACGATACAGGTCTTGTATGGACACCTGTAACATAATATAACTTTTTTATCATAACGATACACCTATACAACCTCCAGCTGGACCAAGGAGGTTGAACCTCTACTTTAAAAAGGTTTCAATGAACGAGTCCTCGACGACCGACGCAACACGCATGCGCAATTGATGTTTGCACCTTGGCGCCAACATTTGACATTTAAATAAATTTGTTGTTATATTCAGCGTTTTATTTGCAATATTGTTTTACATATTATAGTATGAGAGTAGATAAAGTAGTGTATGACACTGTACATAACTTGGTCTTATAACACTCGTGTGATGCTATAAAAAAACTCGCCTACGGCTCGTTTTTTTAAAACACACTCATGTTATAAGAACCCTTATTATGCAACAGTATCATAAACTACTATAAATAACTAGAGACAATATTTTGTAACAATAATTTTTTATTTACTTTTATTTAATTTACGTTTATATTTTACAACTTTTATATTTTACAATTTTTATGCTTGAACTGTTTATTGCTTTATTAAATCTTAGTGAAACCTGTCTCGTCTTGCCCTCGGGAGCATGTACGGTTTACCAACCGCACAATTTAGGTCATATCAAAGTACACTGTCTTGCGTGTCAGCATTTTCCGCGACAATGCAATTTTAATTAATATTATATTTAGTTAAGCGTAAGCCACCTCCTAACTAACATTAAACTATTATTTTTTATAATTTGTGAACTCTAATAAAACTATTAACCAGTGACGTCGTTTAACTCAACTATTAACTATTATAAGAGTGTGGGACAACAAACCCTACAGTTGTCTTTTGCTTAATTATTAAGAAAATCAATTATAATTAATATATTACTCAGCTTATTACCGAAAATAAAATACGTGGAAGGCTTATATGTAACGTAATATTGGATCGATAAAAAAATATTTACATCGATATCCAATTTTATTAATTTCTAACCAGTGTATCCCTTGTCAAAGACAACGCCTGCCGGCACGTGTAAGGTCAACAGGGTTCACTACCTTACGGTATTACCTACGCGCGCCGACGCTGAGTTGTCATGCAAGTTACCACAATTTATTAATTGTTAATTATTTTTTTTCGGGGTATATTTTTTTCGTGTTACCTAAATACGATTACACGAATAAAATCATATCTTGGTACCTGCCAATACCCTCACGGATCGGACAGGGTTTTCTTAACATATTGTATTTGGAATTCGACATTATCCCTGATGAACATAGATTATAAAATATAAAAAAAAAATTAGAGATCCGTATGAAAACTTTGATTGTTTTTTTGTATTCAATAGGTTCCGAAACTATGGAAACTATTGAAGAATTATTTCACATATAGAATTCTACATTATCCTTAATTAATGTAGGTGATAGAATATTTTCAAAAAGTGTGAATAATACCGAAAAAAAAATCTAATATCGCGTACGCTGAAATTATTGAAAATAGAACAAAGTTTTGTACTAAAGTTTTGTAGAAAACATCATTATCTACAAAAAAGTTCGCGGTACCATAGGTCTAACTATTACAGTTATGTCACAACAACTACATAGTTATTTTATTTTATGCAATCGCAACGCCTGTACTAACTGTGCCATATTATTCGTACCTGGATATTATTCCTTATCCAAATAAAAGACTTCGTATTCAAGGCTATATCAGTACCTGTAAATTTCTTTTTGATTTATACCATTCCCAAGTTCCTTACCATTCAAAAGTTATCATGGGTGTAATAAAACAACCAATTATATCAACCATGTAAATAAAGTAACATGATTGACTTTTTCAATCTTTGTTAATTCAGCAACCGTCCGTCGTGATGTCTCCCTCGAAGTTCACCCTCCCCACCGCCGCCCGCCACTGTCGGCCGTGCCAATGTCAAATAATAAAGTGCCATTCCTCAAATCTCTTAAAGGATGGAAAAACTACACATTCTAATTTTAAACTCCCACTATCGGTAAATCTTGAACAACAATCTACGTGTTCTATCTGCAAAAATGAGCCTCTTGGTAAATTACTACAAGACGCCTCATTGATTATGTGGGATGAATGCACCAAGCACATAATAATATAGAGGGCGTGGACAGAACCTAAAAAGTTCTTAGAAACTCCTCTGCTCCCATGGGCGCGATTACTTTTGTATTTGCTGGAGGTTTCCGTTAAATATCCACGGGAAGCTGGGGCGGGCTGCTAGTTAAGTATAAAGATGATACTAAAAATCAAAAATTTTTTTAGGCATTTTTAATTTTATTCGTTGTTTAAGCTATAATAAAAGGAAATAAATATTTTTGTGCGATGTGTGAATTCTTAACTTGGTCGAAAGATGGCGCTGCACGTTTCTAAATCACGCTATCGAGTTTGTTATGTATAGTGTTTTTTGTATTTGCTATTGGTTATTTGTTTTATTTGCATATAAAACCCGGTGTCGTTGATAAGGTCACCTGCGAGATTAACATTACACATCAAAAAAAGGTTTTGGTACGCAATTTTAGTTTGATTTACATCTGCGGACCCAAACTTGTTCATTTGCAATAAAAAATGCCAATCATTAAATACCTTTTTTTAAATATCCATTACATTCCAACTAATTTATTTTAAATTAAATTTTCGCTAAAACCGTTATCAAGCATCCACTAGAAGCAATTCCTAACTTTTGCATTTCCAGCAATCCTAGTTTTAAAGACTTTTTAAATGAGCGTCGGAATGCGATTGGCCTGACTGGAGACGGTATACTATTCCAGCAGTTAGTCACTTGATAACGAAAGCTTCCAGTGGTTTAATATGGAGTGGCCCCAAACATGACAAAGTTTTAATTTAAATAATCATGTCATCTTGTATTATAAATTGTAGTTGAATGTATTTTTTTTTCGTCGGGGGTTTTAATAATTTTTCATTTTTATTTTATTATACGCTTTTAAACTTAGATTTATATATTAATTTAATATTAGGAGGTATTTTTAACCGATTTCCAAAAAGGAGGAGGTTTCTCAATTCTACCGTATATGTGCTTGCTTTTTTATATGATCGCGGATAACTTCGTCGTTTATGAACCGATTTTAACCCCCGACGCAAAAAGAGGGGTCTGTCTGTCTGTGGCATCATAGCTCCCGAACGAATCAACCGATTTCAATTTAGTTTTTTTGTATTACAGGTGTTTTACGGGCAAGTGTTCTTAGACATGTTTGATGAAAATCGATTGAGCCGTTTAAAAGTTATGGGGGGTTAAAGTGGGGAAGAAAAACCGAATGTCTGCAAATATGCTCAAGTGGGGTCTCAAATGAATTTGAAATCGACAAGAATCTTTGTATTTACAACTTAACCAGAGATAATATAAGTATGTTTACCTTTAAAAAGTATAAAATAAAAAATTAAATTAAAAATTTTAAAACCCCCGACACAAAAAACATAAGCTACCTTTAAAAAGTAAAGAATAAAAGAAAATTAATCCTAAAGTACTTATATGTATGAGTATGTATTAATATTTAATAAAAAACTTCGCGTTCGGAGACCGCTCCAAAACTAAATTACTAACTATTAAACAAAATTAAAAATTACTAATCTAAGAATTTAATTTAATTTAATAGTTAGTAATTTAGTTTTGGAGCGGTCTCCGAACGCGAAGTTTTTTATTAAATATTAATACATACTCATACATATAAGTACTTTAGGATTAATTTTCTTTTATTATTTTTTACTTTTTAAAGGTAGCTTATGTTTTTTGATGATTCTTTTTATTGGTAAGAAGATATTTCAAAGGTGGTCTCATGATAAAGAAATCAGGGTTTAATGATGGCAGACCAGAGAAATCGAGGGGACCTTTCAAAAATCGTAGGGGCGACTACTGCTTTTTTTTTCATTAATAATAAGTATCTTTTTGTTTTATTTATTAATTTAAAGCACTCCAATTTAATATAATTTAAAGCACTACAATTTAATAAAGGTCTAGAGTAGATCTGATGATGGAACCGACAGACAGTCGAGGGAACTCCTCTACGATTCAGAGCAGCTACTGTGTGTTTGAACTTGATCAATATTTCCGTCTCAAGTAACCGTCGTCTCATCATTCGAGAAGCATCCTGGCTCGGTCTACCCATCACTTTAAATAAAATAATTTTGAACAGAAAAAAAACACAGACTTCAAAAAGTAAACTAAAAATCAAAAATGAATATAAAGTAAGTAATACGTATTTTCATTTAATTAAATAGAAATAATTAAATAATTATTTTATAATTTTGAAGTCGGTGCCAAGTAAATGCTACAACAACCTTACTACAATATCATATTATTAAATACACACAATATTATTAAATGTATCAAAGCAATAACAAAACAGTAACAGTATTTGAAAAATATATGAATCGGTACCTACTAACTATCAAACTTTTTAAATATTATGTACCTAAGTACTGGCTTACAAAACTACTAGTAAGATTGATAATATCTATACACAGTTATTGTTTTACTTGGCACCGACTTCAAAATTATCAAATAATTATTTAATCATTTCTATTTAATTTAATGAAAATACTGTTACGAACACACAAAGCGCAAAGAAACGAGCGCGGAACTACATAGAAGTATAGTCTCCAAAACTGGGTACATGCGCGAACTTTCCGGACACGGTCGATCACGATCGCGCGAGTCGGGTACGTTCCAGTAAGAAACTCTCTGGAATGGTCTGGGGCTCGTCTCGGCCCATATAAATAGCCGCAGAGAGGCGAGCGAGTCAACCAACCGCACCGGCGGCGGGGCCCTTCACGACCCACCGCTTAGTTGGGGCCCCGTCAGGGCTCCAAACCAGGCACCCGCATGGGGGCCCCCGAGGGCCCCCGCGCCTCCTAGCCAACCAAAGGCTAGGAACGCTCGCGCTCCCAGTCTAGCCGATGACCTCTTGACCGTACGATAGGCCATCGAGGGCATCAATATTTACGAAATCACGGTGCTTGCCGGCAAGCTCCGTGCTTCCAACTCACCGCAAGCAAAGCTCATCGCGCTTTGCGAACACTCCAACCTTCTTAGTTCGTTGTGAATATTTGGATGTTAGTGGTTATGAATATTTTAATAATATTTTTAACTATTAATAATGCAGGCATTAACACATCCGCGTTCGCACTCCGCATAGGTACTCCGACGGCTCTTCCGACTCTTGTTAGTTCGATCATTCCTTCGCTCTTATATCCATTCCCGCGCGTTAGTTCTAAACTTAGTTTACCAAACTGCCGCGTCACCTCTTTCTCGAACAACGTCCATGGCTGCTAATAGTTTAAATTCAAATCCGAACAACACTATTATGCGCATAGCCGGTCGTATCAAACCTAAAGGGTTATCTCTCCTATCCTTCAATGCAGGAAGCCTTAGATCTCACCTTTCGGAGCTCAAGCTCCTAGTCCAAAATAAACCGGTAGATTTGATTCTCGTTCAAGAGACGTGGCTTAAACCCCACGACCTGAGGGGAACAAACATACCAAAATTTCAATTAATTAGGAATGACAGACCCCTCCAACGGGGAGGCGGTACTGCCATATGTGACGTATTAATAAAGTGCAAGCGACACACGCCCGTACGCACGGCCTACAGCGGTAGAGGGGCATTGCTCGCTCGACCGTCGGCCGGTGCGGACGTGCGTGTGCTGCTTGGTGAAACTACTGACTGCTTTCATTTAATGGATACCCTGACAGTAATCGAGGACACCACACCATATATTATAGGAAAGACTTTCACTGCTGCCCACTACCCACTCCACCTCTAATCAACATGGAGGCCTCGGTATGTAAACTGGCAATGACCGGACACCCGTCTGTGATCATTACATTAGTTTACCTTCCCTCCGGCTCCGAAATCCTTCGCAGCGACCTTGAGTCGCTACTCTCGTTAGGCCAGTCGGTCATCCTGTTTGGAGACTTTAACTCCAAACACACCGACTGGACATGTAGGGAACGGAACCCGAACGGTTCCAAACTTCTGCCAATGACACTAGACTTAGGGCTAGACGTCATCTGTCCCCTTTCTCCTACCCACTACCCACGTGTTGTCACCCATCTTCCGGATGTTCTTGACTTTGCCCTGTTTAAGAGAGTTTCTCTTAAACTCGATGCGATAGAGTCGCTAGACGACTTAGGGTCTGACCATCGACCCGTATCGCTCGTTCTGGGCGGCCTCGAACCTTCTACTTCAACTATGTAGTATTTCACTAACTGATAGGGATTTCAAGCCTCACTAGAATCCGCGCTCGAGGATCCATCCTCACCCCTCCAACCAACGGCTGAACTGTTAGAGAGTCCAGCCAAAATCGATATCGCGATCGACTCCTTTACCAAACTAGTCCAATCAACCACAGCGGATCACTCGCGCGAAGTCAAAGTGCCTAATAGGCCACTTCCACCCCATATCCAGAACTTGATTAGGACTAAAAACAAGGCGCTTAGAGACGCCAGATTATGCCCAACTCCCACGTATAGAGCCACAGCAAACCGTTTGCAGCGGGAGGTTAAGACTGCAGTTGCCGACCTAAGAAACTCCCGATGGAGTGACCTTATGGCGGACATCTCTCCCTCTCACCAAGCGTACCGGGTCGCTAGAGCCCTGCGTAGTGACGCTACTACGTATACCCCTCCGCTCGCTCGCCCCGATGGCACACATGCCTTCGAGGACGACGAAAAAGCCGAATGTTTCGCTGACAGCATTGCCTCACAATGCTCGCCCAGCACCGAAGCGGGTGATCCGGACCACATCCGGGTCATCGAAGAGGAGGTCCGAGACAGGGCCTGCCTTCCGCTCCTCCCTGAAGACCCTCCATCCACCACTTCGGTGGATGAAATCCAATCCTTCATAAGGGGCCTTAAGCCCCGTAAAGCCCCGGGCGCCGATGGCATCTGCAACAAGGCGCTCAAACACCTTCCCGAAAGGGCACTCCTTCTGCTGTCCCTAATTATGAATGCCTGTTTCGAACATTGCCACTTTCCAGCCGCCTGGAAGGAGGCAATCGTCATAGGCATTCCCAAGCCCGGCAAGCCCCTTGGCCAGCCGGCAAATCATCGCCCTATCAGCCTTTTAAAGGCAATGGGCAAGCTTTTCGAAAGGATTATACTCTCTCGCATGAGGGAGCATCTTTTCGGAAACAACCTCATTATCCCACACCAATTCGGCTTTAGAGCAAAGCATAGTTATCCACAGCAAGTTCACCGTATCGTTGAGTACATACTCAGCGGGTTCAACAAAAGAAAATACAAAACAGGTGCTGTTTTCTTCGACGTCGCCAAAGCTTTTGATAAGGTTTGGCACTCCGGACTTATCCATAAACTCTACGACTTAGATATGCCCGACCGGTTAGTCCGTCTTATAGCCGCATTCCTCAGCGATCGCACCTTTCGCTTTCGCTACGAGGGAACCCTGTCAACGCACCGTCCACTGAGAGCGGGCGGGCCGCAGCGGTCGGCTCTCTCCCCTCTCCTCTACAGCGTTTATACAAACGACTGTCCGATACCAAGCAATGGTACCCAATTAGCCCTATTCGCCGATGACACCGCACTTTTTCTAAAAGTGCCGTCACATAAGGCCATCCTTGGTAGGCTTCAACAATCTATCTCCCATCTAGGTAACTGGTTTCGCAAGTGGAGAATAGACGTCAACCCAGATAAAAGCGCAGCAATTATATTTGACGCCAAACGTAGGTCCCCAGTGGTCTCTTACGGGACACGGCCCTTAAGGCTACTAGGCGCTCCGATACCGTGGCAACGCACCACCAAGTATCTAGGCGTTACCCTCGATAAAGGCCTCACCTTCGGGCCTCATATCCGTAGAGTCACTAGAAACGCCCGCTTCTACCTAAACCGTCTTAACCCTATGTTGGGGCGGGATAGTAGAATGTCCATAAAGAATAAAATAACCCTCTACAAAGTTTGTATACGACCAGTCATGACATACGCGTCTCCAGTATTTGCACACGCGAGTCCCGTCCGATTAAAACCGCTGCAAGTCGTGTGACCCCTCATTTTGCAGGGTTTTTGAAGCTCTGCAAGACTGCCCCGAGGGAATTTTGTGCAAAAAAAATTTTGGGTATAGTTTTGGGTTTTTGGTTTGTGCGGTGTAACTGTTTAGATTACTTAATTAGTTAGGAACATAGCATTAAGTTAGAACTGACCAAAGGGAAATATTACTCCCCAGTATTAGAAATAACACAACTGACACACTAGAATCCTTCCCGTGGAGCGTGCGAGTTGCGAGTTGTTGTGACGCCTCTGCTCCTGCACACTGTGTTCCGATATATAGTAAGCCGCGGCCCGAAGGTGATAGGATTATGCAATCATCAAAGATGAGTAAACCGTCGACCTCCATCGCTCGCAAGCCCAACGTGTCCGAGGAGAGTATGACATATGTGTCGCCCCCCAAGCCGAAGCCAAAGAGCGACCTTAAGAGGGAGAACACAGCTTTGAGGAAACCAGCCACCCCGAGACTGGCAATGACAGACATGCTGCCGGGAATGAGGACGGAGGACATGGAGGGCTACGCTTCAAGAATTTATAGCCGCGCTAACGACGCTTTAACGTGTAACAGATCGGTCACCAAAGATAGCAAGGAGATGTTGAAATCATGCCTTGATGACTACCAAAGTCTAGCATTAGAATTGATAAGTAGGACCAAAGGAATGGAATTGGCACGGGAAAAGGCAGCGGGTGGACCACAGCAAAAGGGCACAATGATAAACCCCACTGTGGACGACTCAAGGGCGACGGCGAAAACTCTGAAGGCATTGGAGGACAAGATATATGAGCTGAAATGTATCCTGCTCGAAAACAGGAACATACAGGGTATGGAGAAGACAGAGGTGATAGAAGAACAGAGGAAGACGAGGGACTGCCTGAAGGAGAGGATAGAGGAGATACAGGTAAGGACCAGTACCGGAGAAGTCAAGGACAGGCCTCGTATAGAAACGATTCACTCCGTGGTTATCTCGTCGAAGGACAAAAACCACACCAGCGACCAGGTAAGAGAGATAAGGTCCAAAAGTCCTTTGCTGGGACCGATGAGTGGATCGAAGTCAAAAGGGTAAAAAAGGGTAAAGAACCAGAAGATTGTGGTGAGATGTAGTAAGGAGAGCGAGGTCGAAAAACTCAAGAGGAAGCTGGAAGGGGAAGGCAACTTCGTAGTGGAGAGAGCCGTGAACAAAAACCCAATTATGATAGTGAGATACGTGCGCGGTAAGGGTAAGAAGGAGCAAGTGGAGGAGGCAATACAAAGGAAGATGGCGAAAATAACGGGGAAAGCTATACCAAAGGGAGACCAGGTAGAAATTCTTTATGAAAAGAAGACCAGGAATCCACACGTGGCCCACGTAGTAGCAAGAGTTTCACCCCACATATGGAGAAGCTTGGTGGACGCGGGAAGCTTGCAGCTGCGTTGGGGTGTCTCCGCAGTGGAGGACCAGTCGCCACTGGTCCAGTGCTCCCGCTGCTTGGGGTATGGCCACATAAAGAGGCTGTGCACGGACAAGCGGGATATATGCAGCCATTGCGGAGGTGAACACTTGTATGCGGCTATAACTATAACTATAATAACCCCCATCATGCAGGAACTGCAGCAAAGAAAACATGAAGGAGGTCGACCACAATGCTTTCAGCAGTATGTATCCCATAAGAGCTAAATGGGACGCGATAGCTCGCGATAGAGTGGCGTATTGCTGAAGTTGCCCCGGAGGGACGGAACGTCAGTGGAGGTGAACTGGAGATGTTGCAGGCAAATCTCCAAAGGATCAGGAACGCCACTAATGAGATTATTATAGAAGCAGATAAGGCGAGTGTTGCAATGCTCCAGGGACCCTACACGGGCAATAAAGGTGTAATATGGGACTGCTCGGGTATGAGGGTGGTGCAAGCCCCGCATGAGGATGGGAAGGTTAATAAGGCGGTCATAGCTGTTTTCGACCATAGGCTAACCGTTCAACAGATGCCGGACCTTACCACCTCCAATATCGCGGTGGCAAAAATAAGCACGCCTGAATGGACCGTAGGAGTGGTGTCTCTCTACTTCGAGCCAGACTGCGACTTGAAGCCTTATCTGGACCGACTGCGACTAGTGGTAAGAGAACTCGGCAGTGGAAGGTTGATACTGGGTGGCGATGTCAACGCTTGGAGTGAGTGGTGGGGAAGCGTGAGAAGTGATGACAGAGGAGAAGAGGTAGTAGGCACAATACAGTAGTTGGACCTATTTATACTCAATGTGGGCTCAGTACCAACTTTCCGGGTCTGGAGAGGTGGAAAGGAGTTCAGAAGCAGAGTGGACATAACCTGCTGCTCGGTGGACGCGGCCGGGGATGTACTGCAGTGGCATGTGATCGAGGATCTGATCACCTCAGACCACAATGCTATAGTAATAAGGCTATCCCTCAATAAAACAGTAAATGTACAGGATAACCTGACCACCACAAGGAAGTACAATACCAAACATGCAAATTGGAAGGAATACCAAGATGACTCTAAAAGATCACTTGAGGACAGCGGAATGAACGAGCATGCGGTGAGACAAGTTAAGGATAAAGGGGAATTGGATGAAGTGATTGGGAAATACACAGAGCTGATGGAAAAAACCTGCGAAAAATTGATGAAAAAAAGGTGTTTTCCTTTTTACCAATAAGGTAAGGGTACCGTGGTGGTTGAAGGAGGAAATGAAAAGGGAAAAGAATAGGCACAGAAAGAGAATCGCCTGGGCGGCACCGTGCCGCCGAGCGGCAGTTATAGAGCAGTACGAGCGTTCCAAAGGGGCATACTTGGAAATAAGAGGCAATGGATAGGGCAAGGGTGGCCAGTTGGAAGGATTTCTGCGGCACACAGGACAGGGAAACCATGTGGGGGGGATTTATAGGGTTATTGGAAAGGTCGGCAGAAGACATGGGGATCTTCCGCTCACAATGGATGGCAGGAGCTTCGGCCCCCGGGAGTCGGTGATCCATATGGCAGAAGTGTTCTACCCGGAGGTTACGGAGGAGGGAGAGAGTGAAGGTCATAGACACGTAAGGGAGAAGGTTGAGGAATGGAGAGCTGCCGGGTCGGATGATGCACGGGATCCACCCTTCACCGAGGCGGAACTTGTCCTCGCTGTGGACTCCTTTAACCCGAAAAAGGCCCCGGGTAGCGACGGGTTTACCGCTGACATCTGTGCGGCCGCCATTAAGGCGGATACGTCAACAGCCCTAGCCATCTACAACAAGTGCTTGGAGCTCGCCCATTTCCCGACACCCTGGAAGGAAGCTACAGTGTTGCTGCTTAGGAAGCCTGGCAAGACAGACTACACCCAGCCCAGGTCCTATAGACCCATCGGTCTCCTCCCAGTGCTTGGTAAGATCTTAGAAAAGCTAATGATCAGTAGAATAAGATGGCATATCCAGCCTCAGCTAAATATCAGGCAGTATGGCTTCATGCCGCAGCGAGGCGCCGAGGACGCCCTCTATGACATGATTAGTTGGGTCAGACGCAAAGTAGAAGATAAAAAATTGGTTGCCTGTAAAGTCGGTATACGGGCGAAAGTTTTACGTGACAACGACTTTGAGTGGTAAAATAATTTAAATGTGAATATTCATTCGTATAGTAGGAAGAAGGATGAAATAATAGTAACAATTTAAAACATTTATTTATACAAAGAATTATATTTAAAACATTAATTTATAGGCACGCGTCCCTTCCACTTTTTATGTCTGTCTCTCTCGCTCTTAGGCGGGCTAACCATGCCCGAGTGGAAGGGACGCGTGCCTCTCACTCGCTCTCATTGTGAGCGCATAACGTGAGCGGAGCGTAACGCAGTTTCTTGAAGTGTCACCCGGCAAACCAATTTATAAGACGTTGTCACGTCAAAAACACATGAGCAGATTCACGTCTAATTTTATCATAACGTGATTGAGTGACGCTTTCTCTCTGGTCGGTATACTATGTCCCATCATAATACTATGAGTTACTAGGTAATGAAACCTATTCTTACGTTCGAAGCACTGCTCTGTATCACTAGGTATGGTGTTAATGTTAACCCATTTTTACGATATTTCAATTTTGCTTTATGGATCCGAGATGTAATTTAGTAAATTATCAGCATAAGTGATAGATGACGAACGATACATTGCCACCAATATTATTTTTTTTATTAGTATTTGTATAAAAGAAGCATCTTGAATGATAATTTCCTTAAAATAACTAATCGATATCTTTCATTTTCGCAATAAACAGAAGTATTACTAATCGAGTAGCGGGCAAGTTATGACGGAAAGCACACTATCATTAATTTATAGGTGATTAGCGGCCCGTCCCGGCTTCGCACGGGTGGACAAAATTCTTTAAATTTTTCTAGCATTAAATATAGCCTATGATACATATTTTTAAAATCAGCTTAGTAGTTTATTTCAAACATGCAAAAATACAAATCTTTCTTCCTTATAATATTAGTGTAGATAACAATGAGATCCCGACACTTTTGCATGCGTCTTGTCTTGCTTGCATTAAGCGCGTGTTAGAATTAGGAATAATTCGGAGTGTATTAATTATGTTACTTAATCATATTCATTATCATTATTAATATTTAAATGATTATTTATTGATTTACTAAATTGATTTATTGATTGATTTAACTATGTACACTTTTTAGTACAATATTTTTCATCATTGTCTTTGGTCTAACGTGTTACCTCTCATAGCATAGACAACACGATCGGTCCACTCCATAATATTTCCTCTTTTCCGTTTGATAACACGCGCGTGGATTTCCTTAGCAGAGTTATTTTAGAAATGTATTTATTATACTCTTCAAAGATCTTATACTTACAATCATCAACAAATATATTTCGAAAAAGATAATTACAGGATTTTATGTTGATAAAAATCTCTATGGCCCATAACTCATTAATAGGTACCAACTCTTAACATCTTACACAGGTGATAACTTTTAAACGAAATATCCGATTGAGATGA
Source organism: Calamotropha paludella (assembly GCA_927399485.1). Lineage (NCBI taxonomy): Eukaryota > Metazoa > Arthropoda > Insecta > Lepidoptera > Crambidae > Calamotropha > Calamotropha paludella. The sequence goes on from OV656828.1 coordinate 16,421,927, forward strand.
AACAAAAAGTATATTACTTCTACATAAATACTCTTGATAACATAATGCTTAATTTTGATAAAGATTAATATAACGATACATATTTAACGGAGTTTTTTTTTCTTCAGACGATTTAATAATTATTTTGAACAAAATCGGTTATTGTGATTAAACCATGATAGCTAGATATATGTTCTCGCGGACTTTATTGTAGGTCTTAATGGGATCTACAAATCCGTAGTACATCATTTTGTTCTATTGTCAATAGTTTTTACAGCGCACGCAAAAATAGGTTTTCGATTTTACACCTTGTGTTACAAAATAGCAATTTTATTACGGATCCCTAATTTTGAAAAAAAAGCCTATAGCCTATAGCCTTCCTCGATAAATGGCCTACCTAACACTGAAAGAATCATTCAAATCGGACTAGTAGTTCCAGAGATTAGCGCGTTCAAAAAGGCATTCGGCGGGCCTCTCTCTCGTTCGGTGACTCATCGTAACGTTACCGAGCGTTACACTTTTTCATAAGTGACTCCCAGCCGCAACCTAATTTAAGACGTTGTCACGTCAAAAGATTGTAACACTAATATCACTGGACATAGAGGGCGCCTTCGATAACGCGTGGTGGCCTCAAATAGAGTACCAATTAAGTAGGAAGGAATGCCCAGTAAACCTGAGAGCACTGATAAGTAGCTACCTAAGGGATAGGGCGGAGTCGGTGAGATACGCGGGCGAAGCGGTCCGGAGGAGCACAAACAAAGGCTGTGTTCAAGGCTCGATAGGAGGGCCTCTGTTCTGGCACATTATTCTGGACCCGCTGCTTAACGAGCTCGCCGATGCTGGCATTGATTGTCAAGCCTTCGCTGACGACATCGTCCTGCTTATGGAAGGAAAAAACGCTGCCGAGATAGAGGCGAGGGCGAGGGTGGCCCTGGACTGCGTCCGGGACTGGGGCGCCATAAATAAGCTCACCTTCGCACTCCATAAAACGAAGGCAATGGTGATAACCAGGAGGCTGAAATACGATGTCCCAAAACTGACTATGGGGGGTGTGGAATTGGAAATGGTCGAGGAAGTCAAGATCCTGGGCCTCACTATCGAAAGCAAATTTAATATCCTTGGTACGTCCGAAACGCGGACCTACACCGCGACCTGTCCCTACCGACCGTCCAAACCCACATGCATAAATGCTCCGAGCGGTTTTTCAAAGCCGCAGAGGAGCATTCAAATCCCCTCATATTAGAGGCAGCGGACTACGTCCCGCTCGCCCCCTCAAGGCACCAATTCCGTAGGCTCAAACATGTGCTTACGGATGAGCCTGACCCTTTATCGCAAGCTGTGGAACGCCTATCATCGGCCCACACTCGCATGACCTAGCAATAAGAACGAGCGGCCTTCCGCAGCTCGTTAAACCCGCATCTGCGGACCACGTCCAATAGGGGCGTGGCCCGATTTCTCACGCATGCGCTAGCTTAAGCTAACGCGGCGTTGCGTCGCCCTTCATTCCCGGGTGCGATCGCTCATATTAAGCCTGTAGAGGCCTTCCCAGGCTAAGGCACCTACTTCAGGTGGTGTTTAGTCAGTATGAGTCTGACATAACCTCTCGGCCGGCCGATGTATCCATGTAGGATTCACCACCTCCCTCCCTCGCGTCCGGAGGGGAAAAAAAAAAAAAAAAAAAAAACGAGCGAGTCAGTTCAGTTTGAGCTACCTTCGAGGCGACTTCGAATTGAAAACCAGTGATCAAGAGTGATACCAGCGGAACCTACGACTTGGCTACGACCTAGTACATCGTTAGTGCTTAGTGATTGGATCAAGTGCTTCGTGAATAAAGTCTTCAAAAGAGTCAGTAGGTCTTTCTCTCCAAATCCTACGAACCCTAGCACGTAACAATACGTATTACTTTGTGCGAAGTATATTTATTTTTTGCTTTTTAGTTTACTTTTTGAAGTCGGTTTTTTTTTGTTAAAAATTATTTTATCTCGTTTCAAATAGAAATATAGGAACACATAGTGTTTTGTGTTAACCGCTTAATCAACTCGTTTATTTTTATTTCAATATACAAATATTTTTTTTTTATTTGATACCCCACTCGGATATGTTAGCTGAATTCAGTAAATTCATTCCCCCCTCCCCCCGTTCTTCGTCCCCTCTACCACCCGCATAACTATTAAACGGCTGAAATAATTTTCTTCAAACATAGCCTAAAACACTCTCGACTAAGAAATAAAAGCAATTAAATGAAAATATAACCCTCTTTTTTGGGTTCGGGGTTAAAAAGGCATACGGGCTTCGTCTTTTGTGTTTCCACACAACAGATGAGGTCCGTAGACGTAAATTTTATTACACATTGTACTTGAGTTAGAATAGTATTAGCTACTCACAAGCAAGATACGAACTTTTTAAACAAAAAACTACATATTCTTTATAGAACTCAATAAAAACCGATAAAAGCCTTTCCTCACAAGACCCAATTCATGGGTCTTAAATCGCAAGTGGCTATTAGAAACGATTCAAAAATATTTTAAACCCATTGACGAATTTTATATTATTGTTAAATGTAATCAACACCTGTAGCATTTCTCGAAATATTTTCCAGCTTAAATAAAATAACTTATTTTTAGGGTTTTTTGCGCATTATTTATATTTAATAGTGACGTTTCGATTACTTTACAGGAGCCCTGATCACAGGATGACTAAAGCAATGGTCGTCATATATTTTCTACTACCTTCAAATATTTAAGTCGGGTACGTTTCTAATTGTTAATTATTTTCTATAAATCAAATTGTTTTATTTTGCATTTTATTTAGTTATTCAAATTCCACTACGATTACGGTGTAATCGTAGTGGAATACACTGAGTCTACCACTACACTACTGAGTCTACCACCAGTTCGGAAATTGGGAAGCCCATCCCAGGAGTACTGGCGAAAGAAACTCATGCAGAGGGACCGACCCCCATCTAACTTTTATTATTTGCAAAAAGAGCGTAGTTAGCTCTTCTGTCTCACTAGGTTTTGCAGTTTGTAAACACTAAATATATTTTCCAGCTGTTTACTTGCGCCAAGAGGCATTGTTAGTGGACAAGTCCTCACTGACACTGATCTTTTGAACAGCTACGAATATTTCAGATTCGTGCTATTGTTCTTCATCAGCCTAGCAATGCTGATAGCAAATCAGAAATGTTGTCCGTCCTTTCTTGTTGGCTTCTAAAAGTGGTGAGATGAGAGACCTTCGTTTCGCTAACAGTATTTCTTAAAAAAAATCAAATGCATTTCATAATTGTCTTGTTACTTATTTTATAAATGGTTTTCAGTTTAATTATATATTTAGTACTTGACCAAATATTGAAGTTTAAAATTTATGTAAAGGACATGCTTTTATGATTGAAATTAAAATAATTTTCTGAGTTGACGAATATTGTTTGGTAATAACTTATATTTTTTTGTGACCAACAACATCTGACTGCTGAGCTTCAGCATGTCAAGCGAGTACTACAAGATAACAAGTTGCGAGTTATATTTTTTTATTTATTTAATTAATAGAAAAATATAAAACGTCCTATTAATAAAATGTAATTTATGCCTATATGTTTTTCCCAATATTATTCTCATAAGTGAAAATATGAAAAACTGATAAATATTTTATAATATGTTTTAAATGATTACGGTACGATAACCCAAAACGTGGAATGGTATTAATTGAGCACATTTTTTTATTAATTAAGAATAGAATAGAATTTTATTTAGCGAGAATGTGGTAAATTCAGTATGTTAGACAATAGTATTTTAAAGTGCAAAACACATTCACCCAGCTGGGCATGCAAATAATCATCAATAAATTGAAAGTTCATACAATTAAAAATTATCTGTACAATTAATCAATAAATTTTTCCATAGTAATAATAATAAATTCTTAATGTCAAATTATTATAATGGCATATTTAACTAAAATAAAAGTGTCATTTCTTATCTTTACTATTAAAATATTCAGTAAATTTAGTGACTTCAATTACTTCCCAACTACGATACTTTAAGAGCTGCTCATCGTCGGAGTCTTTTGTCGGAATAAATGTGCAGGTCCTTTTCCTTGCTGTGCTTCGATGATAAGTAGCGAAAGAGTTTTTAATGCTAAAGGTAATATTATGACAAGTGATTTGAACGCAATGATATTACGACCGTTTGGTGCAACGGTAGTGATCCTACCTTTAGCACCGAAGCTCCTGGGTTCGTGTCCCAGAAGGGGCAGATGTTTGTATGATGAATACGAGCATTTGTACCTGAGTCATGGATATTTATATATAGTTCTATAAAATATTTAATGTTTATGTATTTTATAAGTATGTTTATAAAATACATAAACATTAAATTGCGTTAACGTTACCCTAGTATCCACAACACAAGCCGACTGTCATTATGCTTGGAGTCGTCGACCCACGACGCCTGACAATGTCTGGATTTGGCGAACCTACTGTTTTCAGTTTGTCCATCCAATTAGGAGTTCGTTACCGTCCAGCGGCCTCTATTTACTTTAAATCTCTTTAATTCTGTATTCAGACAGAAGTCTGTCTGATTCAAGCTTGACAGCATTATTCTGACGGCAATTTTTATAGTAATTTTATATTACTTTATTTTATATTAGTTTATTATTAAATAAACGAATGATAATTACCCAATACAAATAAAATGGTAATAAACATTAGCAGTAAAAAAAACAACATAAATAATTCCACATGTAGGAGCGTTACCCACAGATCATGCAAAGAACCGTTTAATTGGTATTGAGAATTGCATGATGACGGCAGTCCAAGGCGAACTTTCAGGGACCAAAAAGAGGAATTGCTGAAAGAAGGCTAGGTCAAAAGTACCCTTAACCGGAGATGCTTGTATGAAAAGGCTGATGAGACTTGAAGAAGCTAAAGATGTATGTCGGGATCGTGGTAAGTGGAAATCGGTGATCTCTGCCTACCCCTGCAGGGAAAAAGCGTGATTTTATGTATTTACATATGTTTTTTTTAATATTTAGAATGGGTTCGCTCATAATACCAATCAAGCCCGAGGGCCAAGACAGAATCCACGATGGAAGGAGCTAAACCAGAATGTGCCTATTCACCCTGGTTTTAAAAACAGATGGGTTATAAGTACTCGGAAATACAGACGCAGGGAGGGAGTTCCACTCCTTTGCTGTGCGCGTTATAAAGGATGTTGAATAGCGCTTGATGTGACAGAAAAGAATAGCACCCAAGAAAGGGCGGTGCTTTTGAATGTTCGATGGAAAAAAGGAGATGGCAGTATGAGCAAAGGCAGCTTCTGAGCACACTCTCCAAATTACGTTCTGTAGAAAATAGACAGATAGGCAACTTTGCGGCAATGAACTAGGGTGAGAAGCTTGCTCTTCACCAAGTTGCTGTCACAAATAAACATTTATTTCACCACTGGAAAAAAAAGTTAAGAGAAGTAGCCGAATCTTCAAGACAATAATTTATTATTAACTCTTCCAATGATTATATTTAAAACTAAAGTTCACTCTTCATATGAAAACAAAAGTTTGAAATTTATTAAATTTTTTAACATTTTTATTTATTTCTCCTCACAAAGAAGCTAAAATCAATGTTATAATAATATTAACTCTCAAAGTTCGTAACTTATTGCATCAGCAGAAATATAACCTTTTTTTATTTGAAATCGCTACAAAAAAGAGCACATTAACGAGAACAAAGTCATCTTGTTACACATTGTCGTACATTAGCAATGCAGAGGTAATGCTTCATCCGGCTCTCGTTTGGGCGCTGATTGGCGTCGGCTGCTGGCGGTGTTTGTGCTGATTAGCGAGCGCGGCGCCCTAACGAGCCGCGGTCACCCCGGCCACAGATCGCGTTAAGCCCGTGGCATACTTATCCAGTATCCAATACTGTAAAAAAGTACTGACTAAATTTATTTGAATAATCCACTTTTTTACGGTTTTTGCGCAATATTTATTTTATATTTAAACCTGACGTTTCGATTTAACAGGATTTCAACAGGATGACTAAGGCAATGGTCGTCATACATTTTCTACTACCTGCACAATATTTTAATTTAATTGTTAAAATGTTATATAAATCAAATTGTGCCGCTCCAAATAGTACTGTTATATTTTAGTCAAATATAAGGTTGATATTACTAAGCGTTTTGGTTCCAATTTTGTAATCCGTACTGGGACTTTTTGGCGGGAACTCTCAAGAAGTCCACGAGGAGGTTTCAGTAAAACCCTACACATTAACTGAAACCTAGGGAAAAATATATTTTACTGTTTATTCATCATCAAATTAAAAAAATAATTTACTAAAGAACTGGCAAATATTACTTGACACTGGCTAAATGCACAAGTCGGGCCGCTAAAGAGTGGCCCTCTTTGTCTGAGTCTATGTTTCCTGATCGCTTCCCATCAGGCAAGATAGCGGTCAAGCGCTTACCTAATCTCGGTAAAAAAAATAATTATACATTGAAAAGGTCGGAGGACTAGTTAAGCAAAGGCAAGTGCCAAAAAAAATAAAGTTACTTCGCACTTTGTAACACCCACCAAATTTCAGTCCATGCAATGGTTTATGACCCACTCTTCGTAAATTATTTGCCCGGTGAAGACATTAGAGAAAGATAGTGCTACATTATTAGCCAACTAATGAGCACAGACTGTCTCTAAAATGACAACACCATGATGGATTGCATTTTATAGGCTGTGTAACGTGCATTCGGATATTTTTTTCTAGGGTTCCGTACCTCGAAAGGAAAAAACGGAACCCTTATAAAATCACTTTGTTGTCCGTCCGTCCGTCTGTCTGTCTGTCAAAAGTCTTTGTCTCAGGAACGCGTAGAGGTATCAAGCTGAAATTTATATCAAATACTCAAGTCAACTGTCCCTTGGAACTGTGAAAAAAATCAAACTTCTAAGCCAACACAATCAAAAGATACAGCCGTTTTTGCTGCAAATTTTCCACACTCGCAAGGGAATCAAAACTTACAGGGTACCTTCCATGAACTTAGAATCTTGAAATTTGGTACGAAGCAACGTCTCATAGCACAGATAAAGGAAAAATTGCGAAAACCGTAAATTTTTTGTAACATCATATAATAAAAATATTTTTAACAATTTTAAACTTACTACCCCTTTCCTTATGAACGCATTGAGGTATTAAATTGAAATTCATATGAAATATTCAGGTCTATAATACCTTTAAGCTGTAACAAAATCAAACTTATGGATGAACTTTTATTTATTTTTAAATCAATGGCGATCCTATTAGAAGGAAAATCTCAATATTTCCCTGAAGTAGGAATTATTTTATATTTTACCAATTAGTAGCAAACAAAAGTAAACATGACATCCCAACAACCAATAATTTTGACTATAAGCAGATGTGATGTACGCACAAAAATAAAATGTTTTATTATTTTGTACTACTAGTAAACTATTTTTTTTTACATTGTCCCATTTATTTTTAAACAGACAGGTAAAGTTTTTAAAAAAGGAAAGTTGTATTTCTGCTGTTTATGCACTGTTTTATTTTTTTTTTACAATTTTGCCACATGCTGCATTCTTGTAGTGTTTTATACATTTATACTAATTAAAAATTAAAAATCTTTAATAACAGTATGTTCTCACAGGAAAGAAGAAATATCAGTACGAAATCCAAACCATTCCCTCATTTGGACGACCGTTTGGTGCAACAGTAGCGATCCTGCCTTTCGCACCGACGGCCCTGGGTACGAGTCCTAGAAGAGACAGATGTTTGTGTGATGAATAGAAGCATTTATACCTGAGCCATGGGCATTTGTTTGTATTTATATAAATATTACTTGTTTATGTATGTACATATATCCATTACTCTAGTGTCCATAACACAAGCCTCACAGTACAGTCTTTGGGCATACATGGTGTGAATGTAAGATATATTATTATTATTCACTACATCAAGCGTATACACTATTGTGCATCTACCCTTACATTTCCACTATCTAATAACCTTCAGTCCACCAGCAAATCGCGTCATCATTACGAACATTTCAAAATGCAAATCAAGTAACGAGGATATCCCCGTTGAATGTTAATATTTACGCCTCTCCAATAAGGAATATGACTAAATCATACTTAAAATACATTTTCGTTTCCTCTAACCCTTAAAGGCTCTTGGTATCTTTATCTCTCTCTTATCTAATTATTTTATATCCACGAGTAACTATAACGATTGATACGTTTACATTGACGGTCCTTCCGATATGCAACCTCACTCCCCTATTATTCTTTTCTCTTTATTTATTCTTTCACCCAAGGTTGCCTAGAAGAGTTTGATGTTTAGCAATAAGGCCGCCTATTTGTATACTTTTCTTTGACGCATGAAGGAGTAATTTACTATTATTATATCTCGAAGAATGTCATTGTAGTTAATGTTACCTCATTTTTCAATAATCAATTTTGATGAACCGCCATATATAGTCGCTATTAATAAGTAATTTATCGTCATTTGATGATTAACGAACATTTAAGTTAATTTTTATCCTTCTGAATCTTTATTCAGATATTATGTATCCAGTTTATATATCCACATCCGCTTAATATATATGGACTAGTCTAATTCATTTAATCCGTATGAAATCACGAGGTAACATTTAATTGTATTTACCCATATCCACATCCGTTTATTAAATCTGGAGTTAGTATATCAATATTTGCTTAATATATACGAACCACTACTCTATTTTGTTTTTTGTTTGTTTATCGTTTTCACAAAATAAACTCATATTGCTAAGAATAATAGCGACAAACAAACCAAGATTTAACCCTGTGCTATTAGAAGTCTCCCACACTAAAATTGATTAAAAGACTACAAAACTATTAACCATATCAAATCATGAGGTATATCCAGCTAACATTTATAATATTTATCCGTATCCACACTAGTCAGCCAGTGATTGGCCAAATGATTTGGAGTTGATTCAAGTGATTGGATTTGATATACTGGATGTGCTAAGAAATTTCAAACGGAATGGTTGGACATATATTCGGTTTGCAAAATAATAAGTATTTTTGGTAATACATGTACTTATGTTAAGGTTGTTTGCTTGGTTTCTCAAGCAAGGCATATGCAGAATACCAGGGTTGTGGTGAGTTGTATTGTCACGGCTTATACTGAGCAGAAGCCTATTTGGGACTTAGCTTTAGATATTTATTTTTGTGTAAGAGTGCCAAATAAACTTTCATTCATTCATTCATTCATCTCAGCTGAAAGACACCCAGTGCTAGACTAAGCCTTCTCCCAAAAGTGGGGGTATTGGCATAAACGTGAAAAAAAACTTCCACCATTACATCGCTATATACTTGCGTGTAGTGGTTACTGAGCTAGATCAGATAGCTGATGTTTGGAGAAGTTATTGCCAGTCCTTGTTCCAGGATAGTCAGTCCTCTACATAAAAAGGGTTCAACTTAGAAGTGTAGTTACTACCGCCTTATTGCACTTATATCTCACGCTAGCAAAATCTTACTACACATTCTAAATGAACGACTAAAGACATTCCTGACCAAGGAGATAGCTCCAGAACAGGCTGGTTTTGTTAAGGGAAGAAGGCGTATACCCTACACGCGAGCAGATCCTTATTACCCGCCAGATCATAGAAAAGGCAATAGAATTTTTAAGGCGTTTGATTCTATGAAATGGCCAAAACTTTGGTGTGATCTGCTAGACACGGGTGCACCACAACATCTAGTTTATCTTCTCAGGCGTCTTTATGACGATGGAACTGCATCTGTTCGAACGGATGATGTCCTATCAGACAATTTTCATCAAAGCGCAGGCGTTCGCCAGTGTTGCATATTATCACCACTCTTGTTCAATGCTTATACGTAACTCATAATGCTTATAACCCTTTGAAGACTGGATAGATGGTGTATCAGTTGGGGGCTACAAATTATCGAATTTGCGTTATGCCGATGATACGACCTTGTTTGCGATTGCGACCAGCCCTAGTCTTATGGAAGAGTTACTTCTTAAAATGGAGCGATTACAATAATAGCGTACTGTGAAGTCGTCCAATCCTACATATACCTTGGAGCTTTAATCTCGAACAATGGCGGATGCATTAAGGAAATTAAGCGACGAATGGCAATAGCGAGAACTGCAATGGACAGGGTGAAGAAAATATGAAAGAATCGAAATGTTATGAAGACTACTAAGATCCGGTTCGTACAAACGCTCGTTTTTCCCATATTTTTATATACTGCGGAAACGTGGACAGTGCGACCAGTTGAGAGGAGAAAGATTGATGCTCTGGAGATGTGGTGCTGGAGACGGATGCTGGACCGAATTTCGCATCAACATCTCTATACTCCAAGAACTGGGAATTAAACAACTTCTATCGGCGGTTGTGCAAAGTAGTACTTTGAAATTTTTTGAACACGTTTCTCGATGCTACAACCACTCCATCGAGCACCTCGTCATACAGGGAAAGATAGAGGGCACCAGAGAGCGAGGGAGGTCGCCCATGAGATGGACTGACCAAGTGAAGTCTACTGTGGGGGTCCCTGAACGAATGCAGCGGAATGTCCGCCAGCAGGGAGTAATGGCGAATGATCGTAAGGCGAGTAACATCTGCCTCGGATGAAGACACCACCTCATGACCCCGACCGCTCTGGCAAGAGTGTCACGACGAAGAAGAAGAAGATACTTGCTGATGGGTGCAGCAGTGGTCACAGGGCTGGCCTGGGCTAACCTGGGCTGGCCGCCGATTGCGCGTGTGATACTAGTTCTAATGTACAGTATGTCAGTGTTAAAGAGAGCGTATCTAGTGAAAAGTGCAATAGTGTTAGTGATGTGAACGAGACTGAAAGTCCTAGTGTGTCCAAAGTGCCGAATTTCAGTGCGTGTTTGAATAAGGCAACGACGCCAAACTTTCGTAAACATTTTAGATCATCCAACTTACGTACTTTTAAGTACCTATTGAGTCATCTTGTTAGAATCACCTCACTCCATTAACATCTATCACCAAACTAATCAACCCTTGTAATCATCTGGCTTACCATTCCCTGTTTTCTCGCCCGGGAGCATGAAATGTAATGAAAATAACTTTATACAAATGCACTGAAAATAAATTGTATTCAATCGTCCAACATTCAGAACGTCTTTTCACTGACAAGAAGAATGGGCGCAAGAAACTCGTCAGCTTTAACAGCAGTAACGACATTTACAATATAATACTTCGTCACCATACATAATCCACAAAAAAAAAACAAAATTATTCTGTTATCGCAATAATAAAACTGTTATGATGACTTTGTTGCAATCAACGAAATAATGATATCATAACACTGCCATTATAGCATGTACGAGTCACGTACATTGAACTTCCGCGCGCTGCGCATCAATTGCACTATAAGCGTTTTATGCATCGCGCGGCATTTAACCTAATTATAGTTTTTTCAACCACGAGTTATGCATTCACCATCATACTAATCGCGTGTATACCATTACCGTCCCAAAACCATTCCATTTTAGTTTAAAGTCTCTATTTTAAAGTTACCAAAGTGCTATTATTTACGTCATTTGATAATAAATTTCAGTATTTTTAGATTGCTCTCGACTTCACATTTATCTATACCCTCTTTCTAAGTGTAAGCGGCTATCCCGTAAACCATCTTTGAATTGAAGGAATTTAACAGAAGGTGTTTCATCTCATTCATGTTTTACCTCATTTCATGCATTCCACGGTAGAATTATATTTCTAGACGTCATTATCCATCTCAAGTTGTCTCTGGCCGAGTTTTTGCAGTAATCTGAAGATAAAGTCGAGGCCATTGTCCTCGTAATGAATGAAGGAAGCATCTCGACGAAGCCACAATTAATTCCCGCTTTATATTATTTAATTACACTTCGCAAAAGATAGGGGATTATAATTGTGTTTGCAGCGGGCGTTCGTTAATTGTAATGTAATCACGGCTCCGCGGTATCATTTACACTGATATCCAAATAATCCTTTCTAGCGTTACTAGAAACGATTTCCATTTAAAAATATTTGTAGAAGGTTGATTAATGCAGAGCGAATCCTTTATTCGATGAAACTCCGATTTTAATTAAGGAAGAAACGTTCGGTAAATCATTTGATAGAATCAGACGTTACTTGGCTGAAATCCATCTGCCGATATACAGGATCAATGATATTGGATCAGGAGCTGCATGTGCTCAAACCGCCATCTCCCTTTTTCCATCGGACCTTTCTTAGTTGCTATTCCTACCTGCCGCACCAAGCGCTTCTCAACATCTTCCATATTACGCACATCAAAGGAGTGGAGTTCCCTCCCGGCGTCTGTGTTTCTGAGTACTTATAATCCGTCCAAAGCCAGAGAGAAGAGGCACTTTCTGGATTAGCTCGTTCCATCGTGGATCCGTCTTGGCATCCGGACTTGATTGGGATCAATTAAATAATTTATATTATAAACAAATAAAAAGAATATATACCGATAGTAAACCTTAAATCAATAAACGCACTTAAAAAAGTTTATAATATTCTCAATACTCAATCATTTATTGCATTTATTTGCAAAAACCACTTTAAATAAAATTGTTATAATATTATTATATAATATAAAATTGTTATTATAATATTATATAAATTAATGTTAACCACTATATATATCATTTAAAATCACACACACACACACACACACACATACATTTATAAATATTTGAGTAACTACCTTGAGCCAATTGTAAGCACGTACTAAACCTGTATTCCTGTCTTTCTTTTGAGATACGGAATCTTTATAGACTCACTTCGTAATCCGAAAAGACTGCCTGTCTGTCTTAAAACGTTGAGCAATAAGCATTGAGTATAAATGGCCAAAAATCTTCTATAATCGTTTTGCAAGAATTATATCCAATATTGTATTAATAATAATAATAATAGTACTTACATTCAAACCAATTAGCCCAGTCTGAATTAAACATTGTAAATCTTGAGTTATGTATACTAGGGTAACTTCTTAAAAGAGAAGACCCATTACTAAGCTTTGAGGAATATCCTACAATGTGGCTGGTTCGGGATGTAAATAATAAGTCTGACTGCGATCAAGAACTCATTTATTGGAGAGCTGTAAAGAGTTTATATATGAGGAGAGGTGTGTGTTAGACATATTCGTACACAATAAAAACTTTGAATAAATCTAATAAAACATAATAAGTCATGTACTTATCATGTTCTGCAACGAGGATTCAGTACATCCTGCCTTTCACACCGGCGGTCCTTGGTTAGAGTCTCAGAAGGGGCAGATGTTTGTGTGATGAATACGAGCATTTGTACCTGAGTCATGGGTATTTAATTCAATGAATATTTCATATCTATGAATCATATAATATGTATGTCTATCCGTAACCCTAGTATCCATAATATAATAAACAGGTCCGCATGTAGTTGCCCAGAGTGTAAAAATAATGTACCATCGCCATGTCCAACAAAAGCTAAACCGAACACTCCAGATGTCACACAAGGCTCCGTTTTCGAAGAATTGAGTAAGATAACTTCGAGGCTCCTGGTACTGGACACGCTTTCTCAAGACATCAAACTCATAAAATCAGAGGTGCAACCTTTAAAGAACTCACTTGAACTTGCACACGAATCCATCAAGAATTTCGCACATAAACTAAATAAGTTGGAGACCAAGACTACAAAGATGGAAACTCTTACCGCTGAGATACCTGTATCGCGTTCACAGTAGAAGTTCACAAACTACAACAGGACATGCATCAGCAAGAGCAGTGGCATCGTACTAGTAATATAGAAATTAAGGGTATTCCACACAAGCCGAATGAGAATCTTTATAAAATAGTGGAGGATTTAGGATGAGTATTAGAATGCCCAATTAACAATAATGATATAAATTTCATAACACGCGTTCCAACTCGGCAAAAGGAAATGGATAAACCAATCGTTATATCATTTATGAGAAAATACCTCAAAGAAGACTTCATGGTGGCCGCACGTAGGCGGAAAGAACTTGTCGCTAGCACATTTGGGCTGGGTGGTAATGGCAAAGTTTATATAAATGATCACTTAACAGTGTATTTCAAGAACTTGTAACTCAAGGCAAAGGAATTAAAGAAAGCTAAAGATTTTCAGTTAATATCGGTGAAGAATTGCAAAATCTACGCACGAAAATCACTATCATCGCCAATTTTTATCATAAATTCCGAAAGCGATCTTCTCAAAATCAAGTAAAATTATTAGGTATGAAATTTGTGACACCCCTGTGTTATTGATCTTCACTAATAAAATATAAGCATTTTATATTTATTATTTGTCCAACCGAAACATGGTTAATAGATAGTCTATGCGATCAGGAACTATGTATTAACAGAAAACTACATATATCGTATGGAGAAGGGATAGGGAATATAACACCATAGGCTCAAATCATCAGCCATTGCAGCTACGAACAAGTAGATCTTTCCTTTTTGTACCACTCTTTCCAAACTTTATTTACCATGGAAGCTTTATGAGAGACGCAAAACCAAACCAATTATAAACAAACGAATCAATAAAATGATAAGCCGATTGACGTAAAGCAGCACATTCGAATGGAATGATTATTTGATTCCGAAACGAGAAAATTAATAGGGAAGCGAGTCAAGGCTCAAGTGTCGCGGAGGCTCAACGGCCCTCGAGCTCTGGGCGCGCACCACATTTGCATTTGTCGCTTTTTTTCGTCAGTTAATCCGTCATTTGTATGCGAGGACACGCCGGAAGGGGCGGGCCCATTCACTCCGCCGCAGTTTAATTAAATTTGAAGTGGCGCGGTCATTCCGCCTCGGTCCACAGGAGGGAGTGGACCTTCCACTCTCGCATGCCGTCGTTTTTGCCGTTAGTACCGCCGCCGGCTCGCTAACTACCATATACACAATTACCGACTTTCCGTTTGTCTCTTAAACTTGTTAGCTGAACATTAAGCTCTCTGATTTCCGCTGTGATTTTAAACACATATGAATGATATCTACTGTGAATTTAGCATTAGTTTTTACTCATACTGCTCATTTATACATTTTTCTAAGCTCACTTATATTTCTCACTTTTAGAAATACGATTTTTCTTACGCTATAAGCAATAATAAATCGTCGTCATCATCTCAGTGTAAAGACATTTACGCCAACCACCAGCCGTAATCTCCACGCCCAGCAGGCGAATGGAGATCAATGCACAATGTAGAATACCATAATTTAATGCCCATTTTGTGGTGAACGGGGGGTGTATGATGATTACCTCTAATAATATAACACACCTTTTACGACACTTAATTGTGAAGGATTTGTGATAAACTGCTCTGCCGGCCAGCCTACTTCATCACTCGGCACGTATAACATACAGGCCATAATTAATCCCGATTTCCACTTTACATCAGTAATCCTTGAAGCAAGTGTTGCCGTAGCAACCGCAAACAATACTTGATTTATAGCCTTAAGGGGCTTTTTTGGTGATGGCTAAGTGATATAAATACTGTCACAGCCTCGATTTGGATTTTACTCGTATCAAAAATCTTAAAAAGAAGCATTATTGCATTATTATTATAAAAATGTTGCATTTCAAAGGTGACCACTTTCAGTATCAAAGGGGTATGATGTCAGACAAAAAAAATGTTTTTGAAAGGTAGGCCAGTTAATTTACTATTTATTGATATGAAAATCTTGAATTTGTTTTATAAATGACCTATTAATCTGATTTGAGATGTCTATTGCTATTATATTAAGGCCGATGAATAAATTGTGATTATGCAATAAAATATTTCGAAAGTTCAAAATTGAAAGTATTAGAAGAAATTGATACGGAGTTAAAAAATGTGTGTCTGTGTACGGGGTTAAAAATTTAATTTTCTGACAGATTTGAGTGGTGCAAGAATATGAGTGTGTCTGGTCATGGACTAGCGATATTCTAAAGTCTGTTAGAACAACTATTCTAATACACAAATACACTACATAGTTAAGTCCAAACTACCTATCAGCTGTGTGGCAGCAATTTTGTTTTTTTTTTCTTGAAATATTCTCTACTTGGACACAAAAAATCATATCTCCCAAAGTGTAGGCGTTAATGGTATAAATATGCTTATTCGAAGCGCAAATCTCTAGTCTATCGTATAAAAATTTGAAACAGGGAGTTGTTACGTTCAAAATTTGAAAAAATAATTGAATTTCAGGTTAAATATAAAAAAAAATGAAAATAAACTAATTATTGTAAATTACTGCAAAAGTAACCCCGATAACTCATTTATTTTTTCCACAAGATTGATAAGGTTTGATCTAAGCTACAATACAATATTTAATTTACAGCTGTATAGTAATAAAAAAATTCCCTTGTGGGTAATGATGGAATTTACCCCAATGAAAACTAGTCGGCAGAGCAGAGGGGTTGTGGTGGTGTGAGTGTGGATTCGCGTGACCCAGTCATCCATGGATCAACAATGATCTTGGGCGCCTTTAAAAATAATTAAAGTTAAAAATAAAAAAATAATAAAGTGTCCATGGATCGAAACAAAGTGAGTTTAATAATTAAACTAAAATTATCATTTAAACAAACATTTATTTAAAGCACTACATTGCCGGTATCAAATTGTAGTTTAAAAGAACAATCCCTTTAGGAATGCATATAATAAAACATTATAGGAGTAAGGGGACGGCTGTCTAGGGCCAAACCCATAAGTACTCACAATACTTAAGCTAAGACACATATCGCATATCATCTTAACATAGAAAACTCTGAACACCTACCTTACAGGTTATTCGTAATAAAGTCAAATTTATAAACATTTTAAACAGTACCCAGACATAATGCTGGAACTAAATTAATTTAACATGTAACTAATACATATATTGACTGTAGGACGACTTAGGCAGAGGTTGAACATGTCACCAAGTAATCATTACGGATTTACTGATACTCCGAGGAAAAAAAAGGTTTATAAGAACAGAAATCAATTCCTCGGATACATGATATAGAACACAGCTGCTACGGTAATAAAAAGGAAACTGCGGAATACCTTGGTTAAATTGATATACACATGGCATAGGTAACGCAGACATGTGCTGCGTCACGCCGACATCAATGGACATCATCACCTGGGATTCCAGCTAGGCCCTCATCCTTGCAGCATAACGTTGAAATAGACCTTGAGATAAACTTTGAACAACATCCAAAAGCTTTGCCTTAAAGTTGAATTGAAATATCCTAGCACTTGAAGTTGAAGTATCATTGAAGTAGCCTAGAAGTTGAAGCTAGGTCTTAAACTGGACGTAGAAACCTTGCCCTGAACCATCATTGAAGTAGCCCAAAAGCCTTGCCCTGAAGCCCTGCAATACAAAAACAAAGTCATAAACCGGTCGCCATTTCACACATGGCGCTTCCCTACAACAAACATTACAATTAAGTTAAGAAACTAACCAAATTGGGCTTCAATTATTATATGTTTTATCCCGAAGGAAACAACAAATTTATAACATGATGAAAGATAGAACGAGCCTCGAGCCCTGGAAACAAGACATCGAATCACCATGTGGACACCACATGTAAGTGGATCACTAGTTAAGTTCACATTATTAAAACACTCACCACACAAATCAATGCATAAAGCATTATGGAATGAAATCAGAGTTCCATGAGGAAGTAACAAAATCTGCAGCTTCACATTTAATAAAATTTCTGCATCCTTACGACACAGTCGAAATGAAAAAGAAAATGGAGGAAGATTTCCGTCTTGGTTAGAATAAACTCGAGTACCATAGACAACGACTACACCAGAGACTACTTGTGGTCTTCGAACATACATTATTCATTATATGAATATAATTATTAAATCCTAAACAGCATACTAGCCATTAACATTCATTTTAATTAGCAAAATAACAAATGAGACATATTTATTTAATTTTTACCAACAGATTATAAATTTATTTGGTCCGAAACGCCGAAACGAACAACAACGTAAATAAGTGAATAAGTAGGTAGTAACTAGGTAGCACAAATCGGAACTACAAACGTCGCATCTGACAGTACTCACCTGTCAATCTGAAAGTCAGCTGTGATGTATGTAAACAAGCAAGCTAATTTTATTTTAACTATTGAAAAGTAAATGAATTCTTAGTGAATGCAGTGTTAAAATGAATTCAAACGAATGCTGTGTTGCTAAAGGGCGTGGCACAATCGCCGACACTCGCTATGCTGCTGGAAATTGACTAGAACAAGGTAGAAAAATTCATGCATTAACTTAATACTAACTATTTCAAAACCAGACGACATACACATCTTCCTATCTAATAAACCTACATAATCTTAATACCTAATGTTCCTGCACATCTCGTGAAGCTATGGCGAGAATATCACCATAAAATGTACTTTAAAATCCAGTGCCTGCTATCATATAGATAGGTTGAAAAAACAAGTGTTACAAGTTCTTGAGGTAAAGGGTTTAGGAGACTCGGATTTCTTTTTGATTTTTGCGCCGCAGCGCGTGTTTATCTTCCTCATGGTAGGGGAGGAAGACGGCGGATATTCTAGTTTAAAACTAAGTCTTTTTGACATAAAATGTTGTTTATGTTAGTTTTATTGGTATTTTTGTGTGTTGATTATACACACAAGTTAGGTTTAATTATTTGTGATTTATTTGTTGTATTATGCAATATGCAAGTTAAAAAGTTAACAAATGATTTTTTATGTTAAAAAGAAAATGTATGTAAAAAGTTAAAACTTTGAAACGGCGTTAAAAATAGAAGGCGCTGTAATCTAACCGGTTTTTATTAGTTAGTTGGAAGCGCGGTGTTGCGATCTATGTTTTAGTCCAAAGAAGTGATCTAAAAATCATCAATTCGATTTTTAATCGAAGTTGAAATTTAGAAAATTTACAGATCGAATTATGATCCGATTTGCTTCAAATGAGATTTGTAAGATTGGGTTCGGCGACATTTGAAAAAAGAAGGTTACGATTTTACGCAATGTCGGAAAATGACGTAAAAATTTGAAGTTATGTAGGTATGGAAAAATATGTTTTTTGGGTGTATTGTTTTGGTGCAAATATATTTGGTAGAGCTTGGATAGTAGGTTGTCACAATCCAAAGAGAAAATTTCTAACTATTATACTTTCTGAAAACTAAGGGTTTGAATTTTGGTGAAAAAAGGGTCAAATTTTTGGTGAATTTCAGGAATTTATTTCTCCGAAACTAAAAGAGTTACGGAAAAAAGTTATAGGGATTAAAGTTGTAGCTCAATAAGGTCTACAAAAAAAACAATAGAAAAAAAAATCGATTGAAACGGAAAAAAGTTGTGTGTGAAAAAGTGTTAAAAATTTGAGTATTTTTGCAAAGTTTACGGAAAAAAGCTTATTTTAGAAAAAGTTTTTAAAAAGGATTTTAGATTAAAAATACTCAAAAGATGCCTTAGGGGCTCTGTTAACTACAATGGGTAGCAGGAAGAAAATCGGTTGAGATTTGAATTTTTTATGGAATTTACAAAGTTGGTAAAAAAGTCTAGCTAGGGTCGGGGGGTTTCATACAAAAGACTTCAACGCTCACACGACCAAGTGTTGAGTTAGACTTATTGACTTGGTGAAATTTTTGGAAATTTTCGATTATTTTTATTTCGAAAACTATTAAAGGGGGACCCCTCGGGTCGATGGTATGAGGTATGGTTTGGTTTGGTTTTTTTTTTTAATTAATACAACTGCTCCCCGGACATGAGGTCCAGGACCTTATTTTTCTGTATACTCTCTCATACCAGTTCTCGCTGTTGCTTCTTCTCGTACTTTCATACCTCATACACCGTTTCATTCCTCATCTTTCATACTTTAACGGGGGGGTACACCCCGCCTATTCTATACTATATTACTCTTTATTTATTATTATTTACTTAGGGTAAAATAATTGTAGTCCAGTTTTGTTAATATTACATTTTGTGGTACATCTCATATGCTTTCTTTTACGTTACTGTATCTCTTCCGTTTGTTATATTGTTCTATATTACATTCTTTTCTTACATGTTCTTATTATTACCTATGTTTATTATTTCTGTTGTTTTATACGTTTATCATATTGTTCTCCTATTTACTATTCTTTATATTATACATGTTCCTTACACGTAAAATTTTTACATTCTTTCATATTTGTGCTATACATTTCTTTGATATTCTTACGTACATTTACTTATGCTATAATCTATTCCTTATTACATTCTTTTATTTATTTCTTATTAACATTTAGGATTGTTACATTTTTACTTATATTCTATTGTCTATTATTATACTTCGAGCTTCATTCCTCGAAATTAGAATAATAATTGTAGTTTCGCGTAACTACCTGCCAATCGTACACTAAATTGAAATATAAAAAATATATATTTTAAAAGTATTAATAACACCAAAAATATGCCTCTGCACTGGTATCCCCAAACGGCCGATATGACAGCCATCTTTTCAAGCGTCATTCGCGTTTTAGGGCTCTGCTAATCGACACGTCGCGTCAATTAAGAATTTAAAATAAAGCGATAGTTGGTTTCCTTGATTTTACCATAATATGCCGAAAAGAAATCAAGATGAAGACAGTGATGAGTATATTAGAAGAAAAATGAGAAAGATAGAACGAAAATTGCGCAAACGCAGAAACAGGCGTGATGATAGGCTGACTTCGGACAGCGGCGACCGGATGTCTAGACAGGCGTCGCCAGTGCTATCATTATTGGAAGGTAATCTCAAAATACTTTTTCTTTAACAATCTTTGCAGTATTATATGACTTTATTTTCATTTTCTTTTAAAACATTAAATACCTACGTAGGTAGATGTACAATTACTAGTGCACAATTGGTACGAGTTTCTTATGTCATGTAAATTATTTTGGAGTCGGTGCCAGTCAAACAAAATTAAATTCACCCAAGTGTTTGATTTCTTAATTACATTTATTTGTTTGGCTGGCACCGACTTCAAAAATAGTTTATTATAGCAATACTGTTAAAATAATTGTATATTGCTAAATTTTGTTAGTACCTAATTGTTTCAGATTATTGTAAATATTGAAATAAATAATTTTGGTTAGAATTTTCATTGTACAAAAATATCATGTAAATATTGTTTATAGTTTAAGATTTAGGTAGGTTGAACTGAAGCGTGTGGAAACAAAGAAATTCTTAAGCTGTTAATCACAGTACTCATATTTAATCAAAAAACTTATTTCTTACTTTTTAGTACTTGACTGTTTATTTTCCATGTAAATCATAATTCGAATTACTTTGTGCTAAGTTAACCATTTTTTAGTTTTTGATTTTTCAATTTTGAAGTCGGTTTTTTTTTTGACGTGACAACGTCTTAAATTAGGTTGCGGCTGGGAGTCACTTATGAAAAAGTGTAACGCTCGGTAACGTTACGATGAGTCACCGAACGAGAGAGAGGCCCGCCGAATGCCTTGCGTCTCTCTCCCACTCAACTATGATCGGTCTGCCGCGCGCATTGTGCAATTTAATTATATTCATATCAATAAATATTCTACCGAGAAAAAGACGTTGTCACGTAAAATCTTCGCCCGTAAAACCGACTTTACAGGCAAAAAAAAAAAAAAAAAAAAAAAAAAAAAAAAAAAAAAAAAAAAAAAAAAAAAAAAAAAATGGTTTTTTGTTAAAAATTAGTTTATAATATAAATTTATTTTATATTTCAACTTAGTGTACGATTGGCAGGTTGTTACGCGAAACTACAATTATTATTCTAATTTCTTCGGATGAAGCCCTCGTATAATTATGATAGAACGTCACTAAGGTAAGTTCGTTTAATCATTAATTATATTGTCTTATCACAGTCATTTTGTTGTAATATTTAAATTTCGCGCCTTTTGTTCCATTGACTTGCGTTGTGTTTTATGACAAGTTTATTTCTCCTTTGTCGATGCCTAACTCTCTACTCTGTGAACATTACTAGCCGATGTACTCGTATTTTATACTTAATAAAGTTAAGCTATATTTCTTATATAAAACCACTTGGTTCCATTAAACCTTAACACATTTACTTTTTCATTTTACTCCCTTATATTAATTATTTCCTTATCTATATTTTATTAATTCCGTTAAACACTGACTCTATTTTTACTGCCTACTTATCCTTGTTTCTTTTTATTACTTTCTGCATTACAGCTGTGGCATATGTTAAGAATATTTCCCGTTCCCTTTTGTTCCCCACGATTTCCGCGAGGTTTTTCTTTTTAAGCTCCGTATCTAGTTGGCATTGCCTCGCATGTCTTTGTGTAGCTGTCTCTGGGCACTCCAGCAGCACATGAACGATATCCTCATGTATTTCATCGTCGCATATACATGATGGGCTCTCCTTGCATTTGAATCTATGCAAGTATGCTGCGAGCCCACCATGTCCTGTTAATATTTGTGTTGTTATTATATTGAGGTTTATCTTTCCCGTGACGCTGTAGGCCCTTGTTACGGTGGGGAAGTACGTTTTCGTAGTTTCAGCCGTTTCCGCGTTCCTATACCTGTCGTCCCACCCCGCTATCGTGTCAGCTCTTATCAGTCGCTTCACGTGCGAGATGGGGCAAGACCATAGTGCGGTCTGCATTTTAGGTTGAGGGCCGCCTCCTTCGCTAATTGATCCGCCCTCTCGTTTCCTCTCACCCCCACATGGGCCTTGATCCAGTATAGTTGGACGTGTTGTTTTTGGTCCATTAGTTTTAGAAAATTATTCTGGATCGCTTTTGTGAGGGGATGAGAGGAATCTGGGTCCTGGATTGATTGGAGAGCGGATCTCGAGTCGCTCAAGATGGCGGTCTTTACATTTTCCTCACCAACAGCAGCTCGGTTGCTCGGAGGATGGCGTATAGCTCGGTCTGAAAGACCGAGCAGAACGGCTCCAGTTTGAATTTTTGGGTACTAGTCCTCTTTGGCCCTTCCCAGCAGGTTAGGGCTGCTCCCACTTTTCCCTCCAATTTGCTGCCATCCGTGTAGATCCTTGTGAGATCAGCTGCCAGTCCGCCATCCTCTTCTGCATTTTCTAGGCACCCAAATTCCACTCTAATCTTCTTGCTTGGTGATTCGCCTTTAAATAGGACACCCTTTGCTCCACTTCCCTTCCGCACAATGCTGTGTGGGGTTTTCCCCTCTTTATTTCATAAAGCTGGGCTGCTTCTCGTATCCGAAGATCCAACGGAAGCAGTCCCGACAGCACCAACGCCGCGTTTAGGGAGACTGTTCTGTAGCTTTTGGTTATTTTTGGGCCAATCCTCTTTGCACAACATCAAACACTTTTCTGCTGGTCAATTTGCTTGCTTCTTTTGCCCACGCACTCGCTGCGCACATTATTATAAAGAAAGAAAGAAAGAAAGAAAGAACGAGTTTACTGACCCATTATACATTATTGGCTCTTTTACCGCGTTGTATATAGTCCTGATGATCTCGGGATGCCGGCCTCACGTGATTTTGGCTGCGCGAGAGGTACTCTTATATATGTCTAGAGCTTTTTTAGCTACATAAGATATGTGGTTGTTAAAGGTTAGCTTCCTGTCTATTATTAGGCCAAGGATTTTAATTTCCTCTACAAGTTCAATGTCGGTCCCTCCCATGGTCAGTCTTGGGGTGTCATATTTTAATTTGCGGGTGTGACAATCATTGCCTTAGTTTTATTCGGCACAAATTTAAGCTTATTTAGTTTGCCCCACTTCTGGACACAGGAGAGAGCGGCATTGGACTTCTGTTCTACGCCTCTCGCGTCATCACCCTCGATCACCAGGACTATATCGTCCACAAAAGCTTGCCGAGTAGGGGGTCTAGCAATATATTCCAGAAAAAAGGGCCTCCGATGGACCCTTGTACACAGCCTTTATTAGTAGATCTTTTGACCTCTTCTCCGGCGTATCTCACCGATACCGTCCTTCCGCTGAAGTAGCTATTGAATCTCGAAGTATAATTAATGATTAAACGAACTTACCTTAGTGACGTTCTATCATAATAATACGAGGGCTTCATCCGAAGAAATTAGAACCCACCACGCCCTAGTGTATATTTGCCCAAATGCGAAATATTATTTTGTAATGAGAACTACTTACTTTGAACTAAATGACGCTTGAAAAGATGGCAGTCATATCGGCCGTTTGGGGATACCAGTGCAGAGGCATATTTTTGGTCTTTTTAATACTTTTTAACCGACTTCAAAAAAAGGAGTGTTCTCAATTCGACCGTATATTTTTTTTTAATGTTTGTTCGCCGATTACTTCGCTATTTTTGAACCGATTTTGATGATTTTTTTTTAGTTAGAAAGAAGATACTCCCGGAATGGTACCATGATGAGGATATCAGGGTCTGATGATGGGATCCTGGAGAAATCGAGGGGAACCGTCAAATTTTATAGGCACATGTACCGCGTTTTACATATTTTCTAAAGTTATATTGGCATTTGCTTCTGGCAATCATAATGTTATGCTGCTGAGCTGATGATGGAAGGTGTAAGTCCTCAATTACTAGGAGTTAGGAAATAGTTCTTTCAACATTAATATATGGATTTATACTCCTCTTCGTAGCTTTTATGAAGAGAAGTAAAGGTTCACTTAACATTTCTTTTGTTATGAGAAAGTATCATGAGACCAGGAACTGATCATGGCATCCCAGGAAATCGAGGGGAACTGTCGGAACTCACAACTGTGACTTGTCGATGTTTGAGCTTGATTAATTTATATTGATGTGCATATTACACTTTGGTGGGTTGTGACTGTAACTAAAAGTCTGATGATGAGGAAGAAGGGCAGTCAAGGAAACCTCTCGACGTATTCCAGTTACTACCTCGTAGTTAGACATTATACATTTCTATCTAAGAGAACTTTGCACCCTCTGTTATGAATACGTCTTAAAGCATGTTTCATGATGTAGAATTGTAGACCATCGCCATTCGAGGGATTTCAAGAACAATGTACAGTTACATATGGTTGAGCCTACTTAATACTGTGCAATATGCCTATCATTTTCTGTCTCAAGTAACCGTCGTTTCCTTTTCCGAGAGGCATCCTTGCCAGGTCTACCCATCTCTGAAACTCGTAAAATAAACTAATTTTTAACAAAAAAAAAACCGACTTCAAAATTGAAAAATCAAAAACTAAAAAATGGTTAACTTAGCACAAAGTAATTCGAATTATGATTTGCATGGAAAATAAACAATCAAGTACTAAAAAGTAAGAAATAAGTTTTTTAATTAAATATGAGTACTGTGATTAACAGCTTAAGAATTTCTTTATTTCCACACGCGTCAGTTCAACCTACCTAAATCTTAAACTACACTCGGCGTCAAAAAAATCGCACCTCTAAGAAAATCACGTTCAAATGGCATTAACTCTGGATATGCACATGCAGTCGTATTAATTATAATTTTATTTAAAAGGTTACTTAATTAACTTAATAAAAAAACATTATTTTTCATTATCAAATAAAACCTAAAGCAACAAATAAAGGGTCACAAAAATTCTAAGGAAATTTTGCTGCTCGGGAGAGTCGCGAGTTGCGCTAACTTTGTGGGTATAAAGAGGTCAACACGGGTTCAATGTGGGTCATTCGCTATTAAACCGTTGAAGGGGACACACGCACTGATTTTACTGAAGAAAGAACATCTGGAAAATGGACACTACAGCTGATGAGGCCGCTCAAGTGGTTGCACTACTGCAAGCAGGGGTGCGGCAGTGTGATGTCGCCCGGCAACTGAATCTGAGCCGTTTTTCGGTTCGTAGAGTCTACCAGCGCTTTTTAGAGACCGGTGGCTATATCCGGCGACATGGGTCCGGTAGACGTCGCTGCACTTCGGAAAGAGACGACCGGTTCGTTGTGTCGTACTCTTTGAGAAATCGCTTCTCAAACGCTGTTCAGCTGCAACAGGAGCTCCAGGCAGTTCGCAGACGCACCGTGAGTGTATCCACGGTTAGAAGAAGACTGAAGGAGAAGAACATAGCAGCCCGCAGAGCTGCTACAGGTCCAAAATTGACTGCAGCGCACCGACGAGCCCGCTTGCAGTTTGCTCGCGACCACGTCGATTGGACCATTGAGCAGTGGGGAGCTGTTCTCTTCTCAGACGAGACACGAGTGTGTCTTTTCTGCAACGACCGACGAAGAAGAGTATACCGGAGGCAGGGTGAACGTTTCGCTCAAGCCTGCATCCAGGAGACGGTGGAATATGGAGGCGGATCCTGCATGTTCTGGGGCGGTATGTCGGCTGCCGGCAAAACCGACCTGGTCTGCGTCTCCCGGACCGGAGGTGCTCGCGGACAAGGGTCGCTGACTGCGCGCCGCTATATCACAGAGATCCTGGATGTGCATGTGGTCCCTTTTGCCGAATCTTTTGGCGAGGGGTTCACATTAATGCACGACAACGCTCGCGCACACACTGCAGCCATCGTGAACGACTTCCTGCGGAGGTCCCAAATTCCTGTGATGCAGTGGCCAGCGAGAAGTCCTGATCTGAATCCGATAGAGCACCTCTGGGACCATCTTAAACGTAAGGTTCGATCTCGGGATCCGGCTCCTTCGACTCTAGAGGAACTCCAAACCGCGGTGATTGAAGAATGGGGTCTTATCCCTCAAGAAGAGCTCCTGAAGTTGGTGAGGTCTATGAGGGACCGTATGGAAGCCGTCATCAGGGCAAGGGGGGGTAACACTAGATTTTGAGTTAATTTTAAGACACTTTTTGTACATTTTTTTTGTAAATTATCGATTATTAATTAGGACTTAATTAAGATTTTTTATTATTTTTCAAATTTTTATGCTTTTTGTATAATTTTAATTAAAAAAAAGATTGCACTTAATTGTTGTTTGATGCTCCTTTTTGTTACCTTTCTAATGATACCTAACACTATCCTCTATATAAGGTTTAGGAATTTTTGAATAAGATTTTTATAAGGTGCGATTTTTTTGACGCCGAGTTTATAAACAATATTTACATGATATTTTTGTACAATGAAAATTCTAACCAAAATTATTTATTTCAATATTTACAATAAGATCTTTTGACCTCTTCTCCGGCGTATCTCACCGATACCGTCTTTCCGCTGAAGTAGCTATTGACGAGCCTTCTTAAGTTGACTGGGCATCCTTTCTCCTGCAGTTGGCAGCGAATCTGGGGCCACCAGGCATTATTGAAGGCCCTCTCTATGTCCAGCGAAATCACGGTCAAAATCTTCCCCTCGTCCAGATTATGTCTGACTCGCTGCATCAAATCATAGAGGGAGTCCTTGGTACTCCGTTGCGGCACAAATCCGTATTGCCTTTTGTTTAATTTAGGCAAAATATGCCATCTTAGTCTGCCTATCAACAATTTCTCTAAGATTTTCCCTAATATGGAGAGGAGTCCTATCGGCCTGTAAGCTTTAGGTTGGGTGTAGTCGGTCTTTCCGGGCTTTCGAAGGAGTATTATTGTCGCCACCTTCCAGGGTTTCGGAAAGGGGGCCAGCTCGAGGCATTTGTTAAATAGGGCTAGGGCTGTGTCCATATCAGATTTTATTGTTGCGGCACAAATGTTGGCGGTTAGTCCATCGCTGCCCAAGGTTTTATTGGGATTGAGGGAATCCACGGCGTGGGAGAGTTCGGTTTCCGCAAACCGGGGGTCTCGAATATCAGTTTCGGTTTCCACATTTGTTTCGTCCGCTCTCTCCCTTATGCGCCGATGACCGTCATTCTCCCCCTCTTCTGTGTCCACCGGGTAAAATGTTTCCGCTATGATTTCGGCCGACTCCTTTGGACTGGTGCTTTTTCCATCTTTTGTCAATGGTAGGTCCTCGTAGTTTCTGGTTGTTCTCCCTATTACCCTATAAATGCCTTCCCACATCGTCTCCCTTTCTTGTTTGCTACAAAACTCCTTCCAGCTCTTAACCCTTTCTCTATCCATTGCTTCTTCATAGACCTTTTTTGATGCTACGTACCGCTCAACTACTACGGGATGTCGGCTTGGCGCCGCCCTCGTAATTTTTTTCTTGCATTTGTGACTTTCTTTCTTTAATGCTTCCAGCTCCTCTGACCACCATTGCACCTTAATTTTAATGTTATCTTTTTTCTTTTTTAATTTCCTATCGCTTACCTTTGTTATTATGTCTATGTATTTTATTACTATTCTTTCTAATTCATCTTTATCTTTAATCTCTTCTAGAGCTGTTTTTGTAATTTTCTTTTCCGCCATTGCCTGCATAATTTCGTCACGAAACTCGCGCCAATTGGCGTTTCTCGTATCATATTTCCTGGTAGTCTTGTTATTTAGATTTTGTACTACTTTCTCTAATTCTATCCTAATTTTTATGACATTTTGGTCAGAGGTGACCATGTATTGGTCCACTTCCCAATTCTGGATGTCGCGACCATGTCTGCTGAGCAGAACGTAACATCCACTCTACTTCTGTATTCCTTGCCTCCTCTCCATGTTTGAAATGTCGGTAGTGTTCCTACGTTCAGTATGCTCATTCCCATTTCATGTATCGAACCCACCAGCTCCTCGCCTCTGTCATTACTTTTTACACTGCCCCACTACTCACTCCACGCGTTAGCATCTCCTCCTATTATAATTTTCTCGAGTCCTAGGTCCTTCACTATTTTCTTAAGTGATTTAATGTAGGGTTCCAGCTCTTTATCGGGTTCAAAGTAGAAGGAGACCACTCCGATGGTCCATTTTTCAGTTCTTAGTTTGGCCACCACTATATTTGTAGATGTTAGGTTTGGTTGTTGTTCAATGTTGATGTTGTGATCTAGAACCGCAATCGCAGCCTTGTTTACCTTCCCCATCTCCTGTGGGGCCTGTATTACTCTCATCCCGGAGCGGTCTCCCATCACTCCCCTATTCCCTGTGTAGGGCTCTTGGAGCAGAGCGATGCTAACCTTTCTCTTTGCCGCTTCGATTATAAGCTCGCTCGTAGCGTTCTGACTTCTTTGCACGTTGACTTGCAGAACGTCGTATTTTCGTCTTTCACTAGTTTGATCCACCTCGGCCACCTTAGCAATACGCTATTTTGTCTCTTGCTATTTTGCCCCATTTACGTCTTATTGGGCACGAGGTGCTGAAAGAATTGTGTTCTATTTCCTTCAAACCTTCCCTCTTGCAGTTACTATAAGTTGGAGGCTTTTCTTTCTCAGGGCAGTCGGCATACATGTGGTAACAACCGCAGTGGCTGCAGCTGTCCAGCGTTTCCTGGCAGACCCGCTTGATATGGCCGTAGCCTAAGCAGCGGGAACACTGGATCAGCGGGGACTGGTCTTCGACCCTGGAGACTCCCCGTTGTAGTTCCACAGCCCCCGTGTCTACCAGTCGCCTCCAAATGTTGGGGGTCACCCTGACGACCACATGCGCTACGTGTGGGTTCCTGGTGCGCTTTTCGTGGATGGGTTCCGCCACATCTTCCTTAGCCAGTCCTTTGCATGTTGCTTTTGCTATCGCCCTTTTTATGGCTGCCTTCACTTGTTCCTTCTTCCCTTGACATTCCTCACTATCACTAGTGCATTCTTGTCTGGTTTGGTTTGGTTTGGTTTGGTTTGGTTTGGTTTGGTTAGGTTAGGTTAGGTTTTTTTTTTTTTTTTTTTTTATCAGTCTTATTTGTTTCTCATATTTTGTTTTGTTTCGCAGATAAGGGGAGCTGTTTCTACAGTTTGTTCCGGGTAGAGAGCGATTGGATACTCTCTATCCCTGAGGAGTCGACATTGGTGAGTAATTATATTTTATTTAATTTGTTACGCATTATTTGTTTGTTTATTAGTTAATGATTTTATGCTTTTTCCAAGATTATTTTATTTTGTTTATGTTTTATAGAACTAAAATTGTTTTGAATGTTATTTGATTTATTTTTATGTATTATTGAATTTTTTGAGATTGCTAACAATGTATTCTACAAAGGTTAAAAATGATTCTAGAGTTGATTCTTTTCGCTTTATATCGCTGAGTTTGAAGGGGTCGAGTCGGAGGTGCTTACACAATTGTATATGTTTGAATCTAGCGATGGTAAACTTAGGACAGTCTCTCAGAAGGTGTTCAAAGTCTTGAATTGTTTGATTGTCGCATGGACACCAGTTGTCGCTGGTAATTTTGAATCTATGGAGGTATTCTTTGTGGTATCCATGTCCTGTCAGAAGCTGAGTGAGGCTAAATGAGATACCTGTGGTCGCTAGTAGGGAGTGACAGTCCGCTATAGTCGGAAGCCATTTTCTTGTTTGGGCTCCCTGTGTGGCCGTTGTGTATCTAGACTCCCACTGCGCCATAGTGTCTCGTCGAAGTCTGGTTTTGGCAAATGAAGCGGCGAACTTATCGTAGTCCGGTTGTTTACGCAGAGTGGCGGCTTGTTTCGCCGCCGCGTCAGCCGCTTCATTACCAGTGATGCCGATGTGGCTTTTCACCCATGCAAATCTAAGGCGTCCAGGGTGCCGCAGCAGTATATCGTGAATTTGGTTAGGTTAGGTTAGGTTAGGTTTTTTTTTTTTTTTTTTTTTTTTTTTCCCGCTCTTGTTTTCTTCTGACTCAGGTCAGAAATTTTTTATATCTTTTTCTTTTTTATATCTTGCTATTTTTGTAATATCATTTATATATTATCTTGCGGTGGTGTGATGTTTTGTTACCGCTTTAAGTTTTATTTCTTTTGATTGCCTCTTCTACTACTTTCACTATATATACCAAAAAATGTCCCCTTATTTTTTCATTTTTTATGATGTCCTTTAAAGTTTCTTTATTTATTTTATTTTTTATTTTAGTTTCAAGATTCATACGGTCGAGTGTATGCTTTTGACATTCCGTCAGAAGGTG
This sequence comes from Calamotropha paludella, assembly GCA_927399485.1. Lineage (NCBI taxonomy): Eukaryota > Metazoa > Arthropoda > Insecta > Lepidoptera > Crambidae > Calamotropha > Calamotropha paludella. Next base: position 16,452,688 of record OV656828.1, read on the forward strand.
GATGGCTGACTCTTCTTCGTTTGCATTACATATGCAGCTTGGCGAATCTTTTATTTTGAATTTATGTAGATACTGGGAGAAGCCTCCATGTCCCGTAAAAGCTTGACATAAAAGGTGGCTGGGTTTTATTTCAATAATTGTTTTATGCGCTTCTCTAACATTGGGGAAAAAGTATTTTGTAACACTTGCCGTTTCACCTTCATCGTACCTTTTCTGCCATGTGTTTAGAGATTCTTCACGTAATAGTCTTTTTATGTGTGAAATTGGACATAGGTCATAGAGTGGGGCAGTATTTTTGTGTAGAGCCGCTTCTTTTGCCAGTTGGTCGGCACGTTCATTACCTTGATACCCTACATGCGCACGTAGCCAGTAAAAAGTGATGGTTTTGTTATTTGTTTTTGCTTCCAAGATATTTTTCTTTATATTTACTACGAGGGGGTGGAGGTTCTTGGCGTTTTTAAGTGTTTCCAGAGCTGATCTTGAGTCACTGAGTATTGCTGCTTGGGTATCTTTCATTTTATTTATGACTTCGGTGGCTTTGTATATTGCGTAGAGCTCCGCCTGATACACCGAACAGTAATCGGCCAGTTTGTATTTTCCGGATTTGATCTCTCTTCCGTCTTTCCAAACCGATATTGCAGCGCCTACTTTTCCTTCTAACTTACTTCCGTCCGTATATATTTTTAAAGTCTGTTTTATTTGTTCTAGGTCTTGGGGTAAAATTTTTTCTAGACTTTCGAAGTCGGTGCTATTGTTCGTTGAGGGGTGTGGATGATTAAAGTGGGATAATTTCGATTCTATTTCTCGGTCTGCCATTAATGCTGTGTGTCGTGAGCGTTTTATTTTAAACAAAGTTGCTGCTTCTTTTACACGTAAATCTAAAGGTAATAAACCGGATAGTATAAGCACAGAATTAAGAGATGTTGTACGGTAAGTTTTGGTTATTTTTTGTCCAAAGCCTCTCTGGATGGTGTTAAATTGTTGGATGACTCCTAATTTTTCAACAGCAGGTGCCCACACACTTGCTGCATATAGTATAACTGGTTCTACTACTGATGTGTAGATCATGCGGGTTACTTCTGGATTTAATCCCCATGTTGTTTTTGCCATTCGTGCTAGTTGGCCGTACAAATTTGTGGCTTTTTTGCACGTATTTGCTACATGAGAGTTATAAGTTAATTTTTCATCAAAAGTGACACCTAATATTTTAACTTCCTTTTCTGGGTTTATTTTCTGTCCTCCCATGATGAGCGTTGGGGTCTGGTATTTAAGCTTTTTAGTGAAGGTAATTGATTTTGTTTTTGACGGTGCAAAATTTAATTTATTCTCTTTCCCCCAATTGAATATGTGGGAGAGGATTGGGTTGGCTTGTTTTTCTATTGTTTTTTCGTTTGGCCCTGTGAAGATTAGAACAATGTCATCTGCAAAAGCTTGACATTTAACTTCCCTCTTTTCCATCTCGTCTAAGAGTGGGTTCAAAAGGAGGTTCCAAAGTGTGGGACCTCCTATTGAGCCCTGTACGCATCCTTTGGAGTTCTTGTGTGTGCATTTTTCATTTGCGTAACTGAGGCTGACCCATCTGTCTTCCAGATAGTTGTCGATAACTTTCCTGATGTTAACTGGGCAACCCTTTTCCGCTAAATGCAGCTTAATCATGGGCCACCACGCAGCATCAAAGGCACCCTCTATGTCCAAAGAAACAACTGTAACGATTTGTTTGTTTTGTATGCCTATGTTAATCTCTTTGGTCATATCATATAGGGCGTCTTCGGTGCTGCGCTGTGGGACAAATCCATATTGTTTATCGTTCATTTTTGGGAGGACATAATATCGGACTCTATTTATTATGAGTTTCTCATATATTTTCCCCAGAACTGGGAGAAGACCTATGGGACGGAATGATTTTGGGTGGGTGTAATCGGATTTACCAGGTTTTCGGATTGTAATTATTATTGCTTTCTTCCATTCTTTGGGGAAGACGGATAACTGCAAGCATTTATTTAAGATGGCTAGGAAGATTTCTGTGTTGTTATTTATTGCCCTAGTGCAAATATCTGCCGTTAAACCATCCTTCCCCGGTGCTTTGGTGGGTTTGAAAGTGGAAAGGACCTGTTTTATTTCTTCTGCTGTGAAAGGGGGGTCTATATTCTCGTTGTCAGGTTCCTTGTTAATTTTGTTGGCCTTCTCTCTTATTTTCTTGTGGTAATCTGTATCGTCCTGTTGTGAATCTTCTGGAAAGAAGGTTTGTAATAACCATTTTGCGGATTCTTCGGGATTTAGCGCCTTTCCGTCTTTCACCAGTAGTTGTTCTTCAAAGTGTCTGGAAGCCGTTTTTATGATTCTATAGATGCTCTCCCACATTGTTTCCTTTTCCTGTTTGGTGCAAAAATTTTTCCAGCTAGATGTTTGAGCTTTTGTGACCTCTTCCTCGTATTTTTTACGCGCTTCCATATATTCTTGGTGTACGAATTTTTTCCTGGAGTCCGCTTCACACCTGATCCTCCTCTTTTTGGTGGTCATATCAGCTTTAAGCATCCTGAGATTGTCATTCCACCATGGATGTTCTCCAGGTTTGCGAATCCCTGTTTTTGGTATAGAGTTTTCGCAGGCCCAATCTATGGTTTCTGTGTAATCGGCTATTATTCTTTCCAAGGCTTCATCGTCTTGGATTTCTGATATTTTTTCCTTTGTGATACCTCTTTCCTCAATGATCCTATTGAATTCCTTGTCGAACTTGTTCCAATTTGCTTTATCTGTCCTATAAATTCTTGTACTTTTCCTTTCCAATGGTCCTTCCTTCCTCCCCAGAGTGAGAGTGTACGTTACTGCATTATGGTCTGAGTTGGTTATTTCTTTATCCACTCTCCAGTTTGTAATTTTTGCGTAAAGTTGTTCCGTACATGCAGTAACGTCCACTCTACTCGTGCACAATTTCCCGTTTCTCATCACCTCAAAAGTTGGTTCATCACCGACATTTGCTATCGAAGCACCCTGTGTTTCCGCTGCAGTAAGCCGGGGCACAAAATAGCTGACTGCACCGTTCAGCCTCACTGTTCTGTCTGTGCCGACAACGGCGGTCCGGCCGGACACGTAATGGGTAGCCGCAAATGCGAACCACCAGCGACGAAGGGCAAGCCGCCAGAGCGTCAGGCTGCCACGACGGGCGCTTTCCAGCAAGCGCCAACGGAGGAGGGAATGTCAGATTAGCTGGCATCCCCCAATTTCGCTCCCCATCCCCCTCCACTGGAAGGGCAATCGGGACGCGAATCCGCTTATGCGGTTTATGGCAGGGGGTTGTGCAAGTGCACCTCCCTCTCCCTCCCAGCATCGCCAGCGGGCGCTGGACTGGCAAGCCTACGCCCGCCTTGCACGGCCTTGCTTGACTTGGGGGACGCCCAAGTGTGCCGGGCATCCCCCAAATAAGAGGTGGCCTGAGAAATCGGGCCCGCCGGGGTAGCGCGGTTGACCTCCAACAGGGACCCCGTGCCACCACACACCGGCTTCGAGGCATGCCGCAATGTTTTAGTGGGTAGGCCTCCGGGCACCCACTGGGCGTACCTCGTCGTCGTCGGGTGGGTGCACGGAGAAGAGCCCCACATAACCCTGCCGCCAGCCAAGCGGCAGGGTATGCGTAACGCATTTCATTGCGAAAAAAAAAAAAAAAAAAAAAAAAAGGTTAGGTTAGGTTAGGTTAGGGGTGCAAGGTCGGATAGAACCTCCACGTGTGCCCGGCCCATTGTAGGTCCCACTTCACACGTGCGGTGAGAACGACAATGGGTTCGGGTCGGTGCATCCTGGGCGCCTTCGTATATAATCCCTTGGGGGATTGTATACGAAGGTGGCTAATAATCCGACAGCTGGGGGGGGCTCGGCTGGCTGACCTGGGTAGCCTGGGTAACGGCAGCCGAGCAGGGGCAAACCGTAACCCCGTACATGGTGCGGGGCCGGGGGCTGTCATCCTTCGGGATGGGGGCCGCGAGGAAGAAAACCTCTGTAAAAATCACTCCTCTTGGGCGGTGATTGGTTCTTCGACCAGCTCCGGCCAACCCGCAGCCCTGTACGTGGTGCAGGGAGTGGGGGCCGCCACCTTGGTGGGGGCCGCGTGGAGAAAACCACTCTAAAAAACCTCAAAGTCCTGGCGTTGAGAAACGCGGCGTTGGGGCGCCCGTGCGCGGGTGGCTGGCAGAGTGTGTCAGCCCGTCAGCGTCACCCACGGATACCGCCCGTCCTCCGTGGTGTAATTAGGGTTACCCGGGTACAGGGGGCACTGCCCGGGTGGACGGTTTATTTCCCCCACACTCGTGGGATTAGATATGGAGAGCTCAAATCTAAATACAAACCAAACTTTTGATGATGGGTCCGAGAAGGACGGTGTAAAAACCAGAAGCAAAACGCAGGAGGAGGCCGATTTCAAGCGGCCGAGTACACCAAAGAGAAGGCCGATAGTGCTTCTGCAAGACATGCAGAAAATACACACACCTTCGGTGTCTCGCATAAGGGAAAGAAAGAGGAGAGATCGTAAAGAGGTAAAAGATGTTCACTCATCTTGTTCCTCACTTACAGTTTCGGAATCGGGATCGGACGAAGACTTGGAGTCAGAAACCCGGGAAGAGCGAGAGCATCAACAACTGTGCTCCCCTGGGCCATCGATGTCGGGCGACGATGACCCACAGATAAAGGAGTCTAGGGCACAACAACGCAAAAAACTAAACCTCGTAGCAGAGAAGAACATCACTGGGAAAGCGAGGCGCTCTTTGCAGCAACGCGAACTCAGTATGGCCTCAGCATCCATTAACTGGAGAAGCATGCCGATGGCAGATGTCTGCGAGAAGATCAGCAGCACTGCAAACATTATCACGGACGTGGCAAATAGGTCGGGTCATTTGAAGGGAACTTTTGTTAGAGCGCTTAAAGACGCAGCGGCCCAAATAAAGGAGGGCTTAGCAGAAATTCCCCTTCGTACCGACAACGAGGAACTTGCAAAGCTCGGGGAGAAATATAAATCTACTCGTGCAGAATTGCAAAAAATGCAAGCGGACTATCTCCTCATGCGCAGTACCAACGAAGGACTCAGAGTCGAGGTTGAGATACTGAAAAGGGAATTGGCGGCTCTCAAGAAAGCACCCGCTCCTTCACCCTGCAACAACTGCTCGAAAGCACGAGGCGGGGCAAACTCGAGCGAAATTGAAAGAGTGCTTTCTTCGATCAATAACAGGCTAGAATGCCTAGAAGGAAAACTGCTGTTGGAACCAACGCAATGTACTCCGCCAGTCAACGATCGGACGGAGCAGGAGACTGAACCCCTACTAACCAGTTGTAGGACACCGTCGAGTTCAGGGCCCGCCCCCAAACCAACAGGGAAAGCCACAGGGGGGAAACCAAAAAGGCCTAGAAAAACCAAAGAGGCTCTAGCTCAGCCTGAAGCGCAATATGAACCGCGTCCACCAGCTCCCGTGTCAGCGGAGAGAGGATGGGAAACGGTGACTTACCGCCGTCAAAAGAAATCTGGGCCTCAGACGACGGTGACTCCTTCAAACAAGACGCCCGCAGCCACGCCAAGGACAATACTCCCAACGGCGCAACCAACGAAGAAGAAGAAGAAGGAGAAAAAGAAGAAAGAACGAAAGCTGCGCCCTCCACAAACGGCCGCCGTAGTCATTAAATTGCGGCCCGATGCGGAAAAGAACGGAGCGACATACGCCCAAGTGTTGTTGCAAGCGAAGAACAAATTAAATTTAGAGGAGTATGGCATATCAGGTGGACTGGCTATGAAAGCCGCAGCCACTGGCGCCCGGATAGTGGAATTGCCGGGTGCAGACAGCGCTGAAAATGCCGATAAAATGGCGGCCAAACTTAAGGAACTCATAGATCCTGAAATGGCCGACATCTCCAGACCGTATAAACGCGCAGAGTTGCGCATCACGGGGCTGGACGATACCGCATCGGCCGAAGAGCTAAAAGAAGCGATTGCAAAAGTCGGCGAGTGCTCGGTGGAGTCGGTGACAAGCACTGAAATCCGCCATATCGGAAAAGGGATGGGATTTGCTGTAGTTCAATGTCCCGTCATTGCCGCCAAAAAAATCTTGGAAGGCGGCAAGAAATTATTAGTCGGCTGGGTCTCAGCAAGCGTTAGACTGCTACCCCAAAGACCCATGCGCTGTTTCAGGTGCTTGGAAGTGGGACATATTTCCCAAGGATGCACAAATGCAGTTGACCGGAGTGACCTATGTTTCCGATGTGGGAAACCTGGTCACACAGCTAAAATATGTTCGGCGGCACCGCACTGCGTTTTATGCGCTGCGGCTAAGAAAAAGGCGGATCACTCTTTGGGGGGCATCAATTGCAAAGCCCCCCAAAGTCGAACTAAAGGCAGAAGCAAAAGGGAGAAACCCGCACCGCCGTCATCTCAAGCGCAAGCGCGCGTAGATGAGCCGGAAGCTGAACCAACAGCCCAATGCTAACGGCCGTGCGGCGTCGAGGGTAAGCATCGGCATAAAGCCTAGGCTTTCCCTCGAAGTGGGGGTTGGACGGCAGAACGGGGATTTTCTGTCGTCCACCAAGGGCCCCCGAGGTGGATAGACGCGCTGTGCGTTCCGGCGCGTCACACCAGCGTAGGAGCTTTTGAGCTCCCGATGAGGAGTCCGAAGAGGACAGACGCAGAGCGGGGACTGCGGTTGCGTAACACGATCCCGGAGTTCTCGCCCTAAAATGCGTAAGAAGGAACGCCCCAGGTTTTTTAGTGGCTACACCACATAACTATCCTCATTTCCCCGAATGTGGTGGTATGCGAAGGCATTTTTCCTGGGCAAAAAAAAAAAAAAAAAAAAAGGTTAGGTTTTTTTTTTTTTTTTTTATTGTCTTATTTATTAAAAATTGTGTGACTGATTACATTATGTTATAAAGTTTTTGTCGTGGGGGATTCGTTATTGTGCGTACTTGCACTCGAGGGTTGAGGCTAAGGATACCTCTCGCCTAGAGTGCAAGTACAAAGATAGAAAGAGTTTGTAAGCAGAGAGAGCTTACAAACTGAAAAGAAAGAGATTATAACAGAGAGGAAAAACATAAAAAGATAAATTTAAAAAGAAATAAAATGTAGCTTCTTTTAAGGTTAAGGTTATTAACAGTATAAAGTAGGTTATTTTATTAATTGTAGTTGTTGGCGTAGTGGTTTAATATATTGGTTTATTATATTTTTTTTTTTTATTAGTTTATTTAAATTTTATTGGTATATGTATTGGTTATATTAGTTTATTGGTATTTACTTGTTTGTCGGTTCTATATTTATTTATATGCGATAACTGATTGTATTATTATGAAATTCTAGGTTTATTTAATGCCGTAATCTATTCTATCGGAAAGCTTCGCAAGATAGCTTTTCTTAATAGGGCATAAGTTAGAGGTGGCGGAGTGATTAGTGTTTAATTGCTGGTCTTTGTTTTTATTGTTAATTAGTGAGCAGTTGGTGCAGATGGCCGCTTCTAATGTGTTTTTGAGGGGGCAGTTTTGGTAGATATGGCTACTGTCAGAGCAGTGGCTGCAGTATGTTTCACTGTTGGTGCATTTTTTGCCAGTGTGTCCGTATTTCTGACATTTAAAACACTGTAAAAGCGGAGCGTGTTCGGATACATGTATGCGCCTGTGGTCAATGTTGATTCTTTCGAGAGCTATTACGCTTTTCCACACATCTGGGGTTGCGCGGAAGATAGCGTTATATAAGTTGGGGTTCTTGTTCCTCTTAGCGAGGCAAGCGGTCAGTGTTGCATTGGAGTTTTGAAGGGCTGTTTGTATGGGAATATTTTGGGATGTTATGATTTGTTTTAGCTCATCGAATTTGATATCATTGGGTACGCCTTTAATTGCAAACATAGGCTGCAGAAGGCGAGCCATTTCAGCAGTTACATTAGTATTTGAATTTAATTTGTTAAGTGTTTCATTACACTGTGAAGTATTCTCAAAATGAACTTTAATTTTGTTCGTAGCAATAGGATGAAATTTTAAAGGGGCATAGGGGACATCTCTGAAGGAGCTATTTTGTTGCCACTTCGTTGTGGCCTCCTGTCTAGATTTGGCGGAAGGGATAGTGACGATGATGGCGGGTTTGCTGGTTTTTAATGTTGGTTTTGTGGGTTTGCTTTCTTTGGTCTTGTTGATGGTTTTAGTAGCCGCTGCATATGACATTTTATTAATAGTTTGTGAAGTTTGTTGAGGGATCAATTCTTCATGAATAGTTTCCCTGATTATTTCTTTTATTTTGTTGTAGTCGAGATTACATTCATGTTTGGGTGGTTCAGGAGTGGCAATTCTTTTTATTTTTTTATTAATCAAGGTGGCGCTGGTGACTATTTCATGTGCGAGTTCCGTTAATCGAGTTTTCATAATGGGATTATCGTTGGAGAGTTCGAGTGTTTCTAGCATTTTCCTGATGGATATCCCTATCGATTTTGTAAGGGGTTTTATGGATGTCTCTATGTTTACAGCGGTTTCACAAGATTCGGCATAGGCTTGTGGGATATAGTCATCCTCCATGTACTGCATTCCTGAAGTATCGAGGAGGGTTGAATTGGAGACGTATGAGCTGCGAGACGAGGCTCTGTCAGAAGCAATGGTTTGTTTAGGGGTTGAATTTTGGGTATCAGTCTTAGAAGACTTAGTCACTTGTTGCCGCTGATGTTGTGGCGATGGTGATGAATTGGTTGGAGTTGGAGGCATAGGTATGTTAGCCTCTTGTTTTGCTTTAGCCGCGCCGGAGCGCGTATTCATTTTTCGCATGGTCGGCGAGGACACAGGTGGAAATTGTAAAATAAAAGATTTTCTTTTTGACATACAACTTATAGCTAAATATTAGGACGTTTTATGTTATTTGGAATAAAAGTATAATTATGTACAAAGGTAAACACTAGGTTTTAGAGGTTAGGTTAGGTTAGGTTAGGTTAGGTTAGGTTAGGTTAGGTTAGGTTAGGTTTTTTTTTTTTTTTTTTTTTTTTTTTTTTTTTTTTTTTTTTCCCAGTATTTCTTCTGACAATGGTCAGAAATTTTTTATATCTGTTTGTTTTACATATCTTATTTATTATTATTTGTATTTCGTTTGTAAATTGTGGTGTTCTTATTTATTATATCTTTTATGCGTTTTGCACCCTGAAACGACAACAAAACCTGAATGCTTTCAGTTTTTCAGGTTTTGTTTCGTTCAATCGCGTCTTTTATTATATCTACTATAAACACAAGAAATGGACCTCGTATAGTTTTGTCTGCTATTATGTCCTTCAATCTGCTTTTAATTATCTTGGTTTTAATTTTTGTTTCGAGGTCCATTCTCTTCAGTCTGTATTTTGGACAATCCGTAATTAGGTGGAGCGCTGTTTCCTCAACGCCGGGTTCACATATACAGTCTGGCGTATCTTTAATTTTAAATTTGTGCAAATACTGTGAGAATGCCCCATGACCAGTGAGTGCTTGGCAGAGAAGGTGACTCGGTTCTATTTCCCGGATTGTTTTGTACGCTGTGCGTATATCCGGGAAGTATACCTTAGTCACCGCGGCAGTTTCTGCTTCTTCGTACCTTCTCTGCCAGGCATCCAGGGATTTTTCCCGAAGTAGGCATTTTACATGCGAGACAGGGCACCTATCATAGTCCGGTGCTGTCTTTTTGTGCGCTGCTTCTTTGGCTAAAGTGTCAGCCCTTTCATTGCCAACTGTACCGATGTGGGCTCTAATCCAGAGCATTCTCACAGTTTTTCCACTTTCTTTGATTTGGGTCATATTCTTTTTGATTTTGGTTGTGAGTGGGTGAAGTGACTTTGCATTCTTCAGGGTTTCCAGTGCAGATTTGGAATCACTTAGTATCGTGACCTCTGTTTCCTTTCTTAATTTTATTTGTTCTGTCGCCCTGAGGATTGCGTATAGTTCCGCCTGGTATACTGAACAGTAGTCAGCGAGTTTAAATTTACATGTTTTGATTTCGCGACCTTCCTTCCATATTGTGAACGCAGCGCCGACCTTGCCCTCCATTTTGCTGCCGTCCGTGTAATATTGGATGTGTGATAGATTATTGAGTGTATCAGGATCGGCTGCTTCCAGAGGTTCAAAGTCAACGCTAGTGTTTACAGAAGGATGTGGATGGCATAGGTAGGATTCGCGTAACTCAACCTCTCGTCCTGGCAGTTCTTCGTAGGTCCGTGTGCGCTTTGCAATATATATTGCTGCGGTTTCCTGAATTCGTAGATCTAATGGCAGAAGTCCTGCCAGAACGAGAACCGAGTTAAGAGAGGTCGTCCGATATGTTTTGCAGATCTTCCTGCCAAAACCTCTTTGCAACGCATTCAATTGCTTTTGAGTCAGAATCTTGTCCGCCGCTGGTGCCCACACACTTGCTGCGTACAAGACTATAGGCTCTATGACAGCTGTGTAAATCGTCCTGACTACATCAGGATTCAGTCCCCAGGTTGTTTTGGCCATTTTCGCCAATTGTGCATAGATAGTTGTGGCCTTTTTGCAGACATTAGATATATGTGTGTTGAAAGTTAATTTTTCATCAAACGTTACTCCTAAAATTTTGATTTCTTTTGATGGTTTTATTTTAATTCCCCCCATGCGTAAATCTGGATTATTGTATTTTAGCTTTTTTGTGAATGTAATTGCCTGTGTTTTTTGAGGTCCGAATGTCAGTTTGTTTTTAGGTCCCCATTCATAAATGAAGTTTAAAGTTTTATTGGCTTGTTTCTCTATTTCTTCGGCGTTTTTCCCTGTAATCAAAAGTACTATGTCGTCTGCAAAGGCTTGTACTCGAACTCCTTTGTTGTCTAATTCCTCAAGTAGCGGGTTCAATAGGAGATTCCAAAAAGTGGGTCCACTTATTGAGCCCTGGACGCAGCCCTTGGTAGTCTGAATGTCAACTTTTTGGTTTGCATAAGTGAGGCTGACATGTCTATTCCTGAGGTAGTCGTCTACTACTTTTCTGAGGTTTATAGGGCACTCTTTTTGGAGTAGTTGCATTTTGATGAGAGGCCACCAAGCAGCATCAAAAGCTCCCTCTATGTCAAGCGAGATTAAGGTCACCATTTGTTTCTCGGATATTCCTTTGTTTATGTGCTGCATTATGTCATAGAGGGAGTCTTCTGTGCTGCGTTGTGGTGTGAAGCCATATTGTCTTCTGTTCATTTGAGGGAGTGTGTAATGTTTGATTCTGTTCATTACTAATTTTTCGTAAATTTTTCCTAGTACGGGTAGCAGTCCTATGGGTCTAAATGACTTGGGTTGAGTGTATATAGATTTTCCGGGTTTTCTTAATATTATTATTTGTGCTTTCTTCCACTCCTCTGGGAAGCAGCCTAATTCCAGACACTTGTTGAGAATGGCAAGGTATAAGTTTATATTGTTTTTGATAGCTCTAGCGCAGATGTCAAATGTTAGTCCGTCTTTTCCGGGAGCTTTGGTTGGCTTAAAGGTGGTGAGTATTTGCTCTAATTCTTCCTGTGTAAAAAGTGGATCTGTGCTAACATTTCCTTTTTTATTATTTGTTTTGTTTACTTCCTCTCTTATTCTTTTTTGCTCGCTTGTATCTTCGTCCATTTTATCCTCTGGGAAGAAGACTTTCGCCATCCATTCCGCAGATTCCTTTGGGTTGAGCACTTGTCCATCTTTTACTAGTAGTTCCTCTTCGTATTGTTTTGACGCTGATTTAATTACTCGATATATTCCTTCCCACATCGTTTCTTTTTCTTGCTTGTTGCAGAAATGTTTCCAGCTGGAGGTCTGGGCTTTTGCAGTTTCAAACTCATATAGTTGTTTTGCCTCCAGATATTCTCTTACAACAAATTCTCTTCTGCTTTCTGCAGCGCATCTTATTCTTCTTTTCTTGGTGGTCATATCCCTTTTAAGCTGGTCTAGATCTTTATTCCACCACGGGTATTGACCCGGTTTTCGTGGTTTCACTTTTGGTATTGAAGGTTCACAGGCGTAGTCTATGCATTGTGTGTAAGCTGCAATAGTATCTTCTATGTCTTCCTTTTTCGTGATGTTTTCTATTTTGTCTCTTGTGATGTTGTGTGCTTCTAGAAGCCTGTGAAACTCCTCATCAAATTTATCCCAATCCGCTCTATTTGTTTTGTATACCCTTGTGCTCCTTCTTTCAATGACTCCTTCTATTTTTCCTAAAGTTAGAGTGAACACAACAGCGTTATGGTCAGAGTTTGTGATAGTTTTGTCTACTCGCCAGTTTGCCACTTTTGATATCAAGTTCTCTGTACAGACTGTTATGTCCACTCTACTTGTGTATAGTCTCCCATTTCTTACTACTTCGAAAGTGGGTTCGTCTCCCTCATTTAATATATGCATTTCTTTTGCTTCTAGGTACGCAGCAAGTTCCGCGCCCCGGTCATCTTCGGATTGGCTACCCCACCAAGTGCTCCAGGAGTTAAAATCTCCACCGATCAGCACGTCGCAGTCGTCGAGTTTATCGAGGATGCTGGTAAGTATAACAAGGTAAGTGTTTATATTTTGGTCTGGTTCAAGGTATACAGATATTATGGCTAGGTTTTTATTTTGGTTTTCTATGATTACTGTACTTATATTCTCTGTTTGCAGTTCTGGGTTTATTGTTATTTTGAGACTGTTGTCTAATATTATAATTGCAGATTTGATGGGTTTTATATTATTCTGTGTTTTTTGAACTACTCTTGTGCCTACGTGTTTCTTTAGTACACCTTGAGCGCCTACGTATGGTTCTTGAACTAATGCTAAGCTCGCTTTCCTTCGGACTGCTTCCGTGATGAGATCTTGTGTTGCTATTTTACTTCGCTGTAAATTTGCTTGTATAATCCAATGTCGCCTGGATACTTGGTGGTTTGTTTCAGCTTGGTTATTCCCCTTGACAACTTTAGCAATAGCATATGCTCAGCCGCGCTATTCCATCCCACTTCCGGCGGACTGAGCACATGCTATCAAAGGCGTTGTGGCTCGTATTTTCTAACTTTGCATCAGCGCAGTTTTTGCAGGTCGGCCTTTCACCTTTTTGGCGCTCGGGGCAGTCAGCCCTCAAGTGGGCCCCACCGCAGTGGGAGCAGAGGTCGGCCTCCTCTTTGCACAACTTGCGGCCGTGGCCGAAACCTAAGCACTTGGTGCATTGGACTACTGGGGACTGATCTTCGACCACGCGCTTTTGTATGTCTATATAGACCTTCCCCGAGGAGGTCATATTCCTCCACAACTTTGGCGAAACCTGCAGAACCACGTGATTTTCGTGGGGGTTACGCGCCTTGCGGCGGTATCTGACCTCCACGCGGAAGTCTTCTTGGGGAATGTCGCTTGTTATATGCGAATTTTGATTTTTGATGGCGCTTATGATGTCATCATCCGAATTATAGCTGAGTACATCTTTTATTATCACTAAGGGATCCTTGTTCTTTGCGGCCTCCACCTTGAGGTCCTTGCAGCCGCCTTGGATTTTCTTGGTTATTTTTTCCATGTCGGTTTTGTTACCACAGCTAATAACGATTTTTTGGTTTTTAACCTTTCTGACATTGTCAACGTGAAGCCCGCTGTTTTTAGCGTCCACAGCTAGGCGAACTTTATTTAGGACAGTGTCACTAGTGTCCTTTTCATTCCCTGACGATATAATGACGCTGTGTTTTGGCGCACTAGTTTGCTCTGTAGGCATTGGTTTAGGTGCCTGGTATTTTGGAGCCTTTGTGGCAGCCACTATCTCAGCGTAAGATTTTCTATCCTCTATTAAAATCTTTTTAATTTCTTTTACCTCTTGGAGGATGATGCTTTGTGTATTTAGACTTTCGCTTTTATCGGCGGGTTTGGGTGTACTTTTTATCTCGTTTCCCTTTTCCAACTTTTTTATCATTTCCAGCATTCCCTCCAAGCTGGTAACTATTTGGTTTTTGTAATTTCTTTTGAGGTTGCCCGATGCGTTAACGCAGGACATTGCCTCATCGAAAAGGTTTTGTGCCGATTCCGAAAACCGCCTTGACGTAGGTTCCAATCCCAGCAGATCTTCAGTGAGATCCCTACGTGCTTTTGGTGTTTCAGCGTTAGCGCTACCACTTAGGGGCATGTCAGACGGCGTAAAGTGCTTGCTTACGGGAGATCGAGTGGTCATTTTTACTAAATTATTTGTTTTCTGTTTTATAAGTGTCAATTCTATGTTTTCAAACAATATTTTTATTTTAATGTTATGTTTTAATTTTATTTTTATTTTATACAAGTTTAATATATTATTTTATAGTATAAGTATGATTGTAGGTTGTTATATTATATGAAATAATTATTTAATTATTTAAAATGTAATTTCTTAGTGTTTATATACTTTAGTGAAAACTTTTATCAATTAAAATTAATAAAGTTTGTACGCTAATAATATAAAATTCTTACGATAACCTAACCTATTTTATATTTTAATTTTAAAAGTAATATTATAATCTATATTTTAATCCAAGAAGAAATAACAAATTATTTAAAGTAAGTTTTTTATAAACTTTTCGAAACTAAAATTTTTTCAAAATTTAAGATTTAATAAAATTTTAAGTATTAATCTTAAGACAATAAAACGAGTGAAATCAAATGAACTTTGCTAATATCTACTTGTAAACTAAATTTGATAACTATAAAACAAAACAGAGTGATTTTGTTCAAGTTTTAATTTTTTGCAATTTAAAGATGAAAATTATTTATTTTAAAACAAGTCCAAAAAATTAAATATAACTTATTTGTAAAAAGTTGTAATACAAAAGATGTTCCCTAAGAGCTAAATAGTATTTATAACCAAAAAATAACTTAATATCTATAGCAATTCAAAAGTTCGGTTAGGTTAGGTTAGGTTAGGTTAGGTTAGGTTAGGTTAGGTTAGGTTGGGGTGCAGGGTCGGATAGAACCTCCTCGTGCGTCCGGCCCATTGTAGGTCCCACTTCATACGTGCGGTGGGAACGACAATGGGTTCGGGCCGGTGCATCCTGGGCGCCGTCGTATATAATTCCTTCGGGGATTGCATACGACGGCGGCTAATAATCCGACAACAGGGGGGGAGCTCGGCTGGCTGACCCGGGTAGCCTGGGTAACGGCAGCGGAGCAGGGGTATACCGTAAACCCGTACATGGTGCGGGGCCGGGGGCTGTCATCCTTCGGGATGGGGGCCGCGAGGAAGAAAACCTCTATAAAAAATTACGAGAGGGGGGCCTACGAGCCCAGCTCGCTACGCGAGCATGTTGGGGGCGTGTTCCGGTCCGAGGACTGGTTCCGGCCCACCCGCAACCCTGTACGTGGTGCAGGGAGTGGGGGCCGCCACTTCGGTGGGGGCCGCGGGGAGAAAACCCCTATAAAAAATCGTCGAAGACTGGGCGTTGAGAAACGCGGCGTCTGGTCGCCCGTGCGCGGGTGGTAAGCAGACTGTGCTAACCCACGAGCGTCATCCTGGGATACCGCCCGACCTCCCAGATGTAAATAGGGTTACCCGGGTGCAGGGGGCACCGCCCGGGTGGACCACCCCTTCCCCCATACTCGTGGGAACAGTATGGAAGTTGACAATAAAAACAAATCTACTTTGAAGTCTGGGTCCGAGAAGGACGGCGTTAAGAAGATCGCTGAGGCAGCAAGAAAACAACCAACGCGTGTCGCTAAGCAGCATGCGAAGGAAGTAATAGGCAAGAAGACACAAGCGGGAACGGCTAATAGTTCCAAGGGCCTACCAATTGCGTCATCCAGTAGTATGGTCGAGGACATCCTGCTCCGTAGCCGGAGCTCATCTCGTAGTTCCTCGAACTTAGAAATATCAGACTACGTAGCAAGCGGTGCTAAACGTCCTCGCAGAGAGCCTGATCATTCGGGAGATAGTGGCTCTGAAATGGAAGAAGCACCGCCACCAACACTATTGGCGGCAAACAAGAGAGGAAGATCTGTGGGTAAAGCTAAGACGAAGGCTTTGCCCACCAGTCACCAGTTTGACTTTGACGAAGATGAAGTAGCAGTAATGGCGAGGAAAATTCTCCCTTCGGGGAGCTTTGAAGATGAGGGAGCGCATTTGAACCTCAGCGGACTACCAACTGTGCTCCTCCGCAACAAAGTGACCGAAATGACGGGAATCATAAACGAAGTAGCTGCAAAGTCAGGACATTTGAAGGGAACGCATGTGCGCATACTAAAAGAAACGGCTGCATGTATCAAAGAGTGCGTGAAAGTTATAGCAAACCGTAATACTTCGGAAGAGTGTACTGCGCTGGAGGCAAGACTGTTGAAAATGCAGACCTGCTGCAAAACGCTACACACGGCTTACCTCCACTTTAAAACAGAGACCGAACGATTGCAGAAGGAACTAGAGGATGTGAAGGTCGAAATAGAAGTCTTGAAGAGGGCACCTTCGACCAGTTGCCAGAATTGTCAGGAGGGTACGAACCAAAGCGCATCGGTGGACACTGAACGGATTCTCGCTATCATGAATGCGAGATTCGAGGGGCTTCAAGATCGCTTACTGCCGGAACCGCGTCGCCGACCTCCTCTAGCGTCCGATAAAGCGCAAAAAGGGAGTCAGCAGCACGTGGACCAGAACAACAAAAAGAAGAGGGAAAGAACTGTGGCCCGCGGTACTACTACCGCAGCGGTAAGAACACAACCGCAACCAGAGCCTAGCAGCAGTCAGGCGCTTGCAACAACCGCGCCCGAGGAAGAAGGCTGGCAAGAGGTGAGAAGCAGGAAAAAGCGGACGAAAGCTCCTGCCCCAGCCTCTGCTGCGGGAACACAGCCTACGACCAGGCCGGCTCCCAACAAAAAGAAGAAAAGAAAAAAGAGGACAGGCATCAAAGTGCCAAAATCCACAGCAGTGGTGGTCACATTGCAACCAGAGGCACTTGAAAATGGCGTAACCTATGCCCAAGTCATCTGCCGGGCGAAGGAACATTTCTCCTTGAATGAGCTTGGTATTGAAGGAGGAATCAGAATCAGAGAGACGGCTACCGGTGCTAGGAAGTTGGAAGTGCCTGGGGCCGATAGTGGTGAAAAGGCTGACTTATTGGCAGAACGAATGAGACTGGTGCTCTCGGATGTAGCTCGAATCGCCAGACCCACAAAAACGGTGGCGATACGCATCTCAGGGTTAGATGACACTGTAAGCGCCGTGGACATAGCCGCGGCCGTTTCATCCAAGGGCGGCTGCGCCGCCGAACATGTCAAAGCTGGAGAAGTTCGCGTTGGACCAGGAGGCTCCCGTACGGCAATCGTTAAGTGCCCAGTCCGGGCGGCAAATAATTTATCTCAGACGGGCCGACTTCAAGTCGGCTGGAGCATTGCACAGGTGCGGCTACTTGAACCCCGACCTATGCGATGCTTCAAATGTATGGGCGTTGGGCATACCCAACCACGATGTCCCTCAAAAGTTGATCGCAGCGGGCTCTGTTTCCGCTGCGGAAAAGAAGGGCACAAGGCGGCTCAATGCTCCGCAAAGGAGCCCCGTTGCTTAGTGTGCGCGGAGGTTAAGCTTTCGGCAACCCACGTGATGGGAGGCAAGAGCTGCAAGCCCCCAGCCACAAAGGGCGCAAGCCCTGATGAGATGTTAGTGCGCGATCAAACGCCAAGAGAGGAGGGAATGTCGGAATGAGACGCCGACACCCCTGGGAGATGGGGAAATTCCGCTCCCCATACCCCTCCACGGGAGGGGCGTAAGGGATGCGAATCCGCCAATGCGGTAAATGGCAGAGGGTTGTGCAAGCGCACTTCCCCCTCCCTCCCAGCATGGCCAGCGGGCGCTGGACTGGCAATCCTACGCCCGCCTTGCACGGCCCTGCTAGATTTGGGGGACGCCCAAGTGTGCCGGGCATCCCCCCAAACACGAAGAGGCCTGAGAAATCGGGCCGCCGGGGTGGTGCGGTAGACCTCCGACAGGGACCCCGTGCTGCCACATACCGGATCCGAGGGCACGCCGCAGTGTTTTAGTGGGTAGGCCTCCGGGCACCCACCAGGCGTCCCTCGTCGGGTGGGTGCTCGGAGGAGAGCCCCACATAACCCTGCCGCCCGCCCAGCGGCAGGGTATGCGTAAGGCATTTCACTGCGTTAAAAAAAAAAAAAAAAAAAAAAAAAGGTTAGGTTAGGTTAGGTTAGGTTAGGTTCCTGCTCGAATCTGTGGGCACCATGCTCAGTGCCCGCCTAGAGGGGCTTGTGGTTGACGGTCGGCTCCTGCCTCCTGTCATAAGAAGACCGTCTCTATCGGCGGATAGAAGAGAGGCGACACAAAGCCCGCGTCCTGCAGGTGCGGCGTCCCAGAACATCAGGACGCCAGTGGCTGGCCCAACTCTTACTCAGCCAGCGGCGGACAATGTAGAATGGCGCACTGCCCGCTACCGCAGGGGCAAGTTAAAGAAGGCAACAGGCAAGACACAGGAGTCACAACCTGCTACCTCCCAAACGACGAGACCAGCCGCAAGGGTAGCGGCCCAAACAAGAGGGCAAAATTCCGCGCAGCCGCCTCAGCAGAAACAAGCGGCGTCGAAGAAGAAGAAACGCGTGAAGCTGAGAGTCCCTCGAACCTCAGCTATAGTACTGACGATGCAGCCTCAGGCAGTGGAACGGGGATATTCTTACGCCCAAATGATCAAAAGGGCTAAAGACTCCCTCTCCCTACAAGACGTTGGGATTGAAGGGGGAGTCAAGATGAGAGTGACAGCGACTGGAGCTCGCAAACTAGAGGTACCCGGCGCCGAAAATGGCGCCAAAGCAGACCTGTTGGCCAGCAGGTTGAGGCAAGTATTGGCCGACGTAGCCCGAGTCGAGAGGCCAACGAAGATGGCCGAATTGCGCATCCTGGGGCTTGACGACACAGTAGCCTCAGTAGATGTGGCGGAAGCAGTGGCGGCTAAGGGTGGTTGTCAGCCCGGCCAGGTTAAGGTAGGCACAATCCGTCTAAGGCAGGGAGGCGCCGGTACGGCTATGGTCAAGTGCCCAGTAGCAGCTGCGAAAACAATTGCCGACAAAGATGGTCAGCTCCAAATAGGCTGGAGTATTACTCAGGTGCGGGTCTTGGAGCCCCGCCCACTGCGTTGTTATCGATGCATGGGTGTGGGCCACACCAGATACCTGTGTCCGAAAAGAATGGACCGCTGCGGACTTTGCTTCCGCTGCAGCAAAGGTGGACACAAAGCGGCTGACTGCAAATCTGCACAGCCGCATTGCGCTGTTTGCGCCGAGGCGGGTATCTCTTCGGAGCACGTAATGGGAGGCAGGAAATGCGGTCCTCCTGCCGTCAGAGGCAAGGAACCAGTGGAGCAGACCGCCCAGCCCTCAGTGGTGCGGCCCACTCTCTCCGAATTGTCGGAGGGTGAGATGTCGGAGTGATAGCTCTGACCAACCCTATACAGAGGTTGCACGGAAGCGTGACGAGGCGCGTGCTTCGCTGATGAAGAAGGAGGAGATGGGATTACACCGACATTGGTGCACCCCTAATCTCGCCCGCAGGGGTCTGGGGCGTACACAGGCCTTTGCCAGAGGTAGGAGGAGGCCTTAAGTGGGGTCCGTTTGCGGACGCTCACCGTCGGGGCCACGGTCGCGTTTTACTTCCCGTGGTTACTACCCGACCGCTGGCACACTCTCGGATGACCTGATGTCGTTAGAGAGTCTGCCAGTGACAGGTTGTCGAGGGAACGCCGCTGTGTTTTAGTGGGTATGCCTCCGTGCACCCACCAGGCGTCCCTCGTCGGGTGGGTGCACGGAGGAGAGCCCCACATAACCCTGCCGTCTGCCAAGCGGCAGGGTATGCGTAAGGCATTTCACAGCGTGAAAAAAAAAAAAAAAAAAAAAAGGTTAGGTTAGGTTAGGTTAGGTTAGGTTAGGTTAGGTTAGGTTAGGTTTACCCGGGTACAGGGGGTACTGCCCGGGTGGACGGTTTATTTCCCCCACACTCGTGGGACTAGATATGGAGAATGAAAAACTAAATAAAAACCAAAACTTTGATGATGGGTCTGAGAAGGACGGAGTAAAAACTAGGAGTTTATCGAAGGAGGAGGCCGATTTATCACGGCCGAGTACACCGAAGGAGGAGGCCGATTTCAAACGGCCGAGTACACCTAAAAGGAGGCTGGTAGTGCGACTGCAAGACCTGCGGACGTTGCGCTCACCATCGGTGTCCCGCATTAGGGAACAAAAGAGAAGAGAGCGTAAAGAGGCCAGAGACCTACACTCATCCTGGTCCTCACTAACGACTTCTGGATCAGACGAAGACCTCGTGTCGGAAACGCAGGAAGAGCGAGAGCAACAACAACTGTGCTCCCACGGGCCATCGACGTCGGGCGACGGTGACCCGCAAATAAAGGAGACTAGAGCAGTACAACGGAAGGCAGAGAAATACATCACTGAGAAAGCGCGACGATTTGTGCAGCCACGCGAGCTCAGCATGGCCTCAGCATCCATTGACTGGAAGAGCATGCCGATGGCAGATGTCTGCGAGAAGATCAGCAGCACTGCAAACATAATAACAGACGTGGCAAATCGGTCGGGTCACTTAAAGGGAACCTTTGTTAGAGCCCTAAAAGACGCTGCGACCCAAATAAAGGAGGGCCTAGCAGAAATCCCCTTCCGTACCGACAGCGAGGAACTTGTCAAGCTTGGGGAGAAATACAAGTCTACTCGCTCAGAATTGCAGAAGATGCAAGCGGAATACCTCCTCATGCGCAGTAGCAATGAGGGTCTCCGAGTGGAAGTCGAGATATTGAAGAGGGAATTGGCGTCTCTTAAGAAAGCACCTGCTCCGGCACCCTGCAACAACTGCTCGAAAGCACGTAGCGGGGCAAGCGAAATTGAAAGGGTGCTTTCTTCTATAAACAGCAGGCTAGTTAATCTAGAAGCAAAACTGCTGTCGGAGTCAACCCAACGTCCTTCGCCAGCAACTGACCAGATGAATCAAGGGACTGAACTCCTTACGAACAGTCGTACGGCGCCACCAAGTTTAGCCACCCCCAAGCCAAAGAAGGCAGCAGCAAGGGGGAAATCAAAACGGACCAAAGGCACCAAAGACGCTCCAGCTCAGCCTGCAGCGCAAGATGAACGGCCTCCTACACCACCGGCTCCCGTGTCATTGGAAGGAAGATGGGAAACGGTGAGTCACCGCCGTAAAAAGAAGGCTGAGCAGCAGGTGTCGACTTCTTTAACCGAGACGCCCGCAGCCGCGCCAAGGACATCACTCCTTATGGCGCAAACAGCAAGAAAGAAGGTAAAGAAGAAAAAAGAACGTATGCTGCGGCCTCCGCAAACGGCTGCCGTGGCTATAAAGCTGCGGCCTGATGCGGAAAAAAATGGAGTGACGTACGCCCAAATATTGCTGCAAGCTAAAGGCAAAATAAAGTTAGAGGAGTTTGGCTTAACAGGAGGCCTGACGATGAAAGCAGCAGCTACTGGCGCCCGGCTAGTGGAATTGCCGGGAGTAGACAGCGCTGAAAATGCGGATAAAATGGCGGCCAAACTAAGAGAGCTCATCGATCCCGAAATAGCCGACATCTCCAGACCATCAAAGCGCGCTGAGTTGCGTATTACGGGACTAGATGACACCGCTACAGCCGAGGAGTTAAAGGAAGCGGTGGCGAAAGGAGGTGAGTGCTCGGTGGAGTCGGTGGCAAGCACCGAAATCCGCCGCATTGGAAGAGGGCTGGGATTTGCTGTAGTGCAATGTCCCGTCACCGCCGCCAAAAAGATCTTGGATGGCGGCAAGAAAATATTAATCGGATGGGTCTCGGCAAGCGTAAGACTGCTGCCTCAAAGACCAATGCGCTGTTACAGGTGCTTGGAAGTGGGACATATTTCCCAAGTATGCACAAACGCAGTTGACCGGAGCAACCTTTGCTTTCGCTGTGGGCAACCTGGTCACACAGCCAAAACATGCTCGGCCGCACCGCACTGTGTTCTATGTGATGCAGCCAAGAAAAAGGCGAATCATACCTTGGGGGGCATCAGTTGCAAAGCTCCCCAAACACAAAGAAAGGGTAGGAGCAAAGGGAAGAAACCCGCACTGCCATCGACTCAAGCGCAAGCGCGCGAAGAAGCATCGGAGGCTGAAGCGACAGTCCAATGCTAACGGCCGTGCGGCGTCGGGGGTAGGCATCGGCATAAAGCCTAGGCTTTCCCTCGAAGTGGGGGCCGGATGGCAGAACGGGGATTTTCTGTCATCCACTAAGGGCCCCCGAGGTGGATAGACGCGCTGTGCGTTCCGGCGCGTCACACCGGAGTAGGAGCTTTTGAGCTCCCGATGAGGAGTCCTAAAAGGACAGACGCAGGGCGGGGACTGCGGTTGCGTAACACGATCCCGGAGTTCTCGCCCTACAATGCGTAAGAAGGAACGCCCCAGGTTTTTTAGTGGCTACACCACATAACCATCCTCATTTCCCCGGATGTGGTGGTATGCGAAGGCATTTTTCCTGGGCAAAAAAAAAAAAAAAGGTTAGGTTAGGTTAGGTTAGGTTGGCCCTCAGGGTTGTAGGGCACGTTACGTGTTTCGGCGTGCCCACACCGTAGGAGGGAGCTGTAAAGAGCTCCTACAAGTTGGGGTCTTCCACAGGACCGCCGGCGACGAACCGCGGTAGCATACTTCGATCCCGTGGTTCGCCGCACTTGCGGCAGACGGAACACCGGGGGGTTTTAGTGGGTATGCCCGTCAGCGTTTTACTGACGGGTGAGTCCCACATAACCCCGCCGTCTCCCCAACGGTGGGGTATGCGTAACGCATTTCCCCCCGTAAAAAAAAAAAAAAAAAGGTTAGGTTAGGTTGGGGTGCAAGGTCGGATAGAACCTCCACGTGTGCCCGGCCCATTGTAGGTCCCACTTCATACGTGCGGTGGGAACGACAATGGGTTTGGGCCGGTGCATCCTGGGCGCCGTCGTATATAATTCCCTCGGGGATTGCATACGACGGTGGCTAATAATCCGACAACAGGGGGGGAGCTCGGCTGGCTGACCCGGGTAGCCTGGGTAACGGCAGCCGAGCAGGGGCAAACCGTAACCCCGTACAGGTGCGGGGCCGGGGGCTGTCATCGTTCGGGATGGGGGCCACGAGGAAGAAAACCTCTCTAAAAAATCACTCCTCTTGGGCGGTGTCTGGTCCAAGGACCAGCTCCGGACAACCCGCAGCCCTGTACGTGGTGCAGGGAGTGGGGGCCGCCACTTCGGTGGGGGCCGCCACTTCGGTGGGGGCCGCGTGGAGAAAACCACTCTAAAAAACCTCAAAGTCCTGGCACTGGGATACATGGTGTCGGGGCGCCTGGAAAGGTGGCTGGGGAGTGCATCAGCCAACTAGTGGTCGCCCTGGGGTACCTCCCGACCCCCCAGGTGTAAGTAGGGTTACCCGGGTACAGGGGTCTCTGCCCGGGTGGACCGTCTTTTCCCCCACACTCGTGGGACTAGTATGGAGTTGTTTAAAAATCAAAATAAAAAACCTGTAGTTACGCTGGAGCGACTACAATCGCCAACCCTTGGCAATGTTGTCGCGGAGGACGAAGCTCTGAGTCCGAGGATAAACAGAGCAGAAATCGCAGAGGAGCCCAGCTCCAACATCTCTAGGGCACAAAGAGCTGTAAATGACGACGCAGCGAGCGTGGTGTCAGCGACGGATAGCTGCAACACCATAAGAACTCGCAGCAGAGCTAGACGTGAACGCGAAACTTCGCCTATCGCAAGTGAACGCAATGAGGCGGAAGAAGAAGAGGAAATCCTATCAGACATAGCCAGCGATAATCGCAAGCGATCTGATGAGGATTATAGTACTGGAGAATCGAACCCAGGTACCGACGATGAGAATGTAGAGAGGACCGGGGCGACATCAAAATCTCCAGCAATGCGCAAAAGTCGCGGTCGACCACCAACTACCGGACAATACATTGGCGTAGGTAAGGCTAGGGAGGAATATCGTCGAGAGCGTCTTGCGGCCATGGAGGCCGTAGCTCGAAATGACTCTACAAGTACCTCTAGACCTTCACCAGGAGATCGCCTTCTAAGAAGACAAGAAATGGCCTCGGCGTCCTTTGATGACTTTGCCTGTGCTATGACATCAGATGCACTCAAAGCAAAGGGCGTCAAAGAAGTGGAAATACTTTTGGGCAATATCAAAAGGTCCAAGAACATCAAAGGATCGTGCCAGAAAGCGATGGTAGATTCGGTTGCCGCCATCCGAGATATCATTGAGGCCTACGCTACGAGAACAATGACAGAAGAAACACGACGGCTTCAAGCAGACAACGGACGTCTCCGCCAGGAAATGGAAAATATGAAGGCAGAGTTAAAGGCCCTTCGTACTGCTTTTTCTGAGAGGAACCGCTCTCCACCAACACCTCCGTCACAGCCTCGCTGTGCTTCCGAGCAGTGTTCAACCCCAGAGCCGAACTGGATAGACGAATTAAAACGGTCAATACTGACATCGCTAGGTGAAATGTTAGAAATGCGTTTAGCAAATTCGGAAGAACGTCCTGCTGCAAGCAGAGACAAAGCCAGCGCTAGTGCAAACATGGAATCACGAGCTGCGAGTGGAACAGAGAAAGCAACATTTGCTGATGTGACCAGTACTCCAGCATATCCGCTTGCACCAGTACCGCCTGCAATAGCACCACCTTCTGGCAAAGAGAAAAAAGCACTAGGCAAGTAAAATAAATCGAAAAAGAAGATGTCACAACCTGTACCTCCGCCACAACCGGCATCTACGACCGGTACAAACGCACCTATACAGACAACCACACAATCTGCAGAGGAAGAGCCTTGGAACGAAGCTATTAGTCGCAAGGCCAAAAACAAGAAAAAGAGGAAAGAGGCAGCCCAAGCAGCTGCTCAAGCAGAAGCTGCTAAAAAGCAGAATAAGAAGAAGACTAATAAGAAGAAAAAGAAACATCGTAGGGCACCTCGTACAACTGCAGTAGTAATATCGCTAGATAAGGATGCAGAGAGCGAAGGTCTTACATATGCCAACGTCATTGCCAAGGCCAGACAAAACATCGCTCTGGCCGAGTTAGACATCCCTGGGGTCAAAGTCAAAATGACACTCACTGGAGCTCGAGTGCTAGAAGTTCCGGGTTCTGACTCCGGAGATAAGGCTGATCTCTTAGCTGAAAAGCTAAGGGGCATCCTTCCAGAGAGTGTAAAGGTAACCAGACCGATAAAGTGTTCAGATCTGCGCATCTCGAGCCTGGATGACTCTATTTCACAAGATGATATAAAAATTGCTATCTCTACGAAAGGCTTATGTGCGAAGGAAACGGTCAAAGTTGGGGCTATCAATCGGGGACCAGGGGGCATGGGCTCGGTATCAGTGCAATGTCCCGTCAGTGCCGCCAATTTGATTATAAAAGAGGGAAGACTACTCATAGGGTGGAGCTCTGCTACTGTACGCTCACTAGAGCCACGACCGCTTATGTGTTTCCGCTGCCTGGAGCTGGGTCACACTCGGCAACGGTGTAATGCCTCGATTGACCGCAGCGACCTGTGTTTACGCTGTGGTAAGGCTGGGCATAAGGCGGTACAATGCACTGACAAGCCGCACTGTTCTATCTGTGCTGCAATAAAACGACCTGCAGATCACAGTATGGGGAGCAAAAAGTGCGCACCTCCAGCGAAGAAGCACCAAATGGCCGGAAGGACCCCGGCTTCCACCACACAAGAGGAGCGGCTCACCCCGCTAGAGAGTTTAGAGGTCAACAATGAACAGTAAGCCCTATAACTTTCTGCAATCGAACATAAACCACTGCGCCAGAGCACAAGACCTGCTTATGCAGACAATGGCGGAGCGGTTAATAGACGTTGCGGTGATAGGAGAGCCATATTTTGTTCCACCTCAAGCTCATTGGGTCGGAGACATAAACGGCGAAGTCGCTGTGTGCACTCCTAATGGTGCCCCTCCACCACTGGTGAAGGAAAGAGGAGCTGGCTACGTAGCAGTTGGGATCGAGGGTGTTACCATTATAGGAATATACTTCTCCCCCAATAGACCGTTGGCGGAATATGAAACGTTTCTGGATCAATTAGGCACCGTGTTACGCAGAATGGCACCGGGTCCGATATTGCTGATGGGTGACTTTAATGCTAAGTCCGAGGCTTGGAATGCTCGTAGGACAGACGCTAAAGGAGAGGTACTGACTGAATGGGCCGTGACATCAGGTCTTGTCGTTGCGAACCGGGGCAATGCTTATACATGCGTGAGGAGGCGAGGGGGGTCCATCGTGGACATAACTTTCACGACCCCTGCCATGGCCTCACGAATACAGGATTGGCGCGTTCTATCGGAAGAGGAGGCTTTATCAGATCATCCATATATCGCATTCAGAGTCTCTCCGCCTCAGGGGACTAGACCAGCTGACCCAAATGCAAGAGGAAATGGAACACAATTTCCAAGGTGGACACTCACACGTCTGGATAGGGATATGGCTGAGGAGGCTGCTATTGTTGCGAGCTGGTGCCACACACCAATAGGTGAAAGAAGCGTCGATGAAATGGCGACCTCGTTTCGTGATGATCTGACCTCAGTCTGCGATGCAGCTATGCCTAGAAACAGAGGACCTCCGCCTGGCAGGAGGCAAGTCTACTGGTGGTCAGCGGAAATAGCTGCTCTTCGACACGCAAGCAATGCTGCTAGACGAGCCCACAAGAGGTGCCGCAGACGCCGGCACACAGTCGTTGAAGAAGAAACTCTCCACCGGGCTTACAAGGAAGCTAAGAAAGAGCTCCAATTAGCAATAAACCGCGCCAAAGAAGAGGCAAGGAAAGAGTTCCTTGAAAGCTTAGACCGAGATCCATGGGGGCGTCCATATAAAATGGTCCGGAACAAATTGCGCTGTCCTGCACCTCCTGTTACGGAGACGATGGAGCCACAACTCTTACAGACGGTTGTTGTAGGATTGTTTCCGAGCCCTGGGGAATTTACACCACCCCCTGTGACTGTATCTGAAGCCCCGGACGATACCGAAATATCTCCAGTCACAGATAGAGAGTTCGAAGCTGCGATGGTTCGCCTCAAAGCTAAACGAAAGGCTCCAGGCCCGGACGGGGTACCAGGTCGAATTCTAGAAATCGCTTTGAAACACCTAGAGACACGCCTCCGCGAAGTTTTCAATGCCTCTCTGGTAAATGGACGATTTCCCAGTATATGGAAAGAGGGTCGCCTCTGTCTTTTGCAAAAAGAGGGTCGCCCACCAGACTCGCCCTCAGCCTACAGGCCAATTGTATTACTCGACGAGGTAACCAAGTTCTACGAACGTATTCTTGCCGCTCGCATAACACAACACTTGAGAGAAGTAGGCCCCGATCTATCGGAACAGCAATACGGTTTTCGCTCGAACCGATCCACCATTGATGCGCTGTTAGAATTGAAGCGACATGCAAAAGAGGCAATGAGCAGAGGGGAAATCTTATTGGCGGTGTCACTAGATATCGCCAATGCTTTTAATACGCTTCCCTTCGAGTGTATTCTAGAGGCACTTAAATATCACCAGGTGCCAATGTATCTACGGCGTGTGATAGAAAGTTACCTGAGTGCTAGGCGTGTGATGTTTGTTGCACGAAACGGCGAATTTATGACCCATCAAGTACAGTGCGGGGTTCCACAGGGGTCGGTCCTCGGTCCCCTGCTGTGGAATCTCGGGTATGATTGGGTTTTGCGAGGAGCCCTCTTGTCACGCATGAACGTGATCTGCTATGCGGACGACACGCTCGTTACTGCTCGAGGCCGAAGCTTTGAAGAGACAGCGCAGCTAGCCACGGTGGGATCCACCCTGGTAGTTAAACGTATCCAGCGACTTGGTCTTAGAGTAGCACTTGAAAAGACGGAGGCCATAGTATTCCATGGTCCCAGACAAAAGCCGCCAGCTGGTGCATTCATTCGGGTGGATGGTACGAGAATGCCTGTGAAACCCCATATCAAATACTTGGGTCTCTTCCTGGACAGCCGTTGGACCTTTGCCGAGCATTTTAAGCGGCTGGCTCCTCGGCTAACTAATACGGCTGTTGCCCTAGGGCGACTCCTGCCTAACATAGGTGGGCCCAGTGCCACCTGTCGACGACTCTTTGCCGGTGTCGTCAGAAGTATGGCGTTGTATGGGGCTCCCGTGTGGGTGGATGCTCTGACACCACGAAATCGATCCTTGCTGCGTGGTCCTCAACGCATTATTGCGATAAGGGCAATTCGTGGCTACCGCACGGTATCAGGGAGTGCGGCTTGTGTTTTGGCGGGCACGCCGCCATGGGAAAGAGAAGCTGAAGTACTGGCGGAAACCTACCGCTACAGGACTGATGCAAGGGAACGCGGGCAGTGCTGCGCACCAGAAGAGGTTCGCAGAGTTCGCGAAGCCGCGCAGGAAGAGGTAGTGCAAAAATGGTCTGACGAATTAGCAGTAACCAGGTATGGAACACGGACAACAGCGGCAGTGCGCCCTGTCCTCAGAGACTGGCTAAACCGCGGGCATGGGTCGCTTACATATCGACTGGTGCAGATTGTAACTGGTCACGGCTGCTTCGGTGGTTATTTGCACCGAATTGCCCAAAGAGAAGCGACCCCGCAGTGCCATGAGTGTGGTGCAGCGGAAGACTCGGCGCAACATACTTTGGAGACATGCACAGCCTGGGACTCGCAGCGCCGGGCGCTCACGGCTATGGTAGGAGGAAATCTCTCACTGCCCAGCGTAATCAAATCTATGCTGGACAGTGAGAGAGCCTGGGAGGCAATGAACGACTTCTGCGAAGAAGTCATGGCGCAAAAAGAGGCAGCGGAGCGGGAACGTGAAAATGACGCTCTTGCCGACCGGCTGCGACGAAGACGTCTAGGGAGGAGGCGGCGCCGATTCGCCAAGAACCTTCCTACATAACGTGGCCAGCGGGCAGGGACCGGGTAATCTCTGCTCGCCTAGCACGGCCTCGTTTGACTGAGGAGACGCCCTAGCTAGTGTGCCCGGGCGTCTCCTAATATGAGAAGGGTCCCGGTAGCCGGGACAATCAGGGCCGGTGTGGATAGATTCCCAATAAGGACCCCACGCCGGAGATCCTGAAAGAGTGGACACACCGAGGGGTTTTAGTGGGTATGCCCGTCAGCCTATTACTGACGGGCGAGTCCCACATAACCCCGCCGTCCACCCAACGGTGGGGTATGCGTAAGGCATTTCCCCTCGATAAAAAAAAAAAAAAAAAAAAAAAAAAAAAAGGTTAGGTTAGGTTAGGTTAGGTTAGGTTAGGTTAGGTTGGGGTGCTAGGTCGGATAACCTCCAAGCGTGCCCGGACCATTGTAGGTCCCACTGCATACGTGCTATGGGAAGTACAATGTTCTCGGGACGGTGCACCCCGGGCGTCGTCGTATGTAATCTCTTCGGAGATCGCATACCACGGCGGCCAATAATCCGACACGGTAGGATCCTGCACGCCGCTCTCTGAATAGCAGAGAGTAGTAGCGTAGCAGGTATAGGTAGGAGAGGCCCTGGCCACGTTAGCTAGGTAGGCGTAGGTAGGTGTTAGGTGGTAGGGCTAGGAAGGATAGGTGTTAGGGTTAGGTAGGAGTGTGGCCTTGGTGAGTAGGCTTCGGGTCAGCGTCCTGGGGGTAACCTGGGCAGCGGTGGCGCGATTCGGGCTCGGCCGGCGTCCTAGATATTCTGGGTAGCGGCGGTGCGAGTGGGGCGACGGGCTTGTTCAGTCATGGGTTAATGTCTGGACGGCAAGCTTTGGCTGTCGTCGGTCAAACCGTAACCCCTCGTTGAGCGGGGCCGGGGGGGCTGCCCTTCATTGGGTGTCCCTGCGAGGAGTCAACCTCTCTAAAAAACCCCAATCCTAAGGTAGTCACGAGCCGAGGGGATGTGTGGCCAATGGGAAATTGGTTCCAACGTGACCTCTGGAGGGAAGGAATGGTGGACCCTTTCCCTTCACAACCCTACACTTACCCGGGTACAGGGGGCACTGCCCGGGTGGACCGTTTTTTCCCCCATTATCGTGGGAACTGTATGGAAACCAATAAAAACAAAAATTTTAATAAAAACGAAGGAGAAGAGCAGGAACTGATGTCGGGAGCGGATTCTGGCTCCAACTTGTCGGGGGAAAAAGTGACCGAGTCAAACAGAGAGAGGCGGCAACGCAAACGAAGGCGTTTGCAGTCGAAAAACGATGCCGCATCGGCAAATGCGGGGTCTGGCTCAAACTCCGATGAAGCTGGACCAGCAATCGGGAATGCCACCCGTAGTAGAATCAGAGGTCGTCCACCCACAACTGGACAGTATGTTGGACTGGCTAAGGCGAAGACCGATTTTGTAGAGGCCAGAAGGCGTGAGCTAGAGCTTTTGGCCGAAGAGGAAATGGCTGAAATGGCTCAGCGTAACAAAATAAGGAGGGAAAATAGAGCGGAGGCGATGGCGGGAAATCCTTGTGAGGAGAAAACTGCAGAGGCACTTGTGGAGCAGGTCAAGGATGATGTGCAAGTGGTTTTAAAGGTGGCTTCCAACTCTAAAAACCTGAAAGGGACCTTTGCGAAATCCTTAAAAGACGCGGCTGCATCGATTCAAGAGGCAGTCGGGGTGCTACGCTGTCGAACTCTCGGCGAGGACAACGATAAGCTGCAGGCGGACAATACTCGTCTCCAGGCGGAGGTAGATCACCTAAAGAAGGAAATAGCGGAGGTTAAAGCAGCATTGGAGCAATTACAGCGAAGATGTAGATGCGACGGGCAGGAAAACCCGGTTGCGCCCGCGAGGGATAATGGACATCAACCGGCCAGACCTCCGGCTGACCAGGACCTCATGAGAGAGGTAATGCTACAAGTTGGGAAGATGGTTTCGACCAGGCTGCAGTCGATAGAGGAAAGACTGCCACCTATCGAGCGTCTGCGCCCGCCGTTGGCGGTGGACAGAATGAGCACCAGGGCTTCTGGATCTGCGGCGTTAGCTAGATCTTTGCCAGTAGCTCAAAGGTGGAAAAAGAAAAAGAAGAAAAAGCAGAGTAAGGCCGGCAGGATGATTGCAGCGCCAGCAACTGCTAGGAGTGGTGGGAGATCGTTTCCGCCTCCGGTCATGGCACCGTTGTCGGTGCCGCAGCCAGTGGCGGCTGCTCCACGTCAGCCTAGCCAAGCGGTGTGGTCACAGGTCCCAGTTCGAGGAACAGGTGTGAGAAATGACGTCAGAGCGAGGCAGGGTCAGGTATCAGGACCGAAGGCAGTACCAAACGCCAAGTCGGTCCCACGTCCTCCACGATCGGTAGCGCTGGTTCTCACATTGGATCCCGAGGCGGCGAGCAGAGGTGAGACCTACGCGGCGGTAATCACAAAGGCACGACAAACAATCAATCTCGACGAGCTAGGGATTGATCGCTCCAAGTTTAGGTTTAGACAAACCATGACCGGAGCCAGAATGATAGAGTTGGGAGGGGAGACCACTGTAGAAAAGGCGGACGAGCTGGCGGAGCGACTGAAAAGTGCTCTTGCAGGCAGTGTCAGAGTGCTAAGACCGACTAAGTGCGCGGACTTACGTATCTCTAGGTTGGATGACTCTATAGAGAAGTCAGATATTCAGGCGGCGATAGCTGAGAAGGGTGCCTGTTCTATAGAGTCAGTCAAAGTTGGGGAGATTCGGCGTGGCCCGGGTGGGATGGGCTCAGTTTGGGTAAAATGTCCGGTGGTGGCTGCTAAGGCCCTGGTGGACGCAGGAAGGCTGTTGGTCGGCTGGAGTTCTGCACAGGTTTCTGTGTTGGAGTCGCGACCAATGAAGTGCTTCAGATGTTTGGAGATCGGGCACACTCGTCCGATGTGCACAGCTCAGACTGACCGCAGCAATCTTTGTTACCGCTGCGGGAAGGATGGCCACAAGGCGGCAGTTTGTTCGGAAAAACCACACTGTCCCGTGTGCGCGGAGGCGGGCCGGCCGGCGGATCACAGTGTAGGGACAAGGTTGTGCTCACGTCTGCCAAGGAAGAAGCAGGTTGCTGGGGAAGCTGAAACATCGGCGGGTGCGAGCCAGTCGCAAGCGGGGGCCACAATGGACATCAGTTATGGATAGGGTGCCGTCAGTCCAATTCCTTCAGGCGAATCTGAATCACTGCGCCTGTGCCCAGGATCTTTTCCTGCAGTCCATGCGTCAGTGGTCGATTGACATCGCGGTGGCTGCGGAGCCTTATTTTGTTTCCTCGAATCCAAACTGGATGGGAGACGAGAGAGGACTTGTGATGATTATTCGGTCGGCATACTCTCTGTCTCCATCATTCCGATTGAGAGAGCGTGGGCCGGGTTATGTGGCTGTACAATGGGGTGGCATTGTACTTGTCGGAGTCTACTTCTCTCCTAACAGGGTGTTGTCCGAATTCGAGGCATATATGGACCGGATAGGAGAGGTGGTACAACGGGCGGCACCG